>OY720407.1:13473938-14715723 GCA_963082905.1 Oligia fasciuncula
GTTTTCACTTCTGTCGGCATTCCCGGAGTGCCACTGTTTTTTTTTTTCATATATTCTATAACTTCAAACATAAAAACGTTTGACTGATTGCTTATGCGTGTAAAACTTAGTAGCGAGTGTCGTGGAAACAATTCAAGTCTAGCTGCTGTAATAATGGCTTAACGAGCCACGTAGTGTGGAGAAGTAAATTTACTGTGCATTTGGTCGTGGGACAAGTTATAAGCGTTTTACTGCGAAAGTCAAAGGATGTTGAAGTTTAGTTTAGACTCTTAAAATCCTAAAACTCATTCAAACCTAAACCCATGTATATACCATGTAAAACACCACCACCATACCACCACCACCATACCATATCACCACCACCATACCACCACCACCACCATACCATACCATATAATATTTTGCTTAATTCGGCAAAGTCGGGCAGAGTGGAATTGGGTTTTATCAACAGGAATTTCTCAGTAGCCGCCTGGAGTTAGGATTTCTGCCCGGTTTATTTATCTTAACTTTTCGCACAAAAAGGTACAAAGGCGGACTTAATGCCTTAGGCATTCTCTACCAGTCAGCCAAGGGTGGTGAAGAGATAGGATGGCAGGTGCTTTGGTTGAGAGGAACAATAGTAAAAATAAAAAAACTAATAAAAAAAACTAGGTACAGTTACGAGCAAAAGTATGTATACACTTGGCTTTATTCAAAGTCGATTTTCTCCTTTATTTTTCAATAAAATTTTGTATTAGTAGGAATATAATATTTTCGAACCCATAAGTCTATGTAAAGTGTCGTATTTCAACGTTGCATTCATTATTTCATGAAAAAATCGCAATTTAAAGTTGCCGAGTGTTGACATATTGGTGCTCGTGACTGTACACAAATAGGTACAGAAATAGGTTGAACATACACATACACACTAGGTATTTACTATAATAGATAATTTTCTAATATATATGTATATTTGTATAACATACAAATACAAGGGAAAGAGGTGTTGAGATGACTCCACGCTACTTGTTTTGAAAATAACTCTGCAATTTCCGCTTAAATGCATACTGCCCGGTTGATGGCAATAGGCTCGCCCCATATTACATGAGACTTAATCATAACTGGCGAACTGTGGGTGTACTATAGGTACAGTCAACAAAGGAGTTAAGTATACAGGAGCGTCGGATATAGTTGAAGTTTACTAAGAAACCGATGGATGTTCTGGACTGAAATTTAATTTAATAAATGAGCTGTTTGTTTTCTATTAATAAACTAAAATTTTATTCGAGAATATCCATCGGTTTCTTAGTAAACTTCAACAATATCCAACGCTCCTGTATACTTAACTCCTTTGTTGACTGTACACCTCTTGCCTAATCCTTCGGTGAAACAAGGCGTGATGTTATGTTATTGTTTATTTCTAAAAAGGAATTTAACAACTGCATTCCTGATATTTTTTGGTGTTTTATAAAGTGGGAAGCTGCTGATAATGGCCAAAGAATCAGCATTTCCATACGACGTGGCAGTCTTTTGGCCACGTTTCCTATTGACAGCGCGGCAGCGATGCGGACGATTTTTTTTTTTTTAATCTTTATTGGTTATTTGGGGTTTTTATGAATTTTTTGTTGCCTTTGGTTATTTCTTCTCCTTTTTATATACTTGTACATATTATTATTATTATTTTAAGACTGCTGCTAATTATGAAATTCAAGGATTCTTCTTTTTGTTTCAGGTATGTTCCCAGACAAGTTCTCATTTTCTGCGCATAAGATAAGGGACACAATTATAATTTAATATTTAAATTGTTTTTTTCATCTTTTCATTACGGACGCTTTTAACGTTCTGCATCGTTCTCAACTGCATAATTTTTAACATGAATGATGTAACCAAGACTTTGTAACCATATTATTTTGATTTAAAAGAGTGTCCATGTAGTTTCTTGCCCATTCTTCTCCATAGGTACCTACGCTTTGGGATGGGCAACTAGCTTCATCATTCTGACTGACCGACCCCTTGATAAATTAAGAAGCCTGTAATTGGGTATTTGAAATAAATGCTTTGAGTTTGAGTTTGAATTTATTGATGTTTTAATTGGCAATAATACAACAATGGCGGCTCAGCAGTGAACTCTCAAAAAGTGAATCAACCAAGTGGCTATAGCCTCATTATGACTGGTAAAAGATAAAAACTAATAGCCTAGAATCATGATAGTGCCAGATGATCATACATCATCATCATCTGCCTAGCTTTTTCCCAACTATGTTGGGGTCGGCTTCCAGTGTAACCGGATGCAGCTAAATACCAGTATTTTACATGGAGTGATTGCCTATCTGACCTGCTCTACCCAGTTACTGAATAATACAACCCCTGGATGAACCCCCAGATGATCATAGATAAATGACGATATTAATATGACGGAGAAGGTTTGTGTCTCGTTATTATCAGCCATATTTTAACTACTGTGGGCGTACTGTGGGAAGTGTTGGTTATTGCGCAATAGAAAAACCGTTTGCAGTTCAAATCAGATTATAAATTCACGAACAAATTTATCACACCAGCGAATCACACACTGTAGGTACACGACACAACCAGATACGGGATGCGGGACAGTTTCTGAGCACATGTTGTCCGTACGATGTTCGATGTCCAAGAGAGCTCCACATCATTCTGTCGCGCTGTCGTTGACCCCCCACGAACTCAGGCTAGACTCTGTCAAACGCCACCAGATGGCGCTCGCGTTCCGAATAGTCAAACGAATGACTCCGTCGAAGCGTTCCGCCTCATTGTCAAGTTAGCTCCCGATTTCTCCGACAAATATTATAACCTTTTACACCGCCAACCGCTTACAACACACACCACATAAACATTACTTAGTGAAAAGCACGAGTAAATACATTTAGCGTTTCAAGCAAGGATGCTCGCGACTCAGTGTTTGTAACCATATCTAATGAGATTGTGAGCGAACCGTGCTATAGGTAAATCCAATTTGTGTTAAAAGAAAAAACGAAAAGGATGTAGGGATTTAATTGTCTTTTAAGTGCTTGAGAGGAGTTTCGCAAGAGCCAAAGGGGCGGAGGAAGAAAGTACCTATTCCAGTAGGCATCTTACTGCAACAGGTACTTTACAAACCTGCTATTAAGGGCATGAAAGAGGTGGAAGAGGAGGTAATAGCAGGTTTGCAAGAAGCCAGAGATGAGGAACAAGACCACTTTTTTTTTTTTTTTGCTGATGGGAAATCGTCAAATGACCCCTCCCGCTCTGGGTGGAGCGGGAGGGAGTGTCAGACTCTTACTGACTAAAACCCACCCGTGTTTCTTCCTTAGCCCTTTATGTTCCGGGCCAGCCGTAACCCTTTCGGACAATCCCGCTGACCCGGCAGGCTTCGGCCCTATGGGGCCCCTCCTCGATGCTGACATCTCTTTGAGGCGCGCGTGGAACACGTACGCGCCGTCCGGCACGGGCCTGGACCTGATCGGACGGTGAGCTACCCATTACTCTCCGCCCGCAGGCCCGCGCCTACGGTGGCCGGGAGTCGTCGCGCGGCTCCCGACGCCCGGAGCGTCTCCCGCGGCGGCTGGGACGGGAGACCACACAAGACCACTTCACTCAACTTTATATTTTTTAATATAGTAATTATTTTCATTCTCTAGACTCTAGACTTTCACTATGGGACCAACTCAAAAATCATGAAAAAAAATCAGCTGTTTCATTAATTATGGTCAAGTAGGTATGAAACAGATGATTTTTTTTCGTGATTTCAGAGTTGTTCATATTTATGGGTAGAACCACCTTGTAAAAATTTGGAACCGGTAAAAAAAAATCATCCTATATAGGTACAGACTCCGGGCTATTTCTGAGAAATTCTTGATGGGAAAATTCATAACACTTTGCCTGACCCGGGAATCGAATCCAGGACCTCACGCTCAGCAGTAGTGCTTGCGACCACTGGACTAACGAGGCTTTATTTTAATGCGTCAAGGCTTGTTCACTTGTATTGCAAACAACCCGCATAATAAAACAATGACGTCACATAAGTATTTACCGTTAACGTTTTAATTAGGTACGTTAGAAAGTTGTGAATTCTAATTCTACATGAAATTAGTATAAATTAGTGTGATGTTTACATAATCTTCACACACTGGGTGACAGTCAGTGTAAAGAATAACTCGTTATGTAGATAAAGAGGCCATCACATCAAGCTACTACAACCTGTCAATTTTTTTTTAGTCAAATTTCAACTTTATCACTAAAGCATATCGTTCAAAGTTGATTGGGAAAATTTGACAGTTTCGGGTAGCTTGATGTGCTGGTGTCTGTATACAACTAAAAATGCTTGGATTATTTCTAAACGTACTTAAGTTTTTCAATTTCCGGGTGGTTACCGTTTATTGGGAGATTTTCGCCGTGTGGCTGGTCGCTTACCAAATCACCTGACAAACCAAATCGCGACCCCATTTACACAGGTCGATAAAAATCGCAGGTGACGAGCTCATTTTGCATCAAAATGTCGAACTTCATGCGGCGCGACGGGTGACCAAATAAAATATTTTTATCACATGCATTCAAAAAGAGCTATTGTATTCCTCGTAAACAGGGACTAAAATAACTCTTTAATCTCTAGGGATTAAAAGTGATTTGAATTTGTAATGTGGATATTGTTAGTAAAAGTTCCAATCACCAAAGAGATTAATCACGAACATTGTATGAACAGTTTGTACGAAAAAGAAAACGCGCGTGAGCCAAATAAAAAAAAAAGTTTGTGAAAAATAAATAACGCGCGAAAAGCATTCTGCCTTTGTTTGTAATTGTTTACTCAAATTAGGATTTTACTTAGTTTTATAAATAAGAGTACTTATGTTTTTTTAAGTTATTCTTCATAAGTTGCACAACTTACTTATTTTTTCATAGAACGTGATAAAAAGTAGAGTACCCACCTCGGGAGCAACACTAAATAGCTCGAGTGACGTACTTTGAACCCCTCGCTTCGCTCCGCTCTGGATTCAAAGAAACACTCGCGCCTTCAAAATAGTTAATTGCTCTCTTGGCAAACCAACTACTATTTGTTTCTTTCTTTCCGGTAAGATGCTTGGTAGGGATCTTGACAGTTTTTACAAGCTTTTGTATTGTCCTGATAGCCGTGGAATACCTCTCCATTCCCCAAGCACCTGAGGATGTGTTGCAAGTAGAGCTTCAACGAAACAATCCATTAAATCACCAAACCAAAACGCGATAAAAACTAGTAGAATAGAAATTAAAACAATTAGATTGTAACACGCGTAACGAAAAGCTTACAACCCGTTCTATTAATAATTTCGAGCTTAGGCACTTAAGCCATTACGTGCACTGGCGGCCGAGTGTATTCGCCCAGCTACCACACCAATTATACACTTCCGTGCAAAATAATTGGTTGTTACGAGACTATTATAATATGTTATTTCACGCCAGTTATTATGAAGGCTATAGCGGCGGTCTTTAATAATACGATGAAGGGTAAAAAAAGGCTTTTTTCTTAAGCTGTAATAACGGTAATGATCAATGAAATTATACACCTTGTATATTTTTGTATATATATTTTGTCGTATGTTTAATGGAAGATAAAGTCATTTAATGTTTTTATTATCCACGTACAGACACACAGCAAGCCAGCCGCCAGCACAACAAGCTACCCGAAACTGTCAAATTTTCCCAATCAATTTTGAACCTCATGCTTTAGCGATAAAATTGAAAATCTATTAGCGAAATTTGACAGATGGTAGTAGCTTGATGTGCTGTTGGCGTCTGTAAATGCAGAACCTTAATTTTGAAAAGGTAAAATAAGCCTTTGCCCAGTTAATATGTAGTAGACCGATATTAAAACCTAGAAAAATAAAAGCATTTTATTCTTCTGTTTTATGTCATTAACTATTTACAAATAATAAGGGCGAATTCCACTAAACTTGTATACCTAAAATAGGTCTTATGTCGAGCATTTTAAGTTTTGTCAGTTTTTCCTTACTAGACCAGCCAGACGCCAATTTTATTCCAAAGATAACCGCTGGACCACAGATAATCATTTCAGCCGAAAGACTTCCACTGCTCTGCCCGGCTCAGCGGGATTGTCTGCCGGGTCAGCGGGATTGTCCGAAAGGTTAACGCTGGCCCGGAACATAAAGGGCTAAGGAAGGAACACGGGTGGGTTTTAGTCAGTAAGAGTCTGACACTCCCTTCCGCTGCACCCAGAGCGGGAGAGGGCCATTGATGATTACCCATAAGCAAAAAAAAAAGGTTTAAAGGTTATCACATTAAGCCCTGTTTACACTTAATAAGGTAATCATGGTTTCTAATATCTACTTTTTAATTAGGTATGTACCATATTTAATAAATCCTCATTAGCCATTTAACACAATCTTATAAGAAGTACGTTCTACAGCAGTTAGTTCGCACGGCGATATAATAACGACCGACGTAACTTGGCGGCCTGAACTTTGCGCAGAAGGCTGCGCAGTAAATTTGTATAGGAACCAAATGGTGACATGAAGAGTCCGAGTGAGAGAACGTGCGCGAAAGTTCTTAGTGCCTATGTTCAGGCCCGCCAAGTGACGTCGCGGTCGTATTGTACCTACAGTGTTAGTTGGGCCCTAATTCACTAATTCCTTATTCGAAACCACGTCAATTGCTGAGCTAATCCCGCCAACCTCGCGTTCATTTCGCGCGGTTTCATTCATTGTGTCATCTATACTAATACTAATGAATATTACTGAAGATGCTGGTAGGGATCTTGACCGTACTTCCGGGATTGTCCTGATAGCCGTGGAATACCTCTCCACTCCTCATAAGCACCCCAGGACATATTGCCCTTGTCGCTTCGTCACTATGTGCTAGCGACCGTTTCCGGGGGCCCATTATTGAGTGTGCGAGTCACCCTCTGCCATTTTATCCGTGTATTATATAAAACATAAATATTGATCAGGCAGGGGTCATATTTCTTCCATAGTTCTTGGTAACCAGTCCATTTAGCCACCCAAACCCATAGTCCAGCTTTTTAGGGTTCCGTACCCAAAGGGTAAAAACGGAACCCTATTACTTAGACTTCGCTGTCTGTCCGTCCGTCCGTCCGTCCGTCCGTCCGTCTGTCACCAGGCTGTATCTCAAGAACCGCGGTAGCTAGACAGTTGAAATTTTCACAAATTATGTATTTCTGTTGCCGCTATAACAACAAATACTAAAAATAAAATAAAATAAATATTTAAGGGGGGCTCCCATACAACAAACGTGTTTTTTTTTCTGTGTTTTTGCCTTGTGGTACGGAACCCTTCGTCTGAAATAAAAATCTGGCCAAGTGCGAGTCGGACTCGCACTTGGCCAGATTTTTATTTTTCCATATCCTTCAATAGTCCAACACCAACCGGGGGCTATCCTTGGGTGCACTTGCATAGTGCATACAGGGATAATCGTCGATTGGTTCCGCATTTCATTAAAATTTCCTAAGGGGCTTCTGCGAGTTGGCTTCGACCCCGCTGGTGCGCCTTCCAGAGGACCGGGACCCAGTCCCGAGATATGAAAATAAAAATATTCAGCGAGTAAAGGATTATAAAGAGGTAAAGTTGGTTAATCTTCGGTATTGATTCGATCCCGAATTTTCAATTTTCGATTTCGATTTTCGAAATTCTTTCACTAATGAGAAGGTACATTATCCCTGAGTGTGTGTGTGGCTATGTATTATGTTAAAACAGACACACGAATGATCCTATAAGGGTTCCAATTTTTCCTTTTGAGGTACGGAACTCTAAAAAGGTGCGAAGCGCCAAGTTGGATCGGGGGAACAAGAAACTTCACGCGAACGAAGTCGCGGGCAGAAGCTATTAGCTAATAAGGCGCCTGATCTCGCATAGTATAAGGCTTTTCGTACAATATTTCGCCTTGGGTACCTACATAATTCACGTTAATAATTATTTCTATTGATGAGAATAATCAAAAAAAAATTTGTAAAGTTAAAATCTGAATAAGTAAATAGATACCAAGTAACACACAATATTTTGCTTACCTCACATTTCTTATCATTTAATTCGAGTGTGACGAAATCCTGCTCCCGCGCACCCTAATTCCAAGATGACATTGTTTGACTAACAATTATTATCATCTACATTCAAACAGATAGCGGTATTTATAGTAAGATTGTAAATGTGTCAGTTTTATTGTTTGTCTTATGATTATTTTAGGAAGGGGAGCGTGTGACAAGAAAAATAATAGGGACGGATTCTGTGGAAGATGATAAAATATGCTTAGAAGAAGTATCGTCGTCTGATTAGCCTTTTCCCAGCTATATTAGGGTTGGCTGCCTATCTGACCTCCACAACCCAGTTACTACAGTAACATGATACCACGTGTAAGACTGGTGGTGGTGGTGGTTGTGGTAAGCTGTCAATAGTGTCAATCCCTAGCATCAGGTGAATTGACAGCTCACTTTAAGCTCATTTTACCCATGATATTTTTACAGAATAGCATCGCAGCGGTTTTTTTTTATTACCAACGCAAAAATTTCTGCTCTTGAGGTTTTAGAATCGTGTGTGGAATTCATGGTTTGAGTTTTCGCGTCGATGCCACGACGTTCCTGCCACCCTGTAGCTGTACTTTCTTTTATATTTCGACTTTATTAATTTTGTTAGCCTATTATATATTACTAACTTCCGCCCGCGGCTTCGCCCGCGAGGTATATCGATAAAAACTATCCTATGTCCTTCCCCGGGATGAAATTTATCTCTCTGCCAAATTTTATCGAAATCCGTTGCGTGGTTTAGGCGTGAAAAGGTAACATACAGATAGACAGACAGAGTGTTACTTTCGAATTTATATTAGTAGTATGGATAGTCTAAATGGTGTGCTACTGCTGGGCAAAGGCCTCCCCTTTTTCCTTCCAAACCTCCCTCTCTTATACGATCTCTGCCCATGTTGTCCCTGCAAACATTATCAGATCGTCACATCACCTTCACCATGCTCGACCTCGACGGTGATGTCCTCCTTCAGGCGCTCAGTGAGTGACGATCTTTGCCCATCTCTCCGGGTGCGTTCGTGCGATGTGTCCGGCCCAAAATTCAAAATCGACTTAAGGCTCCCGAAGAAATGCGCGACGCGACGGCGACGGTGCGGCCCGATTCTGGTAGAACAATTTCCATGAAGTTTTCAAAGAAATTGTTCTAGCAGAATTGCGTCGCACCGAGGCGTATCGCCTGTTAGCTAGCCTTTAGATCGGGTTTAAGTTACAGCCGTGATAAGTAACTTTTAGACCTTTGTATCCTTTTATGCGTATAAAGTTTAATTAAAATCGGTTCATTCATTTCGAAAAACAAGTGCTTGAAAGTTTGTATGAAATGCCGTATGTCGTAAACGCTCAATTACGAATATTTAAAATACGATGAATAAACCGCGAAAATAATGAACCCCACAAGAAGGAGACCAAGCGGTTACAAAATCTCAGAGCCTCGCATCAAACCATCAATAAAATACCCAACAAGTTACATTAACCTTACGTTAAACCGTAAAAATTGCCGGCCTTCAGTTTAACACGAGGTAGCACCACTAGTGATGTTGTTTGTCGATATTCGGAAGGTTATCGATAACCCCCCGCTGCGCTAGTGTTTACTCGAGTTGTCGAGCCAGTCGGTTGGCATCGATCGCGCGCACCGCACGTACGCTGCGTCTGCGCATGCCGTTCGTTCACCCCGGGTTACGATCTGTCAAGCTGACGTTTCGTAACATCAATTGTAACGCGATATCGGTGATTTTTCGTTGTCAGCGAAAGTTTTTCAGTGTTTTTTGGACATTCCAAGCATTTTTGTGTATTGCAGATTTTAGTGTTGTGCTCTGAAGGATTGTTTGATTGGTTCGCGGTCTTTTTGTGCTAGTGATGTGATTTTGATGTGTTGTGGAGAGCTATCATGTTTTAATGTCGCTTGTTGCTGATATGTCTACTATAATTAGTGAACTACAATGGCTTCGCGACGAGGATTTGTTTGCACTATCGTGGCAAAACGGTAAGGGGTTAGTTACTAGGTGATGAGTGTACAAACATGTGCTTGGCATATTTATAGTTTTAAATTATGTGCGTGCCCTTTTATGTTAAGAGTAAACAACATCTGTGTGTTAAGTATTTTAACTTGTGTGAGAAAAACGCAGCCAACAGCTGATCGAGTCGACATTTTCGATCTTTCCAAAACCAAGGTCAACTAAACAGCTGACTGAATGTTTAATTCTGGTTATTCCTAGGGCCTCTAAAGTATTCAAAAATTAACAAACATAAGGTCTATTAGAATTTATGTTTCAAATTGATGTTGTTTCAAGTTAAACAAATATCAACTTTATTTGCATGGTAATTAAGTTGATTTTAGAGTGACTAGCACTATTGAAAAATTTATAAAAATGTTTGAAGTTGTAGCGTAAACTGAACTTTATTGTATAGAAATTAAAGTTATTTTTCCTTAAACTCATATTTGTTTACATTTTTGACAAATAAGTCGCGAGTGCAGATTACATACATACATAAAAACTCGCCATCTTCCCACAAGGCAGGCAGAAACAAAAATATACAAAAATATACATAGTTCCTACTGGAAAAGAAAACTTAAACTGTTTAACATACTTAACTCTATCAAGCTAGTTAAGTTAGAATTAAGTAAAGCCAAGTTATAACTTGAAATATCGCCTAATTAAAGGATGATGAAACTAAACATCAGGCCTTGTTTCCTGGAAATGTTGGTCAGAGGTGTGCCTTTAGTATTATACATACATTTCGCCAGTTACTAGCTGCGCCCCGCGGTTTCACCCGCATAAGACTCGATCCCTTGGGAATATCGAGATAAAAAGTAGTCTATGTATTAAAACAGGGTGTCAGCTAGCATCCATACCAAATTTTATCAAAATTTGTTTAGCCGTTTGTGCGTGAAGAAGTAACAAACATACAAACACACTCACAAAATTTCGCCTTATAATATTAGAGTGATTATCAATCGCATCATGATGAAACTTTTCGTTGTTTAAATAAAGTAGTTAATACAAATAAAAAAAGAAAAATCTTAAGTCATTGAAATAAATATTAGTCTTTGACATTGAAATGTTTGAAGTTCTTAGTAAATTTTATCACAGTTCCCAATCCAAGTTAGTGAAAACACGAGTTAATTTATGTGAACAACTTTGTGTCGACTCAACGCCTGTTTTAAACCTTATTTGATTAATTAAGGTCTAATTTTATTACCAAGGCCTTGTGCAAATAAAACGAAAAGACGTAGAGTCGACCACATTACTTCATAAATTTATTTTGTATAAAAATATTTACATGACATTTTAATTTTGATAGGCATGCCCTCTACATTTTAAATAGTATCGATAAAAAAACCGGTTTTTGAGAATCGTCTGTTCTTGTAGAAATACAAGTAGATAATAATTAATTTATTTTTTACTGCTACAAACTCATGTACTAAGTACTTATAGGTATCGTTTAATTGAATTAAAAATACCCATTAAGTGCCTAATGAATATGTAAATTTTTAATGGCGGACTGAAAATTACAAAGACTGGGTCCTATCAGCTGTTTAATGTTGCGAACAAGTTATAACTTGTAAGTTGTAAGGAAAATAATCAACTTGAATGTTGATTCTAGGAAACAGGTAGAGGTTCGATACTGGTTTCGTTTTGTTATCTTTATTAAACATGCATAAAATATTGTGTTGTTAAAACTATGTAGATAGCTTTTATTGATTAGATTATAAATTTAACAATAACTAAGTAAAGCGAAATTCGGTTATTGAATTTCGGTACATTCAAGACTTGGCCCTTTTAGGATATCCGTTTCTCAAAATACCTTTCTATACATCCAAAATAAAGTCCTATGAGAACAAAAACTTAAGTCAGAAAGTTATCTTAGATACAACCCTTGAAAGCTGTGTTTCTAAAGAGTGAAATTAACAAAAAAAAAACACTAATGTTGTTTAAAAAAAAAAAGTTGAAAGCCCCACTAACCCAGTAAAGAAAAAACCTCTACCAAACCCCTATTGCATACGGAATGAAATTCCACAATATTTTGTGTTATTCCAAAAAGTTTACGTAGAAATTAACACTTAAACGCTAATAGAGACTTCCTTTTGTCGTTATCGATACTTTTATGTCACTTCCGAATCCGGTAAAGGACCTTTTAAAGACGACATTTATTTTTTATTTGTCGTTTAATTTAGATGTCACTTGAGACGTTAATAATTCAAAAACAATTTTTTATTATATTAATGCTTTATTATATTAATTTTTAAGAAATAATAATGGACAGTAAAATAAAACAATAATAGGTATATTATAGTAGCAATATTTTTCAGCTAATTAATACATTAGTTATTCGAATTTTTCCAATGCGATTTAATTATTCTAAAAGGTAAGTTTATATATAAAAAAAAAATTCGCACCTACTTAAAACTGAATATTATTATCAACTTATTATTAACCATAACATTACAACAAACATTATCGAGCTTCGATACACAATACGGCAAAACAAGAAAAAAAAAACAACGGAATTTCTCAGCATAATTCCGAAAACCCTGTACCACGACGTTGCATCAAAGTTACATTAGCATATCGCTACCGTTTCTGCTACCAAAAGTGTTGGGAATGCTGGGATTACGGTTTTTATCGATAACTTTGGTACGGAGGCGATACTCTCAGGCAAAAGTGTAGAGAACAAGTAGGAAATAGCCAAGGCAAGCGAGATTCTTGCGAGCCGTTGGACCAAGTTAAGCAGTTCATTATTGAACGATGCAATGTCTGATTGTATGGTTTTTCTTGGAGAATGAGGTGCTAATGGGAAAATTAAACCTCTTGAAACTTGATGTTTTCTTGTTTATTTTTGTTTTCTTACACTAATATGAATATTCTGTCATGGAAGTGTATTTTTGAGCTCGAACCACATTATATTGTAGTCTCTGGCTCGAACTATTTCATTCATCATATCATCGAGGGGTGGTGGCATGGTTAAATAATAACACCTGCACCCTAATTGCGAAACACACTATCGATCTCATTTTGAAGCGTATTGCTAATCCATTGCTTCATATGTTCGAAAAATTTGTCTGCTTAACAACGTAAAAAACGCAATGAACGTTGTTGAACTGTCAAAATGAAACCCATTGCTACTGATAGTGTGTTACGCAATTACCCCGCTGCACGGGTCGATCGAAGCTTATCCTACGCTTGCCGAGGTTGGTCATCCATTACATATTGTGACCCCTCCGTGCCTCGGAAAGTACAGACGCCAGCACATCAAGCTAACCTGTCAAATTTTCCCAATCAACTTCGAACCCTACTCTTTAGCGATAACAGCTCGCAACCGTGGTGCGTGTACTACATGTGTTTACGTTCACACACGAGGCCAAAGTAGTGTGTAAGGATCGTAGCAGGTAGCGTTCTGTAATTTTCTGCCTAACCCCATGGAAAGAAGGCGTGGGTTTATGTATGTGTATATGTTATTTTATTAGATACTAGCTTCTGTCCGCGACTTCGTCCGCGTGTAATTTCTTGTACCCCCACCCCGTCGCAACACTTCGTATTCGCTTAGTGTTCATTCTGACTTTTTTTCTTTTTGCTAGGCTCCTAAGGGTCATAGCGTGATATTAAATAGCCTATAGCCTTCCTCAAGAATTGGGCTATCAAATGCAAAAAGATTTTTTCAAATCTGACCGGTTGTTCCAGAGATTATCGCGTACAAACAAACAAACTCTTCAGCTTTATTATTAGTATATAGATTTGCACACCTATTAAGGTAGGATATAGTTCAAAGAACTGCTGTAATTATGTATCACCTAATGTACATACCTACCCATATTCAAGCAAATAAATGATTTGATTTGAAAACCTATTAAAGAAATTTGACAGATTGTAGTAGCTTGATGTGCTGGCGTCTGTACATACATTAAGCCGTTGGTCCCGGCTGTGATTCGAGGATTTTTGACAGTCGTTACGGGTAGTCGGAAGTCCGAAAATCTGATATCCAGTCTTACCAAGGGATATCATCATACCCAGTTACTGGGTTGTGGAGTGACCTCCACCACAAGCCGAACCCAACATAGTTGGGAAAAGGCCAGGCACATGATGATGGCCGTATCATATCATGCACACCTATTTCTATTAAATAAATGAATGTAATATGAAACCTTTTAGAGAGTTTTATCCAAGTCAAACAACGAAGACTTTTTATTAAAAGTTTACTAAAAGGGATGATACGAGCAAGGGTGATCAACCCCTAAAATCTATAACAAACCAAACAATGATTATTATTTCTAAGAGATTTCCTTTTAAATATTTTTTGCTGACTGGTAATATAATAAGATCTCATTGTTATTTCAACTTTATATGGCATGCATGTGTTCATCAGAATAGTATGTGCAGAGATATTATCTCTACTATTATTAATATAATGGCCAGACTAATGCACAAAAACATTAACAAAAAACGGTCAAGGTAAAAATCTTATTGAAAATAACAAACTTGAAAACGACGAAAAAACATAGATAAGTAATAAATTACGGAGATTAATTACTACATAAAAATTAAGGAAAACAAATAATTGTAAAAACCACAAAAATAAAATACAGAATATTTATATAACTACACTGTGGAGACAATAATACGAAAATACATGAAAATACTAGCAGTACTAGTGTTTTGGAGTATTTTAAAATAATCAAATAAATCGTAACACTGAAAACAAAAAAAAAATAAACAAACTAAATAGGTATTAGGTAATAATAATAACGGGCTGATTATGGGTTTTGTCAATATTTGACTAAGTACCTATAGTGACTAAACAATTTGATATATATTTGACTAGCTGTGCCCCGCGGTTTCACCCGCATAAGTGTCGATCCCGTGGGAATGTCGGGATAAAATGTAGGCAATATGTTTATCCAGGGTGTCAGCTATCTGCATACAACATTTTATCAAAATTGGTCCAGCCGTTTGAGCGTGGAGAAGTAACAAACATATAAACACACACACACTCACGAACTTTCGCCTTCATAATATTAGTGTGATTTCATTTTTGTATGCAGACTAGGAACGTTGTTAGACATACATATGTAAGTACGTATTTTAATTTAGTATCGCGTCGTCGTCCCCGCATTGTACATTCAAATCAAATATATTGGGATAAAGACTTAATGAATGATATCAGACGTTTAATTTAATTCCTCACCATTTTTTATTCTTCGAACTAATCAATGCACATTATTACCGATAACGTCATTATTACCCACATCAGAGACACAAAATACAGATAGTACAGAAGGCAATCTACATGCAAAGTGCGCTCGAGCAACGCACACATAGACACCGTTCACGGACACGTTATCTCGGACGGGTTGGGAGTAGTGCGAGCGCGGGTGCCATCCGCTTGAGACACGCGTCTGTGAAGTGCAAAAATGGAGCAACAAAAAAATGCCTACCTAAGCTCGATTTATAAAATAGTTTCCTATTTTGAATCAGTCTAAACGAAATAACTTTTTTGTAAGGTAAATTCAGGCCACCAACTATTACGTAAGTTGAAACATGATTTTTTGTTTGTGTAGATATTGTGTTGTTTGTAGTGTCATTTGATAGGTTTAGGTCTAAAACGGATAGGGCAAAATAAATTATGTAAATAGTAGGGTAATCCGTTTTGAAGTTATTAGGGATTTTCGATAGTGAAAATTGACAAATGTAAAATTTTATACGTTTTTGTTCTGTAAACTTTTTGTATTGCAATACTATGTTTATTGTTTTGTTTTAATATTGTAGAATAAGCTCAAAAATAAATCAAACAACTAGATACGAGTGCCACTACCACGATAGTTTTTTGTGCATAAGCCAAAGTTGACAACCCTAGCGCGATCGCCGAGAGCGTAGGTATGAAAAAAGTGAAGTACATACATGTGATTGCCTTCTGTACTCTCTGTATTTTGTGTCAGAGATTACCAAAGTTTTACAAACCTGTTTCAAGCGGCCATGACATTTAGTTTGCAAACATTGATTGATTAAGTGCACTATGCTGAGATTCTCGCAAGTTATATTATGTTATTGTAAATAACTAATAATGTTGATGCAATCTCGCAAAATTGTAGTGTGTTTTGACAGGAGGTTGTGAAGTAATAACATATTTTTTGCTTCATCATGCTCCATCTTAAGATATTTATTTTGTAGAAATAGTCAAAGTCTAAGTCTATTTTTTTTGTTGAATAAGAAATAAATACTAATAGAAAAATTCATAACCTAATACTTACTAAAACTAAAAATCCCAAACAAATAAAGAAATTAAGGTGTTTAATTTAGCAAGAAACCAATATTCAAAACAAATTATAAAAATGATAACAAACAATCATTCAAATTCTAATAAAAAAAGTCTACAAACTTTTTTTTTGTTTCTAATCATTGACAAAAAAACACCCACCGTCAACAAAAAAATAGTACCTAACCAAATCAGATACTACAAAATGATTAATGATAACCAACTTATTATAATCCTAGTATTATAATTAAATTCCAAAATAGTAAAAAAGTCTACAACAACAAAAAAAAAACGAAACTTTTTTTCGCCTCTTCAGTCACTGACAAAAAAAGACCCGTAGAGATTATGACAGCTACGCCTTTATTCAACTGATGGTCAGACGATGATGTCATTCATGAATAACCACGCATCACGCATGTTGGATACCGACACTGTGCATAGTAAACAGCAGCTTTTAAACACGTGTAGACAGTCTAAGAGCCCAAAGGAATGTCGGATGTCTTTGAGAGCAAGTGACGCTCGATTTCATATTATAAGCTAGTCAATAAAATGATTTGTTTATTTAGGCTTTTATTTAGGTATAGTAATTTTATGTTTACATTTTTGATTTTTTTGCTTGAGTACTTATAGTTTTTATTGTATTTGTTGGTATATGGGCGTGGCTAGCTGACATCATCATCATCTGCCTAGCCTTTTCCCAACTATCTTGGGGTCGTGTGTGTCTTAGTAAACAAAAGTACTCCACAATACCCATATTATATCGTTAGAAACATACTTTACATACATCATAACCATTACTAGGACCATTTAAATCGAGCAGTGTTTAACGACGGATCCTAATCACCACGTAAGTCCTGGTAATTACAGGTAGGTACTGTGAGGGAATGAACTGAAATTATTATAAATAAATATCTGCTAAATTGTGTCTGCTAATGATCGCTGTAATGTTTTGATGGTCGTTGGGGAGTGTGACGGGAGGTAGAAGTTACATGCGTTTATTTTAAAGGAACTACTTTTTAAAGTCGTTATTATTTATTTATTTAATACTTAGCACACACGATACAGAGGCGGACTTCATGCCATAGGCATTTTCTACCAGTCAACCTTTTTTGTAAAGTTTTTTTTTATAATAAAAATAAACTTGGATTTGTAGGTATAATAGTAATTTAAGACATTTAAAATGAGCTGATTTTAACATGATTTTGATGGACTATTTTTTTATATACTTGGGGCTTTTTTAATTCAGTTAGTTAGAATGTTTCTATGATGACTTTGTTTCTGTTTTCAACGGTGTTTCTATATTTATTTTTTATTATTTTATTAACAAGTTTACAGAAGACGGCTCTGCGACGATCAGGAACTTAGTCAAGAGCGATAGCTAATCTGACGGCCAAAGCTCAGCTTCGTAGACCAAGATGGCGCGAAGTATCGATATGACGTCACAGAACGTCAAAATGACTACCTAATCCTGATTACTAACTTTGCTATTTGCTTGGCAGGATCTAGCATCCATTCGTAGGTTGTAAACTGGTAGTTTCAAGTTTTGAATACGAGGCTTTTGGCTACTTTGAATTAGTGTGTGTATTTTTTTAGTAATGTGCGTCTTGTTTAATTTGCCGCAAAACACAGTTTTCTTTTTCAATGGTTTAGGTCACTTTATACTACGAGTATTTAGATGGCATGAAGAAACTGTTTTATTTTATTTTTCGTAAAGAATTGCAACTTATTTACATACATTGAAACTAATCAATAGTTCTCCTTCTAAAGTTTTAACATTGGTTTTGTAATTTATGTGTACAATCTTTGTTTTCTGTTTTTATAGTTTTTTGGTGTACTTATTTTAATGTAATGCCAATAAACGCATTTTTTTTTCTTTCTTTCTTTCTTTCTTTCAATCTATAATACACCATACAAATAAATAAAATTGAAGTGTCTGTGTATAATGTCAAAATAACAGCTTTTATGAAATGTATATACAATGTTTGAACATACATATTATATGATACTATGTTTCTAACAAAAAAACAATATTTGAAATTATTGTCTGTCTGTTTGTTCCCGCTAATCTCCGAAACGGCTGGAACGATTATGGCGGGACTTTCACTGGCAGATATCTGGATGTTAGAAGAAGTATCTTTTATTTTAGAAAAATAAAACCCATCAAACATGACGCGAACGAAGTCGAAGGCACAGCTAGTAAAGGATAAGAATATTATAACCACAGTAGGTACAGTTGAGCCCAGAAAGCTCAACATACCATTACAGCATCAAAACATTCAAGAATAAAGCGGCCATTAGAGGTAAGAGCAGAGCGCTTAGCAGATATTTATTGTAATTTCAGTTCATTGGCATTTGCGTACTCACACTTCATTAAGAAGCACTAGCTGGAATATTTCGATTAACTTAGAATACCTTATTGAGTCATTAAAGGGAGTTATTTCTAATTGTTTTCTGTTATTTACATGGTCTGTGGTGAGCCGGCTCACTACAGACCACGTATTTTAAACATAACGTGTCATAACGTGTTTTAAACATAATTTAAAAACTAATGATTATAAATTTAAAAGATCCCGTGCTTTTGGAATAATTTATTGAGTTGCTTCTTTAAATGATGTAATTTTTTCAGTAGCAGTCCAGTCTGAATTTGAGCCCGGTTGATGACAATAGGCTCGCCTCCTACATATAAGACTTAAATTTATCTGGCGAAATGTGGATGTACATGTGTACTATAAGTACACACAACGACATATTAAGCTATAGATATGTACATATCCAGTTTTAACTGACATCACATTTAATAGGCTTTTCGTACAATAAAAAGTCGGCTATTACTGGAAATGTATGAAATGTCGTTGTGCGTACACCTCTATAGCTACATTTGATATTATTATGTACTTGATAAAAACTCTAAACTTGAAGGACCTACCGAAGGTTTTTAGAACTACGGAACTAGAAAATACCATCCATACAAGGTTTAATCACAAAATGATTACAAAAAAAAATAGAGAAAAGGTCAAAACAAAAGAAACAAGAACAAAAAACCTTCGTCAATTATTCGCTCGCAATGATGCAATAACGAAAAAAAATACGAATCTAAATCTAGGTATTTTATTATTGTTACAAATTCCGATGTAACTAACACCGCGTGTCGAGTCGCTAGCGAACACTTTACGGACGCTTCTAGTCTTTATTTCGCATTTAAACTGTATTTAAGAATGTAGGTATAGCATCGTTTATGTGATGTCGGGCTTTTTATTCAGCCTTGTTTGATGTAACTTTTTGCTCGTGTCTACATCCGGATAGGGTATCATCAGTACAGTTCTTAGTTTGAAATAGTTTATTTCTTTGTTTTTCTGTAATAAGTATGTACATTTGACATTGCCACGCCTTTATGTCGTAGCGTTAAGGGTGATTTTCGTAGTGCAAGTATTAGAACCTAAGTGTGGTGGGCTGTATCTACTTTGTCATGGAAATTGCACAATCAGGAAATATTTAGCTTCTTATTTGACATTGAAGTAATTTTAAATACCATAACGATAATAGCAAATTGTTTTGTGAATTTTCGAAGGTCGCATTTAATTAGTTTGACGGCACGGTTGGCGCAGTGGTTAAGCGATTGATTGCTGCGCTGCGTGTCGCGGGTTCGATTCCCGCACGGAACTAATATTTGTATGACCTACAAGTAGTTGTTCCAGGTCTGGCTGTTTGTGTATGTGAGATTAAATGTTTGTAAACGCACCCACAATACAGGAGAAATTCCTAGTGTGGGGCAACGTTTTTAAAAAGAAACTAAAATCACTGCATGTTATTGAAAAAATCAGTTTAACAACATTCATTGCGTTATTTACGTTGTTGAGCAGACAAATTGTTCGAACATATGAAGCAATGGATTAGCAACATCCTTCAAAATGATTCAGATTGTGATTTAATTAGGGTGCTTGTTAAAACCAGAAGATGGTTGTTAAAACCAGAAGATGATTACCATAATCATCAGCACCATAACATCAACATAAGACTACCACAACTCCGCAAGTAACAGCCATCATCTGCCTAGCCTTTTCCCAACTATGTTGGGGTCGGCTTCCAGTCTAACCGGATGCAGCTGAATACCAGTATTTTACATGGAGCGACTGCCTATTCAGATTACCCAGTAACTGTTACTGGGTAATACAATACCCCTTGGTAAGACTGGTTGTCAGACTTTCGGGCTTCTGACTACCCGTAACGACTGTCAATTATCCACGAATGACAGCTGGGACTTTCCGAGGCACGAAGGGGTCACGGTATGTAAAGATGGTCACCCATCCACAGACAAACCGCGGCAAGCGTAGCTTAACCTGATCGACCTGTGCGGCTGTTATTATTTAGCCACGGGCCCCTCTCCGCAAGTAACAGCCACGAGGAAACATTGCTATAATTACCAAGATTAACTCTGTGATTAGTGATGCCTAGACGCTGTCATTAGCAGACAGAAGATATAAGATTTGTCTCTTGAGAGCTTGACAATAAAGGCTATTAGTGGCTTTTCTTGACCCAAGTTGGTAGTAAAATCCTAATCCTAATCCATTGCTTCATGGGATTGAAAAATTCGTCCGCACAACAATGTAAATTACGCAATGGACGTGGCTCGTAAAAACATAACACACACACACACGTACCTCCGACTTCGTCCGAGACACGGACGAAGTGGAAAGGGGGTGTGTGTGTGTGTGTACCGAGTGCACCTGCGCTTACTCACACATTCACAGTTGTTTGTACACTTGGTTACCACAAGTAAAGTGCGCCACGCTTCATAAAATAAAATACTGCACCTAACCTAGTATAAAAAACCACGGAAGCATCAAAATCCAAACACGCCCCTACAACCTACATCATCTATGAGAATGTCTACCTAGACTATATTCTAGACATTAACATGAGCAATACTCGTAATTAGCTGTACAGTCACGAGCACTAATATGTCAACACTTGGCAACTTTCAATTGCGATTTTTTCACGAAATAACGAATGCAACGTTGAAATACGACACTTTACATAAACCTATTGGTACGAAAATACTATGTTCCTAATAATATAAAATTTCATTCAAAAATAAAGGAGAAAATCGCCTTTGAATAAAGCCAAGTGTATACATACTTTTGCTCGTGACTGTACATGATAATTGCTAGCCAGTCCTGACACGGAGGAAGTTAGAATCATGATGATATCATAGCACATGTCTGTCTGAGTGACGGGTGACTTCTGAGTGATCTTTGTACATAAGTAGGTATAGAGGGTATTTATAGATTATTAGCAATGTTATTTTGTCGCAGGATGTGAACTTTGGTGGCAATTAAAGGTTGCTAATAAAAAAAATTGCCCGTCGGGAACCAGATAATTTGGAAAAGTTGGTGGTGATGGGCAAGGTAGATGGGAAAAGACCTCGCGGACGGTCACCTAACCGCTGGTCAGACCAAATAACCGCCCTCACTGGACTCTCTGTTACGACCGCGCTGAGAGAAGCTGAGAACCGAACGAAGTGGAAGAACATCGTGCATAAAGCCACGAAGGCCTTTCAGGGACACGACCTTTAGTAATGAAATACGCGACCAAGATGAGAATAAAAAAGTAGTTTTAAGATGTTCTTCGATCTGTAGTACACAGTGCATAACACACTATTATTCTCAACCTGAATCATTTTGATGGATATTGCTAATCCATTGCCTTAGGATATGTTCGAAAAATTTGTCTGCTCAACAACGTAAATATCGCAATGAATGTTGTTGAACTGAAAAAATTAAAAATATTGCTACTGATAGTGTGTTACGCAATTACCTGAAAGTTTTAGAAGCAAGGAGCCAAAGTTCAGATACATGAGAATTTTCATCTTTGTCCACTATCTTTTTAGTGATGGAGGCCTTTCGATAGGTCCAATTTTCATCAATTGTCGACGATGACGGTCGAGTTTATAAAAAAAACTGGTTCGCTGCAATCAAGCTCCAAGTTTGAAATGTCCCCCCCCCCCCCCTTCACACTCATTATGGAACTTTTTTTTAAGGAAGTTTCAGTATGCTTGATTGATGGCAATAGGCTGAGGGGACCGTGGCTAAATAATAACAGCCGCACAGGTCGATCGATCAGGTCAAGCTACGCTTACCGAGGTTGGTCTGTGGATGGGTGACCATCTTTACATACTCCCTCCGTGCCTCGGAAAGCACGTTAAGCCGCTGGTCCCGGATGTCATTCGTGGCTCTTTGAGAGTCGTTACGGGTAGTCAGAAGCCCGAAAGTCTGACAACCAGTCTTACCAAGGGGTATCGTATTACCCAGAAACTGGGTTGTGGACGTCAGATAGGCAGTCGCTCCATGTAAATTACTGGTATTCAACTGCATCCGGTTAGACTGGAAGCCGACCCCAACATAGTTGGGAAAAGGCTACGCAGATGATGCAGGTTCCATCACTAACCAACACTTAAAACCTCTGTTTACTCCGGAAGAACCAGACATTTAAGTAACAACTTGATTGTATAAGCGGTTATCAATCAAGCTCGTCAAGTCAGAGTGGAATGCGACCCGCGATAAGGAAGCATCTGCCTGCTCTAGTTTGTTAGTAGGTACTGCGTTTATAGGAGCATTGTGTCTTGCGTGATAGTAGATTTGATAATGAGTTACTTGGTTATTAGCCTAATGAGTAAGGCTTATTGTTTTATTTTCATCGGTTTTTATGGTCTTACTAGCACAGAACCGGTCGAAGTGGCGTGTTCCTTCCTTAGCCCTTTATGTTCCGGGCCAGCGGTAACCCTTTCGGACAATCCCGCTGACCGTCACGTTGTATCCTTAAGGGCGGTTTTCGCACTTCAAGTGTTACGAAAGTTTACTTCTTCAACATAGTCTGTCTTTTCTTAAGTGTTCTTACTAACTTATAAGATTTTTCTATGCACATTTGATTGTCAGATCAACGCTCTTTGTGCCAATATTCTTCATAGGCCACACAGTACGGTATTTAAAATGACATAATTGTTGACGTTTATGGACTAATAAAATGATGATGATGAATGTTTTGTTTACTAATAGGAGCAGCTTCATTGGCACAATAAAATAATTTAGTCAATTGAGGGCTTGAATGCTAAAGAATGCCACCCACAGACAGATGGTCATATATTCTAGCATTTGTCTTGTAAGTTTTTTTTTGTTTTACCCAAAGCTTCTACCTGGTCAGTTGTTGTGTTGGTCAGCGGGATTGTCCGAAAGGGTTACCGCTGGCCCGGAACATAAAGGGCTAAGGAAGGAACACGGGTGGGTTTTAGTCAGTAAGAGTCTGACACTCCCTTCCGCTCCACCCAGAGCGGGAGGGGTCATTTGATGATTTGCCATCCGCAAAAAAAAAAAAAAAAGCTTCTACCTATTTTTTGACCTCTAGACTTATTAGCTTTTTGTACAGTCACGAGCAAAAGTATGTATACACTTGGCTTATTGAAAGGCGATTTTCTCCTTTATTTTTGAATGAAATTTTATATTAGTAGGAACATAGTATTTTCGACACCCATAGGTATATGTAAAGTGTCGTATTTCAACGTTGCATTCGTTATTTCGTGAAAAAAACGCAATTTAAAGTTGCCAAGTGTTGACGTATTGGTGCTCGTGATTGTACAGGGTATAATATTATTAAGTAGAAACCCTCTTTTTTCAATGCCAACAATGCTTTGCTAAAATCTTTTTTTCATTCGGTTTTATTTTCCAAAGTATCGTCTACTTCTGCGAACTTCATGTCAATCAATTTAAACACAATGGTAATTATTATGCCTATCATCCTCTTTTGATTTCGTTCTTTATATCTATAGTCATCTTCTCCTGATTTCTTTTGTTTTTTTTAGGGTTCCGTACCTCAAAAGGAAAAAAACGGGACCTTATAGGCTCACTTTGTTGTCCGTCTGTCAAGACCCTTTATCTCGGGAACGCGTGGAGTTATCGAGTTGAAATTAAAACTGCTTCAAGGGACTGTAGACCTGAGTAGGTATATGACCTACTCAGGTCTACAGTCCCTTGAAGCTGTAAAAAAATAAACTTATAAGTAAAAAAAAACGTATTTTTGGACACTCTCAAGGGAATCAAAATATGTATAAAGGGACTCGTTGTCCTAGAATCATGAAATTTGGCAAGAAGCAAAGTCGTGTAGCACAAGTAAAGGAAAAGATCTGAAAAACCGTAGTAGACGTAACATTAAAAAAAAAAAACAACTATTTACGTACTTACAAATTTGTACGGAACCCTCGGTGCGCGAGTCCGACTCACACTTGACCAGTTATTTCTTCTTCAAGAAGAAAAAATTCTTCAATCCAGCCACGGAAAAAAGGTTGCCAATTGAACCCAAAAACAAAACGTTTTTCAAATTCAAAACGAATCGCGTGTAACACTTCCTTATCTTTCCTTTTATTTACTTTTATCTTTTGTAACATTGTGTACCGGCTTTATTTATTAACAGTTCACTAACCTCGTTTAATTAGATAAAGTTATTTCACTCGTTAAAGTGAGATACCCAACGTTTTATTATTCCTGTAACTCAATGGTTTAGGGGTTTCTGTTGAAGACATTTAAACTTATCTTATAGTTTTGTTTTTACTTAATAGAAAGGTTATTAATTAATGGTGTTTATTGCAGTAGTTGGTAATGAGTTAAGCAGCCATTAACTAGTAATAATAATGAGTTGTTTGATATTTTAATGATTACTTTGGCTTTGGCTTTTGGATTATTTCGCTTCCATAAAAACGTTATGGATTGTGTTCAACTGTTTGTGTTTTTACGAATAAGTAGATACCTAACTTGGTAAACTAATTAATCAAAAATCATACGAACCAGCAGAGCAGTGGTGGCCAAGTGGTAACGGCCGCGACTTACGAGTTGTAGGTCGTAGGTTCGAACCCAGTCAGGCGCTTTACTTTGTGTAAATTATTTCATCACCACTGCTCTCAAAACGGTGAAGGAAAACATCGTGAAGAAACCGGCATGTCCTAGAACCAAAAATTCGAAGACATTGTGACATCTGCCAATCCGCACTGGGCCCGCGCGGTGGATTACGGCCCACTCCCTCTCACAGAGAGGAGGCCTGTGTCCCAGCAGTGGGAACATTATAGGCTGATTATTATACGAACCAGCAACCTAACGTAACACACTATCAATCTGAATCATTTTGAAGGATATTGCTAATCCATTGCTTCATAATATGTGCTCAACAACGTAAATAACGCAATGAATGTTGTTGAACTGTCAAAATGAAACCCATTGCTACTGATAGTGTGTTGCGCATTTTGTCCGCAGAATATTCTTCATGCCTTCATTCACTTCAAGTGCGAAACTTATTATCACGCGCACACATATGACATAATAAGACACCTGTGTTCCCCTAAGGGTCAGGCAGAGGTGTACAATCACGAGCACTACTATGTCAACACTTGGCAACTTTTTTTTTTTTGATGGGTAATCATCAAATGACCCCTCCCGCTCTGGGTGGAGCGGAAGGGAGTGTCCTCTTACTCACTAAAACCCACCCGTGTTCCTTCCTTAGCCCTATATGTTCCGGGCCAGCGGTAACCCTTACGGACAATCCGCTGACCCGGCACACATGGCAACTTTAAATTGCGATTTTTTCGTGAAATGACGAATGCAACGTTGAAATATGAAACTTTACATAAACTTATGGGTTCGAAAATACTATGTTCGTAATAGCATAAAATTTCATGCAAAAATAAAGGAGAAAATTGCCTTTGAATAAAGCCAAGTGTAATACATACTTATGCTTGTGGCTGTAGGTACCTATAGTACATTACATTAGTAAATTTCGCCAGTTATGTTTAAGTCCCATGTAACAGGGGGCGAGCCTGTTGCCATCAACCAGGCATAAATCCAGACTCCGAGCTGCTACTAAGAAATTCCAGAAAAACATTCAAATTTATCAAAAAGAAAAAAAAAACAGTGGCACTCCGGGAGTGCCGACAGAAGTAAAAACAAAACATAAACAGAATACTTTGCCATCTCACTGACATAACGGATATACATTAAAACCGAGTACAGCCGACCACATCCGAAGCGGGTATTTTTTTAATCGTCTTATAAACAAAACACGCGCGGTGTCGCTTACGGTAACAGTGGCGCGAGTTCAATGGTTTCTCCCCATCTCAAAAAATTCCCAACGCACCTAAAGAAGTTTTCACTTCGAAAAAACCTCTTCTAATACTAATAAAACTAGTACGTTTACTGACCTTGTAATCTAACTATTTTGACAAAGATAATCAGCTGTGGAATATTCTTAATATCTTGTTAAACTGGTTTCATTCAAGCTTTTAACGTGTTTCGGAGAATGTGGCACAAACACGAACCTACTATGGGGTTACTCATCTCGTACTATTTGTGTTTTCCAAGTTATTTACATAACAACCATCACGGTTAATCTAATAAGGTATTGGCAGGGATTTGCATATTTTACCTTTTATGTTGGGATATGGTCAGTGGACCTAGATGGAATACAAAAGTTGGCAAATAACGTTAATAGAGTCAAATATTTTCGACAAAACGTAAGGGGATTACAGGACCTAAACGCGCGCGCGCCTCAAAGAGATGTCAGCATCAAGGAATTTAAGGGGTCCGTAACTTAACTTCGAGAGTCATAAGTACGATGTATGGTAAGTCGACTGAACGATTGTTCGGAAGCCCCTTAGGGCCGAAGCCTGCCGGGTCAGCGGGATTGTCTGAAAGGGTTACCGCTGGCCCGGAACATAAAGGGCTAAGGAAGGATCATGGGTGGGTTTTAGCCAGTAAGAGTCTGGCACTCCTTTCCGCTCCACCCAGAGCGGGACGTCATTTGATGATTTCCTACACTGAAAAAAAAATGAGCTAAACGCAAAAACCGAAGTTTTAGAAACAATAAAAGTATATGATCGACTACAGTAAACAAAATCAGAAAAATATATGATATTCTCCAGGATGTATGCTAGTTAGATAGTGTGTTGAAAACAATACAACTAATATGATACTATAGAAAAAATCATTCTACAAACAACATACTAGTGTTTTAATTTTTTAGTCCAAACAATAGATTTTTTGTAAATAGATAAAATAATTGCTTCGTAGTTTGCGATAAATTACCAGCGTTGTGTCATCGCGCTTCTCTTTCTTTTCTATGCAGTCCGACAGTGACCGCGCTTTAGGTCATATAGTCACCTTATGTGTTTATTTTCTTTTGCGGTGTAATGGAAGAAGTTCTCATTCACCAGTATCAAGTAGTGTCATAGGAGGTCAAAGGCGATGGTGTAAAACGGAAATTCGGCCCGTGCGGGATTTTTACTATACTTTTATGAATGGCATCTCACAGAACAACCAAGGGTTGTTGGCTGCTTAACCAGGCTATCCTGTGAAAGCGTTATTATTTACTAGCTGCGCTCCGCGGTTTCAACTGCGTATGTTGGCAACAACATAAAAATAATTTTAGTAAAATTCCAAATGTCATTACTTGGCAATAATATTGTAATATTTTGTAGTGGCAACTCTCATACTTCCGTTTCCTTCCTTAGCCATCTTACAAGCTTGCACGGTCACGTATTTTTTCTAGTCGTTAATTATTATATTATAAAATAAGATACTGTATTTGTGTCAATGGTTATGTACCCAAAGCTGTACAATAAATAGTGTGCATCTAAAAGCGTCTTTAAATTGAAGATTGCTCCTGGTACGCAGCCCGAAAATTACTCCTGGCGTGGCATAGCAGGACGCGTGCCCGCCAGCGTAAATGTCGATCTCGTGGGAATATCGGGATAAAAAGTAGCCTATATGTTAATCCAGGGTGTCAGCTACCTCAATACAAAATTTTATCAAAATTTGCCCAGCCGTTTGAGCGTGAAGAAGTAACAAACATATAAACACACCCCCATACACAGTCACAAACTTTCGCCTAAGTATATAATATTAGCGTGATTGTGTTTCTAATCCAAATGTATGTACTGTGACTATTGGTTGGTAGAATGAACCAATATACTCAGGATAAGTCTACCCTCCATTAATAACTGGATGATGAATCTTAAAAAAAAACAGACAACACTAAACTGATGACATCACGCTCGCTATGAATGCCCGGATAAGATCAGAATAAGATGCAGACTGATTCATCTGGTAAAAACCTGAAACAAGAAAGAATGATACCGGATAGTTTATCTTACACAGCCGGGACCAACGGCTTAGCGTGCTTTCCGGAAGCACGTTAAGCCGTTGGTCCCGGCTGTCATTCGTGGATCTTTGACAGTCGTTACGGGTAGTCAGAAGCCCGAAAGTCTGACAACCAGTCTTATCAAGGGGTATCGAATTACCCAGTAATTGGGTTGTGTAGGTCAGATAGGCAGTCGCTCCATGAAAAATACTGGTATTCAGCTGTATCCGGTTAGACTGGAAGTCGACCCCAACATGGTTGGAAAAATCCTAGACACATGATGAAGCTTAGGATTGAGCTGCTCACTCTGCTAAGCTTTGTGATAAAACCATAAAACTTGACATTTTAATTATCATGCAAAACCATCATTATACACCACTTTATATACAAATTGACATTGAGGAATATTATTAACAAAAAAACCGGTCAAGTGTGAGTCGGACTCGCGCACCGAGGGTTCCGTATAAATTTCTAGGTATGTACCTAAATAGTTTATCACGGGGAAAAAAATGTTATTGTAATTAAACTACAAATTTTCCCCTTTGTCGGAGGAGGCTAGGATGTTGTGTCGACTGTTGTTCGTTATCTACCAAAACGAATAGGGACAACACTATTAGGTAGGTCTTAATAATAATTATAATATTAAGTAACTGTTCATTACCCATTGTTTAGTTTTAAGTTGTTGAATGTTGTCTGTTACGGGGGTGACATTATCACTAAGTGATAAAACCCTTTCAAATAAATAAAGATTAAAAAAAAAAAAAAAAACTACAAATTTATGGTTTTCTGATTTTTTCCTTTAATTGTGCTACAATGACCTTACTTCTTGCCAAATTTCATGATTCTAGGTCAACGGGAAGTACACTATAAATCTTGATTCCCTTGTGTCGACATATTCGTTTTTTGCGACATAAACGGCCGTATCTTTTTTTTAAGTTAACTTAGAAGTATGATTTTTTCATAGCTTCAAGGGACTGTAGACTTGAGTATAGGGTTTTAATATCAACTCGATACCTCCACGCGTTCTCGAGATAAAGGGTCTTGACTGACAGACAGACGAAAAACCAAGTGGTGATCCTATAATTATATAAGGGTTCCGTTTTTTCCTTTTGAGGTACGGAACCCCAAAAATTACATAAAGTCGCTTTTAGTGTTTGGCTGTGTGACCACGTTGTGTTTCTAAACTACACAAGTTTATAAAAAAATAATGAATATAAAATACACGTAGACAAAGTCACGGGCAACAGCTAGTAATATGGGTATATAAATATTTCCCTTTAGCGATTGTTTTAACGTCTCTCATAAAGATCCCAATATTGAAGAACATCACAAAAAGTTTATACGTGTCGCTTCCTTCTGATTGGTCGTAAATAATCATGTCGTTATGATAAGACGTTTTTATTGGTCCTTACGACACGGAGTTAAGTTTGTATTGTTTAATTATCACATCTCAAGTTTCTATGGTATGGCTTGGAATGTATAAAATATCTGATTTTTTTTGAGAAAATGTCTTTATTATTTCTCGCGTTGCCTTATTTGGTTTCAATCCTCTTCATCTTACTTTATCCCGGTCTGGATCTAGGGTTCCTTTTCCAAGCGTATCTAGCCTAGATTTTTGCAGCCTCTGTATTCGAATTTGAAATTCAGAAGAGATTCTGTATCGATATAAATCTGTCTAGGTTTCTGCATTCACGATTCAGTTTCCAAAAATGTAAACAAAAATGTGTATCTACTTATTTTGAGAAATAACTTGAATTTATACGTATAGCATAAAGCTAGGTATGCACTGCAACCTCAGCAAGTCTTATGACTATTTCAATAGTGTTTGTCAGTCAAAAATCGACATAATTTACACTGGCAAAAAGTTGAAATTTTGTTGAATTGAAAATAACATCTATTCAAAACAAGGATTTGAATTGACTTTGCTTTGACGTTTTTTAATTCCTGACCCATATATTTGTATTTGAAGGCAAGACCGTGTAGGTAAAATTGAACCTCGGGGAATCCCAATATAGAACGATGAGTGTAAATTGCTAATTTAACAAAGTCAAAGTCAAAGTCAAATCATTTATTTCAAATAGGCACATTAAAGGCACTTTTGAACGTCAAAAAAAAAACTAAATAGAAATGATTCTAGTCGCCCATTCGAAAAGGTAGTTTTCGTATGGAGAAGAATGGGCAAGAAACTCCACCGTTACTCTTTAAAAAATGTTTTACAAGGTCTTGTATACATAATAAAAATTTTAAGTGAACACGATGCACCCATAATAAAATTAGTCTACCACAAAAGGTAAAAAGAATTAAAAATTAAGCAATGACAGGTAAATCAAATAAGTGATAGATACATGGTGCTCACATATTTACAAGTTATTTAAAAAAAAAAAAAATGCAAAAGTAGTTGAACTTTAACAAGTGTGTGAGCCACTGTAGTCGCAGATTGTAAAAATAAATTAGAATAAGATGTCATAATTAAAAATATATATATAAATTAAATTAGGAACAAGTTTGATTTTGTCACGTTTCAATAGATTGAAATAAACTGCTTCGTATTACTTATTACTAAAATATTTGACCCCATCTAGCTGATAATGTATCTAAGTTCAAAGCAATATTATAGGCAAATGAATGAATACCTAACATATCAACAAAATTTGGGATCATTGTGTCTTTATAGTGTTTAATGCCGAATGACACTTATTGACTTAGAAACCCACGGGAACGTACTACCGGGATTAAAAGTACCCTATGTGCTAATCCAGGTTATAAACTATCTGTGTGCCAAATGTCAACTAAATCTGTTCAGCCATTTATGCGCCAATCCGGAACAAACATCCAGATAAATAGACAAACGAACAAAAATTTAAAACAATATTTTCAGCATCAGTATCGTTCCACAACTCGTAACAATTACTTTTTTTTTAATATTCAATGTACAGTTAATATAATTTTAATTTTAAAGTTTTTGGAAAACTTACAGCTAAACACTTTTGTACGATTAAGAATAACAGAAATAAGGCCAATTACAAGTTTTCACAGATAGAAGAGCATATTACAACAACAAAAAAATATTTGAGAAGGTTGACAGTTTTTACATGTACGAGTACATAGCGTATTATAATTCTTCTTTGTCATCATTTATTTTCTTAGTCACAATAACACATATATCTAGCTTATATAAGCTTCTTCTTGGTTTATCCACTACACTTGGTTCTTTTCACACCATTTCCTTATTTTTCCAGACAGCTTCACAAATGTCATCGGACATCAGGAAAACAAACACACTTTACATTTTTCAAAGAAAAATAATACTGTTACTGTCAGTGGCAGGACGGTTTACGTAAGTGTATGAAGTAGGTCACAGGGCAGTAGCTTTCAGGAAATGCTTTTCGGAATTTTCAGTGTTTTTGGTTGGAGCAAACAACGTTTTGCCAGTGTTGCCAGTGAAGACCTTTGGCACTGAAACGTGGTCGCTCACAATGTGCTTTATTAGAAGCCTGAAAGTAACCCAAAGGGCAATGGAGAGTGCTTGGAGCTTCCCTGCGTGATCGAATCAGAAATGAAGAGATCCGCAGGAGAATTAAGGTAACCGACATAGTCCGAAGAATTGCCAAACTTAAGTGGCAGTGGGCAGGGCACATTGCTCGCAGAACAGATGGCCGATGGGGCCGAAAGGTTCTGGAGTAGCGACCGCGTACTGGAAAACGTAGCGTTGGAAGGCGTCCAGCAGTGGACGTCGGCTGAAATGATGATGCGTTGCATTTGTTTTTTCACTCCTGTTATACTAAGTGCAATTGAAATAACTAAAAATTTCTTAAGGGGTCATTGTACTCATCATTATGAACAAGATTGTCTATGGGACCAATGTTGGTCCAAAATAAATCAGTTGCTCCATATGTTTATGTCATAATATCGAAAAAATGTTGGAAGCAGTCGATTGTTTTTTCGTGATTCGTGATCAATGATGGTCCTATAGTTAAAGTGGTTCATAATTAATGATGAGTACAATAACCTCTTAAGAAGGTTTAGTTATTATAAAATACACCTATTTAACAAGATAAAAACCTTTATCTACTAGGTAAAGCTTTTACAATTCTAGACATAGATTTGCGGAGGACTCTGATATAATAGCAATAGTACCAACATTTCTCAATTGAGTTACAACAATCCATACTGAATCAGACAAAGAACCGAAAAGGTAGCACGAAGCAGATGCAGTCGTGGGTGAATGTGGGTTGAACTCACTCAGTATGGCAAAATGGTTCCATACTTGAAATCACAAAACAGAAGATGGATCTGCTAAGCAAATAAATGCACTCTACAAATCCGAATATAACAATATCGGATTAAATTCAACAAAAATAGCAAACGTTATAGCTAAATCGTGACCTTCCTTTGCCGCTGTGCGACTCTTTATAGAAAATATATTCAAACTACAGTCAAAGGGGGCTGGCATAACTGTAGCCTCTTTTATGGTATAAGTATTGTTTACCTTTCCAAAGTAGAATATGGATAAAATCTATAGATTTATCGATGGGTCCCGTTTAGTAACAGTGTTAGTTTAGCGTCTATGCCTTGAGCCTTTAAAGGAATCTAGGACGAAATTGTAAATGGCTTACAAATGCAATGTTAGTATTAAGCGCTGATGGATGTGTTAAAATTTGCAATCTTGGCAAATGATTTCATTATCTTTGGATTATTTAGTAATATCTGCATAGTTTTAAGCTGTAATTAGAGACTATTTTACATCACTATGCAATACTAGGTTATTTGATTTCATAACGTCTATAATTTTAGAATGTATGCAATTATTATCTTTATGGTTTACTTCTATGTTAGGATCTCGGTCATCGATCAATCTTTGATTCTGTTGACTATTAATCGGCTTATCCCAAATTAGTCGGGTTCGGCGCAACATGTCTTTTTCTTACATATTCTCTATTAGTCGTCATGTCGGGAGTCACCCCCTTTCAAGCCATATCATCTTTCAAACAGTCCATCCATAGTTTCTTTGGTCTTCCTCTACTCTTACAGCCAACCACATTCATACTCAAAATTTTCCTCCCGACATTTTCCTCGTTCCTCCAAACCAACAGTACACAATTATCAGTAAAGCAGCTAAAATTAACTCTAGATTTAACTTTGGCATCAGCTTGAACTTCAGTCTATTCACCTCTGTCACAAAAAAAGAGGTTAGCTAATAAATAATAACTAACCACCAATGTTATGTAGCTAATATACATACTATGGCATTGTGTCATACAATGATACGCAAAAACTTCAAGAAAAAATTACCTATTAAATAATTTATGACTGGTTAAAATATGCGCTACATGATCATTATACTGTCTGCTTATTCAAATATACTGTTAAGCAATATTTTACTTAAAATGACCTTCAAATGCCGACTTGTTTTACTCGATCATTTGGACAGCATTCAAAACTACTCTGAATAGATTATTACCTCTCTCCGTGTCATCTTATGGTTCGGCGCTGTAAGTGATATCATGCACCGTGTCTCAAATTTCATGCAGTTGGAAAACGTTATAATGAAATCCACTTATTTGCAAGCGTTTTACAATTCAAATTGGAATTCTTTGCTTGTGTCGTGCAAATACTTCTTGTGTTATGTTTTAATAGTTTGGGTCATAGTTTTATGTCTGCCTGTGTTAAGGTTAGATTTGCATATTAGAAATATTGAGTATTGTATGTGGAGTTTCTACAAAAGTGTGTCACGATAACTCCTATAGTTGTGTCTACTTCGTGATATCTACTTATGCGTACATTTATAGGTACCTACTTCAATCTTCCTCGAGAGCCGTGGCGGACTGGCGGCCCAGTGGTAACGGCCCAGACTTACAAGTTGTAGGTCGTAGGTTCGAACCCAGACAGACGCTTTACTTTGTGTAAATAATATCATCACCACTGCTCTGAAAACGGTGAACCAAAACATCGTGAGGAAACCGGCATATCGTAGAACCAAAAATTAGAAGACATGTGAAAAAAAATATTCGAAGATATGTGACATCTACCAACCCGCATTGGGCCCGCGTGGTAGATTACCGCCCACTCCCTCTCGAAGAGAGTAGGTCTGTGTCCCAGCAGTGGGATTATTCTAGGATGATTATGTTATTCTTATGCAATCTTCCTCTTTCCTTTAATCAGTACGCGTAGTTTCTAGTTTTCTATCACTTCCAAGATTGTCTTTCAAAATCACCAAATCGCGTTGTTCGTTCATGAACTTTTTTTACAAAGGTAACTGTTTTTGTCAAGTTCTTCTTTGAATATGTATTTTTTCCTAGCCTGTTCTATCCCACTCCTGGGCAAAGGCCTCCCTCCAATCCTTCCAACTTTCGCGAGCCCACGTGTCCATCTTTCAGCTTTGACAGAACCTGTCTAGTTCATCCCTTGGCCTTCCTTCCCGTGGCCTTTGAAGAATAATCTTAAAATAATTTGAAGTTGTCTTGACACTGTTTTGTCTATGAGATGTCTAGACTGTTGTGTACCGTTCGTCACAAGTTTTATTATTCTTTGTTTGTATAACAATTTTGTTAGTTTGTTTTGTGTTAGTTGAAAACTTTTATCAATTTTGTTAGTTTGTTTTGTGTTAGTTGAAAACTTAGATTGTCTTTTTATATTGCATACTAGAGTGTTGTCGAGTATAATTATGTTGAAGAGTCGGTAATTGAAATTGTATGAATGATTTGTGAAACAAAAGGCTACCTACACTTTTTGTTGGCGTTTTTACTTTTTTCAAATTATCAGTAAATTATGGTAGGTATTCATTATTTCCCTCAGGTTGTTTAGATATTGACTTCACGTTCTTTTCCTTATTTGTTTTTTTCAATCTTCACAAAGAAGTAAAGCATTTTTCTTTAATACTGACACTAGTAGTGGCGTTGGTTTAGCGGTCGACCGCTACTGCTGGGTTCGAGTCCCGGGTGAGACAAAGTGTTATTAGGTTTTACATTTTGGCATTTCTCATTAGCAGCCCGGACTCTGGATTTGTCCCATAGGGTCGCCCCCTACATGGGATTTAAACATAACTGACGGTAATGTAGGTGTGCTATAAGTACTTAAACCTCTGCCGAACCTTTCGGGGAATAGAGACTTGATGTTATGTTATCTTAGTAGGTTCTATATTAACTTATAAAGTAAAAAATCAAGATATATACAAACTAAAAATAACAAAATTAAATCCTAACTGAACTAAAACTATACAGAAACTAAAAAAATGGCGTCGAAAAATTCATCCGCATCGCTGATGACTGGTAAATATGTACCCAAGAGACTGGCGGCATTACCACGTTGTATGGCGATGTCTGGTCAAGGTAAAAGCCTTAGTAGGTAATTAAATCATCCTTTTATTGATCACAAAGAGGAAAACATCATCCAGAATATTTTTATTAAAGACCACATAATTGAAAACCTTTATCTGTGTCCTGTGTCCCCACCACAAACTATACCTACCTTTGTGGTATTTTATAAAATATTCCTTTAGAACAAAGTGTGTGGTCGTAGTCAACAAAATAAATTAATTAAAAGACGGAGAAAAATAACTGGAACCTGTTCGATAGGTGTCGACCTTTGACAATGTCGACACTGTAATACTGTGTTACCGGTTTAGTTGGCTTTAAACCCGATTCACACGTCTCTAGTTATTAGTGGACTTGCACAGTATAAAGAATTGAACATCTAAGTGCCATGCGCTTAGCCTTATCTTCCTCGTGTCTAATACCGTCAGATTGCTTTAGGGTTTTTCTGCCATATCAAACGCAAAATTGCATTAAAGTGTCTGTTCATTTCTTATGACATTGAATGCAATCAACCCATGTAATCTGCGTTGACGTCAACGATTATGACACTGACAGTTTTTTCACGCGGTTTAGATGTGATGATCGCGTTCTCCCCAACTGGCAGCGTATAAACATATCCTAAAAAGTCAGAAATTCTTCCAAAAAATAACCAGTAATCACTCTACTAAAAACTGGAATCATGTAAACAAGCCGTAATGTAACGTTTACGAGTTTAGTTGCAAATATTAGCTTGAGAAACTTGTGTTGTAATGCGTGAGCTAAAGGGTTATATCATCAGGCTTTATTGCCAGACAGTTTAAGATTGCAGGCCAAAGGTTGAACTGTCGTCCTCAACTCGTAAATACTATCTGTTTTATTGATTCACTAAGAAATTATTCATAATGACAAGGTGAAAAATGGTTAGCTGTAAAATATATAATATGTAGGTATTATGAAACTCCTTTATGATGAATTACCTAATCTAAATTCCTTATGATCAAGAACTAGGACACACTTCTCTAACAGTTGTGCCGTCAATAGAAAAGGGTATTATTTTGTAAGCTAATCTTGATAGAACTATACAAACCACCGAAATAAATGTCTACACTTCATTTACTTAATATCATCATTCTATCATCTGCCTAGCCTTTTCCCAACTATGTTGGGGTCGGCTTCCAGTCTAACCGGATGCAGCTGAGTACCAGTATTTTACATGGAGCGACTGCCCATCTGACCTCCACAACCCAGTTACTGGGTAATAGACTTTCGGGCTTCTGACTACCCGTAACGACTGTCAAAGATCCACGAATGACAGCCGGGACCAACGGCTTAACGTGCTTTCCGAGGCACGGAGGGGTCACGGTATGTAAAGATGGTCACCCATCCACAGACCAACCGCGGCAAGCGTAGCTTCTGCTTGACCTGTGCAGCTGTTATTACTTAGCCACGGGCCCCTTCTTTACTTATCATCAGTTTAGAGTAGTTACTGCTCCTGATCTCAATCCTAGGCTAATGTCGCTCATTTAAGTGCTACTAGCCACCCTGCGGAGATCGTCGCCCCTCTACGATCACTTGTCACCATTTCACATTATTGTCAATTTTGAGCCGCACAGGATTCAAACCCTTGCAGCGTTCACCACTACTGCGCCGAGCGAGCGTATTATTATTAACTAATGTAGTTTAAGTAGGTTACATTACGTAAATAAGTAATCGTACATCTGTTCCTTCTCCAGAATAAGAACAAGTAGTAATAAAAAAGATACAATTACCAGAATACATCCTATCCTACGCGAAAGTTTATGAGGGTGAATGGATATTTGTTGCTCTTTCACGCAAAAACTACTGAACGGATTTTGATGAAATTTGGCACACAGATAGTTTATAACCAGAATTAACACATAGGATACTACATGTAGTTATCCCGATATTCCCACGGAAACATCGAAACTTATGCGGGTGATACGCGGGGCGCTACTAGTCCAACTAATCACACTAATATTATAAAGGCGAAAGTTTGTGAGGATGAATGGATGGACGGATGTTTGTTACCCTTTCATGCAAAAACTACTGAACGGATTTGGATGAAACTTGGCACACAGATAGGTCATAACCAGGATTAACACATAGGATACTTGTCATCCCGGTATTCCCACGGGATCGAGATTTATGCGGGTGAAACCGTGGGTCGCTGCTAGTAAATAATATTATAAACACAAATAGGTAAGCGCTCTTTCTCTTCTCGCCTTTTTAGCCTACCAACTGTTTTATTCACATTATGGAATGTAATAAAGAATTTAGAGTTGAGAACCTTGTTTATTCAGACATTGTACCAAAACAACACGTGAAGATGATTAGGCAACCTACTCCAGAAACGAAATAGACTAATATTAGAACTCTGTTCCACATTCAAGAGCAATAACTTCTAATTTAAGAATATTACTCAATGTTACTTCTTCTGTTTATCCGATTTTTATGTGTACTCAAACATACGTAAAGTTCTACAATTTGAATAACATTGTGCGGTAATACACCCTGTTGGATAATATGGCATTATGCGATATTAGCCCAATGAATAAATAGCCGAACTCTGTCGTTCTGTTGTATAGTCCACCTCGGAATTAAATTGTCAACCTACGGTCGGTAGCATGAGAGCAGTGATGGCTCAGTAGTGGTAACAGCTACTTACGAGTTGTAGGTGGAAGGTTCGAACCCAGAAATGCGTTTTACTTTGTGTAAATTCTTTCATCACCACTGCTCTCAAAACGGCTAAGGAAAACATCGTGAGGAAACCGGCATGCCGTAGAACCAAACATTCGAAGACATGTGACATCTACCAACCCGCACTAGGCCCGCGTGGTGTATTACGGCCCACTCCCTTTGACCGAGAGGAGGCCTGTGTCCCAGCAGTGGGAACATTACAGGCTGGTTATGCCTACGGTTGGTAGGTCAAGGAATATTTTGCCTTTGAAACTAAAGTGACATTTAGATAGCGTCAGCCCTAATTAGTGAAATTTCAATTTACTGGGAGTTAAGATCAAAAGTAATTACGAGCTTGACTACAATGTTGTCGTGAACCCACCACTAACATTTACAAGCATAATAATATTTATTTAGCTTAGTCACAGAATATATAAATAGATATAATATTTATATGTATATATATAAATTTCAAAGTCCTGTCTGACTCAATGATATATCCTTAGCCCTTTATGTTCCGGGCCAGCGGTAACCCTTTCGGACAATCCCAGGGACCGACAGAAAAAAAAAACGTCTTAAGACAAAACAGAAAACGTCAAGAATGTAGGCGTTAAACAAACTTAAAATGAAAACCATTTTTCACACGTTGTTCGAGAATTTCACCGTTTTTGTTCTCTCTCTAGTAATGTTTGGACTAAGCCCGAAGGAATGGGTCACGTTGGTAGCTGAGATATTTGAGGCGTTCCATTATTTATGAGCATGTTTTGTGACGTATTTTGTCAATGCTGTGTTTTTTTTTTGTAGAACACGAAGGATATTGTAAAAATAGGAAAAGGCTAAACAAGGCAAAAACACCAAAAAAAACACGTTTATTGTATGGGAGCCCCCCTTAAATATTTATTTTATTTTGTTTTTAGTCTTTGTTGTTATAGCGGCAATAGAAATACATAATTTGTGAAAATTTCAACTATCTAGCTATCGCGGTTCTTGAGATACAGCCTGGTGACAGACAGACAGATGGACGGACACGGACGGACAGACGGATGGATAGACAGCGAAGTAATAGGGTCCCGTTTTTACCCTTTGGGTACGAAACCCTAAAAACAGACTAAGATCTAACATTTTTTTTTCTGTTCAAGTCTGGGTAGTTTCCATAATATTATCCTGCATTAGTTCTACACCAACCGGGGGTTGTCCTTGAGAGAGACATTTGGTCCCATAGTAAAAGTTGTTCATAATGATGAGTACAATGACCTCTTAAGAGGGTGTTAATGTTTTACCAAAAACCTTGTATACTAAGAAAATGCTGTTCATGTTAACTACCTAAATCAATTACTACGTGTGCGCGCAGTCGCTATGCTACAATTATCACGTCCCCGCTAGCAGTCGCGGCTCGCCCTTACGGTATATTTGCTCAACGAAAGTACGGTCACTCATGTCGGCTGGACATAATTTGATTATGTTTATGTGCGAACATTAGAAAGTGAGAATTTCGCGTTGACTACCGTCTTATTTGTATTATTTCAACGTTTCTCAACAGGTGGTAGTAAACACATGGTTTTTATTGAGATGTTTCTTGAAGAGAGCGACTCATTGGTCTGGTGGTCGCCATCACGGCTGCTTAGCCGTCCTGGGTTCGATTCCCAGGTCGAGCAAAGTGAAATTTGATTTTTCTGACGAGATTTTTTCGGTTGCAACTCGTACGCTGAATTTGTGTCCGGTTAGTGACATTAAGATCGCCCCTATAACATTGTACGGACGCCAGCACATCAAGTTACTACAATCTGTCAGATTTCTTTAATAGATTTTCGACTTTATTGCTAAAGCATAAGGTTCAAGGTTGATTGGGAAAATCTGACAGTTTCGGGTAGGTTGACCTGCTGGCGTCTGTACCTGCTACACATATCAGTTCAAGGTACACCTACGGGTGTTTTGTTATAATATTCATTATTAAAAAAACCGGCCAAGTGCGAGTCGGACTCCCACACGAAGGGTTCCGTAGCACATCTTTATTTTATTTTTATTATTTGTTGTTATAGCGGCCACAGAAATACATCATCTGTGAAAATTTCAACTGTCTAGCTGTCACGGTTCAGGAGATACAGCCTGGTGACAGACGGACAGACGGACAGTGGAGCCTTAGTAATAGGGTCCCGTTTTTACCCTTTGGGTACAGAACCCTAAAAAACAACATCTGATTATAAAATCTTAAATATAAATTTTTAAGGAAAATACACCCTTGTTAGGTAGAAGCAAATGGGATACAGGCTACAAGAAACTCTTGGGACTGTAAATACAAATACCTACCTTTTGTAGGTACAGACGCCAGCACCTCAAGCTACCCGAAACTGTCAAATTTTCCCAATCAACTTTGAACCTTATGCTTCAGCAATAAAGTTGAAAATCTATTAAAGAAATTTGACAGATTGTAGTAGCTTGATGTCTGTACCTACTGGAATCCAGTCGTGACATGCAAATAGTTTCTCATCACTATTACATTGATACCTGATTATCATCTCACGAACATCTCATAGTGTATTGTGAAACATTTGACATTGAATGCTGCACTGTTACATTACATACATCCTTCTCACACTGACTAATTACATAATTATTTAACAAGCTTATTCTGAATGAGAAGTGCCAAAGAAACGATTGATGGAATTTGTGAAAAATGATATGACTAGTAAGGGGACTACCTACCGAGACAAATGAAAAAAAGTAATTTAAAAAAATTAAACCGACTTCAAAAAGAAATCAACTCAAAATTATGAAATAACTTTAATTTCGGAAGTCGGTGTCTTGGGATCTGTATTTTATTAGTTTTTTGCCACCGACTTCCGAAATTAAAGTTATTTCATAATTTTGAGTTGATTTCTTTTTGAAGTCGGTTTAATTTTTTTAAATTACTTTTTATTTCGTAATTTTTAGTTTTTGCACTAGAATTTGACCAAGGTTTTGAGATGTTTTCCCTTTGACACTACACCCGTAGCTCGTATCAATATGCCAGGCCGTCACACTTACACGTATTAGTCCATATCTTGAAAATTACTGAACCGATTTTGATGAAACTTGCACTGTTCCCTAAGTTGAAGTAAATGTAAGCTAATAAAAAAAGAATGGTCACGATCCGATTAATAGTTACGGAGATATGCGTGGACAAACATACATACATACATACATACATACATACATACGTCTATGAAATTTTGTATATTTGTTTGGAAGCCTTAGTAGATTGTCATATGTGAATATAATGCAATTCCAATAATATTACATACATACGTATCGAATTGATAACCTCCTTTTTTTTGAAGTCGGTAAAAACAGTGGCACTCCGGGAGTACCAACATAAGTGAAAACAAAACACAAACAGAATACTTTGCCATCACTCAATGACATATCGGATTTAAAACCGAGTACATCTCGAGGACAGCCGAACCCATCCGAATGTAGCGCGTTGTCTCAAAAAATTGCCAATGTGCCTAAAGAAGTTTTCACTATAATAAATTATTTATTTCATAAGCCTAATAAATGGAGCGAAAAAGGTTTAACTATGCATTAAGTACTTACTTAACTTATATCCAGGCTCGTGCTATTATTTGTTATTGGGTCGTGGGTCGTGTTAGACATGCTGTGTCAAACTGTGGACACCCAAACTTGACGACGACAATATACTCTAGATGTTGACTAAACTCTTGGCCAGACTGGCAGCGCGGGCGCAAGGCGGGCGCGGGCGCGGGAACGCGCTCGATCTGCCTGTCCGCAGTGCAGCGCGGCTGTGTTCTGCGTCTTGTTGTGTCGTGTTTGGTAGACTTATTTTTATAAGAAAATAGTTCGAACTAGTTTGAGAACCTCGGTCACCGTGCGAGCCGCCCGCGCACCCATTGCGGCCACTTGTATGAACGAGCTATGGCGTGAGTTGCCCGCACGCTCCCCGCGCCGAGCAGCCCGCGCCGCTCACCGCACCCGCGTGCCCACTGCTCACCATGGTTTTTTTTTTTTTTTTTTGATATGACCACTCGCAGATGCAACTCTAGACGGTTGCCTTTCTGCTTAACCGGACTATCCTGTGGTGGCCAAAAATTACTTTAAGCCCCCCAGCCAGGCTTACAAACTAGGATTTTTCATTAAATGAACCGACACTAAGGGCACCCCCTGCAGGGTTCGGGCCTCGGCTTAGTGCGTCATTGGGGGGAGGACAGCAATGGTCAGGCTGGGTCTGATTATTATTTGGGGAATTTAAAGCTACTTGCTCAGCTACGCGGGCTGGCTCGTCGAGCAAGGGTCGGGCGGTGATGTTACAGGCTCACCATGGACACTCAAATGAAGTATTTATGTTTGAGTACGCCGCGCCGCGCCCGCCCCGCGCCCGCGCTGCCTGTCTGGCCAAGCATTAATAGGGAAGTATGGGAGAATAAGACATGTTGCGCCGACCCTATAAAATTGGGATAAGGACAGGAGAATTATAAAATACTCATTCTGAATGCGAAGTATTGGTTCTTCTATTGAAGGAAGAGCTAATTGGTTTCGTGTTTTTGTGACACCTGAATCAATGAATTAACTAATCTAATACTAACACCTACCGTCCCGTTGCACAGTCGTTTGATGCCAGAAAAAAGTAATTCAATGGCCTAGGTGACGCGCCCGTATCTAATTTCAACATTAAATGAACCATCATGGAGTTATAACGACTAGTAATTATCCTGTAATTAAATTGACAGATATGAGGGAGACCTTTGCCCAGCTGTGGGACAGCAATGGTTGAACAAAAATAGGATAAAGTCGTTTATTGTTTTTCCGCCTCTTCGCATACAGATAACTTAGACCGATCTATTTAAAATTTTGTAATTCCTGCAGGTTACGTTTCGATATTTTCCACATACACGATTAACTTGATAGATAAGTTTATACTGCACTCGCAACTTAGTAGACTCGAAGATCTCGAATTCATTACGACACCCTGCAATGAATTATAATAGCTGATTATCATCTTTAAAATTAAACCACCAACTTACACAGAACTCCCAATCCAGTTGCATTCAATAAAATACTTGGCCTACATTCACATCAACGTCCTTAATAAATCAATGGTGTTAATAGTGAGAAGTTCACATAAGCGCCAACGGCATAAGATGCATCAATGGAGTTTAGGAGCACGTTCATGGTGTTATGTTCCAAGGTTTTATAATATTATTCATTATTGAATGACGGGTTACGTTTCCCATTGATGCTGTGAAGCAATCGTAGAATATATGATCGACTTTGGTTGATAGGTAAGGTGATCTATTGATTGATAATGGTAAAATAGTACTAAATAAACAACTGTATTAGAAATATGTTTTATTTGATCTTAAAACTGGTAGAACGACTGCTTTGTGTTGTCCGTTCAATAGGGCAGTTGACAGTGTGAGAAAACTAAAAAAAACTAGACTCTTTGATGAGTCTGCGAAATACAAAAATATAGATCATGCGAAAGCTGTAATGTCATATCCTATTCTGGAATTCCGTGTTGAAACAAACAATAATGAAACACAACATATTATTGTAAATAAAAAAATGCATCAATAACCAGCAAATATTCCAAGAAAAACCCTTGCTTACTCGTTCCATTCAAGTTTTTTATCATTACAAAGTACGTATGTGATTATAGCACAGTAATCAGAGCGTGATTCATTCGATATTTTTTATACGAGAAACAAGTTCACAGATTATGCAAATCAGAAGCGCAACAAGGAAGAATTAATGTCAATCGAGACGTTATTAACCATTCACTGTATTAATGCTTTCATGTTTTAATGTACAAACTTTACTTTGCTGATGACAAACTGGATTTTGATCCATAGCAAGGAAAGAATAAAGATGAAGATCGATTTGGTGAGATACAAATAAAATCGGGTGTGACTGACTATAAACTCAATCATGATACACTCAATTGTTTGCCGATATCTTGATTCGACGATCTGTATCTTCAATTTTGAACTTTACAGCACATAAGCTAAGGTACATTTTGACTGATTCAGCTTTATGGGAATACCACCACAGGAGTTGTTTTGATGGTTCTCTACTTATATCCGCGAATCCTTTAAGTCTTACAAAAAGTCCTTTTGTCTTCTCGACTTAACGAAGCGCATAATTGTGCGAACAAAAAATTTTGGAACGAAACAATGAGCTTACGGACATACAAACAGAATTAGAAACGTATTAATATGGGCATCTGCGCATACGCTTCATTAGGATCATTCTAAATACATAATATGGTGGTGATTAAGGTCGTGTGTTGTTATTTTCGTCCAGTTGTAATGAATAGTGAAGGACTTGTCGAATTCGCAGTCAGTTTTAACACAAATTGGAATCTCTGTATAATTATGTTATAGAAAACTAACCAAAACATTAGAAAAAGGTGACGGGAGAACTCGTCATTACACTGGAATTACTGATAGATAACACTAGATGACTTAACGCAATTGATAGATTTTTCTATTATGAATTTATTTATACTCCATAAAAATTTTACTCTGATAACACAAATCTTGGAACATTTGGAGCATACTAAATTATGTTACCATCAAAGAAAATCGTGATATAACATATCAATATAAGTTACACAAACAATATAAAAATTCTATTCGTTCACGCAAAATTATCGCAAACCATTATAAGTAATGTTTTTATCAATGTAGTAATAACAATAAAAATTGTTGCTTTGGTATTTCCGAATGTAATCTGGGAAAAATAGACATTGCTATCAATATAATGAAGTCAAAGGTTTAGAATGAAATAATATATATAAATATAGTGTAATAATGACGTGTGACTCATACAAGGAGTCACGTTTAAAAAAGCTATATAACGATTTACCTATACAAGTAAGATTGTCGTAGTTTGTAACCTGAACCTCACTGTCAAAATCAAATTATCATTGTTCTGGAAGCAAACATTTCTGAACAAGGTCGTTCAAGGTTACTATCGCATGGTAAATGTTATTTATTGAACGTCAGTGGGTGTCTATTTCTAACGTGACGATTGTATCGTGGACGTCCACGGCATGCGGCATCACGAAATCACGATAACATATAGAAGTAAAATGTATGGCAATATGCCTCAGTCAATTACGAGTTGTAGGTCGTGAGATCTAACCCAGGCAAGCACTTTATGTATTTAATTTCATCACCACTGCTCTGAAAACGGTGAAGTCGAAAAACATCGCGAGGAAACCGGCATGTCTTAGAACAAACAATTCGAAGACATGTTACATCGAGGAGGCCTGTGTCCTAGTAGTGAGAACATTAAAGGCTGATTATGCTTTTAAATTTGCGTCCACGATAAAGTTACAATGCACGTATATCCACACATTTTATGACAGACGTCTGTATGGCCGCGTTTTTATATCTTCAGCATTCATTTTGATTTCACCAGAGCTATTTCAATATCAATAATATCTCTAACACTGCTCTTAATTTCTGCATGATCATTATTATCTTTACTCTCTGCAAAAAGTCGATCCATCGTAATTCCCTCGCCGATTGAAAAAAAAGTAGTCAAGTAAACATACGAATTTTGGATTCATTTCCTCTCCCATTCGTATTTGGTTTTGCACTTATGTCCGTTTGTTTTTCCGCCTCCGTAATGACTTTCAATTTGAGATCCTTGTATGTAGGTAAGTACCTTGTACAACGATGTTATTGGATTTCTTTTTTTGACGTGACAACGTCTTAAATTAGGTTGCGACTGGGAGTCACTTATGAAAAAGTGTAACGCTCGGTAACGTTACGATGAGTCACCGAACGAGAGAGAGGCCCGCCGAATGCCTTGCGTCTCTCTCCCACTCAACTATGATCGGATGATCGGTCGTTGTCACGTAAAATCTTCGCCCGTAAAACCGACTTTACAGGCAACCATTTTTTTTGTTGATTTTGTTAGAAAAAGAAGTAGTTCGGATACTTGACATTGTGGTTGTAGGAGTAAGTTTAGAAATTACTTCAGATATAATTTATTTGGTATTAAATATTTAAGAAACTTTAATATTCAAAATCACATTCATAGTCATCTGTGTACTGTTTTGTTTTGTTTTGTCGGACCTGTCTCTGAAAATCGGTATGCAAATCAATTTGAAAAATGAAAGTGTATAAAAATCTACTTTCAAATAGAAGCTCTACATTATTTCCAATTGAAAAAGTCTCGTCTCATTCATAAGGTAAACACTAACCTATCCTATTATATATTTTACCTGTTAACAGTCAAATTTTTCCTCTTATAAAAATCCTCCTTTGCAAATTTCGTAGGAATGAGTGATTGGAAATTCCTTCTACTTTTATTGTTAACCAGCTCAACTTAGGGAATATTTCTTACATTGATCAGTGTAGATCCTTTTTAGTAAATGCTTGTTTTTCCTTAGTGGTTTCTTAGAAGATATCTAGTTTTAGTAATGTCGTTGTTGACTCATAGTGTTTTCATGATGTTTTTATTAACGATACGTAGTAGGTACTGTTAGCAGATTGATGCTTTGAATTCTTAATATTTTGAAAGATCGATTTAATATAGTTTCAATTTTAAATTTTCCGTGTAACGTTTTACCAATCGTTTCTCAGGCTATTAGTATTTAAAAACTTTATCCTTCAATCTCTCGCTTCATTTACCAACCCAAACCAACCCAAATTTTATACGTAATCAGAACAGATAACTTTATCACTATTTCATTTTAGCTCGAGTATATTCTGACATATACTTGAGCTACATTTTGATTAACCACGGACTTTTTTTGATTCACTTACTAACTCAAATGTTATTTCCAGTCAAAAGCTCGACAATGTCGACAAACAAGCTCTATAACAAATATTTGGAATTCATGAAATCGACACAACCTTTACCACTTAAAGATAACTTAACAGACAATAAGAAGACAATTCTCAGCCGAACCTTGCCAAAGATTGCTAAACATCAGCATTCCTTAAACGGCTAACATTCCATCCAATGGAACACTAAAACAATGAAAACGACACAGATATTTGCAACAACAATGTTGTTGTTTGTACATGCCAATGTGATATTGAAATAACAATTTTGTGATAATTTGATGCGTTTTATTGTTGAGAAGTCGTTTGTTTTGTTATTGGGGAGTGTTAATTTTGTTTTGTTATTTGAAATGGCATGTATATCTTTTGAATCATTGTTAAAATCATCATTTTCCCGTAAATATTCACTGACTGTGATAATGCGTCCAACTTACATTCCTCCTGCTAAAATAAAAGACTGAGAGATAGCGCCATTATTAGATAAGGAATATGGCAAAAGGCGATGTAGTAAGTAGGTACTACTATAATCGTCAACAATGACATGAATAGCCAGAGCAACACATTTAAGCTCTCAACCACCCCCTGTTATATCATTGAGCGTAGTCGCTGTGACCGAAATCGGCTTGATATCATCATCATAATCATCATCTAATATTAACTGTTTTTCCATCATCACAAACCCTTTTGCGATGGTTAATGCATGATGTCTTCTTTCACAAAATGATGACATCATGCATTAACCATTATATAAAGAAATTGTATTCTTTATATTTCAATGAGTAAAGTTTTGTTTCATAGATATTATGTAGGTATTTGAAAACCACAAGTCCATAAAATACAAAGTAATTCCATTGAAATGTTTTAGTTTACAATGTCGGTACACTAAAATGATTCTTATTACTTCATAACGGAATGTACTGTTTCAAAGATATTGCATAATAGTTTTTATGGGTTCTGGCAATGTGCTAAAGGGTTAATAATATGTTTAAATTACTGACATGTGTTGTGGATTAGGGTCAAAGTAACAGAGTATGTCTTTGACAAATTGTTGGGTTGTGTTGGCTACTTTCACGGTGTTTGCTCATTTGTAGTGACAAGGCAAGGGTTTTAACATCGTATTGTAAAGCAATACCTTTGAATTCACTCTCGTTTGTTATTGAAACAACGATTGGTGCAATATTGAAAAATCGTATATAATCCATTTTCCCATCCATACGCAAAATACGCGCATTGACGTGGAGTTGCGGACACCAGCCCATATTAATCATCTTTCACAGAGTCCATCCAAATTTTCCTGGGTCTTTCCATAACTTATATTCATAATTGTTATCTTTTAGGCAATAATATGACAGCTCCTTTTTCATTCAGTATCTTCCTAATATATCATCCCCAAATTCACCAACTGTTGTTTCACCAACCAAAACCATTCGTGTGAGTAAACATATCTCTATGATTTACGGAATAAATAGAACAGTAACTAATAATATCTTGCCATAACTGTGTTTCTTTGTTTTGATTTATTATGAGACTCGTAAAAGTATTCCAATAGTCGTAAATTACTCGATATAAAGGTGAAGATAATAAGTATCTCCATACTATAATTATTTGTGATATAATGTTAGCGAACTACTCGTAGGTATTATTAATTATTATGTTATGATTACGTTATTTTGTTCCGTTACTTACCTACTCATTTCGGGTTGGTATTGCTGACATTTGCCACATGTATTTGTTATGAATATGTGTAGTTTTTTGGTAGGGGAAGATAAAGAAATGATGAAAGGACTGTGTGCGAGATTTTATGGCTAGAAAGGACGACTAATAGAGAAGTAAAAATAATTAACCAGTTAGAAAAACACATGTTACGCTGACCTCATAAATAAATTGAGATAAGGACAAGAGAATTATGATGATGATTTCTTGAGTTGCATATTATTAATTTTGCCAAACTATTGAAGTATTCCTGAGATCTCAAGTGGCTTTTTGCTTAATTATTGTAGCTTCTTGAATTGCTTATCTGGTAAAATAAAAACTTTCTCCTGCTATATATTATGCTAACCATTATATTCTATGACTGTTTATCGCTGCACACAGACCTTACTTGTCAGAAAGGTCATCACCACTATGATCAACATCATGGGGACCATCTCGGTTAAATTCCTTACCGCAATTCGGCACGCAAATATTTATAAACACAATCACAATTATTTTATCTTTTTTCAATACCGAAACCTCATAATCATTATGTTTCGTCCGGTCCATGTCATTGACTTCATCTCGAAATTCAAACAAAGCGCAGGTCCTCAAATTGACAGGAATCTGGTATAAGGGCTCAATTATTACGATGCATAAAGGCAGAGTGAGTCAATGGCTTATTTGTTCAAACCTGCTGAAGTTGAATGGAACGGTTCCCTGGGTTTTACTCGCCTAAATATAAAAGCTGTATCATAAGGATGACGAGGCATGATACATGTAGTATTATAATGTGGATTAACAAAAGCTTCCAATTTTTAGGGTATATCAGCATCATCATCATCGACTTATTCTACTTCTTCATCTCCAATTATTTTCGTTTACATTTCTATCTTAACCTTGACACTAGGCATTTCTATGATGTTAATAGGGTTTTTATGATTCGGCCTAACCTTTTTCTAACTATGATATAGTTGGCTTCTAATTGAACCGCAAACAACTTCATAATGTATCCTAACGTCCCTAATGAAAAACCAGCCTGCGTATTTTGGTCTCCACTCTTGACAGACCCCTCCGTGCCTCGGAAAGCATGTTAAGCCAAAGGCTTAACATGCTTAACATGCATGCACGGAGGGGCGGCGCAGGGGAGGCGACGGAGGGGAGGCACGGCGGACGGCGAATGACAGCCGGGACCAAAGTGGTCCCGGCTGTCATTCGTGGATCTTTGGCAGTTGTTACGGGTAGTCAGATGTCCGAAAGTCTGACAACCAGTCCTACCAAGGGGTATCGTATTACCCAGTAACTGGGTTGTGGAGGTCAGATAAACAGTCGCTCCATGTAAAGTACTGGTATTTAACTGCATCCGGTTAGACTGGAAGCCGACCCCAACATACATAGTTGGGAAAAGGCTAGGCAGATGATGATGATGATGACTCTTGATTGAACTTGACTACACTCATCCAGCTGCTGCAAGCTTCTTCGCTATTATTATTTAAAGGAACATCTTTCCAGTTTAATTAATTTCTTAATCGCAAACTTCAACCAAATAACCAGACGACCTTTTCTCAACCTGGAAACTACACAACAATAAATATTAATTTTGCAACGTTCGCTTGCATTCAGCGCGTACGCACAGTGAGTCATTCTGCAACTTGTTTGTTATTTTGTTTGTGTTTTGATATAAAAGTGTTCCGTGTTGACGATGCAGGTGCTTCGAGACTGTTTGTGCGTGTATTGTTTTACTGTATAAATAGATCTTAGTCAACGGTGAGTAAATGTTTAGCGGTTTCCTGTGTAGTATTATGATTAGTCACAACTTCATAGGTTAAGTAAGCGCCACTTCCTTCAGAGCACTGTGTAGTACTGAATAATTTTATTATTCTGTAGTAAATGCAGTCTGGTAGATAATTGGTCTGTATTTTTAATTATTTGCTGGATGTGGGTTTGCAGATGTTCTGTTGTGACTTTCTGAGTGTCTTCATTAATGTAAGTGCTCATTAGGTAGATAGTGAGAATAGTGGTTGACTTATATTTCAATAAAAGTATTTATGAATTATTTTGACTTTACTTGGACTTAAATGAAATAAGGAATAATCTTTCTTATAATCTATTAAAAAAACATACCCAAAGCCTATACTTGTATCACGTAATTTTCATAGTACCTACATCTTCACATATAGCCAGCCATACATGTCAGTATCGATTACGTTAGGTTAGGTTAGGTTACGTTTATCGCATTGGGATCTGTAATGGTAGATATAAATAGGTAAAAAATAAATAAAAATTATCAGAACTTTGCAAAAACTCCATTCTACTAAAATATGTATATAACAACCATCCTTCGTACCCAATCAGCAGCACCATGCAACAGCTCCATTAATCCTTCAACCAATGCTTTCACCTACATAAGGTCAATATCTACAAACTCAACATTATATCCATCCACTAAATGCAGGCTTCCACCCACGCAGTTCAAGCTGAACTCGATTCAATAGCCATCATTGTATTTAGCCGTTATTCCGTTCAGTTAGAGAGTACACACATTGAATTTAAAGTTAAACGTGAATTGAGTTTTTTGTTGGGTATGTTTTAGTAATGTGGCCACGATTGGGCACATTGTGTGGTCTGAAAGGTCAGACAGAGGTGTATCATCGTTTGTGAATGATGCATTGATGACAGTCTGTGGTCGCATTGTCCGGATTGGAGTCGGTCGCTGTGCCAGGTATATTTTTGGATAAAAGCTATCACCTCAAAGTCTGCAGCTTCCTTTGCTACTACAAGACCAGTCTCATCTTCATTATTAAAGATCTAAAGTTCAAAACCAAACCGAAGTTTCGTTGTAATAATCCTAGGACCACATTCAGAATTGTCGGCAGCAGCATTCCTACAAAAAATTGGTTGTCAAACTTTTGTAACTCCAACAGGAATGTTTCCTATCTCTGGATTAGTACCCAGTAATCAATCGGCATTATTAGTCCGGATTGTATGCGTACGCGCTTAATCCGCGCCTATAAACTGCGCAGGCGCAACGTGAGAACGAAGTGTAATGCCTTGCAAATTATTGACAGCAGTGAAATAATGGACGATTCTCTGTAAGGCTTTATTAGTTCCAGTTAAATGTTGAGGTTTTAATTCATGCGTGGGTTCTGTAGATATTGAGTATTATTTTAGGCTTGGAGAGTTATTAAGGTTCGTTAGATTTATAGAGATATAAGAGATAAGGCCTTTTACAGCTTGTCTTAAAGGGAAAGACTGGCAAAAATAATACTGATCTTAGGAAGCAATCGTTGTAGTCAGAAGCCCAAAATTCTGATAACCAGTCTTACCAAGGGGTATTGTATTACCCAGTAACTGGGTTGTGGAGGTCAGATAGGCAGTCGCTCCATGTAAAATACTGGTATTCAGCTGCGTCCGGTTAGACTGGAAGCCGACCACAACATAGTTGGGAAAAGGCTAGGCAGATGATGATCAGGGAGAAATCGTTGTAGAGGAACTATGGATGGAGGACTAGAGTCTTGAATTTTGCCTAATTTGAAAAAAATATAGCAAAAGTATTTTTGGGACTCGCTTTGGAAGATATATTATAGTTAAAGACGCATAAAAAAAACAAAAATTAAACAGAAAGGCCTGATGAGGGCCTAAAAAGGCCACTTTCGCAGAATCATAAAAGGATAATATTATGAATTATAATATGGCAAAGACAGTCCGTGTTTTTCTTTTTTTCGCTGCACTACATAGGTATAATCAAAGAGATTGGGATAGGATTTGGATTCGATTGATTGGTATTTTAGCACAGACAAAAAAAATAACAGAAATTCTTCACCAATGGGATTTGATACGATTAACTTAACAGTTAACTGTTCATTATTATGATTCATAATGTTACCCTTTTATGATTCTGCCAAAGGGGCCTTTTTAGGCCCCCTGTACGAGGCTAAAAGGCTCCTGTCTCAGCATGCAGTTTGTTTATCAAAAGTCGCTATGTTCGGGAAAAATGTGGAGCTGCCAACATTCAGTAGTTAAAATGCACATTTGGCAAAAGATTCGATAGTACCGATAAGTTGATCAATAGATTGGATTACAATGCAACCGATAAACTGAACTATCTTGGCGATGTGCCTTTCGATGAAGAATTCAGATATCGACATGTAGTCAGGTACCAAACAGTAATTGTCTTTCTTATACCTTAATAAATAAGTAAGTAAGTACAGATGCCAGCACGTCAAGCTACCCGAAACTGTCAAATATTCCCAATCAACTTTGAACCATAAGCTTTGGCGATAAAGTTGAAAATCTATTAGGTAAAGAAATTTGACAGATTGTAGTAGCTTGATGTGCAATTGTGCATTCAACAGTTGAATCGCACATAACTGGTAACAATTTGATAATTATTAACAACTCCTTTATGTCGTAGCAGTAAGGGTGATTTTCGTAGTGCAAGTGTTAGGTACCAGTGGTGTGCGGACTGTAACTAAAGCCTGTTTTTTTTTCTCATTGATTATTGTTTGTCAAGAAAGCGTTAATTGCATGACATATCACATAATGTTCCAACCAGATACCGATGGAAAGCGTGTACAATTTCCAATTTTTTAGGGTTCCGTACCCAAAGGGTAAAAACGGGACAATATTACTAAGGCTCCACTGTCCGTCTATCACCAGGCTGTATGTATCTCATGAACCGTGACAGCTAGACAGTTGAAATTTTCACAGATGATTTATTTCTATTGCCGCTATAACAACAAATACTAAAAACAGAATAAAATAAATATTTAAGGGGGCTCCCATACGAGAAACCTGTTATTTTCGGCGTTTTTTGCCTTGTGGTACGGAACCCTTCGTGTGCGAGTCCGACTCGCAGATGGCCAGTTTTTTTTTTTTATTCAAGTGGTCTGAAATGTAGAAGACAAACAATATAAATAGGTACTAGGTACATTATCCGTAACTAACTTACACTTTTACTCTTCAAAAACTTTTTCTTTAATCCTAACTTTACTTCACAGACTTCTTAAATTACAAGTACGATCAGTAATGACGGTTGTGGGTGGCAAATAAGTGAAGTTGTAACTCCCACGCTTATAGGAATAAGCGTGGGAGTCACAATTTCACTTATTTGCCACCCTTTTCAATATGACGAGGTAGGTGGCCATATTGTAGATTCATTGATGCCATTTAGATTGAAAGAAAAAAAATCTATACTACATAATTATATTTAATCATTATTCTTAATATTGTAGAGAGGTAGGTATTTGTTTGTAAGTTTATATCTTGCATTTGGTAGCCCAATTCTTGAAGAAGGCTATAGGATATTTAACTTCACGCTATGACCCTTAGGAGCCGAGGAAAAGAAAAAAACGTCAAAAAGAAGTTAGTCTATTTTTTTTTTTTTTTTTGCGGATGGGAAATCATCAAATGACCCCTCCCGCTCTGGGTGGAGCGGAAGGGAGTGTCAGACTCTTACTGACTAAAACCCACCCGTGTTCCTTCCTTAGCCCTTTATGTTCCGGGCCAGCGGTAACCCTTTCGGACAATCCCGTTGACCCGGCAGGCCCGCTGACCCGGCAGGCTTAGTCTATTAATAAGATGGGAGTCCGTAAATTAATTAATGTGATAAATTAGCTATTATAATAAGCCAGTTATAATAAATTACACTATTGTTCTAGTACTTAGATAAGTAATTATTATTGTATATTTTTTTCTCAGAAATAAATAGTTGTGTAATAGTATCCATGATAAATATTTCATTCTGGAAATAACATAAAAACACGCAATTAAACTAAATCGATTATTCCAATATCGATTCTAAGTCAATGTTTGCCTATTCTAATCGATTCAAACTCGATCCTTATTAGTATCGAATAAAACTTCAAGATAACATTACTTCAAGGATTACCAACACGTCTGGATGTTAAAGTTTTTATTCAATACGTGCCTATTAACGGTGCCCTGTCTGAGTACCTTTGAGCATTTGCAAGTAAAATTCTGTTTTTACTACAAGAAACTACTCACAAATTTACCCATACACTCATCAAAAAATATATCAATGTATTTTCAACCTTAGATCAACAGCATAAGTATGTAAGGTTTCTTTTTGAATGGTAAAATAAAGTTGGTAACATAGTTATATTGATTGTAAATGGCCAGTTACACTCGCGTAAAGTTATTCCAAAGGATTCTAAATACGAAATTTGAAACGTGTGGCGTATGCAGGAATGATAACTAGGGTAGCAACGGGAACTGATTATATCGATTCTGCGTAAATCGATACTAGGTATCAGATGTTCGAGATTTAAATATTGAAGAGGCATTTTTTGAAATTATTTGCACTTTGGATACTATAACTCTCCATTGTTTATAGCCGTTTCAGATTTTGTATAGTTAAACAAAATACCGAAGCAGTGTGGTTGTACCATTACCACTAGGTACTAATTTTTCCCACCAAAATCGATTAGTAGGTTTCAAACTAGAGCGCAAAATTTTGGCCATCCATTTCGTTCTCCCACTTAAAGGGGCAGAATGGAATAATCCACCTACTACTCTGTCAACGTTACTGTTTTCTAAACTAAATATTATAAAATTACTAGCTGCGCCCCGCGGTTTCACCCGCGTAAATGTCGATCCCATGGGAATATCGGGATAAAAAGTAGCCTATATGTTAATCCAGGGTGTCAGTTACCTCCATATAAAATTTTATCAAAATTCGTTTAGCCGTTTGAGCGTGAAGAAGTAACAAACATATAAACACAGACACACACACAGTCACAAAGTTTCGCCTTTATAATATTAGTGTGATGCTTTTGGTAGAGTTCATCATCAGCCTACAGCAGTCCACTGCTTGGCCTCTCCTCGCCATTCAGCTGGATTCTCGGTAACTCTCATCCAGCTGTATTCTCGGCAACTCTCATCCAGCTGGATTCTCGCCAACTCATCCAGCTGTATTCTCGGCAACTCATCCAGCTGTATTCTCGGCAACTCATCCAGCTGTATTCTCGGCAACTCATCCAGCTGTATTCTCGGCAACTCTCATCCAGCAGGATTCTCGGCAACTCTCATCCAGCTGGATTCTCGGCAACTCTCATCCAGCAGGATTCTCGGCAACTCTCATCCAGCAGGATTCTCGGCAACTCTCATCCAGCTGGATTCTCGGCAACTTTCATGCAGCTTGATTCTCGGCAAACTCTCATCCAGCTGGATTCTCGGCAACTCTCATCCAGCTGGATTCTCGACAACTCGTCGTCAGATCGTTGCTCCACCCGTCCTACCTTACCTTTGACGATTCGCGGTCTCCCCTCAAGAACACGTCTACCCCAACGGTCATCGGTTCTACGGCTAATTTGGACGGCTCAATGCCACTGCAGCTTGCTAGAGTTCACGTTAATGGAACAGGTGGCGTCTAACCTCACAAAATCTGACGTATTCCATATTGGGCACCTGAGTGAATGCACCTGACACACAGCGGCACATTCACTCAGGTGCCATTTAAGTGGGTGCCCAATGTGGAATACGTTCAAAATCTCGCTAGCTAGTGCAGTAAAGAAATAATAATGAAGCAAACAGATTTAATACAAGTCTAAGTTACATGTCTAATACCGCAAAAAATGTAGGTAACGTAACGAGTAATGTTGCATCATAAAACTACCATCAATCGCGAATCCATATACGGAGTAGGAAAATGCAAGCATTTCATCACTTGTCTCAGTAGATGCTACTTTAACATCACTAGCTGTTTTCCCGCGACTTCGTCCGCATAAAAACTTCACTTAATTACAACTGCTTTAGACCAGGGGGGAAAGGACCAATACTTTGAGCGTTTTTATATAGAGACTAGCTTCCGCCCGTGGCTTCGCTCGCGAGATATGTCGATAAAACTATCCTATGTCCTTTCCCGGGATGCAATCTTTGCCAAATTTTATCGAAATCTGTTCAGTGGTTTAGGCGTGAAAAGGTAACATACAGACAGAGTTACTTTCGAATTTATAATATTAGTATGGATATTAGATTATGGATTGGCCCGCGGCGCCGCGTGCACTCCGACGACTCAAGTTTCTCAAGCGATACTATGTTTTATAGTAATAAAGATAAAGCTTCAAATTATATGACACTGAAACTGCTCGCCGCTTCGCCGCTCTTTCGGTGTGAGTTGAGCCTTAGACTTAGTGCACCTCTACTTACATCTAAACCCTTTATGGAACAAAAACTCCTCTAAATGTTTTTATCTTCAGCAGTTGAAACGATACTTTTGCCTATCATTCATTCATCAGTACGGCACGAAACTAATTTATATGCATAGTGATGCACGCCTAACCCGAATTTCAAACCAGTCATAATCGATTTATCCGGTCACCATTTCGGACCAATCAACACCGGAAATCGCAGCCTTACTCATCGAAAACCTGAATTTACGAAAATAATATGATAGCAACAACATGAAATTCAGTTTTTATAGGCTCATAAATAATAACGAATGTAGTCACATGACCTAAATACTTATGTCAATTGACACTTGAGCCCATAAAATTTATTCAAACGCGCAGCCCAATGCCGCGCACCACTATTCATAATTATTGTCATTAATTAATAAACGCGCATTTAAAAGGGAGGATCACTTAAGTGCTATTTCAGACTTTATTCCCCAAGGTATAAAAGCCATAATTGAGTGGTTTTGATGAATTAAAATACGGTCAATTAGAACTTAATCGCATATATACAGTTGCGTGGTTCTTTTATTTTATTGAAACTCTAGATCGGTTCGATAAAACTAGGTATATTCAACTTGTTTGCTGCAATCGAATGCAATCGAAATAAAATGTCATTTATTAAGTTTGAAATTTTGAAATATTTTTGATTCGAATTTGTTCATTCATTTTAGCAGGAGTAGCTTTTGACTTTTTTATCGTAATAAATTCTGCTCATAGTAATTTTGTTCGATTGCTTGAGATGCCAAATAGAAAACGAAACTATTAAAAATACTTATTCAAACTAAATTTGAATCAGTCAACAAAATATTTTTCATTTGTCATACTCATAAAGTAGTGTTTGTTTGATCCGAATAGCGGGTGGAAGACGCTGCTTCCCCACCTTTGGGCGGGAAAGACTCAGTAATTGCTTCCCTATCTGAATTTAAAAAATAAAACTTTTGGTCAGGTAGTCAGCTACGAAAATTTTTATATAATTAAGAAAAATGCTGCGGTCTTGTGAGAGTATAAACAGCCAGTGTGAATTAAAAAAAATACCTATTAAGCGGGACGGCCCGCGGTGGTGACACGGTGTGTTCCATATTTAAAATTTTAAAAAGACATTTTTTCACAAATTGTTCTTACTTCTCAATTAATTTTAAATAGGTACTATTCATGTTAATATTATCAACTGTACGCAAAATACGCGCATTGATGTGGAGTTGCGGGAAACCAGCCCGTATTACTTACCTATTAGTATTATCAATAAATATTTTAGAAAAACTACAATTTTTTACTTTCATTTTATTCGAAATGAAAAGTATAGTCTTTAATACCGGTGAAAGTCATCAATCCCTACTCAGACTATAGCCATCTAAATGCCTCGTATGGGAATTGATTCCTTTCAACCCTTGTATAACAATGCTGATTATGCTAGTAACTAGTAGAGTCATTTTTAGCATAATCAGCCTATAGTGTCCCCACTGCTGGGACACAGGTCTCCTCTCTGTGAGAGGGACTGGGTCATAATCCACCGCGCGGGGCCAATGCGAGTTGGTAGATGTCACAGGTCTTCGAATTTTTCGGTTCTAGGACATGCCGGTTTTCTCATGATGTTTGCCTTTACCGTTTTGAGAGCAGCGGTGAAATTAAATACACAAAGTAAACTTCCTGGGTTCGATATCACGAATTTGACGATTTTCATACCTAATTCCCCAAATATTCCAAAAATACTAATGAATTGGCTTTTATCTGACCATCTTCAAAATAAGTTTCTGCTTAATTATTTTGACAAATTCCAGTAACGTCAAGCAGTTTGTCAATCAACCAATGAGTGACGATACTGATCATTATGTTTATAGCTTGCTTTCAATCATTGGTCACCACACACGAGGATTTATTTAGGGACATACCATCTCGATAAGAGCACATGTGATTTTTTCAGTACATTTGTGATGGGACATATTTAAGTGAATAGGAGTAGTTTTGATGTTATTAGGCATCTTCCTTGTGACCTAGTTCACATATAATAACATAGACTATAATGATGGTATAACGGAGCAGATTGAAGTGGTCATCATATTAGTAGTTCAGCAGCTTCAATATCATCAGAATTGTGCCAGAAAATAACAGTTCTTTGTCGACGTGGTACGACAGTGCCTCCCCCCCTTCTGCTATCAGAAGACAGTCGCCAAACAACCATCGCATCGATGCGACGCTGTGCTAAAGTGACTGTTGCCAGCCAGTGTCATGTCACCCAATTTCTAGTGATTCCAGCAACTTCGTCGCTAAATAGCGACATTTTCTGCGTCGTCATATACATAACCCAGGTGATGCACTACAAGTCGTTTATCTATGAGGGTGGGCAGAGACAACAGAACGCATGCGATCGGTATGCGCTACCGTGCTTACATATACATAGATACTTTTTCTGCGTTGTCCTATATTGCTTCAGATTTTAAAGAGTTTCTTTTCTTTACTGAAATCGGCCTCTCTAAGGGATCGAATTCGCAATGAGATGATCCGGCAGAGAATTTATAACTTGTCAACTTAGGTCAGAGATTAAGCAAGCTGAAGTGGCAATGGGCCGGCCATATTCGCCATGGAACCGATGACCGTTCAGGTAGACGTGTTCTTGAATGGAGGCCGCAAATCGGCAAACGTAAGGTAGGACGCCTTCTGGCTAGCTGGGGCGACAACCTTGGCAAGGCGGCTGGTGTCAGCTGGATGAAATTTGACGAAAATCGAGTTGTATGGCGTGCAATAGGAGTGAAAATCTTGTCATTATTTAGAAGTATTTACTGGCGCTAAGATAAAGACAATGACTCAATGGTTCAAAGTGTTAACAAAACATTTATACCAAAATCTATCAACGATATCAGTAAGATACTCAGTATTTGTCACGAATTCTATTATTATCTCTAGTTATCTATTAAAACGAGTTTATGTAAATCTATTTGTAGATTGTTGTAGTAGTATTTTTCCAGGTCATGATTTATCATAGGAATTTGCAAGCTGATATGGTTGCATTCATTGATTTCATAGACATGCCAATATAAAATGAAGATTTCTTCAAAATTCTTGGAAATATACTATGAAGTACCAATGTTATGAGCGAAACGTGCTCGTTCATTAAAATATAGTCACGGATTGGCTATAAAATTAAAACTATTAAGGTACTTAGTGCCCAGATTTGTAAGACTTTTAATTGCTTTAGTACAAAAGGTAGATTGACGAATAACTTAATAGATATCATCGCTGTAGTAGTTAAAACTTCTGCACTAATTGTTTCATGTTCTGTTTTAAGCTTTTCAATCAGGTTTGAATTACGTTTTCATCGATCATACCCACACATACCATAGGGATTGAGGTAAAATCAGAAGATTCGGACCAAATTGACAGACAGACGTACACACGAGTGATTCTCTCACGAAGATTCGGTTTTTTCATTCGAAAGTACGGAACCCTAAAACGTACCTATAGCAAATAAAATTTTATAGTAGTGACTCGATTCGGCTAAGTAATGGCAGATCTTAATAGTTAGAAAACAGTAAACAAATACGTCATTGCGGAAAAATCTGATGTCAGATGTTACATAATCATAATCAGCCTTTAATGTTCTCACTGATTGGGACACAGGCCTCCTCTCTATTGGAGGGAGTGAGCCATAATCCACCACGCAGTACCAGAATTTCAGAATACATCAATTCTGTAATTTATCTAGTCTCATATTGGCATTAACTCCATATACAGAGTGGAAAACAAAGTCTGGGTCTTAGAACCTACAATTTTTTTATCATCGTCATTATTTTCATACTTTGCTATATTTTTTGCAACAATTGCTGTTAAAGCATTTTCATTTGTTTTATTCTACCTGCCATGTTATGTTGACAGTAGTAGCTATCTTTATTAACGTCACGTATTGGCGATACGTTTCGTTTGCGGACAAGTCTGCGCAAAACATTTTATTGCTATGTATTGATTTTGTGGCTTTTAGCAAGGTTTCTTTTATATGCTATTTTGTGTCCATCTCTATTTACTTGTATAGGAAATATGTGTCTGTTTTTGAAATATAAAACTCAAACTTTACTGTTTTTGTTACTTTAAGATGTTTTGTAAGTCTTTATATAGAGACATAAAGTTAACTGTGGTTTTAGGATTGAGGGTACTTATAGAAAAAAAAAATAAAGAGAAAGAAAAATAGTTTATTCTGCATATACTAAACGCACATTACAAAAAAATACATAAAATGCACACATACAAAGTAGCCAAAAGCCTCGTATTCAACCAATTAAAATTGGTGAATTTTGTCCATTGCTTGATGTCAAGGACCAAAGATAATATACCTTACGCAAATGTTTCGATATTGGCAAATGACATCAAACAAACAATCAAAACAAAAACAAGATGCCAACTTTAAGCAACGTTTATAAATAAACCCCATGCTATACAAGTGTGTTAAGAAATCAACTGCAAAGAAAATACTGTAGCAAATAAAATAAAGTGTCTCAAAAACAAAACTGACATTATTTCATCTTCTGATGCCTCTCAAATATTAAGCCAGTTACGAACACTTTCATAAAGAGCTACAGTAATTAACGCATTGCTTTGTTTCTGACTTACAAACATACCTGTATAATTTTAAAAAAGTCCATTCCAACGTTATAATTAATTTAAGGGCTAATACATTCGCAAATTAAAAATAAAACCAAGACCGTTTCTAAGTAAGTGAAGATTAATGTTTGAAAAGAAGAAAAAAACATGGCGGCACGTCCTCCGAAATATAACTTTGCAACGTGAACAGTCTTATTATAATTGTATATTTCTTTATGAATATGTTGTTTCTTTAATTTAGGTTCAATTACATTGCTTTGTATATTTCGGTAGTTATTATTTTCATTGTTCATTATCGTGACTTTATTCGGCTTTGATGGTATTATTTGTAGGTTTAATTACGTGTTTATTAATAGGTCTAATTTGTTGTATTTATTTGCTTATTATATTCAAAATTAGCCTACATCATCATCGTCATCTCATCATCTGCCTAGCCTTTCCCCAATTATGTTGGGGTCGGCTTCCAGTCTAACCGGATGCAGCTGAATACCAATATTTTACATGGAGCGACTGCCTGTGAGACCTCCACAACCCAGTTATTGGGTAATACGATACCCCTTGGTAATACTGGTTGTCAGACTTTCAGGCTTCTGACGACCCGTAACGACTGCCATCTATACTTTTTAAATTAAAGTCGCTTTTTATATCTCTGTCTTTGTGACCACGTTGTTCTTCTAAACTACGCAACAGAATTTGATGCGGGTTTTAGGAGAATTTATTCCGGAAGGTAAGTTTATGTGCATAAAAACCGTGAAAAACAGGGTCGGGTCGCTAGTGTTTAATAAATGATGTCACCAATGTCTCATATCTGTTGTTATTCACATAAATATCTATAAATCAATACCTACTTCTTCATATTTTAAAATTTTACTTTCAAAATTTTTGTCGAATCTTTAAAATTCCATTCCCTATCGAACAAACAATATTATAATTTCTAATTCATTCCCACGTGTGCTTTAACAAAAATATTAAACACAAGTGTAGGAACAGTGTCAACCGTTGTTGGCACAGTTGTTGCATGTGTGAAGGTCTCAACTATTGAATAATCATGAGTTAAGTCATTAGTAATAACTTGTAATTTAGTGACGACTTGTTCTTGGGTTAGTGATGTTTTAATTTAGGTTCGTTTGGTATTTGTGTGCGACGAAAATTCAAATTAAAAGCATTTTTTCAATGAAATTATTTACAGGAACCATTTATAATTTAAGGAGACCTTTGCCCTGCAGTGGGATAATACAAGATGATTATAATTTGCGATTTTAACTATTTTCAAGGAGTCGGTAAGTTAGGTAAGGGTGCAACCAAACCCAAGGGTGCCCAGACAAGGGGTCGTTTGGCGCCCATGTTCTGGTTTAGTCCCTGGGGTGGTCACGGCGTGCTGTGTGTTCTGGTGCGCCGGTGATGGGGAGTACTCCCCAGAGGAGGGTCCGGCGACGGACAGCCGCGGCGGGTTCACGGATGAGTGCTAACGCGTGCCCGTGGGGAGCCTTAGTGGGTTAGAGTCCCACATAACTGCACTATCTCCCCATGGTAGTGCAGAATGCATGAGCATTTCTCCACGATAAAAAAAAAAGTTTGCAACCAAACCGCGGTCAATCGACGCTATTAAAATGTAATACGTTTTTAGTCACTTTGTCCTACATTTGGTGTCAAAAATAATCAGATGACGTCAGTAGGTCTGATTGCACACTTAGATTATACAACCGGTCGATTCTGTAAAAATCTCACCGTGAAAACTTAGGTGAAGTGAGTTTGTTTTTGCTAGGAATTGACACTACTCCACGTTCACTTCACTAAGTTTTCACGGTGAGATTTTTACAGAATAGCACCGCTGTTGAAGCCAATATTGTAGTCTGTATTTTGTAACTTTATTACGCGTTTTACTATCTAAATTACGATTTTCACATATGTCTATAAAAAGCTATGAAGATTTATGCGATTTTGAAGTTGTAAATCGTGATTACATAAGTTTTATTAATGATGTTAAGGCTTTAGCGGTTCTTCTTTTTGTAAACAAAGTTATTAATGTCATGTCACTATTTCATCCTTATAATAATATATTAGCTGAATTGCCAATGCCTTAAACATCATCTGCACAGTTTGATTGATTGATAAAATAAATAACATGACATTCTCGATTTTTAAAAACATCGATAGCCAACTAAGATTGGCACCTCCCTATCAACAACAATGAATGCAAGAGAGACGGCGAGTAATAGAACATTGTCAGAAAATTGCCCGATTGAGTCACAAAGTATGACATTGGGGTCAAGACTGTAATTTTGACCGTTTGGTCAAGGGCACAGAGCCTAACAGTTTTGTCGGGAACCGGACACTTAAGTTTCGGTCACGAAATGATTATAAGTCTTGGTAGAACTAATATTATTATAGATGTTGTAACTAAATGTAGCAATAATGCATTAGATTGAGATTGTTTATGACGGAGTAAATCGATTGAACCTTAAGGCGAAAGCGCCAGGGTAGCCCGCGAAATTCAATTTTTTTTAGGTTTTTTGCAATTTGCTGGTCAGTATTAAGTTGTACGTTGATTAAAATATGATTCGCGGCCGTAACAAATATGTATTTACAGAATTATAATCATTAAAGTCATCAACACAACTCTCTAAGATCATGTAATCCCCAAGAATTACTATTTCATGAAATCTTGACATTTGGGGATTACATGGTCTTAGAGAGTTGTGTTGATGACTTTAATGATTATAATTCTGTAAATACATATTTGTTACGACCGCGAATCATATCTTAATCAACGTACAACTTAATACTGACGAGCAAATTGCAAAAAACGTAAGAAAATTTGAATTTCGCGGGCCACCTTAGAGCTTCCCCCTTAAGTAAATCGAATGAATGAATAGAATGTAAAGGAATCGAGACAATTTATACAATACTAGCTGCGCCCCGCGGTTTCACCCGCATAAGTGTCGATCCCGTGAGAATTTCGGGATATAAAAAGTAATCTATATGTTAATCCAGGATGTCAGCTACCTCCATACAAAATTTTATCAAAATTGGTCAAGCCGTTTGAGTGTGAAGAAGTAACAAACTTACAAACACACACGCAAACCCAAACTTTCGCCTGTATAATATTAGTGTGATAGTAAATTAAATGTTTCCGCCAACGCAATCAATAATGTTTACATAAATTATGTTGTTTCGCTTTTGTCAATAAAGTGAAAATCATTTGATTTCTTTTTCATTCCAGTTCTTATAGGTAGTTTATCATCATCATCATTGCAGCCGAAACACTGCTCCACTGCTGGACATAGGCCTCCCCCAAGCACCTCCACTTCGATCGGTTCTATGCTTCTCCCATCCAGCGGATTCCTGCAGCCATTAACACTTTTCCATAAGCGATTGGTGGTAGAAATCTAACTTAGAAAGATATATTAATGATTCTAATGATTATAGTTCTCTAAATTTGTACCCGTTATTGTCGCGAATCATATTTTGATCAAGTTACAACTTGACACTGACCTGCAAATTGCAAAAAACGTAAGAAAATTTGAATTTCGCGGTCTACCACTATCCAAATAAACTTCCAAAATTCCAAAATTCCAAATTCCAAATCCAAAAAAGAATAAACATTTTTTTTTATGGTTTTTGACTCTTTGGTCTAGTATCATGTAAAAGGCGACGGTTCGTAGGTTCGAACCTAGACAGGCGCTTTACTTTATGTAAATTATTACATCACCAGTACTGCTCTTAAACCGGTGAAGAAAAACATCGTGAGGTGTCCAAGACCCAAAAAAATCGAAGACATGTGACATCTACCAACCCGCATTGGGCCCGCGTGGTGGAATGCGGCCCGCTCCCTCCCACATAGAGGAGGCCTGTGTCCCAGCAGTGGGAACATTATAGGCTGATTATGATGAAAGTCGAACGAAATTGTATAAACAAATCGAAAACGGGAAGTTAATTGACAAACCTGTAGAAGTAAGAATTTGAAACTCGTCAATTATCTCGGATCTGAGTTTAATCAGTGATTCATTAGCGGGATGTAAAAAGAGGCGGATGATATCAATAAACATAAATATAAAACTTAACTCAACTGAAACGGGTTTCGGAGCATGAATGATTGTGTGTGTTCTAATTATGCACATGTCGGTAACATCGGTAATTTGATCTTTTGGGAGGTAATTATAAGAGCAAATAAAGAATTAAAGGTAGCTAGAAAACTAACAATGTCTGTTGCACATCTTGGAAGCTTGTGATGATAATAATAGTAATAAAGTTTATCTTCGTAATCAACAGGTTTTAATTCAAATAAGTTGCAGATGCTTTTCTATATTGACAAATGCGTGCACTGATTGGACAGGTCCGCTCAATCTGTGTGGTTCTTTCCTCAAAAGACCATTTCAGACACCAATCTACATGGTCTTCACACGATCTGACCAAGATTTTTGTCTGGACTTTAAAAGAGACTGTGACTTCTGAGTTTGTTTCGGCCTTTCTTCTCAGAATAGTCAGATAGGAAACGCCGACCTCATCTAGTTTAAAAAAATATGATTGACGTGTAAAAGTGTTTGTACAAACCTGCTTACAGAAATAAAATCATTTATCATTTATAAGTAGTGAGGTATCTACCTGCAACAGAAAACCTATGTAAAAACATACAAAGCCTGTTAGTAACAGAATTTTAACGAAGTGGTCCTACTTTGTTAAAATCATCATCATCACCTGCCTAGCCTTTTCCCAACTATGTTGGGGTCGGCTTCCAGTCTAACTGGATGCAGCTGACAAAAACTAAAACTAGATTATAAAAAAAAAAAATTGGTGAAGAAGACTAACAACATTGAAGCTAAAAACTGGTAGGTAGGTAATCATAAAAGCAACTTCTATACCTATTTCAGTATAATTTTACATGATTATGAAAGAAGTTTTGTGGCCAAAAAACTTTTTCTTATAAGAAGTTAAGATAAGAATTTTCTAATTAACCACCTCAATATTTTTAGCCGAGATAAACTGCAATAAAAACAAGTGTTGCATAACATGAAACTGTGTTTACGTCAAATAAAAACAGAAATCCGCTGACCACCAGCATACGTGTTGGTCCCCATACATTTATATCAATTTGCATTTTAAAATAATTGGGGCGTGATAATCACTTGTTTGTGCTAAAACTCTCTAAACGTTAATTCTGTATTTTTATGAGCCTATCTCGGCAAAAGAAGAATAAAACTATCGAACAATATTTTGCTTGCATTAAAGTCTAAGCTCGTACAGTGGTGGCCCAGTAGTATTAGCCCTGACTTACGAGTTGTAAGTCGTAGGTTCAAACCCAGACAGGCGCTTTACTTTGTGTAAATAATTTCATCACCACTGCTCTCAAAACGGTGAAGGAAAACATCGTGAGTCCTAGAACCAAAAATTCGAAGACAATTTTGTGACATCTACCAACCCGCACTGGGCCCGCTTGGAAGATTACAGCTCCATTACAGGCCTGTGTCCAGGTGTGTGTGCAGCCATTATAGGCTTATGCTAAAGTCTAAGCTTAGCCTGTATTTAAATGAGAAAAGCCTGGATGTACAGACGCCAGCCTGCACATCAACCTACCCGAAACTGTCAAATTTTCCCAATCAACTTTGAACCTTAGGCTGTAGCGATGAAGTTGAAAATCTATTACATAAATTTGACAGATTGTAGTAGCTTGATGTGCTGGCGTCTGTACATAACATCACGCCTGTATACTCCGAAGGGTTTAGGCCAGTTAGCTAGATTAACTTAGTAAAAAAAAAAGTTAATCTTCTTAGCTACTTGAACCTCATAACCAAAGCGAACACTGACCATAAATAATCGTCCACCGACACAAAACTCAAAAGAAAACTCTCTGCCGCAAACATCAAAACTCGAAAAAAAAAAAAACTGACAGCTAGTGATGGGATGCGCGGCGTCTGTTCTCAAAAAAATACCGAACGCAACGACCTCGCGTCCTCAATTAATAATTTTCCGGCACAGAACAGCGTCAAAGCCGTCATTGTTCGACTAAACAATGAGAGATTGGTTGAAGCAATGTTACCACAAAGAAAAATTAGGTAAACTAACGTAACGCCCGCTCTAAATCTCTGTCGATGGCTAGTGTGATGTAATTCGTTACAGTTAGGGATGTGGCATGTCGATGTATTGGCGAATGATAAATTGTGATCTGTCATGAATTGTATTTTGCGTCTAGCTTTTGTTAATAATAATTAGTCTAATATTTCTTAATTAGTAAGGCGTGGCTTTTCAGCACTAGAATGTATGATTTATTGTGTGTAAAATTTGAATTTGGCAGTTCATTATCTATCTAAGTTTCGTAAGTTCTTCATTGTATGTTTCTATATTATACTAACGTATTTTATTTCTTGTTTACAGGTAAGAATCGAAGATAACCAAATCTACACAGTATACAGTAAGAAATACTTATAATTTGAACCGACTCTACTGCTGAATTACAAAACAAGTAAGTCTTTGACCTCAATCCCCCACTAAAGCAAACACGGATTCACCGGCGATCAACGCATTTGAATTTATCGATAAACAAAACCCAAATCTATCGACACGTTCCCCTCACTACCCCTCAAAGCTGACCCATATCGTCGAAAAACACTTCCTCGTTGATTCACAATCGGCCTACTGTTTTGAGCTGCAACTTGGTATTCAGGCCACCAACATTTATGTTTTTTCGACAACAACGACCCAGCACTGAATTATGTAAAACATTTTCTTTTAAAGCATTTTGAATGTATTGAGTAGATAAAAATGTAATAAAATTTAATGGGTACTTTTGTTTGGGTCTGGTTTTATCATCGAATTTTTTGATGTTGTAATAGAGTGCACTTGTGCTGTTATGTTACGTGTTAATGTGGTCTGATTATTGTAATACTGTTCTTAAATTTATTACAAATTTAAGAACAGTATTACAATAATCAGACATTTTCAAATTACACGTTCACCCTTTTGAAATTGTTTTGATATTTGGAAACGAGGATGGGTTCTTGGCTGTAATTTGGCAGTGTCAATGGTTGGTCAGTTCAGTGGGCCTAAAAATACCACTTTGGAGAATCATAAAAGGATATCATTATGAATCGTAATATGGCGAAGACAGTTCGTGTTTTTCTTTTTTTCGCTGCACTACGTAGGTATAATCAAAGAGATTGGGATTGGATTTAGATCGCATTGATTGGTATTTTAGCACAGACAAAAAAAAAATTACTGAAAAATGCTTCACCAATGGGATTTGATACGATTAACTTAACGGTTAACTGTCCATTATGTTATCCTTTTATGATTCTGCCAAAGTGGCCTTTTTAGGCCCACTAACTTTAGTTTTTTATTAAAGTTCGATGTAAGTCCCCGGTTTCTGAATTAATTATTTGAAGTTCAGAACTAGTTTAACTCTGATTCCTTCAATGTTGCCTGCGAAAATAATTTATATGCAAAAAAACGTAAGAAATGTCGAATTTCGCTGACTCACCTTGAGTCATGCTAAAGTCAATTTTGACCAAACATCATTTGAGCTCAAATGATGTAGAAAACTGACATAAGCATAGGTTCAGATTGCCGGACGGCGCGCGTACGTGTTCCACGCGCGCCTCAACGAGATGTCAGCATCGAGCCCCATAGGGCCGAAGCCTGCCGGGTCAGCGGGATTGTCCGAAAGGGTTACCGCTGGCCCGGATCATAAAGGGCTAAGGAAGGAACATGGGTGGGTTTTAGTCAGTAAGAGTCTGACACTCCCTTCCGCTCCACCCAGAGCGGGAGGGGTCATTTGATGATTTCCCATCCACAAAAAAAAAGCATAGGTTCAGATAATCTTTGAAAGAAGATTTTCATGAAAACGTCGCGTCGTTCATTTACGTTTTCCAATAGTGTATCCTAATATTACATACAAGATGTATTTTATTACATAAGTTTATGACGTGTGCAGACATACACTTATGTGTACACTCAAGAAAATTATTTGACGAAATCCATACTATAATATTATAAATTCGAAAGTGTGTCTGACTGTCTGTTACCTCTTCACGCTTATTCCGCTAAACCGATTTAGCTGGAATTTGGTGTAAAGATAGTTTGAGTCCCGGGAAAGGATATAGGATAGTTTTTATCCCGATATTCCTACAGGATCGACACTTATGCGGGTGAAACCGCGGGGCGTTGCTAGTAATAATATAAATGCGAAAGTGTGTCTGTCTGTTACCTCTTCACGCTCAAACCGCTGAACCGATTTAGATGAAATTTGGTATATAGATATTTTGAGGAAAGGACATAGGATAGTTTTTATCCCGATATTCCCACGGGATCGACACTTATACGGGTGAAACCGCGGGGAGTTGCTAGTAATAACATAAATGCGAAAGTGTGTCTGTCTGTTAGCTCTTCACGCTTAAACCGCTAAACCAATTTAGCTGAAATTTGGTGTAAAGATACTTTCAGTCCCAGGAAAGGACATAGGATAGTTTTTATCCCAATATTCTCACGGTATCAACACTTATGCGGGTGAAACCGCGGGGCGTTGCTAGTACTCAATATGTGGAATAGCAGGGTTCCGGTTGTCGCAATTTGTGATGTCATGGTGTCTGCAAAAGCAATGTGTGAAGTATTTAAATTTTACTATTGCATTTGCAATTTTTTTTTTTGTCTTTGCATATAGTAAAACATACCTACGATACTTATAAAATTAAATTCATTCTACAAAGGGTATTTATGTCAAACCCCACAAGTCTCACAACCAGTCTTACCAAGGGGTATCGTGTTACCCAGTAACTGGGTTATAGAAATCAGTAAGGCAGTCGGTCCATGTAAGTACTGGTATTCAACTGCATTTGCGGGGCAATAGCGTAACATACTATCAGTAGCAATGGGTTTCATTTTGACAGTTCAACAGCATTCATTGCGTTATTTACGTTGCTGAGCAGATACATTTTTCGAACATATGAAGCAATGGATTAGCAATATGTTTAAAAATGATTCAAATTGACATTGATAGTGTGTTACGCAATTAGGGTGCCGGTTAGACTGGAAGCTGACCCCAACATAGTTAGAAAAAGGCTAGGCAGATTGATTGATTTATGTCTAAGTTCGTCTAATATTTGTAAAAAAATCAGTTTTAAAATTGATACATTTCAGCACAGAACTAATAAAAGAAATAGGTACCAGAAATATTTAATTATCTTCATAAATTCATTATAATATGCAAGACGCGATTTAAAAAAGTTCGAATTCATCCTGAAGAGAAGTAAGTAATAAATAAGGCACAGCATTGAATTTATAAGACTCAATAAATTCGTAATGATTTTAATGATTTTATTTTGTAAGTAAGTAGGTTTGTACAAACACTTTTACACGTCAATCATGTTTTTTTTTTTTAAACTAGATGAAGTCGGCGTTTCCTATCTGACTACTCTGAGAAGAAAGGCCGAAACAAACTCAGAGGTCACAGTCTCTTTTAAAGTCCAGACATAATCTTGGTCAGGTTATATGAAGACCATGTAGATGATGTCTGAGGTGGTCTTTTGAGGAAAGAACCACACAGATTGAGAGGACCTGTCCAGTCAGTGCACGCATTTGTCAAAAATCGTGCAGCTCAACTCAAGACTTAAGGAGCTCAACGATTCGACGAACAATACCAAAGAAAGGACATTTGGGTAGGCCACATAAATTACTCAAACTGCCAGACCATGAAAAAAAAAACAGAACAGAGAGAATAATAAAAGAACGTAATATAAGAACACTATTTCAAAATGTTCAAATTGATTCTAAAACCATATCATTCCTCAATTCGTATGCCAGTGCCATCCCTACTAAAGAGCCCTCGTTATCCGTATATTACGGAAGGCCGCCATATTAGAATGGCCCACATGTGCCCAAGTAATATTCTGGCAAAAAATAGCACAATGCATTTATACATCACGAGTGATGAGGCGATACAGTCGAGGAAGAAAGTGTTAAATGATATGAGAACAAAATCCATACCACTAATATTATAAATGCGAAAGTGTTACGCTTAAACCGCTGAAACGATTTATATGAAATTTGGTATAGAAATAAGTAGTTTGAGTCCCAGGAAAGAACATAGGATAGTTTTAATCCCGATATTCTTTCGGGATCGAAACTTATGCGGGTGAAACCGAGGGGCGCTGCTAGATAAAAATAACATCACGCTTTGTTTTATCGAAGGTTTGGGCAAATTTTATGTATCACACTAATATTATAAAGGCGAAAGTTTGTGAGTGTAGGTGTGTGTGTTTGTTTTAAGTACCATCCGAGGACGTGCGTATGAATACACAAGGCACGACCGAGGACCTTTTCAAAGCGAGGACCTTTTCGAGGGTCCTCGGTTTGACTTGACCAAAGATTCGTATTCTGCAAGCGATTTTGAGTCTTTCTATATACTTAATACGAAAAAGTTGTCCGAACCTCGGTTTGATCAAGATTATTCATAATCTTACACAGACTTTGTGTATCCACCAGATGGTGCCACTGTCGCCTCATACACAGACTCTTTACACTCATTTCACGTCTGTTGTATTATCCGAGGACCTATGTGTTAACTTTAACACAAAAGACCTCGGTTAGGTAGCTTTTCCAGACAATGTGTATTTAAGACCTCGGTTCGCTAGATTTTCCGAACAGTGTGTATTCTAGTCCTCGTTTCGACAGTTTTCCTCGTGTGTAGAAGACAAATTATAAGCTATCATTTAAATAAAATTATGAAGGAGAAAATCGAAGGTAGACTGAATCCTTAGACAAATCGTTAGTAGCTACTAGGTGCACGAGGAATAATCAGGCTTCTTCTGCAGTATGTGCTAAGTACCTAGGCCCGCTTATATTATTCAACATTATGATTTGCACCATAAAATATGGTATTGTCTGGAGGTAGGAGCTGAATACGTGTGCTTTTCATAAAGAATCTAACGTAAATGCCTTCCTAGGTGAAATGTCTGCAGCAAGATTTGAAGCAAATATAAAGTACAAAGAAATACAGAACATGAACGTACTAAAGAAATCCACGTCATAAACTTTACTAAAATAAAAGTATGTTTAGGTATTTTAAAATTAAACAAATTATTTAACAAAGTTTTACCAACGATCTATATACATAGAAATAATCATCAAGTTGCAGTAACATCTTTGAGAAGAATGATTAGAAAACTTACATAACAGTTAATAGAAAACGACTCAAACATAGGACTTATAGAAACCATAATTAAAAGAAATCGACATAATTTGGGCTAAAAACTTAACATAAAATTACATAACACAATGCTTAGTTAGAAAACAAAACAAAATAATTTGGGAAGCATGCAAACTTAATAACCTAATGGCGCCGATTCCCTTGTTCACAAACTAAACTAAATTTAAGTTCAGTGCATCTTTTTCTATATTTCATTAAAAAAGGACAGAAGATAAATATTAGTTAAGTCCTGTTAAATTAAGATACTCCATAGCAAGTTTAGACGTGATTAAAAACATCGTTACTAAAACATTTTATCCCCATAGGGGTGTAGTTTTGAAAAATCGTCTGGGATGTTTCTATAGCTTGACTTAAAGATTATTTATACCAATTATCCAATCAAGCCATGAAATAAAATACTTCAATAAGAAATTGACTATCCCTCTTCACCCCGTTAGGGGTAGATTTTCTTAAAACCCTAATATACTTTATTATTTATTTTGGTCTTACATACAGAGTTTCAAATTAATTGGACCGCGCGTTAAAATTCTTCCATACAAAATTTTACACCCCTAATCTCCTTTTAGTTTCAAGTCTTTTTCAAACCAAATGAATAAGATTTTTTATATAAACTGTATTCCTGCTATTCACCCCCACAGGGGTGGAATTTCGAAAAATCGTTTGGGATATGTTGATTACTTGACTCGAAGATTTATTTATACCAATTTTCGGATTATTCAACCCACGCAGTAAAGTCCTCGCCTGTATAATTAACTACCCCTTTTCACCCCATTAGGGATAGATTTTCGAAAAACCCTGATACACGTTATTCTTTATTTTTTTGATCTTAAGTATAAATACTGAGTTTCGAGTTAATCGGACCGCGAGTTAAACATCTTCCATACAAATTTTGACACCCCTTTAGGGGTTAGTTTAGAAAAACAAAAAATGCCAAACTTCATAATTTTCTTAGATAAGTATTTGTGCCAAGTTTCAAGTTTATTAACTCAAGGAATAAGATTTTTCATACAAACGAAATCCCCCCTTTTGACCTCTTTAAAGGTTGAATTTCCAAAAACCCCTTCTTAGTGCTCCCCTACATTATAAAAGGAAGCCGTGTGCAAAATTTCACAATCCCAAACTCAACTCAAACTCAAAGCATTTATTTCAATTAAACCAATTACAGGCACTTTTGAATTGTCAAGGGCTCGGTCAGTCAGAAAGATGAAGATACTCGTAGTTGCCCATTCCAAAGCATAGGTACCTATGGAGAAGAACGGGCAAGAAACTCCATGGACACTCTTTAAATCAAAATAATATGGTTACAAAGTCTTGTTTACATCATTCATGTAAAAAATTATGCATGTGAGAACGATGCAGAACGTTAAAAGCGTCCGTAATGTCTAAAATCACATTCCTAGACCCAGTAGTTTCGGCTGTGCGCTGATATGTCAGTCAGTCAGTCAGTTTTTCTTTTAATTGCGGCCATTATTTTTAATACCTACTGTTTGAGTTAAAAGCAACAATCACGAGTGTTTAACAAATTAAAGCCGTTACTTTCGGCTCTCTTTGATAAATAATATCCTTTGAGAAGCGCTGACAAACGTAAAGACATTGACTCGTCCTCGCTTGGTACTTCATTTTAGAAAGTGTGTAAGAAATAAATCGGAACATTGATTATTATCTTACACGTAAAATGTTTTAGGTAGGTAGGTAGGTATTTTCCAGGTCCTCGGTTTGTACAAGTTCTACGCGAAAAACTGTCCTCGGTTTAGTGATATAAAGTCTAACACAACGTCCGCACTTTGTACAAGCTATAAGAAATATTGTGTAAAAATACGTCCTCGGAAGGACGTCGCAGGGCTTACGTAAGAGGTCCTCGGTTGGCTTACACAAAGTCCTCGTATGTGCATCGCTGGTCACATTTAGCTGTGTATTTCAGGTCCTCAGTATGATAGCCGAAATTCATACAGAAAAATGTTGAGATAGCATTATCCCAATAAGCTTATCACTATAGATTTACTCACCTGTCTCTTTCTATCTTATTCTAAAAGGCCAACGAGGTATTTAAACCAGTTTTTTGGAGGGTCCTCGGTTCGTTCTAGGACTAACAAGGTCCTCGTAAGGGTGTCTGTACAAACAGGGGTGTGTTTATATGTTTGTTACTTCTTCACGCTCAAACGGCTGCACCAATTTTGATAAAATTTTGTATGCAGGTAGCTGACACCCTTGATTAACATATAAGCTACTTTTTATCCCGATATTCCCACGGGATCGACATTTACGCGGGTGAAACCGCGGGGCACAGCTAGTAGGACTTTCTTTTTATTTTGAGCTTTTTTCCTGCAGAGTAACGTCGGAGGTATGAATAATCTTTTACTGTTTGAACTCCCATGGAAGGTTTATTATTTTACTTTAAATTTATAATTCTTAAATCTAAACCCCGCGGGTTGATTGCGCAACACACTAACTATTGCTATGCCTTTAATTTTGACAATTCGACAACATTCATTGCGTCATTCACGTTGTCGAGCAGGCGAATTTTTCAAATACATGAAGCAACTAGCTGCGCCCGCGGTTTCACTCGCGTAAATGTCGATCCCGTGGAAATATCTGGATAAAAAGTAGCCTATATGTTAATCCATGGTGTCAGCTACCTCCATACAAAATTTTATCAGAATTGGTCCAGCCGTTTGAGCGTGAAGAAGTAACAAACATATAAACACACCCCCACACTCACAAACTTTCGCCTTTATAATATTAGTGTGATGTATTAGAAGTATTCTTCAAAGTCTTTCAGATTGCGAAAGAAGGTAGTTTATGCAATTGGGGTGTTGGGTTTTGTGCCGAAAACCGTAAACTTCCTTAAAGATAAACCGAATATCTGAATGTCAAATCTTAGTCGTAATGGCGATTACAGGATCAATGAGGTAGTTAGCACACATTAAATAAGCTAATAAAGATATATAAGTAGCTCAACTTAGTAATTACAAGTAATATTTTCCGTAACATTCGGGCCACGACTAAGCGAATTACATCAGTTGAAATTTGCAAATCGATAGGTATCTCATAATGTAGCTAATAACATAATTGGTAGGGGTCAAAATTTGCATAGCAATAGGAGATGGTTATCGTATATAATTGACCTCTTGATGTAATCTCCTCAAAACACACAACATAAAATTATCAAACCTGAGGCAGAGTGCAGCATCACATTGCGCCATTTTTTTACAACAAGTTCTATGTTGTATTGGGCAAGTTTTTGTCATTAGTCACAAGATAATCGAAAACTAAATAATAGCACTTTTCTGGGGGCCTAAAAAGGTCACTTTGGCAGAATCATTAAAGGATTTCATTATGAATCAAAATATGGCGAAGACAGTCCGTGTTTTTCTTTTTTTCACTGCACTACGTAGGTATAATCAAAGAGTTTGGGATTGGATTGATTGGTATTATAGCACAGACTAAAAAAAAAATGGAAAATCCTTCACCAATGGCATTTGAAACGATTAACTTAACAGTTAACTGTCCATTATAATTCATAATGTTTTCCTTTTATGATTTTGTCAAAGTGGCCTTTTTAGGCCCCCTGGTCAGATAAAGCGCAGGATTTGAGAAGTCATGCTTACACTTTTTTTTTTATTATGAGCTGGACTCCTTCAACAAGAATTGGTCCTTAGCAGCTTTAAACAGAGAGAAGTGGAAAAAGAGTAGGGATGCCTTTGCCCTGCAGTGGGACATCACAGGCTTTTAATAATTATTATTATTAGTCTGTGCTATCCCACTTATTGGCAAGAGCCTTACTCCATTGCTTCCACTTTAAAAAAATCTGCCTAGCCTTTTCCCAACTATGTTGGGGTCGGCTTTCAGTCTAACCGGATGCAGCTGAATACCAGTATTTCACATGGAGCGACTGCCTATCTGACCTCCACAACCCAGTTACTGGTAATACGATACCCCTTGGTAAGACTGGTTGTCAGACTTTCGGGCTACTGACTACCCGTAACGACTGTCAAAAATCCACGAATGACAGCCGTGACATGCTTTTCGAGGCATGGAGGGCTCTCGGTATGTAAAGATGGTCACCCATCCACATACCAACCGCGGCAAGCGTAGCTTAACCTGATCGATCGACCTGTGCGGCTGTTATGATTTAGCCACGGGCCCCTTGCGCTGGGACACTACTAAGCTGGTATTATTATTGAAAAATAAATAAAAAGTCGACTATGCCGCCATCACACTAATATTATAAAGGCAAAAGGGTAATGGAGGTAGCTGACACCCTGGATTAACATATAGGCTACTTTTCATCCCGATATTCCCACGGGATCGACACTTACGCGGGTGAAACCGCGGGGCGCAGCTAGTTACAAAATATATAGGAATTCAATACTTAGGCATCAACCACTTCAAACGTAACCAAAACATATTACATCATTACTTAGCACTTGGTCGCAAATAGAGACGTTCTATGTAATATATAATAGAGATGTGAACGTTCCATGTCCACACTTTTGACCTGTCATCGACTTCGTGTCGAATTTGACAACGATAAAACGTTTTTGTGCGTTGTAAAGTTATCTGTTCTCTATTATTAGGATTTTCACGCGTTCGTGATGTATTTAGAGCCTTTACGGTTGGTTCATAGCTGTAAAATATGTATTGTTTCGGTTATGGCACTTTTGTGTTGAAATATGTTATCTTAGCAAAGTGCCGTAAAAATATTTGATTATTCGTGTCAACAACCATAATAATAATTAGGGTGTGCAATCAGGTATCGTTGCTTGGCTTGCGAGGTTTTCTACATGTGGGATGTGGACTCAGCGATCATTGTGCCGATAGTCGTGACAGCCAATGGCTTCATAGCCAAGAGCCTCGAAAAACACCTGAGGAGGCTCTCTTTGGGACACGGCTCGCATTGTTAGGTGGTTCTTCTCTCTGGAGCCCAGACCTCTGTCTGCTTGGACCCTGTGTGGTGATTGCGTAACACACCAACAGTAGCAATAGTTTTAATTTTGACAGTTCAACCACATTCATTGCGTTATTTACGTTGTTGAGCAGACACATTTTTCGAACATAAGAAGCAATGGTTTAGTAATATCCTTCAAAATCATTCAAATTGTGATTGTTAGTCTGTTACGCATTCGGGGTGCTGTTTCCGATATCGGTGGGCTAAAAATTTTTATATTTTCATATTCTACTACTTAAAAATGGAATTTATACGTATATTTCGTAAATAAAGGAAATAATAAATAATGTAGTGTATCATTAGAAAGTAGTGTAATACGGAGATATCTACAGATATTAACGTCGGTATAAATCTTAAGATTTATTAGCGAGAGTGTGATTATTATGAAAGTAAGAAAACCGCGAAAAGTTTAGAAAACATGTTTCTTGAAGACTCACTAAACTATTGATGATGTTTGTTGATAAGGAACAAAACATTGTAGCTAAAGTCTATTCAAACATAGGTGTCAAATTAATATTATTTCCAGTTAAACAAATGTCAACTTTATTATAATGGCAATTAAGTTGATTTGAAAAGTTATAAAAATGTTTTCACACCACCTGCTCGAAAATGTCAAATTATATATCAAGCAACCTTAACCTAAAGTGAGTCATTAGTGGCCGGGGGCACAGCCGGTCAATAATGTTGTACTGGATTTCATTATGACCCGCTGGTCAATAATGTGATTTGAATTTGGAATCTCACATGCTCAGCTAAATTGGCAGTATAGTACTAACAAACACCCTTTGGTGCCAGAAAGAGGAAAGCTATTCTCGATACCCTTACTACGCGTGGATGATATTCTCGATTTCCTACAAAATCATAACGACTGCTTCTTCATATCGTTGCCATGTTTTCGAAGACATAATATTGTAAGAATAATTAGATAACTACGAACCATTTTTTAAAAGGAATGGAATAACATTAAAATTGGCATTATTAATAACAAATACCGTACCGCGCCGTAATACCGTAATAGTAATTGGCTGTAACATTAGTTAATTTATTTTAAGTAAACTGCGCAAAGATTGCTGTGGATTTTGTGAATAAATAAATAAATAATAAAACCTATCTATACTACAGTCGATTTATCACATTTTATCAAAAATACTCTATTTTCACGAGCGTCTCCAATGACGTTCTAAATTCAAAATGCATACAGCCAATCATCCAAAACCATTCTACCAGCCCTGTATAAATCTTAGTTTACACAAACGCCACTTCCATGAGAGTGATATCAATAGACACACACGACAAAACCGTAGAAGAGACTTTTTTTTTGAAAATCGAATTGTTCTTGTCTTGGCTACTTATTGGTAGACGCAATGAAGGCGCGAATTTTTGGCATTTAAACTTTAAATTTATCAACAAAGTATTATAAAATGTCGAGTGATGAAAGTGATTGTACTCCTGAATTCATTACAACCGAAGCTAATAATATTTCCAATGATTTACTGCCGGAAAAGTCAAAGGAAACTTATATAAAAGCCTACGACAATTTCCAAAAATGGAAAAGTACGAAAGGCGTCAAGTCCATTTCGGAACCAGTTCTATTTTGTTTTTCGTACTATGGCTATTATTTTCTCACAGTAGGTGTAAAAAGTAGAGTATCCTCCTCTGGGCTAAAGGTGTCTTTGCCTTGGGCTAGCTTGAATCCCTCGCTGCATTCAGGATTCTTGTATTAACTCCCTCGCTTCGCTCGTGAGTTAAATCCCGAATCCTTCATTGCGCTCGAGATTCAACATGACGCCCGTGACATTAGATACCACTTTAGCCCCTCGGTGCATAATCTACTATTAAAGTTGTAGCGTAAACTGAACTTTATTGTGTAGGAATTAACGCTCCTTCAAACAGGCGCGACACGCGATAAAATCGCGCGACACAAAAGCACCGCAAGTCACGCAACGAGCGGTGCCTTTGTGTCGCACGCGATTATATCGTGTGTCGCGCCTGTATGTTGGAGCCTTTAAAGACTCATATTTGTTTACATTTTTGTCAAATTAATCGCGAATGCAGATTAGGTTAGAAATAATACAGTTGTGTGCGAAAAACCTTTATGTAAATTATTTCATCACCACTGCTCTCACAGCGGTGAAGGAAAACATCGTGAAGAAATCAGCACGTCCCAGAACCAAACATTCGAAGACATGTGACATCTACCGACCCGCACTGGGCCCGCGCGGTGGATCACGGCCTACTCCCTCTCACCGAGAGGAAACCTGTGTCCCAGCAGTGGGAACATTATAGGCTGATTATGCTTGCCCTTGTCCAACGTTACTTGGGGTACCATGAAAAACGTGAATATTCAATTCACCCAATTTTCCTAAAACCCGGGTACAAAGTTAAACACATTTGTTAAAATCCACTTCAATGGTCTATCAGACATTTCGGGACGTCATTGCTATTACTTGAAATTCTAGATAACTTGGAAAAGTAGGTACCTTAGTACCTAGATCTTTCCAAAAAATAAATGATGTAAGCTCTTGAGATCATTATTATCATATTGAAAAAGATTTTTATTTCTGTTAATTGGTTAAACAAAACACTATGATATTACTATGTAATACGACTCTGAGAAAAAAGACTCACATACTCTGTATTTGATATATTTCGTTTACAAATCCTAACGTTTCGCATTCCTGAGCTCCTTGCATTTCAAGTCGAGTAGGCAGGTACGGTTTCCCCCTTTATTGTTGCTTTGTAAGGGAATATGTACCGTATTACATTCAAGAGAAAAATGGTCCTACTGTGAACCACTTTTTTAAATGAGTTGGTTCTGAAGTTTTAATAATTTGTGTTAGCAGTATAGAAATATTTATCCTGTTATCGACCCCATCATTATTCAAATTCGAAGTAAAGGTATATTAAACGTCCGATTATGACATTTTGGGTTTTTGCACATAAAGAAAGTTTGAAGCTAACCAATAATAAGTGTTAAAAGTAATAAAAGTTTGAGAATTTGTACAGTAAATCCATCCTTGATTGTTCGATATTAAGTTTTATTTCATACTTATATTTATTACCTGACGAGTTCTGATAAAATACTAAGTTGCATAAAAATATCGTCTTTAAGTACCTTTTATATGTCAACGCCCTAAGTTGACTACCCCATTGGTATCCTGGTCGGAAGCACGACTGCTGAGCGTGGGGTCCTGGGTTCAATTCCCGGGTTGGGCAGACTGTTATTGGGTTTTTCCATCGGGAATTTCTTAGTAACTGCCCAGAGTTTGGAAGTTACTGGTGTGCCTCGGAAAGCACGCTAAGCCTTTGGCCCTGCGCCTGATCTCTCTCCGTTCGTGTCGGATTGCCGTCCCATCGGACTATGAGAGGGAGGGAAGAGAGAGTGCACCTGTGTCTGCGCACACACTTGTGCACTATAATAATATCTCTCGCGCCGAAAGCTGGTCTCCGCTGAGATTGATCGCCATGGTCGAATTTCAGTCTTGAGGACTTTATTTATATGTCAACACATATTTTATTTTAAATGTTTTTGCGCATTTTATGCACGTTAATGCTTATGGATGTGTTTCTGCTACCAGCGTGTGTAGTTACCAGTTCCTTGCCAGAGTATTAATAATACCAGAGGTGGTGACATATTTTTATTTTTTTATTTTATGCAAACTTTATGTCAAAATATTGCCACACATTGGGATTTCTCATGCAAGACGACATAAATAATTATCATTATTGGACGAAACCCAAAATCTAAAGTAAATTATTTAAAAAAAAATTACATAAGATGTCCCCAAAACGCCCGCCCTTCTCGACTACCTACTGCTTTCACTGCGAAGAAGAAGCGGCGCAACAAACTCCCCAGCAGCACAGCTGTCTGTTTAGAATAACAACACATTTTTTTTCTTAATTGAGTATGATTTTCCGTCATACTCGTAGTCTTACTATCGATTCTACCGAATAGCTGCAAATTCCAATCCAATGCCAAAAACTTTCACCATCATCATCTGCCTAGCCTTATCCAACTATGTCTGGGTTCGGCTTCCAGTCTAACCGGATGCAGCTGAATACCAGTATTTTACATGGAGCGACTGCCTCTCTGACCTCCACAACCCAGTTACTGGGTAATACTATATATACCCCTTGGTAAGACTGGTTGTCAAACTTTCGGAATGAATGCCAAAAAATTTAAACAAACAAAAAAATATTTACCAGAATTTCATCACAAAAACACCAAATCCCAAATTAATAAAGTAGGTAAGCAAGCCACAAATAGTGTTTTAAGTTTTCAACTTAAACTTCACTTACTTAACCTACTTGCCTTAAACACTTTTTTACGTGACAAAAACTCGCTTGCACTTCAAAATGGCCGACGCGACGGTATAATCTTTGAGGTTTCTCTCAAAAGCAAACAAATTGTTCTTGTGAGCCCAAATTGACTGCTATTATTATATCAACCTGTCAATTTGGTTATGAAAGGTGTAGTAAGTTATTGAGGGTATTTATTATAATAATCTTTTTAAAATAACACCGATGATAACCAAATCCTTACATGTCAGTGGCGAGCTGGCGGCCATCTTCGAAATGTTTTCATGCATTGCTAATTTCGCAAACTATACATCAACCATGGGTACTTTGAGAATTATGTTTTCAGTATGATACAGGAATGATTGTTTCGTAATCAGTATCATTTAGAAGTTCAAGTTAAGCATATTTATATCCTAAGCCTAGCTGGGGACCGATCAGGACCAGGTCCGTGCCAGACGGCGCGTACGTGTTCTACGCGCGCCTCAAAGAGATGTCAGCAGCAGAGAAGGGGCCCCTTAGGGCCGAAGCCTGCCGGGTCAGCGGGATTGTCCGAAAGGGTTATCGCTGGCCCTGAACATAAAGGGCTAAGGAAAGAACATGGCTGGATTTTAGTCAGTAAGAGTCTGACACTCCCTTCCGCTCCACCCAGAGCGGGAGGGGTCAACATCAATACAACTCTCTTAGTTCACATTACCCTTTTGAATAACTATTTCATGAAATCATGTCATTTGAAGCCAATTCTAGCAACTTAGATAGTTGTATTCGCATTGATGATTTGTGTTTGTAACACCGTACTTTTGACTAGCGTCATGGACGATGGGCCTAACTGTTATAGAGTCCAGTTTGAGGCCACTTGAGGCCTCAAACGGCCGTTTGAAAGTCAGTTTAAGGCCATTGGTGCAAGGCAGGGGCAGCAGAGCGCGAAATGGAACGACTCTATAGAACATTAAGAGATTAGATTAGGTATAGTAATCGAGGATAATGACGGGATAAATTGAGGGAAATAAAGTTATGAGTATGATTGTAATCATACAGTCCAGTGAGCTTCTGTGTTACAGTAATTGACATTTTTAATTTATCTGATGATCCGGTATGATTTCTTTGTGATGCCGTAGGTAAAGTACAGAATTCACTTTTCCCATGATTTAGACAAAAATAAAGAAAAAGGCGTGACTACGCTACTACTAACCCCTAGACTGCTGATTTTCGGCATTTGCCAATGTTCGCCTAAACTCCCAGTAAATGAGTACGTTCAAAATGAACAGTAGCTACCTTGAAAACAAAAAATAAATAAAATTTGTGATCAAAAATTTTCAGCATACCGAATTTTGCCTTGCTAAAAAAAATCCTAACAGAACTTGCTTTTCCAAAGGCCAGCATCATGACTGCAACCCAAAAATGCACTCAAACCAAAGCCAAACCGTGATCTAACAATCCCGGCTTTACCTACGCAAAAGCTCATCCTATCTTGCCTAGATTAAAAACGAACTAAACAGCCCAAGATGCTGCTAAACAAAATAAAGTCCAGTTAGTCGGATAGCCTTTACAAGGTGTTATGGCGGTCGCAACGACCTGAGATATCGTTACTATAAAACATATTGTTTTTCTAAGCATTTCCTAGGTCCATCGTGCAAAATCTGACAAATATACTCCATATGTTGAAGCAAAACTTGACAACTATATTATTCCGTAAACTTTTATGGCTAAACCTGAGTCTGGTGCTTAGAACAATCTCAATAACACTACTGGTAAGAGTGGTAAGCACGATGATACATCTGGCTATACAGTTCCAGTATAAGCTGACCTATCATTGTAAGAAAAGTCCATACTATGCGAGGTCAACATATACTGGGAGGTATTGATAATGCTTCACGTGTCGTTGTTTGTACATGGATTGGTGATCCCAGGTTATTGTTATTATCAGACACGCGTGCTGCTGCACATCCTCCTGATATAGTCAGATAATAGAGGGGATAAAGAGCATCCTCTAGATATGATTAGGTCAATAATTCCGTAAACTTCAATTGCTGAACATGGGCCTACTGCTAAGGACAAGATTAGAATCACTGCTGGTACATCGTTTGAGGATCCCGGTTTATTTTTATGAGCAGACATGGAAGCTGCACCTCGTGTTAGGTTCTAGTCAGAAAGATAAGAGAGAAAAGAACATGGTTTAGAATCTGTTGCAACTTTTGCCACGATAAAGGAAATCCGATACGCGACACGATGTGTGTTGATTTTTTCCCACGATGATAATAATACGTGGGCAGGAATTGTATCAAGAACACAGACACCAGTAATTATACATAATGGTAAAACCTTAAGAAGGTAATGCCGGGGACAAATTGCTGAAATGTAACACTCATGTTGAAACAAATTCGCCTAGCTGTTGTGTTACACTTCATGTTATATTGCCTCAATTAAGACGGATAATTTGTGTAACATTTCACCAATCTGTACCTGGAATTCGAGCAAGGTTTTACTAAATCAGTAGGTATTATTAACTGAAATTATTAGTTCTACTGACATACATACTTACTTAAATAAGAAACGAACATTGATCATCAGCACCAGACTTGTTCGTTTACATGCTGGCACCATCAATTCATCAAGATTTCTTCAGTTTTATCAAATTAAATAAGCTGAAGACATATCACACCAAATCATTGAAGAAGAACCGGCCAGCAAGACTTCAAAAACAAAAGAACGCGATGAAAAATACAAGACGTTCCCAACTTTAAAATGTTCTTAATCTATATTTAAATTCAGAATCTCGGACAATTATAAAGTTTTGGGAATACAAAGTCAATGTCATATATGACAAAGTTCAAGTTCCACTGCAAGAGAACAATATTTAGGATTTTTTTATTCTAAAAGGTCAATCAAAAATCAACCTAGACACACATAACGCTAAAGTAGATAGTTGATCAACTGGCAATGCATGTAAATTATCTAAGATTAGGTATTCAAGTTTAATACAAAACCATTCAGAATTTCGGTCGTTCGTCGATCACCGCAACGATGCAAAGTCAACGATGTTCTAAAATCTAAATACATGAAGTTTTGAATGGTTATCCATTCAAAACTTCACTCGTTTGTCGACAATCATAATGACCCTGCCACACTATGCTCCTCGCGCTGCTCATCGCTCTGCTCCTCGCGCTGCTCATAGCTCTGCTCCTCGCACCGCCACGATGTTGCCCTCTCTGCCCACACACTGCTCTACTCACGCAATTAATTGCACGATTTATTGCCGGTCCTTTGACTCGTGCCCAAAAAAATCATCGAGCATGACGAGGAGCATGACGTCCGACATGACGAGTAATGTTACCACTCTACGTCTCTTCTTCCTTTCCTCGCTACAACCCATGCCATTCGACGAGTGTGGAGGCCTATAATAACCCAATCTCGCCGTTTCCCATTGGTAACAATACTGTGCAAAGGTCTCAGCCCCGCTGTTACAAGGTTATGCCAACGCAACGACCCGAGAAATCGACTCGATAAAATACCTTGTCGGCATCGCATACCTTGGTGAAAATATTTAGAGTTCTTTTATGAGGTAACAGATCCTCATGTTTTTTTTTTATGGGCAACATTTTAGCCAGTTGGCGAAGTAAAAGAAATCTAGCTCTTCAAAGGGAGAAGGTTGGAGCAGCTTTGCACTTTTTGGTACATCTTTTTGATGACGTTGGGAAAGCCCAGCAATTGGACAGCCACCATAATCTGCCTAGCCTTTCCCAACTATGTTGGGGTCAGCTTTCAGTCTAACCGGATGCAGCTGAATACAAGTATTTTACATGGAGCGGCTGCCTATCTGACCTCCACAACCCAGTTACTGGGTAATACGATACCCCTTGGTAAGACCAAAACAAGAAATTCATAATTAATGGATATCACATTAATAAAATTATGAATTATATATATATCCTATACTGTCCCACTGCTGGGCAAAGGCCTCCCCCAAAAATTCCAGGAAGTTTGAGTTATTTAAAAAAAAAATTGTTATCAAAATAATCATCATGGTCTTGGTAATCGTGCTTGATTTTAATTTTAAAGCAAGGCTTCTTATAAAATCAATTTGAAATGTTGGAGGACATTAGCACTTTTTAGTTTTTATTATACCATAAATGATTGCAATAACCCGCATCCATATACGGAATTCTCAAAACGAAGGTCGTACTTACACTTTTTTTTTATTTTTTTTTTATTACCCCCATCTCGGCTAACAAACGCTTGGTATTATTCAATTAGGTTTTATGACTTGCAACTGGTAACACCACTCTTGGAATTGCTATGTGATTTATCGTTCCGTTTATTCTCGGATTTTATTGTGGGCAACCTTAACGGTAGGTCATACGCGAAAATAATCACTTCGCCATAAGTTGTCGCACTGTCTGCTAAAGTCGTCAGTAGTTTTGATTTATGTTAGCATGTGGTTTCTTGTGAGCTAATGGTTTTAGCGTTTAATGTTTTTGCGTTCTTAAAGAATGCAGCATTGCCGTGCGTTTTATGAATCAATGATGGCGACATTTGAGGCTCCTACAAACAGGCGCGACACGCGATATAATCGCGCGCGACGCAAAGGCACCGCTCGTTGCGCGACTTGCGGTGCCTTTGTGTCGCGCGCGATTTTATCGCGTGGCGCGTCTGTTTGAAGGAGCCTTTATTAGGATATTCAAATAATTACCTTAAGTAAATACTATAGTTTTGCATAGCAAATCCCACATACCACAATGTCTTAAGACGAAAGTCTTTGACCAGTGCATGTTGCCAGTGATGAACTTTGGCACTGAAACATGGTGGCTCACAATGGGCCTTATAGAAGGCCAAAAGTCACCCAAAGGGCAATGGCTATGCTTGGAGTTTCACTACGTGATCGAATCGGAATGAAGAAATCCGCAGGAGAACCAAGGTAACCGACATAGCCCAAAGAATTGCCAAACTTAAGTGGCAGTGGGCAGGGCATATTGCTCGCAGAACAGATAGCCGATGGGGCTGAAAGGTTCTGGACCGACGACCTTGGAAGGCCGCAGGAACCAGCTGGATGCGGGAAGCACAGAACCGGTCGAATTGGAGGTGCTTGGAGGAGGCCCATGTCCAGCAGTGGCCGTCTTGCGGCTGAAATTATGATGATGCTAGCAAATCCGGCCAAATTATGATCAAAGATTCAAAAATGAAGCAAGAAAATATTTTATTACGAAAGCTTCCTAATAGTAATTTTATTTTTGTAATGTTATTCACTTTCTAGTCTGGATAATCAGTCTATTTATTCTAAAATCGAATAAATATGTAAGCGTTTCAAATGCAGAAAAAAAAAACAAAACACAAGCGCGAAGCATTAGATACCTAATTTAATACAGCATATAACCTCATTCCTCTCTAAAAAGTTAAAAGATTCATAAAACCATGCCTTTCTGTTTTATTTTCGGTCAAACACAATTTTTAAATGTTCAAAAGTACCAAGCGTGTGTCCGACCACGTTGTTATAAGTTTTTAAAGGCTTTTATTTTTAAACAAGTGAAAAATGGTATAATTTGGCGTGTTGCAGAAATTCTGGTATGTTCTCTCTGACTACCGCCTGTTTTTCGCTTAAATTTTTAGGATTTCGAACAAACGGAATGAAGTATAAAAGGCTACATTGATTGTTGTGATAAGTTCGAAATTTACCATTATTATATTTACCCAATATCATTTTGACAAACTTGGGAATCAAATCCAGAACTTAGCACTAGTGTGTGCGACCACTACACCAGCGAGTACCTTAGGTACCTAATACATGCGTGAATTCATATTTACATAGAGGAATCCAGAGTAATTCTGGAGTCACTCTTGATCAAAAGGTTCACGTTCTCAACATCAATGTTTATTTCGATATCTCTATTGATGTGAATTAATCGACTCACTTTTATAAATATTGCACTTTAGTAATAGTTTCAGAAAGGCAAATTTTACGTCCTTTTTAAGTTTGAAAGTTTAGGCAGCTATTTTAATTAAGATACATCAATGGAACCAATATGCATAACTAGGTAAATCGATTTCATGTTTTTTTAACTATTAAAAAAGACATTGACTGCAGTTTTTAATAATTATTGGTCCAAGACGCTTTATATAAATACTTTTTACTGTAACAAATTGTAGGTATTATTTTGTTCATGTTGGAGATAAAATTATTCAGACATTGACATCGCTGCCTGGTGTTGAAGAAAAATGTTTTGGAGAAACACGGAATAAAACCGTTTGAAATGAAATAGGATGTTTTATAAAGCCGCCGTAAGCAACGTTCATCCTTCTTTATGCCAGTATCGCTTTTCTCTGCTGTAGAAAAATATCAACATTTTCCCAACTATGTTGGGGTCAGCTTCCAGCCTAACCGGATGCAACTATTTTATATGGAGCGACTGCCTATCTGACCTTTTTTTTTTTTTTTCGCTGAGAAATGACGTTACGCATCTCCGCTCGTCGGGGGAAGAGACGGAGTATGTGGGACTCCCTGCCAGGGTGGCAGTATACCCACTAAAACTCAGCGGTGTTCCCTCATCGCCTTGATGGGGAGGTCATGGGAATCCGGCTCAGCCTTTGCATCCACAACCCCCCCGGCGCATGCCCGCCTAGCTGGCGGGCCCCGCATGTCCCCCCGTCTGGGGGGCTACGGGAATGGCCGGGAATACCTGGCCATTCCCGTCCGGCACTGGTGGAAGCCTGTGCAATACAGGCGAGGGTGCCCCCGCACCCGTCGCCTGCTGGCTTCCACCTGGGAGGAGTCGGGGATGACTGTCATACTGACGTCTTCTTCGACCCCTCCTCCGCCTTCGGAGCGGCGCCGCGAGAGGGTCTTCCTCCCGCACGCGCTCCGCCGCCTCCTTCTGGGACATGACGTGTTCGCAGAAGGAGGCGACTGCCGCCCAGGACCCCTCATCCCCTAGCATGGCGTTGACCAAGCCGGGGAGCGAGAGGTCCGTTCCGATCGCCGCGGTGAGACTGCGGCGCGGCTCGGACCACGACGGGCACACCTCGAGAGTGTGCTGCGCCGTGTCCTCCGCCGCGCCACAGTCGTGACACGACGGCGTCTCCTCCCGCCCGATACGGTGCAGGTACGATCCGAAGCAACCGTGTCCGGACAGCACCTGCATGCCTATCTGACCTGCACAACTACCACAACCCAATTTTTGGGTATCATCATACCCATTGGTATGACTGGTTGTCAGACTTATAAGCTTGTGACTACCCGTAACGACTGCCATAGATCTACAAATGCCAGCTGACCAACAGCTTAAATTGCTTTCCGAAGCACGTAGGGGTCTCGCTATGAATAAGCACCCATCCACGAACCGACACTGGCAAGTGTAGCTTAAAACTTTCGATCGACCCTTGTGGCTGTCACTATACCATGACATTCAACAAATATTAAGGGCTACATCATACATTAATGAATTCTTCTTTTTTTATTAAATTCAAGTAGTATGTACATAAATACTGAAGAAACATTGCATCGCTATCGCAAAACCAAATCATTACACAATGCATTACAAATCAATTCTAAATTCAAATATGACATCGTTGACAGCTGTCAATACGTCAAACTTCGGCAATCTTCGTGCGGTCACCGCAATGCATTTGAAAAATGCAGTCTCTAAGACAAATAGCGATTTCGTCACTTCGCCATCTGGCGACCAACCGCCTACGACATGTCGCAACTTCGGCCCGGGCCTTATTTTTACTGTCGCAAGTTTGGACAGGCACTATTATGCTGGTTAATGATTGTGTATCTAATTTTAAGATAATGTTGTACAGAGATGGTCATTAACTAATTGGGTGTATCGTATGTGTCTTGTTTGCTCCTACTTGGATATGTTATGTAATCTAAGCGCGAGCAGTTGTTTTTTGGCCAAGTGGTAACGGCCACGACTTACAAGTTGTAGGCCATGACTTACAAGTTGTAGGCCACGACTTACAAGTTGTTGGTCAAAGTAGTAGTAGTAGTTGTTGTTGTTTCGTGGTTTCGAACCCAGATAGGCGTTTTATTTTGTGTAAATTTTCTCATCACCACTACTCTCAAAACGGTGAAGGAAAACATCGTGAGGAAACCAGCATGTCCTAGCACCAAAAAATCGAAGACATGGGACATCTACACAGGGCGCGTGTGGGGGATTTGGCCCAACTCCCTCTCACCGAGAGGAGGCCTGTGTCCTCTTTGCCTGTGTCCCAGCAGTGGGAATATTATAGGCCGATTATGCTATGTACAGACGCCAGCACATCAAGTTACTACAATCTGTCAGATTTCTTTAATAGATTTTCGACTTTATTGCTAAAGCATAAGGTTCAAGGTTGATTGGGAAAATCTGACAGTTTCGGGTAGGTTGACCTGCTGTCGTCTGTACTTTAATAATACAAAAATAGCATTTCAGCAGTGAGACTTTATATTCATATCCATATGATCACACCAATATTATAAAGGCGAAAGTTTGTGAGAATGTGTGTGTGTTTATATGTCTGTTACTTCTTCATGCTCAAACGGCTAGACCAATTTTGATAAAATTTTATGTAGAGGTAGCCGACACCCTGGATTAACATATAGGCTACTTTTTATCCCGATATTCCCACAGGATCGACGCTTATGCGGGTGAAACCTCGAGGTGCAGCTAGTATTCCAATAAATATAAATGGGAAAGTAACTCTGTCTGTTTGTAAGTTACCTTTTCACGCCTAAACCACTGAAGGACATGGGCATTGAAAGGTATTCAATTTTGATATTTGTGTTAAAAAAAATACCTCTCATCCTGGATATTTGTATTAATAACCAAACACAGACGAAGCTGCGGCAACAGCTAGATGCCTACTTACTCTTCAATGAGATACCTACTTTATTCATAAGGCTCAAATCACACCGAGATGGAAGCGAAGCGGCGCGGCGAGCAGTTTCAGTGTCATAAAATTTTGAACTTTATCTTCATTACTACAATACATAGTATCGCTTGAGAAACTTGAAAGAACGCGCGGCCGCCCGCGGCGCCACCGCGCCGCCGGCGCCGCGTGCACTCCGATGACTCAAGTTTCTCATGCGATAATAAGTACCTATTATAGTAATGAAAATAAAGTTAAAATTCATATAACACTGAAACTGCGCTCCGCTTCGCTTCTATCTCGGTTCCATCTCGGTGTGATTTGAGCCTTAAACAATAAAATCATAATCCATAGGTATTATTCAGGGACCCTTGTGTATATAAAAAGGAAGTTTAATATGGAACGAGCCACTCGATGTTTTCTCAAAGGAATTTTGCTCACAAGAGATAACCTTTGCCACCGGTAGGTATGTATAGCAAAATGCAGCATTCTGTTGCCGCTATAAAAACAAATACTAAAAACAAAATAAAATAAATATTTATTGTATGGGGTTTATTGTATTGTAAGAAGGGGGGCTCCCTTACAATACAATAAACCCCCATACAATAAACGTGTTTTTTTCGGCGTTTTTGCCCATGGTACGGAACCCTTCGTGTGCGAGTCCGACTCGCACTTGGCCAGTTTTTTATTTAATTCTTTTGGGACTTATTTCAGTAATATTTATATTTGTAAAATGTGCTAATTAAGCCCTTTCATTTGAGATCCCACAAGGCACGATCCCAAAATATTTATTTTTAAATTCATTACTTTATGTCCTCTAGAGGGCGCCATATTGAATTTAGTGTGACGTCACATAGCCTATAACCAGCGGACACTTTTGAAGTTATGAGAGAACAGATGAACATACATACATACTGGTCAAAATCACAACCTTCCTTTTTGCTTCGCCGTAGTCGGGTAATTAGTAGGTAACTAATTAAGTTTAGGTTGTAAAAAAATATCGTCATCATTCTCCTGCCATTATACCAATTTATTTGGGGTCGGCGCAACATGTTTTTTTTTTTGCCATAGGTAGGTACTTCTCTATTAATATCTCGGTAATAAAAATGATATGAATAGAAAGTCTAATTTTGAGATGGGTGGCAGCAATACAATACATATAATAAAACTGAGTTAATTTAGTTACTTTAATAAAAAGTTTTGTAACAGCAAATAATTTGAATTTAATTATAGCAATCAGTTTTTCATCTAAACTCGTGAACCGAGTTGATTTCATTAATTTAACAATTAAATTACTAAGAGTTGATTGGTACCGAAAATTGTAATTTTAAATTGGAACGAATTTGTATTAACGAATATATAAATATAAATTACCATCTTTACATACCGTGACCCCTCCGTGCCTCGGAAAGCACGTTAAGCCGTTGGTCCCGGCTGTCATTCGTGGATCTTTGACAGTCGTTACGGGTAGTCAGAAGCCCGAAAGTCTGACAACCAGTCTTACCAAGGGGTATCGTATTACCCATTTATTGGGTTGTGGAGGTCAGATAGGCAGTCTCTCCTTGTAAAATACTGATATTTAGGTGGATCCGGTTAGACTGGAAGCCTATGCAATTATGATATTTGGGTGTGATAGTTAGATTAATATTATAGAATGTGACCATTTTTACATACCGAGATCCTTCCGTGCCTTGGAAAGAACGTCCCAGCTGTCATTCGTGGATCTATAACAGTCGTTACAGGACGTCAGAAGCCCGAAAGTCTGACAACCAGTCTTACCAACAGGTGTCGTAATTCAGTAACTGGGCTGTAGCGGTATTCAGCTGAATCCGGTTGGACTGGAAGCCGTAATATAGTTGGGAAAAGGCTAGATAGAGTTTGTTACTCAATCAATGCTCAATCACGCAAAAACGGCTAATCGGATTTGGATGAAATTTGGCACACAAATAGTTTACCTACAACCCGCGGAGTAATTGCGTAACACACCATCAGTAGCAACGGCTTTTATTCTGACAGTTCAACAACATGCATTGCGTTATTAACTTCAAAAAAAAAACAGAAGAATCAAACAAAAAAAATCAAATAAAAAAAAAAATAACTAAGCAATGGATCAGCAATATCCTTCAAAATGATTAAAATTGAGACTGATAGTGTGATACTCAACTAGGGTGCCGAATTAACACATAGGATTTGTTTTCCTTTTTATCTCGCTAATACGTTCCTGTCGGATAATTTCCGACTTGACGTGGGCGAATCCGCTGGCAAAGTCTAGTTTCTCAGACCTAATTTGTCTAGGAGTGGAACACGTAGATATGTAAACAAAAACTACAACAAACAGAGACATTTACACAAAATCTGTGATTACTTACATTTTTTGGTTAACATCACGACGACCTTGTATGCCGTACGTAGATTTGATGTAAAGCCAGCCGCAGACTGGGTGACGCGGTGTGTATCACGCCTGGTTGAATTGCAAGATTTAATCGTGCAATTAAGAAATAAATGTGTAAGATCTATTGTGTACGTAATAATGTAATTACAAGTTGGTTGGATTCTTGAGGTTATAATGACAAAAACAGTGATATATTTTGTTTGTGAATAAAATCTTTTAGTCATAAATACAAAACTTTCCTATCCATAATTTTATTTAAAGGTATTTTTTACGTGTTAGTACTACCTGAAATTACCTAATATACAACGTAAAAAAGTAGGTTACTTGTATTCCGAATTTTATGAGAATAGGTTCTTGCCATAGTAAAAACATTCGTCAGTCAGCAAATTGACAGCAGCGGCATAGTTGCGTAACACATTATCAGTAGCAATGGGTTTCATATTGACAGTTCAACAACATTCATTACAGTATTTACATTATTGAGCAGACACATTTTTCGAACATACGAAGCAATGGATTAGCAATATCCTTCAAAATGATTCAGATTGAGATTGATAGTGTGTTACACAATTAGGGCGCTGGGCTGACTGCCCAAGTTTTTCCGGACAATTCTGACACCCGTGGAAGACATTAATTGATTAAAAAAAAATTACCAAGTTTAATAGTTGGATGGAGGATTTCCTTACGTCACTATGCACCTCTAAGATCAACAAAAGATTAAAAAATCTTAACATACCTCAGTGTGTGGCAGGGCTAAGCGTGACGTACAGTGTACGCAAACAATATGGCCGCCAATGACGTCACTGTATTCATAACTCACATGTGCTCTGCGTATACTTGAATACTGGATCGGTCCTTATGACGATGTTCTAAAGGTTATTCATCGCGTGTGCGTCTGTGATCTTGTGGACTCGACTAGAGTGAAAATCGGGCATTGTTGTAGCTTAAACATAATAGTCAGCCTATAATGTTCCCACTGTTGGGACACAGGCGTGCTCTCGGTGAGATGGAGTGGGCCGTAATCGACTACGTGGGACCAGTGCTGGCTGTTAAATGTCGAATTTTTCGGTTCTAGGACATGCTTAAGTGTTTTGAGATATACCTAGAAGTAATGAGATATACTAATCTAGAAAATAATATACTCATCATTGACATTTTCTAAAGAGTAAGCCAAATTTTAGGTACAGACGCCAGCACATCAACCTACCCGAAACTGTCAAATTTTCCCAATCAACTTTGAACCTTATGCTTTAGCGTTCAAGTCGAAAATCTATCAAAGAAATTTGACAGATTGAAGTAGGTTGATGTGCTGGCGTCTGTACGTAAATTATTACAAAATCAAAATCTTCCATCTATAATATCAGTATGCGCGATAAATATCCATACACAAGGATAAATACTTCCCGTACTGACATAGCACCATCCGCTCATATATTTAGCAACAGTCCCGTTTGGAATCTAACCTTTAGAAGCAAAACATAACTGCCTATAGGCGTACAAAGGCTTGCACTAACCACATTACTATACATTGCTTCATTTATTTAGAAAATACCCTGCACATTGCTTTGAAAAAGTTCAGTTTATATAAAAAATGTGAAAACAGTAGCCACATGATCATATCCTGCTTTTAGAATCCTGCATACAGATGTAACTTTTTCTTCAAAAAAAGTAATTTAAAAAAATTAAACCGACTTCAAAAAGAAATTAACTCAAAATTATGAAATAACTTTAATTTCGGAAGTCGGTTTCGGGGTCTGTATTTTATAGTTTTAGTTTTTTGCCACCGACTTCCGAAATTAAAGTTATTTCATAATTTTGAGTTAATTTCTTTTTGAAGTCGGTTGAATTTTTTTAAATTACTTTTTATTTCGTAATTTTTAGTTTTTGCACTAGAATTTGACCAAGGTTTTGAGATGTTTTCCCTTTGACACTACACCCGTAGCTCATATCAATAAGCCAGGCCGTCACACTTACACGTATTAGTCCATATCTTGAAAATTACTGATTAATTGTTACGGAGATATGCGTGGACAAACATACATACATACATACGTCTATGAAATTTTGTATATTTGTTTGGAAGCCCTAATAGATTGTCATTTATGTGAATATAATGCAATTCCAATAATATTATATACATGCATACGTGTCGAATTGATAACCTCCTTTTTTTTGAAGTCGGTAAAAAGAATTTTATAAAGAAAGTTGAGTGTATGTCAAAAATTTGAATACAGAAGCTACATGATTCATATCCAGATTTTTAAAATCCTAGGCTGGCCGCACACACATAACTTTGTTCTTCTAAAGGAATGCGCGCGAGTTTTGAATCTTAATTTGACGTTCTTTAAGGTCAAGTCGGCTTTTATGTTTTCCTAGTAAAGGGGTCATAAAATGGCGACGGGACACGCATAAATAATTTTTGACTTATTATTTTATAGGTTTTTTATTGTTTGTGTGTGTTTAGAACTAAATGGTTTTATTGTGTCTGGGACTCTGGGTGGTTGGAATTACAATGATTCGTTATTTTTTTTTTTATTTAAAAAAGTGATAAGTATATTGAATAATATTAATTGAATCCAAAATATTGCGTTGACGACATAATTTTGAAGTCACAAATTAACTCACAACTATTTGATTTTCGAAAGTAGTTCTTATTTATCACGTAACACCATCGCAACACCCCTTGAGAGGCAGGTATAAGTAGCAAATCTATGTAGATTTCGTGAGAAATGCGACATAAAATGTTTTTATCTCCTGCTCTTACTGAGGAGCACACTCTACACGCCAATACATCACTCAAAACATCCGCTCATAGTGAAACTCACTGATTGCAGATATACCTAATAATAAAAATAAAAAAAAAACTGTGGTAACCTACCACACATCCATAATCCAAATTACGCTGATGACTTTCGTGTGGTCCGAATACATTCGTCAGACATTTTCGACGGTCAACACTGAAATATTACGGCAAATAGTTGCAATTTACCCTACCTAAAATATTCACAAACGGCAATTTATACATGTCTATTTACAACACGCTCACATTATTTACAAAGCCCATACTTACTTTTCTAAATCCTTCAGACAAACCTCAGGTCATGTTTACACTGATGTTCGAGCGCCTCCTTAAAAGGTCAATTGTCAATCACCACCCGCGTTGACATTCCAATGCTTTGAGTTGCACGCATTTGTACCAGTTTTAGTTGCCGGCAGTGTACGGCGTATGTTATGGTGCATTCGTGAGTCATTTTTTGTGGCCTCCAGTGTATGTTTATAGTAATGGCAGTGTTTTTGTTTATACAGTGTGGTGAACTGGTGACTGATCGTCTGTTGTTTTTATTTATTGGACACACCCTGTTCCTTTTAAGGAAAGAATGTGAACTGGATCAACTGGACAGCATTTTGTGAAGGTCGAAGATTCAAGCTATACGCTCTCTTTTTAGTTTAATTCAATTATATAGACTGCCACTAACATAACATCACGCCTGTATACTCCGAAAGCTTAAGTGTACCTTTAGTACAGTCAGCAACAAAAGTCGATTAACACTTCAGTTTTTTAATCTCAGTTATTGAGCAAAATATTTGTTCAAAATTGCATTGTACTTCTGCTGCAATTTTGAACAAATATTTTTCTCAATAACTGAGATTAAAAAAAACTGAAGTGTTAATCGACTTTTATTGCTGACCGTACAACCACATTTCCCCAGTTATGGTTCATCCCATGTAATAGGGGGCGAGCCTATTGCCATCAACCGGGTACAAATCCAGACTCCGAGCTGTTACTGAGAAATTCCAGATAAAAAAAAAAAAACTTTCATTCTTAAAAATCCAATAACACTGCCCGTCCCGAGAATCGAACCCAGTTCAGCAGTAGCACTTGCGACCACTAGACCTGAACCACGAGGCAGTAGATATTCCCAATAAGTTGCAAATATTCTTCAACCAGAGATTTCCCTAGCCACGGACACTTGGAAGTTCAATGGCCAGAAATGTCCAAAGAACCCTTGACCTTATTGACCCTTCTGCTTAAAGTGGGGCTTAAAGTGGGGCTTACACGGACTTCTCATGTTAACTTCCATGGGAACAGTTCCTTGGCGACATGACATGTACAAATCAAAATATACACTTTATTTTTCTTTTTTTAGGGTTCCGTACCCAAAGGGTAAAAACGGGACCCTATAACTAAGACTCCACTGTCCGTCTGTCCGTCTGTCACCAGGCTGTATCCCATGAACCGTGATAGCTAGAAAGTTAAAATTTTCACAGATGATGTACCTATTTCTGTTGCCGCTACATCATGAAATATTAAAAATAGAATAAAATTAATATTTAAGGGGTGCTCTCATACAACAGACGTGTTTTTTTCGGCGTTTTTGTCTTGTGGTCCGTACCACAAGGCAAAAACGCCGATGAAAACTGGCCAAGTGACTCGCACACGAAGGGTTACATAACCCTTCGTGTGCGAGTCCGACTCGCACTTGGCCAGTGTTTGCTGAATGGGCCTGCTCTTGACCTCGATCACGCGATGGATGAGGTCTATGATGGAAGGAGCGTGCCCAGAACATGCCTGTTCACTCTTTTAAAGGCAGATGAGTTCCACACTTTTTCTGTTTCAATTTCAACATCTCCTAGTCTTATTTTTTTTCGGTTAGCCTATTCTGTCCCACTGCTGGGCAAAGGCCTCCCCCAAATCCTTCCAGGAACTCTTTCCCCGCGCCACCTCGAACCAGCCCAGCCCTCGCAGTACGCGTCCAGGTCATCTCGCAATCTCATCGCAATCGCCTCGGCCATGTTAAAATAAATAATTAAAGTACACACGGCTACCCATCAAGCTCTAGGCACATAACTAGAATAAGCTGACTTCTGATTGTACGAAAAACCAAATGTCCAATGCAAGGTCAGCTAAAACGAGTCTTTGGTCAACTGGTCCCACTCGGAACTGGACCCGCGGGTCCAGTTGACGTAATCATTTATTTTCTGTATTTTTATTGGTTAACTGGACCCACATTCAAACAATTGAAGAACATCTATTGTTTAAAGCTACCCGTGGATACATTCGAGACAAAAAGACACATTACAAGGGCACGAATCTGGTAAAGAATCTACCTGTCTTTAGAAACGTACAGAGTACAATAATATGGTAGAGCCCAGAGGATTTTTGAGCAAGCATATTCAGAGCAAAAAAGTGAAAATGGAAATGTATATCTTGAAGTGTCGCCGTGTGTACTTAGATTCTATTACACTAATAATAACAAGGCGAAAGTTTGAGTGTATGTGTGTTTATATGTTTGTTACTTCTTCACGGTCAAACGGCTGGACTAATTTTGATAAAATTTGGTATGGAGGTAGCTGACACCCTGGATTAACATATAGGCTACTTTTAATCCCGATATTCCCACGGGATCGAAACTTATGCGGGTGAAACCAAGGGGCGCAGCTGTGCAGCAGTGTTAAAATAAATTACAATGAAGAATACAAATATGTAAGAATGTATTTATTTTAGCTAACGTCAATTAACATTAGTCGCTGTTGACTTTGGCTTAACACTTAAGTAAATTTACCTTTTCTAGTATGAGGAAAACAACATCGAAAAATATTATCGTTGCGACGGTTAGTTGTAAACCGCAGTTTTTTTCTTTGTCTATAAATAAATAAACCTATAACTTGACTATACATACACCCCTGTCTAACTCTTCGGAGATTACAGGATGTTATTTTTATGTTGACTATCAAAAGCCCGCATAGCTATTTTGTTAATCCTTTAATATTAATTTATCCAGGCAATCAAACTAGTAATGTGGAATCCAAATTGCTTGTAATCTGTAAAAGAAAAATATAGCGCTGTATTTCTTTTTACTGGGCTGTTAAATGGTGTAGTTAATACTCTGTGCACCTTGCTATAAAATACTTCACTGCTAAATCACATGGTTTTTATTAGAAAATATAATATAAGTTTACCTACCGCGATCAAACGTTGTCGATTCATCCAAAAACATTTTTCACGTAGCAGCTCTCCCAAAGTGCATCAATCTCTTGAATTTCAATCAAAAATCTTATTTTACTTACACAATGTAAAAATTGGACATAACATTGGTCAGCCAACATTAGGGCCAACATTACACTTAACGCCAAAAAATTGACCCACCGAAAAAAACATTCTTTAACTTCACAACTTGAACAGATGTGTCCCGTTACACATACTTATGTATTGTAGCGAAGATGTCCAATCCATTATCATAAAAGTATGTTTCACATAGTAACCGTACGGCTATTTATGTTGCACATTAGGGCAGTACACATTGACTTTTGCTAAGGTCAGTTGACATCTATTTTTCTCTCAGTGTGCGTCAGTGCATTGTGAGGTTGTTTTGTTGCCCAATGGGCGAGGTCGACTGGTAAAGATTGGTTCAGACGGGAGGGTTTGTAGTTGTTGCGTTTTTATGTTTTGTTTAATTCTATCAGACTGGTTGAGTAGAATTGGAAAAAATCGAATAAAACTTTACTGATCTTTTCAAAGAGACAGCAGCTGTTTATTTTATAATGTGCAGAATAAACAAGTTTTCCTTCTTTTTAGTGTTGCTACAGGCGGAGTAATGAGTATTTTTTTAAACCCCCAAATCCTTCCGGGCATCATAAGCGCACATAGTTTTAAAAAATCACTCAGTAATAACAAAACTTAGGTACTAAATGAAGTATTTCTACTGAGTATAGAATACGTATAACTTAGCGAAATAAAATAAAGGCATTTATTCGTCCCTTTCCAAGACATATTCGTAAATAATATTCTTCAGCAGAAATAATTTCCGTCGACACTCAACCAAATCAGCCATGAAAAAGTAAAAGCATTGTTTTTGACATCACGGATATTGACATGCGGTACGCATGATATATAATGTCTCGTATTTGATTAGTTTCGTTTTTCCCATTTATTACGTGCCACGTTAGGAATATCAAACATTTTTTTTTTACTTTAGACTTGTAATCACCCTGAAACGGTGTCGTAAACATTATAGAATTTAAAAAAAACATTGCTCACAACACATACCTACAAAACAAATTAAAACAAAAAATACTATACAATACAATCAAACAATACAATCACACTAATATTATAAAGGCAAAAGTTTGAGAGTATGGGTGTGTGTTTATATGTTTGTTACTTCTTCACGCTCAAACAGCTGAACAAATTTTGATAAAATTTTCTATGGATACCTCCATACAAAATTTTATCAAAATTGGTCCAGCTGACACCCTGGATTAACATATAGGCTACTTTTTATACCGATGCACCTCCAGTTCTGTGCTTCTCGCATCCAACGGATTCCAGCGGCCTTCATAAGGTTCACCTTGTGGGAGGCCTTCCAACGCTACGTCTTCCTGGACGCGGTTGCAACTCCAAAACTTTTCGGCCTCATTAGCCATCTGTTCTGCGACGAACGACGTCAGCCTAATAATCCACTATCCAGCCTTAATCGGTTAATTTGATACAAAAAACGCGCGTTGTATCGGCTCATCTGCAAAGCCCTTAAGCACAATAGCATCGACTCGAACAGCCGCACAGCACAACCCACTGTAACGAACCAACGCGCAACGGTACTCTTTTTCATCCTATTACGCAACGTTTTTTGCTATCGGTACTCCGAACAGCGTCTCTTTGTTTGCGCACGCGCAGACTGCGGCATTTCAAAGGTTTGAACTCCTACGATACTATTATATCATTCAAAAGATATGTTTTGGTATCTTTTATATGGATCGCCGACTAAGTAGGAAGTATTATCTGCTTTTTGGGTGTTTTGGGATTAGGTGATAAACTTTGTGTTATGTTCATGTAAGCTGTGTTGAAGATTATGATAGATGATTAGATTGAGCTGAGGCTCTGCCTCACAGGGTCGAAGTATTTTGCTGAACGATGGCCGTTTTGCGTGGATGTGACGCATGTTTTCCCCCAACTTGTTCTTTTGAGGGTTCCATACCCAAAGGGTAAAAACGGGACCCTATTACTAAGACTTCGCTGTCTGTCCGTCCGTCTGTCTGTCACCAGGCTGTATCTCAAGAACCGCGATAGCTAGACAGTTGAAATTTTCACAAATCAAATTATGTATTTCTGTTGCCGCTATAACAACAAATACTAAAAACAAAATAAAATAAATATTTAAGGGGGGCTCCCATACAATAGACGTGTTTTTTTTCGGCGTTTTTGCCTTGTGGTATGGAACCCTTCGAGTCCGACTCGCACTTGGGCAGTTTTTTGTGTTTTTTCCCTGCGTCATGTTTGCCGCAGTAAACGTATTTTCTTTCTATTATGTATAATATCATACTGCATACATTGAATCTCTTATAACAGATAGATCGGTGTCGATGTCGACTCTCGGATACAATGAAAAATTGGAAATTGAAAATATTTGTCTCGTTTTGTCTTGTCCCTCGGGAATAATTTACCAGAATGAATATCAAAATCGTGCCTGAAGTAACGTATTGCTGACGAGTATTTTCAAAAGGGAAGCGTAATCTGTATTCTACATTTAGTATTTACGGGGAATAGAATAGAAAATAATAGGTACTCTTTATTCAAACTCAAAGCATTTATTTCAATTAAACCATTTACAGGCACTTTGAATTGTCAAGAAGTCGGTCAGTCAGAAAATATGAAGCTAGTTGCCCATTCCAAAGCGTAGGTACCTATTATGTACACCATATAAATTACAGACATAAATATAGAAACTGTACAAAGAGTGACACAATGGGCGGTCTTATCGCTAAAAGCGATCTGAAAAAATGAGGAAAAAAAATTAATGAAATGGAATAAAATGGGAAATGAGTAAGATAGTTTTTGTTTAAAGTAAATTACATAAACAGCGTATAATGTTCCCAATGCCTGGGACCCAGGCTTCCTCTCGGTGAGAGGGAGTGAGCCATAATCCACCACGCGGGCCCAGTACGGGTTGCTAGATGTCACAACATGTCTTCGGATTTTTGGTTCTAGGACATGCCGGTTTCCTCACGATGCTTTCCTTCACCGTTTCGAAGTTAATTAACTAGTAATTATTGAAAATAAACCAAAAAATACAAACGATTTTATCATAGGCAAACGCAAAACGAAAAAAAGTACTAGGACCTCATAAAAACAAAGAGCTAATACAAAACTTAGGTTGACCTTACATAGAGACACTTCGTTGTACCGCTTACATTACTTATAAATGAATATTGTGCTATTGCTACCACAGAAAAGGTAATTAAAATAGCCTCTGTTCACATACAACGTTTAATTAACCTTTATGGTCTATGTATACAATATGGGTCAAGTTAGCGAAATGTCACTGTCCAATGTTGGCCACACTTCAGTATTTGATGTTGGCCATAACTCTTGCAATGTTGGCCTAATTTTTAGAGAATTCCGGATTCAAATTTTGATCGAGGCTATTTGAAAGGATCAGAAATTAATAGATATGTTCTTCAGGGGATAATAAAGAAGGGATTCAGGCTTCCAAATGATATCCATACTAATGTAAATTCGAATGTAACTCTGTCTCTCTGTCTGTCCATATGTTACCTTTTCACGCCTAAACCACTGAACGGATTTCGATAAAATTTGGCAGAGAGATAGATTGCAGCCCGGGAAAGGACATAGGCTAGTTTTTATCGACATACCTCGCGGGCGAAGCCGCGGTCGGAAGCTAGTAAATTATAATTTTAATAAACTGCAGATTTTTACACGTTGCATCGTTATCATCGTGAACATAGCCTAACCTTCTTTTGTATTACATAGACTAAAACAGCTGTGCTTAGAGTACACACGGTGACACATGAAGCTATAAATTTCCAGTTTTAGATGACCTCGCATTTTATAGGCTTTACATACAATGAGAAGTCAGCTTATAATGGAAATATGTAGCTTGATAATTTCGTCGTACGTACTAATGCGACATTTTGTGAAATCACTTAAAAGATAAATAATAAATCAGTTCCAGTGCCTTAGGCATCTTCTGGGCACGCTCGTTCCATCATAGACCTCATCCATCGCTTACCATCACGCGTGATCGAGGTCAAGAGCAGGCCCATTAAGCAAAAAGAAAAAAAAAAGAAAATTTTCTTACAATAGGTATGAAAATTGTTCTGGGAGAGGTCTATGTCCAGCAGCGGACTGCGATAGGCTGAGTCGAGTGATTGATGAAAATCACACTAATATTATAAAGGCGAAAGTTTGTGAGTGTGTATATGTTTGTTACTTCTTCACGCTCAAACGGCTGGACCAATTTTGATAAAATTTTGTACGGAGGTAGCTGACACCCTCGATTAACATATAGGCTACTTTTTATCCCGATATTTTTACAGGATCGACATTTACGCGGGTGAAACCGCGGGGCGCAGCTAGTTGATTCATAAAATAATTCTTCAACATCTTACACACAGCAATACAGATATACTAGAACAAAGTATACTCCAACTTCATACGTCACCCATCCGGCACTAACACGCAAACACACTTCGCGTGTACATCCACAATAAATACCACGCACCACGTTAATGGCAGAGAGCCACACAAGACACCCTATGGCTAACTAAGAAGCCTCTCCAGGGGAGATACACGAGTAAATTATAAATACTGGCTACCTACACAATGATATTAAGAGTATTGCCTATGAGATATGAGGCAGTAAGTGCTTTGTGTGATAAATGTTGGGTTGTAATTGTCCTAGGGCAAAGACCTCGGCTCATATAAGGAATGAATGAGCATTAAGAGAAAGAGAAATGGATAGCTAACACATAAAATAATCACTCACTTTAGATTATAGCAGAACATGATTTTAAATGCCTTACAGTTTAAACAATTGTTGGTTGGCCAATAACAAAAAAAAAGTAATAGGTAACATAACATACTGCGCGACAAAAGGAGATGGGAGATCACCATGCTGGCTTATTGTGTGCTGGCGATTTTAGACCTTTAAGAGTAAACTAGTCGCGAGCTCAAACTCACTGGTGGTCATGGCCAAAAAGCACGCTGTCTCACCTGACTTCGTGTCTGACAGAGCTAGTATTAGTGAAGAGCAGTTAGACGCTAGTCTACACGCACAACGTCTAGTTCTCACACACAGAAACACCGTTCCGAACTGATAGGCGCGTAAAAAAAATCGAAAAGTGTTTTGGAAAATCGAGTTTTATGAAAAAACCACTGCTTAAATCAATTATAAATAAAGTTTATTGAACTTTTCGATAACTAAGCTTTGTCGGTACAGACTCGGATTTGAAGATTTTACATTTCTTTTAATACTTATTTACATCCAAATTTACGTTATAAATAACAAGAAAATCGAATCTTTGTTAGCTCATAACTTTTTATTGTTTTTATTTTATTTTACTATTCTGTTTCGTTTTGTCCATGTTCATGATGATGATGATGATTCTGTTTCCGTACAGACAAAATTAATAATAAGACAAAACGATATCATGTTTAACTTTGGATGCACAATGTCAAACAGTGGAGTAATATTCTCCCGAAATGTGTATGGAAAAAATATCGACTAGTGGCACCTTAATGTTCCAATTTCTTCTGTAATTTTGTGTAAATTAGAGGTTTAATTTTATGTTTTCTTTGGTTTCAGGTAAGAATATCTTCAAAGATCCAACAGATAATATAATAAATGGAACCAACAGACGATTTTTAGGATAAGTATAAAAGTACCACTGGTAAATGATAGACTCAGTCAAAACAGAAAATGACTACGCTTAACAGGCGAGTCAGATCTAAGTCAAAATCTTGCTGCTAATCTTCTTCATCGATCAGCCCTCGACTTTGTCAGCGTGAAATTACAATATCTTATGACACTCGGAAATATTATAGCTTCTCATTAGTGAAAGAATTTTCGGAACAGGATCATAAGTTCCGAAAATTACCCCCTACATAATATAAACTCTCAAATGTTCAGATTGCCATCCACGAAGACGCGCCCCACTTTTCTTCCTAATCGTTAGTGGTTATCGCTAGTTCATTCCGATAGTGTTTTAGTTTTTTCGAAAACACTAATGACCCACTAAATATTAGTGTGTAGCGGAATGTTGCACACTTGTGCTGTAAGCATTAGGAAAAGATTGGGGCGCGTCTTCGTGGAAAGCATTATCTGTACCTCTTTATAATATTATTATAGATATAATCCTCATGTCTACATGTTCTTAGCAACATTATTGGTAAACCTATTATAGCCTAGAATACTAAGCCTTAGTAACAGATAAAAAAAACTGGCCAAGTGCGAGTTGGACTCGCACACGAAGGGTTCCGTACCACAAGGCAAAAACACCGAAAAAAAAACACGTTGGTTCTATGGGAGCCCCCCTTAATTATTTATTTTATTTTGTTTTTAGTATTTGTTGTTATAGCGGCAACAGAAATACATAATTTGTGAAAATTTCAACTGTCAAACTATCGCGGTTCTTGAGATACAGCCTGGTGACAGACAGACGGACGGACAGACGTTTTCACGCCTAAACCACTAAACGGATTTCGATAAAATTTGGCAGAGAGATAGATTGCATCCGGGGAAGGACATAGGATAGGATTTTATCGACATACCTAGCGAGCGAAGCCGCGGGCGGAAGCTAGTACTTAATCAAAAGTCGCATGGAGGGGCATAACGCTTGTTCGTTACGTGACGATTTCTCCCAGTTTACTCCTACCGCAAGATCCGTAAAAGAACTTCGTTCCAATAATATTATTGTCTTACCAAATGTCATAACATAACATTCTCTGTTACTGAGGTACTTTTATGTCATGTTAATGGAGCTTCCGTTTGGCAACGACATTATGTATTTTCCCGTTGTATTTTATAGGAATGAGCTACCCTGTATTTTCTGAGTCTGTTTGAAAACGATACAAGGGAATTTGATATTTAGTTATTGATATATGTATTTGCTTTGTGTTAAAATTACAACACAAAGCATTTTTTTCCGAGATTTTTAAACACCTAAGCGACCTGCATACGCTGGTGTACAAGGTTTATAAAAGGCATTAATCCGAACACAAACAGAAGGACAGCATTATGCTGTAGACAGTAAATAATTGTCTACAACCCGATGCCACGCTAAGCTTAATAGCCAATAAAGATTAAAAATTAGACGCGCCGCGTATGGGTTTACACTAACATAGACAAATGTTCTGTTTTGCCTCAAAACTCGTAAAATAGCTGTGTTTTTTTTTAAATAAATATTGTTTTTAATATGAAGGTTTTAAAGTAATGTAGGAATTTGGAAAATGACTGATAATATTTTTAGAACATCAGAATTTGATGTTCAACAAATATTACTTTTTATTTATTGGTCATAAAACTTGTTTTGTAAACTTTTTAGAATTATTGGGATTTATTTTGAATGGATGAATCAGTCATATAGGTGACAGACGTAGTAATCGGTTTGAAATACAAATTTTAATCAAATCAATCGGTTTCAGAAGCTTGACTTATTTTGACAGTGAACCATTGAATATTTGATTAAATTGCAGTTTTTTTAGACTGCTCTACAATATTGACTAAGTATTATAATCTAAACGATACCGACACTAATTAGTTAATTGCTTTATTTCTTTAAATAAACTACTTACAAATGAGTAACATACTCATTCCTTTCTTTCGTTCCCAAAAAAGGGTATACTTTCATTTACATTCTGAAACCACAACAAAGAATCACTCAACCCTTTTTCCCTAATCCTCTTGTACAAACTCATATATTTTTCACTGCTACCACTCAAACAAACATACCAACACACTGTTTATTTAATTAATGCCCCAAGTTTGCTCGTTATGGTATAAAAATAACATACACTCGTAGTATGGGACATTTTGACGTATAGCGACAGGGGCGACGCGTGTGGTCGGTTACGGAATTAGATGGATGTTTATTTCTTCTTGGTTCACTCTTGGATTAAGCTGATATTGTTTCGTGTGGCTTTTGTTTTATTTGACCGTTTGACGGATTCCTATAAATTACTTGGCGTTTAGGGAGTTAGAAACTGTAGCTTACTTATAATGAAGTATAGAGTAGGGATTTCTGTAATACTATTAGTACTACTAGCAGCGCCCCGCGGTTTTACCCGCGTAAGTTTCGATCCCGTGGGAATATCGAAATAAAAAGTATCCTTTGTGTTAATCCAGGAAATGGTCTATCTATGTGCCAATTTTCATCAAAACCTGTTCAACGGTTTACGCGTGATTGAGTAACAAACATCCAAACATCTTCACAAACTTTGACATTTATAATATTAGTAGGATTAACTTTTAGAGGTTAAAATGACAAAGTTACTGTAAAAGTTAAAGCTGTACTAAACCAGCAATATTTACGAAATAATCAACTTACTTTGGTTAGCAGCTGCTCATTAATTAGTAAAACTACAAGACTCTTTAAGCAACTTTTTACATTTTTTCTTTCTTGGTAATTATTTTTGTAAAAAGGCAAACTATTTTTGTCAGTGAAGAGACTCAGGTGTGGTATTAAGGCCAATTACTTCATGTAAAATAAAAACAAAAATTTGCAGACATTAAGTAATGAGGAGCTTCTCAGTACAAACATCTCATCAATTTTACCAGTCTAACCTGTACTCTCTCTCTCTCTACTCTCTCTTCTCTACTCTCTCTCTCTACTCTCTCTTCTCTACTCTCTCTCTCTACTCTCTCTTCTCTACTCTCTCTCTCTACTCTCTCTTCTCTACTCCCTTCAGGGGTTTCCTATGTATTACCTATCGTAGAAATATACAGTCTAGCGCACAACAGTGGGGACATTTGGACGACGAAAACCGCCCTTAGGTAGGTACTGCTACGACATCAAAAGCGCTGTCGATATCCAATCGTTTTCTGTCGCTTGACTGTACCTAGTTGGAGTAAGCTAACTATAAAAAAAGATCTTAAAATCTTTCTTTTATTTTTTTTCTTTGAAAAAAAAATAACAAAAAAAAATAACGTTGCCACACTAGGAATTTCTCCTGTATTGTGGGTGCGTTTACAAACATTTAAATTCACGTACACAAACAGCCAGACCCGGAACAACTACTTGTAGGTCATACAAATATTTGTTCCGTGCGGGAATCGAACCCGCGACACGCAGCGCAGCAGTCAATCGCTTAACCACTGCGCCAACCGTGCCGTCAAAATATCATAACACTGTGCTAGTAAAATCAAAAAAATATATATTAGGTACTAAAATAACTCACACAGATTTGTGTTATTATAGCATCATTATGCCTGTATACCTCGATGGATTAGGCAGAGATCCATCTACAGTACAGCTAAATTCCATATTGAAAACTCCAATAACAGGACCTCATGCACAGCAGTTGCGGGACTGTAAGATACGTACTATATTACGTCCAGAAAAGATTTTTTTTTATTGCTGTGTGGGCCCGCTCTTGACCTCGATCAAGCCTGATGGAAAGCGATGGATGAGGTCTATGATGGAACGAGCGCGCCCAGAAGATGCATAAGGCACTGGAACTCCCACGCATCGACGAAACACAGCAGGCTGCTTGACTCCGGTGGGAGGGTGGTCGCAAACCAGGCGGGCGTCAACCCTACCACCGCAAGGGAAGAATTGGCCAGTCAAATAAGGTGTTGGTGTGATTTTCCAGGATGCGCCGAGCGCTCGGTTCAGTTGAGTAACTGGCGGAACAAACTGCGCTACACGAGAGGAGGCTTCTTCGTGCATCCAAAAAAATTAGAATGATCATCACCAGCCGAAAGACATCTATCTTCTACTGGACATGGCCTAGAATTCTATAACTATTACAGACCATAGCGATCTCCCAAGCTTAACAAGAAGATAAAACACAAATCCCATAATTTTCCTATTAAACACACTTACCATAATAACCTGACCCCCCATTACACCGTTACACAAGAGACGATAGGAAAAATTAAGCATGTTATTAAATTAGCCTTCGTTACGACACGGTGTAAATTGTGTAAAGTATAAAGTACTACGTTATGTTGTATGGATACAATATGGTACATGGTTCGCGGCGGGGGCTAAGACGTGGTTAAATATTAGTTTACTGGACACATACGGCTGTTGGTAGTGGTAAGCGAGTTGTCCAACTTGTTGGTAGAATTATTGTAGGTTCTCTGTCTAGGGAACCAACATTCTAAGTCCGTCAAGGAAGATACGGACGCGCCCGTAAGTAATTAGAACCTTCGGAGAGACACCCCAAATAATTAACTCTTCCGAACGGGCACAAGCACATCGGAAGTAGGATCAGCTGTCAAATCGTGGTGTAATTCATTCTTAGGTCGGGCCGGGTAATTTTGGCGAGGAGACAGTCAGCTCGGTCGGCTGATAAGTGTTGTATTTTAATACAACACTTATCAGTACGAAATGCTGACTGACCGGGGCTTTCTTTGTTACCTTCGTGACTGAATGCTTATTATCTACCTTTCAGACTGAATGCCTATCGCAGTGTTGATGAGAAAAGTGAATCTACATCTATATAAACAGGGTTATATATTATACCTGTAATCACGAAAAAAAAAAACATGTTTTATCAATAACTCTGTATAAAATTCAAAGTCCTGCCTGACTGACTGATATATCAACGCACAGCCTAAACCGCTGGTCCTAGAGACAAGAAATTTGGTGTGTTCTTTGTGAAGAGTAGGTATTTATTCACTAAGAAAGTGTTTTTCGAAATTCCACCCCTAAGAGGGTGAATGGGGGGGGGGGGGGAGGGTGAAATTTCACGAAGTCCTGCATAAAACAAAATAAATAGTAGGTGTACTTACCTGATGGCCAATTCCCGTAATGAAAAACGTTCAAAATTTAGTCGCGATCTCATCGCAGCGACAATCAATGTCAAAAACTTGTGAAAAATGTTGGGAAATTGAGATATTTTTGACAGATTTAGACTGCGATGAACTTTCTTAATATTAATAGAATTGCTTCTCTAATGGTTGCCTTGTTCTTGAGATTAGGGTTTTTTTCGAATCTTGACTGACCGTCCCTGTTAAAAACTTATTTAACAAAACTCAACTCTGACCTAGACTAGAGTCAAGAGCCAACCCATTTCAAATAAAAAAATAAATAAAAAACTCAGTAAAATAATGATTTATAGCTCAACACCTAAACGTACAAAAATTTTCGAGTTTCAGGCATTTCCTCTGATTATCATAATATTCTATTTTCCTTAAAGTGTAAGACTTTAAGGAAAATAGAATATTATGAATATAGAATATTACTAACTGTGTAAATATACCTACTTCGCGAGAACTTCACAACTTCCCGTTAAAGATTTAAGTGCCATAAAACTTTAAGTACCTTTTAGAATTACGAGAATAGAACCACTGCGAATCCTTCTAAATGCTTTTCTATTTTTTTACCCGACTGCGGTGCAACCCAAAAGGAGGAAAGCGTGATAGAGGAGGCTTCTTCAAGAATTGGGCTATCAAATGCAAAAATATTTTTTTATATCTGACTGCCAGATACTGCTTTGTGAAGGCCGCAAAAACCCGTTGGATGCGAGAAACACATGCCGGTCGAAGTGGAGGTCCTTGGGGGAGGCCTATGTCCAGCATTGGACGTCTTTCGGCTGAAATGATGATGATGATGATGACTGCCAGAGATAAACCCGCTACATACAAACAACCAAACTAACATATTTTACCTCTTCATAACATTAGTATAGATAAATGTGTTTGAAGTACATAATTAAGTTTTCTCAATCGGCAAAATGTAGAAGCCTACGAGTCAGCTATAGAAAAAAAAAATGTAAAAGTGACGATTCGCCCGTTTCGGGGGAATAAATTCGTGCGAATCGACTGACAAGCCCATCTTATATCTTTGTTGCACGTTCTTCTCAACGTATGTCACGCGTTTGATAGAAAATTGCTCATATTTCTATGTTCACAATGCGCAGCTGTGATATTAATTATTGGGTAAATGAAAGTAATTACTAACAATTAAATAAACAATAATAATATGTCCATACAGTGTTGCAGGGAAAGCATTCACACGTTTTCTGTCAATTCATTACTGTAATGAGCTTTTGCAAGTGAAAACAGCACGTAAGGCGTAATAGCAAATTTTCTTTATTACACACACATTCAACTGTTCCGTCACTGATTTGTTGAAAGACAGACTACTGAAGACAAAAACATGAAAAGATTGGGAAACAAAGTTCTGCAACATGTCTTTGTATTGCAGACAACATGTACCTAATGTGGCAGTGTTACTAGGAACTGAAGAACATGTTGTGTCCCCGCCGTGATCAAACAGGTGCGCAGCATTGTTGCCAGAACCTTGGAAATGTTGCGCAACTGTTTCACAATGAAAAAGTGTTCCTTATGGAGTCTGTATAATGTGCGAGTACCTAGTGTGAAAGTACCTATTCTTCACAAATGAGTGTTGCGCTATTTATTTTGTTTGCACTCAATAAATGATTTAAATATCTTTCAAATCTTTATAGGATTCAATTTGATATCAAAAGTATCGGAAAATCTAATCTGATTGTCCATGAGGATTTCAGGAAGGAAGGAAGGAATCAAGGAATGTATTCGTTGGCAAAAGCGCTTATTGAGGACTAGCTGCGCCCCGCGGTTTCACCCGCGTAAATATCGAGTAACAAACATATAAACACACACACACACCCCCCCACACTCACTCACAAACATTCGCCTTTATAATATTAAGTAGACGTAATCGAATGAAAAATTTTACCAGAGAACCTCGGAGATAAATCTGGTATTTCATTATTTACAATGACACATGCGAACTACGCGTCATACTGACGTCACGCAAAAAATCTGCATCTCGCAAGCAGAATTTACCGCGCTTAACTATCAATATTCTACATAAAGTGAATGCAATTTGCCCCACAACTCACTTGCTGAGACAAACCGATACTTAAAGCTTCGCAGTTACTGTGCCGGTATTCCTATGACAAAGGAGAGACTGTTGTGTAACATACTCTCTGAATCACAAAGGGGTCCCGACGTTTAACCGAAATAGTCATTCATCCAAAAACTGACCTTAACCTGTAATCCCCGAAAGGTTAGGCAGAGGTGTACATATAGTACACTGACATTTCGCCAGTTATGGTTAAAGTCCTATGTAATAGGGGGCGAGCCTATTGCCATCAACCGGGCACAAATACAAACTCCGAGCTGCTAATGAGGAGTTCCTGATAGAAAAACCAACACCTTAGGGCGTGGACCCATGTCTACGGCACGGCACCGGCCACCGTGCAACGGCACGACGCGCGACGCCGCCACCGGGAGACGGCACAGCGCCACGCCGCGGCACGGCGCCGCGCACGTTGCACCGCGGGCACAAGGCAGCAACCATCGTTCAGGTTTTGTCTTGATATGGACCGCGAAATACGTATTATTCTGCTCCTGTTACAAAGGCGACGAATGAGAAAAAACTGAATCAAAGAAAATATTGGGTGAATCCATATCTTTCTATAATGAACTATGATGGAAGTCATTTTGAGAAGAAATATGAAGCGCTGAAAACATGTGGTCATGAAATTTCAGTCAGTCCATATCAAGTTTCGAAAATACCTGCCTTGTGCTCGCGGTGCACCGCACACGTCACCGCGCCGCGGCACGACGCCGTGCCGTCTCACGGCAGCGGCGCCGCGCCGCTACACGGTGGCCGGCGCCGCACCGTAGACATGGGTCCAGGAACTCAGACGACGCGCGACGTGACTCTGGTAGAACAATTTCTATGGAAATTTATAAACCAGAATCGCGTCGCATCTTCACGTCGCACCTGCCTGCGGGAGACTATATTCTAAACCTGACATCCCTATTTATGCTAAACGACAAAAACATAAACATTTTATTAATAAAATCCTTTACAACCATTTAAAGTTACATCGAGGAACGTAACAAGTTTCGTCTTTAATTACTATTTCAATAAAACCCGTTATTATTCATTCTTATTACGTTGTAAAAGCTTAACCGATTACCAGTTTATTACAGATATTACAAGTTTTAAAGTAATAAAATTAATAGTAACAATTATTATTTCGGTAGGCGCGCTGCGGGGTACGTGTGTTAAATTTAATAAATACTGTTAATTAATTTGGTAATTTAAGTTAAGACTATTTGAAGTTATGTTTCCTTGTTCGTGTGCTTGTATCTATTTTTGAGTAATTTACTACTTTTATTACTTGGGCTTTTTTATTGGTGCAAGACCGTGGTGCAAGAACATATTTTTTCTTTCTTTACTGTCTCATCATCATCTGCCTAGCCTTTTCCCAACTATGTTAGGGTCGGCTTCCAGTCTAACCGCATGCAGCTGAATACCAGTATTTTACATGGAGCGACTGCCTATCTGACCCCCAAAACCCAATTACTGGGTAATACGATACCCCTTTGTAAGACTGGTCGTCAGACTACACGTAACGACGGTCAAAGATCCATGAATGACAGCCGGGACCATCATCATTATGTCCTTCACATATGATAGTTTTGATCGACATACCTCGCGGGCGAAGCCGCGGGCGTAAGCCAGTACTTATATACATATATATATGCGGGGTTACGAAACAGTGAAATAAATTTATTTTCTAGATATTACCTATAGATTAGAATTTGCATGAATTTAAAAAGTCAATTAGTGAATAATTTATTGTTATTTGTTAGACTTATTAAAGTTACTTGCAATATTTTGTAATTAAACTGTCTGTTTTTAGAAAACTAACATGTTTATCGATATTATTTAAATAGGTATGTAGTTTGTCACGTAAATATTTAAATGGCTCCTAAAACAGGATTCCCGATGAATAAATAATAATTCTTCTCGTCTCTGAATAATTATGTAAAAGTCATCTTCTTTTCTCGTCCACAACGTTAGGTATAATTTAAGTACTGTTTATAATACTAATTTTAATAAACACAGTAATTAAAATTTTAATATACATTTACACAGTAATTATTACCTCCACCATCCCTGCCTTACTTTTTGGGGAGTATAGGCGCAACGTTTTGTTAGCTGCTCCATACATTATTTGAAGAATGAACACAGAATGCAATACAGTTGAAGATCTATATCATATCTTGATGGAATGTGTCCGGAACGAGTCGCTTAGAATAGAAATCTTACACAAATATCCCAAAATTCGTACGGTGGGTGGATGTAACAGCGCCTTAGCTGTTCCGATGTCGAGGGCAGCTATGGCGCTGTACAAGCTGGTCAATTTGGGCTTGAGGTTGAGACGTTGATTGTTGCAATCTCAAGCTCATTTGATTGTTTTCCCTTTGTTTTTTGTTTGATGTTTTTTTTTTTGGTTTATGTATATGAGAACGTATAGAGCGACATTGTCGATCTACGACAAAGCTCTTTGAATAAAGATATATATAAAAAAAATTGATAGGTAATTATTTTTTGGAATTAAACTACCTACTATTATTATTTTCTCTACAAAATGTAGGGTAGAGAAGTTTTGTTACAATAAAGTCTTAAAATCATGTCCCAAATCACGCCGAAGAGTGATCCTCATCAGTAACTTTTCTCTTACCTACTAGATAATCGGTTAGTTGTATGTACTACAATCAAGCTGCATTGAAACAGTGTAATAAATACGTTAATTGCGTAACACTATTAATCTCAATCTGAATCATTTTGAAGAATATTGCTAATTAATTGCTTCATGAATGTTCGAAAAATTGCTCTGCTCAACAACGTACCTAAATACCGCAATGAATGTTATTGAACTGTCAAAATAAAACCCATTGCTACTGCACTATCAGTATTGCGCAATTTCCCCGCAGGTAAATAACACTTATTGCCAAACAGAAATTACTAGTCATAATATAAAATAAATCACATAAAATCAAATCAAATAAATGGACGAAAAACAGGCGACGTCAATGACATGACGTCCGTGAGACACTATGGAAATATAAACTATATATTTTACTGACAACACGTCCACACGATCCATCGCTTATTACTGAATGTCTGAACATTGACCCAGCGATAATCCTTCCAAAATCCTCCAATATGTTCGCGATAAATGAATGAAGATCAACTTTCTCGTGATTAATGATTGTTTTATGAACATAACACACCGTGACCGAACGATGTATTGACTATCAAAACGGATTATTTGGATAATAAATAATGTTACTAAGTATTTTTGTTGAGAAAGTTAGTAGACAGAAGGTCAACTCTAGAAATATGATTGTTATGGGTAATAAAGAACCTAAACGCAAAAAACGCAAGTTTTAGAAACAATAAAAGTATATGATCGACTACAGTAATCAAAATCAAAAAAATGTATGATATTCTTCTGGATATATGCTAGGTAGATAGTGTGTTGAAAACATAATACAACTAATTTGATACTATAGAAAAAAATCATGAAGATACCTCTAAAAAAATTATTTTTACAATAAAAACCATACCTACTAATAATTATACATACAATCATTCTGGTTTTTTGTCAGATTATTCTATAAGAAACGTATTAGAGCACTAGTGTTTTTTTTATAGGGTAATTGTATTTTCGATCACCACTCAGGATACTTGAAAAATCACAGAAAGTTAAAAAGAATTTGAGACGAATAGGTTTATTGGCCCTAAATTATCGTGCTATGATTTCAAGAATTCTTGCAATGCTTATATGAGGCACTTTCTCTGCTGGCTACACATCGGCAATCCGCTTTTGTGTAGTGTTAATTAGCGGGTCCAACAGTTATGATTCAGATGACCCCTTGGTTTTTTCAACCTGTAACTTAAAAAAGTACCTACTCAAAAATGCATGCACATTTTTCTAAACATCAATTATCTCTATTGGTCCAGGGGTCCTGACGCTTACCATTTTTGGGCATTGTCCTTTACGCGTAACGCTAACGACACAGGTGCAAATATTAAAGGCGGCAGCACACTTGACAAATAAATTATCTTTACTTGTAACACCCGACGCCATCCCACGCTTACTTATTGGCCAAATGAAGAAAATATCTCAACGAAATAAACAATGAAAAATGTGGCCAATACTGGAAGAGATTTCATTAGCAGTAAGCATCACCATTATACGTGTTTTTCTGTTCCATTCTTCTTGTCTGTTTATATGTGTGTACTTGTCTTGTGTGTATTCTTGCAAAGTCTTAAAGTCGTCTTATTTCCACTACGCTTCTATAGTACCTACAGAAATGGTTAAAACAATAAATAATTAAAAACATGGTTATTGAGAGGTTCATGTTTCCCACTGCAAGAAGTTTATTTCGCGAATAGTATGGAGTGGAACTTCTTTCCTTCGTTATGGTATCGTCTTTTAGATGCGCAATCGATTTCTTTCTAATAAGCTTTGATAAATTGATTTGTAGGAAGTTAATAAATATGATTTTTACTGGTCGAGAATAATTGTAAGTAATTATATAATAATGAGCGTTACTTTTGCGGTTAATCATCTTTTAATTAATGATCGATGTACCAGAAAATTTGGTAATAAATAGTTTTGTTGTGAGAACAAAGTAGATACTTACAAATATATCTGTGCCTTCTGTTCCAGCCATTATTCTATTAAGGGCTGAATTTTCAATCGACAGTTAATTTTTATTCGTGGAATAAAATTGACGTCTGACAGTTGTTGTATGGTAGAACTGCCAAAAATTCAAAATTATTCCTACGATAAAATTATCTGGCGTTGGAAAAATCAATCAAATCAAAGTGAGAACATCAAATACAGCACTAATGCGTAAAAGTGTTTTCTGCATGGCACCGCGTATATTTAACCACCTTCCACAGGAACTCAGAGATTTATCTGGTACTAACTTATTTAAAAAAAAACTAAAAAAGTATTTAGCAGCCAAATGTTTCTATAGTATTGCTGAGTTTCTAATAGAGAAAACATACTAATTCTAATGTGGGGGCGAAGTTTGGTTCTGTTGACTATTGTTTTTATCTGGGACTAATGATTTAATATTTACATAATTTAATATTTACATTTTAATCTTATTTTGACATTTAAATTAATTTTGACAATCATATTCTGTTCTTTTACTTATATAATTTAATTGATGTTTGCAAATGTAATTTATTGTAATCTCTAACAAATGAATTTCAATTAATTGTATTTTTTTAATATGTTTTAATAATTAATAGTTACAACATACAAATGTTATTATAATACTTAATGATTTGTACGCCGTAAAGGTAAAACATGACTGTGATCCTTTCTGTAATGTACTTAACATCTTGCATGATTTGTGTGCATACTCATGTTTCTGACAAATAAATGAACTCTGAACTCTGAATCCTTATAAAAATATACGAGAGATTGGTTACTTACAGCTAATTAGGAAATTAGGAAAGAATTGCCAAACTTAAGTGGCAGTGGGCAGGGCACATTGCTCGCAGAACAGATGGCCGATGGGGCCGAAAGGTTCTGGAGTGGCGACCGCGTACCGGAAGACGTAGCGTTGGAAGGCCTCCCACAAGGTGATCCGACGACCTTGTGAAGGTTGCAGGAGCCCGTTGGATGCGAGAAGCGCAGAACCGGTCGAAGTGGAGGTGCTTGGGGGAGGCCTATGTCCAGCAGTGGACGTCTTTCGGCTGAAATGATGATGATGATGATAAAGGATTAGGAAATACATCGTGAGGAATCCTGGACTTATCTGTACACGATAATAAAGCTAAAGAGTTTGTTTGTTTGACGCCCTAACCTCTTGAACTGCCAGTCGGATTTGAAATATTTCTTTTTGCATTTGATAGCCCAATTCTCGAGGTAGGCTCTAGGCTATTTAATATCATTAGGACCATCAGGAGCCTAGCAAAAAAAAATTAAGCCAGAAAACGAATGCTAAATGTTTAATTGTATACCCTACGTATACAATTGGCACTGTAAAAGAATATCTAAATAAGCAATTCAATAGAAACTTAATAATAGGAGTTCTGCTGAAGTAATTATTCTAGCACAATTTTCCTTTAAATAGAGCTATGTTCATGAAATTCGAGTCACCCAATAATTCTTTATTACGGAAGCAACAACCATCGCCGCGTCGTATTGCCACTTTTTCTTTACAAATTGATCAGACGATCGTATTAATGATCCTCTCTCTTTTTTTCTCGTTTGTTTCACAAGTGGGTCTCTTTTCTTCCTGAACGGATATGGACTTCCTATAAAAATGTATAGAAGATCAAAATGCATGGATACTTACTATTTCTGGTTATCTTTTTATTGGGTTTTTTTTTTATGTCTGACTTGTTCTCTTGCTCGTGTATTTTATTTTTTACTAGCTGCGCCCCGCGGTTTCACCCGCGTTAATGTCGATCCAGTGGGAATATCGGGATAAAAAGTAGCCTATATGTTAATCCAGGGTGTCACCTACATCCATACAAAATTTTATCCAAATTGGTCAAGCCGTTTGAGCGTGAAGAAGTAACAAACATAAATAAACACACAGACACACCCCCACACCCCCACTCACACACTCACAAACTTTCGCCCGTATAATATTAGTGTGATTAGTGTGATAATTGGGTTCGTGGTTTTTAATTTAGGTTCTGTCACATTTGACCTTACATGTTCCCCTATAAATCCTTTTAAACAAAAATATAAACCCTAAAACTAGGTGTCTCTAAAACTAGGAAGGAGACAGTGTTCGGCCAGATGGTTGCGTAAGGGCATTAAGTATCATGGGTCACGTTTTTAACCGACTTCAAAAAAGGAGGAGGTTCTCAATTTGGATGCACACCTCGTTTTTTTGAGTGAGTAAGTAACAATCCACGGCACTTGACAGTCTTTTGTTTTTTTTTAATGTTTCGTTTGTCTTTTGTCTGGTATTGATGTTTTCTTCATAACTTGCCAGCATGAGTTTATAAAAAGCCATTGCATTTCAGCAAAGTTTGATAACGGACAAACGGTCTATATTATCAGGGTTGGTAATCTCAGATGATTTACATTCCATAGCCACTTATTCAGTTATCTACTTTAGTGAAATGTATTCTAAGGTGATTTTTCAGTGACGATTTGTAACAGAAAGGTCCTAATACGTTTTTGGTTGCAATGGAATTTGAACTTTGTTATGAATAAAGTTCAGTTTGTTGTTCTATAACTTGATATTTTATCTCAAATTCTTAATTCAAATGTACATGTTATTTGCTACAGCTCATTGAATATAACAAAAATTGGTTTAGACCGTAAGTGTTAATAAACTCAATGTTTGTGTGATCAAACACATCTCATTTATAATTAACACCTTCACATTATACTAAAACGTAGTTATAATACATGTTACTCAACCACAAACACACTTTCCCTTAATTTCCCGAACCTACCTTTATAATTGCCAAAAGTACCTAACATCTAAAAAGTAAAAGTTATATTTTTTCCAATCGAAGCTATAATTATTATAAACCGGTTAAACGGTAATTAAACATCGGTTAATTGTAGCGCATCGAAAACTACATTTTCTTTTCGAAGACGTGTTTGAGTTTGTTATTTTAAATGCTTTTATGTAATACTAGCTTCTACTCGCGGCTTTGCCCGCGTATATAATGGAAATTATCCCACGGGGACATGCCGCCGGGACTAATAGTAGTCTATGTACTTCTCCAGGATGCTCCTTCTCCTTCCAAATTTCAAAATCCTTGCCAAATTTTATCGAAATCCGTACAGTGGTTTAGGTGTGAAAAGGTAACATACATACAGAGTTACTTTCGAATTTATAATATTACTATGGATATTAGTTGCGGTAAGACACACTACAGAGAGAGGTTACAGGTACTTAAATTATATAGCCTACCGACCAATTTCGGTCACGGTGGCCAATCTCAACAGAGATTAGCGCAGGAGACATTATAGTCCACAAGTGTGTGCACAAACACAGGTGCACTCTCTGTTCCTTTACTCTCATAGTCCGATGGGACGGCAATCCGACACGACCGGGGAGAGTTCAGGCGCAGGACCAAGGGCTTTACGTGCCTTCCTAGGCACAGGGGTATTAAACCACCAACTTCCAAACTCCGGACTGTTACTAAGAAATTCCTAATGGAAAACCCAATAACACTTTGTCCGAGAATCGAACCCAGGACCCCGCACTCAGCAGTTGCGCTTGAAACACGAGACCAACGGTGCAGATACACAAATTAATGTTACTTTAGCATAAAAGTTAATCAACCTTGGTAGATAAAGATAAATCAATCGTGGTCATCCTGGTGGGTTTTATCCTGGATTTCGCTATAAGCCTAACGACATTAGGTGCTTAAAAAGCTTTTCTCTCAACATATTGTGAAGAAAAGCTTCTAGCAACATACCGTAGGTACTTTAGCAACATTATCTAATTAGTGGTTGTAATGGGAATCATTTCACTTGGTTTTAGTATTTATCATTTGATTCTTATTTTGTTATTGTGAGGAATTTGTAGGCCTTGTAGACTTTAGATCTGAAGACCATTTTTTGTTTTATCAAGTACCTGGTACTTGTTGACAGGCCTACGCTGTCCTCCCATACCTACTGTAATCTGAAAACATTGTAAAAGCTAATTATTTTTATAAAGAGTAACCGTGGAGTTTCTTGCCTTCTTCTCCATAGGAAACGACCAACTGGAACCGTGCACCTAGCTTCTGACGTTTCATAAGTGCCCATGTAGGTTTATGTGAAATAAAATATTTTGATTTTGAACTAGTGTTATTTAAGCACGTAAAAGCAGTCGGTCCTGCGTCTGAACTCTCCCTGGTCGTGTCGGATTGCCGTCCCATCGGACTATGAGAGTAAAGGAACAGAGAGTGCACCTGTGTTTGCGCACACACTTGTGCACTATAATATCTCCTGCGTACCAGGCTAATCTCCATTGAGATTGGCCACCGTGACCGAAAACGGTCAGGGAGGCTATTATTTAAGACATATCAGGTCAGGCACTCTTCAATTCTGGCATCTATAGTAGTGATCTTCTATTCCCATTAAAACCTAAAAGGCTGAACCTAGATAAACCAAAAAAGCTCTGTGACAGACAGATAAAAAAGTGATCTTAAAAAATGGTTGCCTGTAAAGTCGGTTTTACGGGCGAAGATTTTACGTGACAACGACCGATCATCCGATCATAGTTGAGTGGGAGAGAGACGCAAGGCATTCGGCGGGCCTCTCTCTCGTTCGGTGACTCATCGTAACGTTACCGAGCGTTACACTTTTTCATAAGTGACTCCCAGCCGCAACCTAATTTAAGACGTTGTCACGTCAAAAGGTTCCGTTATAATTAAAAAAATGGTTGCCTGTAAAGTCGGTTTTACGGGCGAAGATTTTACGTGACAACGACCGATCATCCGATCATAGTTGAGTGGGAGAGAGACGCAAGGCATTCGGCGGGCCTCTCTCTCGTTCGGTGACTCATCGTAACGTTACCGAGCGTTACACTTTTTCATAAGTGACTCCCAGTCGCAACCTAATTTAAGACGTTGTCACGTCAAAAGGTTCCGTTATAATTAAAAAGGTTCCGTTATAATTATATTAAATAATTATAACTTATCATTATCATCCTCAGCCTACAGCAGCCACTGCTGGACGGGAGTGATATGAAGATTCGAATGACGTTATTGCGACGCACGCTATTTCGAAAAAAATTAAGAGTGGTACGCCAGTTCGAAAACTCATAAAATCGAAAACCGCTATATCGAATGACGTTGTCGCGAACACGCTGATTCGAAAAACTGTTTGAATGGTACGCTAGTACGAAAGTCTTGGCATTGAAATCCACTGTTGCGAATAGCCTAATATTCCAATCTGAATTTGTCTGAGGATCGAACTCGCGACCCCGATAAAGCCTTAGCTTTGTATTGGGTTTGGGAAACAAGAGCAATAAGAAGTACCTATTATTTAAAGTTAACTTTTGGTAATGAGTATAATATACCACCTATAATTTTGATTTGTTGACTTCTGTGTTGATTACTAGGTATACTTACCTACTGGAAATTAAAAAGTTAACTTTTTAATTTCCAGTAAGTCGGGGGTCGCAAGTTCGATCCTCAGACAAATTCAGATTGGAATATTAGGCTATTCGCAACAGTGGATTTCAATGCCAAGACTTTCGTACTAGCGTACCATTCAAACAGTTTTTCGAATCAGCGTGTTCGCGACAACGTCATTCGATATAGCGGTTTTCGATTTTATGAGTTTTCGAACTGGCGCATGGCGTACCACTCTTAATTTTTTTCGAAATAGCGTGCGTCGCAATAACGTCATTCGAATCTTCATATCACTCCCCTGCTGGACATAGGCCTCTCCTATTGCACGCCATTCGCCATTTTAACTTATGCCAACTCTTAATTTTTACGTCCATTTATTCAATTCTTCACCAAGATCTATCAATCATTTACAGGATCCATCCATGTCTCTAAAAACATTTCTACAAAAAAAAAAAAAAAAATACCTACTTCCAAAAAAACACTGCAAAGTGAAAAATAACTTTAATTTCAAAATCCGGTGTCGCTGGTTCCGCATTTTCGTTTTTGACTTCTTATTTTTCAATTTTTTTTGCACCTACCCCACAAAAAAATTATATTAAACTACTTGCTATGTAAATATCAGTGACAGGAAGGTATCGGTGGTAAAATCGTATTATTGAAGCTTACTCAAAAACCATCCACGCAAAGCTAATATTTACATGTGGTCCTATATAAATATTAACTTTGCTTGGGTATAACCACGATCTGAGGCACAAGTCGCGATCTGAAGCATAAATTATCCATAAAAAAAAATTGCAAATCCTGCTATATATGACGGAGTCATGCCCGAACATATATAAAAAAAATATAAACATTCAAATTGAGAACCTCCTCCTTTTTTGAAGTTGATTAAAAAGCAATAAAATGACCACAAAAATCACAAGAATAAAGGTCAATCCCTCAGATCATAAAGTCAAACATCCCAGGGTGTAAATTACAAGCGCCATGTTGACACGCGGACGGGTAAACCCTCTGTGGTCTGCAGTGATGGATGACCTGCCCTTTGTCTTGGAGGATCAAGTGACGAGGCTCTTGTGGACATAAGAAGGGAGGGCTATAAAAACCATGATGGTTGGGGGCTATTCTGCTTAGATCTTTATATACCAAGTACTATAAAGAAGTTAAATTAGTGACTTTGTATGTTCGGAACTACATATGTAGACGCGAGCACATCAAGCTATCCGAAATTGACAAATTTTCCCAATCAACTTTGAACCTAATGCTTTAGTGATAAAATTGAAAATCTATTATAGAAATTTGACGGATTGTAGTAGGTTGACGTGCTGACGTCTGTACTAATCCAAAAATTCTTTTACTAATGGAAAGCTACAATAGGATATATTTTATGTTAAGGGGGCGCTACGTAGCCCGTCAAATTCAAATTTTCTTACGTTTTGTGCAATTTGCAGGTCAGTGTCATGTTAAATGTTGATTAAAATATGATTCGCGAGAGTATCAAATATGACTTTAAAGAATTATAATCATTAATACAACCCTCTAAGTTCATATAATCCTATTAACCCTTCGCATGTCGCGTGTAATAGCCCAATCAGCCTATAATGTTCCCACTGCTGGGACACAGGCTTCCTCTCAGTCAGAGGTAGTGGACCGTAATCCACCACGTGGGCCCAGTGCCGGTGCGGGTCCATAGCCATGTGGTCACTCCAAAAGTTCAAAACCTTTACAGGGCATTACAAAAAAAACTCGGTCTAACATAACAATGCCTCCTTAAACTCCACAACCGCTAAAGTATCCATATCTTTTTGTTACAGGTACGTCATCAAAGGCCGCTTTTTTTCTCGAAACAGCTGCACAAGGCCAGGATACAGATTGACCTACAAATTGCACCCGTCTCACCGTTAGCGGTAAAATGACCTTGTGTTAAAAAAAAAGATTTTGAAAACGAACCCGTCCCATTCCCAAAACCGACATGTTTTTTTGTTCCACGTACGGTTTTTCGAAATGCCCCAATTCCGAAGTGATGGCGACAGAGTTTGGACTTTAGGGCTTAAACTTAGGGTAGCATTTAGTTTGTAGATTGAGGAATATTTAGAATGCCAGGTGGTATGTGGTTTGTGAATGAAAGCGCCACTCGGGCACGTGGGTAATATAATACAAATAAGGAACAGAAGTTTGAATTGAAACAGTCCGTTCATGCGGTGAGGCTTTTAGCCTAACGATGAAGGGATATTCAAACTGAAGAACTATTTCAATAATAACTTTTATTACTTAGGTTAAATTAAAATGGTATACCACCTCGTTATTTCAGCCATAGCTACAGAGGCAGTGGGTGATGATAAATAGGTAGCTAGGAAAAAAACTTGTTACCTTCAACCTCAGACGAAATAAAAAACCAAAACAGAGGGCTGTCAAAAGTAAAGTGAAGCCAGTTTCGTAAACATGTGTGCACATAGTGAGGTGTAGTTTGATTGGAAATGGTTATAAATGTGTGCATGTGAGGGTATGCACAGAGCGAAGGTGTGGTCTTTGCATGCTTCAGTGTATTGTTCGCAGCGCTATTTCTTGACTTTTTATTTGGTCTGACCCTCCTACATACAAGAAGGACACATCGAGGTTAAGAAAGAGACTGTCACATACATAGGTATGTGTGACAGAGATGACTCCCGAACTCGATGTGGCGTGTATCCGTTCCTATAAATTTTTTTCTGTAAATACCTGCCTTAAGATTGTAATTCAATTAAACTTCTGCCTAACTTATCCTGTGGTTCGTCAAACCATCTGCTGGCTCTGTGGCAGCATTCACGTGCGATTATTGTTGTTTTTACTTTATTATGCATTGAATAGGATGAAATAACGAGCTTACTGGTAACCATCAGGCACACGCCGATCACATAGAGATGCCTAAAGGTGCGATTTGTAACAAAGCATTGGATTATAATCTAATCGAATCTAATCTACGTACCGCGTACTGTTGGTCTCCCCAAGTTGGACCTGGTAAACGCTGCAGGAATCCCCTGGATGCAATAAGCATAGAATCGGTCGAAGTGGCGGTGTTTGGTAGCTTATGTCCAGCAGTGGACGTCGTTTCGGCTGAAATGATGATGAATCTAATCTAACTAGCCTGTACTGTCCCACTGCCTTCCTCTCCCTGGTCCACACAATTCTGTCTTCTGCCCAATCCTTTCGGTAAGTGTCAAGCTCGTCCAGTCATCTTCACCTCGGCCTGTTACGATGTCGTCTTGCGTTTAATGGGACCCACTCGGTGGATTACATTAGGTATAGGAGGATATTTCTGATGGGAGCGATAAGAAACTCATACATTTTTGAAAGTAGAATCTATATCATCGATCGTCAAATGTCATTTAAAGTTACGTGATTGGTTATTGATAGTACTACAGTCTATTCTCACACCTTTTTTTTGTGAATTGGAAATCATCAAATAACCCCTCCCGCTCTATGTGAAACGGAAGGGAGTGTCAGACTCTTACTGACTAAAACCCTCCCGTGTTACTTCCTTAGCCCTTATGTCCCGGGGCAGCGGTAACCCTTTCGGACAATCCCCGCTGACCTCACGCCTTCACCTAAGATTTTACGGTGAGATTTTTACAGAATAAATCGGCAGATATACGTATCAATACTATCACCCTGCAAACATGGGGGGTAGAAGTTACCATAGGCAGGTAACTGTGTGGGCTTTTTTTTTTTTTTTTGCGGATGGGAAATCATCAAATGACCCCTCCCGCTCTGGGTGGAGCGGAAGGGAGTGTCAGACTCTTACTGACTAAAACCCACCCGTGTTCCTTCCTTAGCCCTTTATGTTCCGGGCCAGCGGTAACCCTTTCGGACAATCCCACTGACTAAACAGTTAATTACGTCATAAACAATTATTGTAGTACAGACCGGCAAATCAAGCTACTACAATTTGTCAAATTTCTTTAATAGATTTTCAACTTTATTGCTAAATAAAATATAAGGTTCAAAACTGATTGGGAAAATTTGACAGATTCGGGTAGCTTGATATGCAGGCGTCTGTACTTGCAGTCAGATAATGTTTCTGTCTTTTTAACTTGCACATGGTTGAACGCAGATGCATTCTATTTTTGCAATACTATTAGCTGTTTCAACCATCTGCCGTTCCCTATAAATAGAAATGTTTTTAATTGTTAGTAAAGATGGAATGAAAGCCTGTATCAACTGGTAGGTGTAGAAGTTAATATTTTCGTATCATAAGCATCAAGTTTGCGTAAGTAATTTGATTCCGAAAATCACATACCCAAATTGTTGAACACATTGTCAGTTTTGCCAATTAAAATTAAAAGCTTCACAAGATATTAATATTGTTCTCATTAATTATATTGAAAATTGTTATCTCATGTAACAAATTGCTTTGTGTACAGTCAACAAAGGAGAGTATACAGGAGCGTCGGATATAGTTGAAGTTTACTAAGAAACCGATGGAGGTTGTCGAATGAAATTTAATTTGATAAATGAGCTGTTTGTTTTCTATTAATAAAATAAAAATTTATTGGCGGGGCGCAGCTAGTATAGAATAAAAGAAAGTTTTATTTGTGAAGCTGTCACAACAATAGTTACAAATGGGATACAAGTTCAAAACAATGTCTTAATCTGTAGGAGCAGCAACAAGTTTGTAACTTAAGTGGCAACTGCGAGCTATCTGAACAAACTCAAAGTTTTAAGCTTCCAATTTGTAAGTTGCCTTCGAAATCCTTCTTCGTGTCGGCGTGAGTTATGAGAATTAGCTCATGCTTTGATGACATAATAAAATATGTTTATTTTTATTCGTGGAAATATTTACATAATATAAACTAACATTTAAAATGAAAAAGCAAAATAATCATTGCCACGTTGTATGGCAATCCTAAAACTTTGGCCAAGAAATAGGCCAGCCCTCTGGTCACGTGAAGAGACCGCTTGGCGATGTCTCGAAAAACCCAAGTAGGCACTTGGACCCCATGGCCCTAGTGTTTAAAACCCTAAACGGCTCGAACATAATTATAACTCCTAATTCGGTTGGAATATTTTCGCCATTTAAGGTTTTCTCTGCCTGCAGCAGCCCACCGTGCTAGGAAGATGGGATGGCGCAACACATACGACACTTTTTTTCTTGGGAAGTACATTCCCGTGGGATAATTTCTGACCTCCATGCGGGCGAAGCCAAGGGCAAAAGTTAGTATTTAAATGTCATAAATTCTAAACTATCACATTTCATGTTATCCCCAATGATTTGCAAATTGTTTTGAGTTCCCGAAAATTAACCTAACTGGGAACATCAAAAGCTACCAAGGGATATTCCATCAATTTGTAAGCCTTATCTCCAGGGATGTATAACTTTATAACTTCTCTAATCACGAGATTGAATTTCCATTCATACAAGTGTCGACCTGATCAATGGATTATTCGGGCGTGTCCATCAACGTTGGGACTTGGGACATGACAATGTTGGACATAATTATGTTGAACATATTAGTGATGTAATACCCATTGTTTGAGGATTGTGTGGGTAGTGTTGAGCGGTTTATCGGCGTTCTTTTGTTTTTTATTATTTAGTAGGGATGTGATTAAAATCTTGTGTATGGGGTTACCGCCAACGAAGTTCCAATGAACACACCAAGTAAGGCGCTCCAGGTTTATGTAAAACCAGAAAATCCCCAGGGATGCCCAAGTCGGGCCGAGTGTTATTAGGAATTTCTCAATAACATCCCAACATTTAAAAGTTCAGTTTCTTCAAAACTTCAAACATTTTTATAATTTTTTCAATAGTGCTAGTCACTCTGAAATTAACTTAATTACCATTAAAATAAAGTTGATATTTGTTTAACTTGAAATAATATTAACTTGAAAAATAAGTTTGAATAGACTTTATGTTGGATCGTAGCAGATGGCGTTCTATAGTTTCTGCCTACCCCATAAGAAAAAGGCGTGAATTTATGTATAGATATCTATGTTTAATATTTACAAAAGTACCTAACTTAAAGAACCAAACTAAAGAACTAAAGAATCCACGGATATCGAGTATACTTCGCAGAATGCGTCAGACAAGTGTAAAATTAAATTTATCCTTTTACAAAAAATAAAACATAATTTAGGTACCACATTATTCACATACCTTACAGCTCATTAGGAAAATAAAATTAATAAAAAGTAACGACCTCCAGTCACGTCCTGGTAAGGGCGTCGGCACACGAGATAGTTTATGTGCAATAAATACCTACGAAGTTAGAACCCATACCGTTTTACTACCGCGTGTGGCTCGCCTTAGGCACCTGTCCCACCACCGGCGATTAGCGAGAAGCGACTTGAGCTAGAACTAAAAACGATTTCGTGAGCAATGAGCACCGAGTACGCGACAGCGACGAACGATTACTACAGCCCTATTTAAACTTTATAGCGGCTACGAAATGCGCTACTAACTGCGCAGTACCTCACCTCTCACCTCCACTGACACGTGAATTTGTTACTGCGCAGTGACTTGCCTCATGTTCCGAGCCGCCATAAAGTTCGTGGGTGTAAGTAAGTGCGTGTGGTCTACCCGCCAAGCGAGTGATGCTGATCGAATACTTTCTGAGATAGCTCTTGTCGATGCAACAAACGAGAACTCGTCGGCTGTGTGAACAGTCAGCGATCAATTATGAATAAATATGTATCTCTTTTACTTACGTGACCTACAAGTGGTAGGCCTAAGGCCTATGCGCGGCGTCTAGCGACGCGACTTGCGTCAAACGACACGCGCGCGCTTCATTTGTTTTCCTTCGCGCGTCGCGTCGCGGTGACTTGTGGCATACTGTAAACAACCTTTTTTCATTTGTTTTCTCCGCAGTCGATATCGCAAGTCGCTTGAGCCTGTAGCCCATGGCCGAGAGGTCCTGTCGCTTGGTTAGATATTAGCTTTGTTGTTGCAATGAGAATTTATTAGTTTCACTGATGGGTTAGTTTATGAGAAGTTCTAATTAATAACTGAAGTATATGAGGAAAATTTTAAATTATTTTCAAACAATTTTGACGATAGTAAAGTCATTTTGGTGTAGTTCATTGGAAATTATATCTAGCTAAGTTTAGAAAATAATCGTTTATGTGAAAACACGATATAAATCGCATTTATATCTACTATTTAATATACGACTGACGCAGGGACAGTGACAAATTAACGCAAAAACGTCTGTTGACGTGTCAAGTACACACGGAGTACTGCAAATCTGCAATTACACGACCACCATTTATTATGTAGATAAGACTTCTGAGTTCTCAGTTAGGTAATCAAAAACCTTGGGCATTATTGTGCAGTTTTACTCGAAAGAAAAAAACTATAAAAAAAAATGGCCAAGTGCGAGTCGGGCTCGCACACGAAGGGTTCCGTACGACAAGGCAAAAACGCCGAAAAAAAAACGTTTGTTGTATGGGAGCCCCCCTTAAATATTTATTTTATTTTGTTTGTAGTATTTGTTGTTATAGCGGCAACAGAAATACATCATCTGTGAAAATTTCAACTGTCTAGCTTTCGCGGTTCTTGAGATACAGCCTGGTGACAGATAGACGGACGGACGGACAGACAGCGAAGTCTTAGTAATAGGATCCCGTTTTTACCCTTTGGGTACGGAACCCTAAAAAGTGCTTGAAAACGGGTTTCCTACTAATGTTAAACAAAGACATACCAACGAATCAAAATCAAAATATTTTATTTTAAATAAACTTACATGGGCGCATTTATGAAATGTCAGAAGCTAGGTGCACGGTTCCAATTGGTCCATAGATATCCCGTGAATTGGTCGATTCCTATGGAAGTCGGCAGGAAAATTCACGGTTACTCTTTTAAAAATAATTGGCTTTTACAAAGAGCTTTCAAATTACTGTGTGAACAGGTATGGGTGGACAATGTTGGTCTGACAACAAGTACCTACTAACATACTGTTTCTATAAATTTAAAATATTTATTCCCCAATGTTCATGATTGCACCTACCACTGTTTGTCTCTGCATCACCCACAGGTTGACTGGTAGAAAACGCCCATGGCATTAAGTCCGCCTCTGTATATTTATGTGCTTAAATAAATAATAAATAACACAATACAAAATGTTCTACTAATCTACGGTCTACAAAGCCTACAACATTATGTCATTCACAAAATATAAAAGAATCTATTTAAAAGATAAATATAAAAATAAAAACTTATTTAAACCAAATGATATCAAATTAAATAAAAGTTATAATAAGTCTTTCACCTCTTTCGAAACTGGGTCATAAGCATTATAAGCAACCTATAAAATGATCCAATACTTTAATAATATCCAAAACTACAATAACCTTTCAAAAAACATAGACAAACTTTTTAATAAAAGGCTCGATAGTTAATATAGTTCATAAAGGTAATATTGTTCTGACAAGTCTCATATAGCTTTTGTCCTCGTACGGGAACAATAACGTCACTTGCAGAGCACATTCAATGGCTGTCAATAAGCTGTTCTGAAGAGAACTGGGGCTTATGAACGTGGATATGTAAGGTTTGAAGTTCGAAATTTGTGTGGAGTGAGGTTTGAAGTTCTTTGTGGATACTATTTCTGGGTTTATGGGAAATTTAGCTAGAACTAGAACAATAATAATATAAGAGAAGCCAGAATCGGTCGAAGTAACGATGCTTCTATGATGAAGATCTATGACCAGCAGTGGACGTCTTTCGGCTGAAATGATGATGATAATGATAACTAGAACGTATACCCATAGAAGTTTAATAATGAAATTGGTAGATCTCTTTGATGATATGAGTATGAATGTGAATGTAGGAGGGGGAAGACCAAATAAACGATATATGGATTATATAGAAGACGATACGGTTAGAAAGAGAGTGATTAGTAAGATGACGACTGAGATATACGTGCGAAATTTCCATGCTGAGCTGACCATAAATAACTTGGTAATAAGGGCAAGCGGATGATACCGAATAATGACTAGACCAAAATTTTCTGTTTAAAAGAAGATGACTGAATAATCGACTTTAATATCAAAACTAGGAAAAATTTCAACGCCTACACAACCCCAAGCTCTAATAATTTATTATGAAGCTATGTCAGCAATGGACGGGCATTCTCTATTCACAATGGACTTCAGAGCCGGCCAGATATTATTAATTAAAGTCCAAACATATGGCAGTTTATAGAATTCACTGGTGCGAATATTCACATACCTATTTCCAATACTTAATATAAAGTAATATTTATTAAAATGTTTTAAGAATAGGACCAGCTCCATCGTTCATATTAGTACTAATATAATTTTATAAAGAGGTAAAATTTGTGATTTGGTATGTAGAGGGTAATCTTTGGAACTCCCGAACCGATTCCGAAAATTCTTTCACTAGTGGGAACCCGAGTTGCCGATTGTCATAGAATATAATTGTATATTGAAACAAGAACTGGCTTGCAATCATTTTTCAATGAGATTAACCAAACCATGGCTGGTGAAAATTATATATCAATAGTAGATAAATCTTTACATATAATAATATTGGGTGCGTTTGAGAGCAGTGGTGGCTCAGTGGTAACGGCCGCTACTTACGAGTTGTAAGTCGTAGGTTCGAACCCAGACAGGTGCTTCACTTTGTGTAAATTATTGCATCACCATTGCTCTCAAAATGGTGAAATAAAATATCATGAGGAAACCGGCATATCCTAGAACCAAAAATTCGAAGACATGTGACGTCTACTAGCCCGCATTGGGCCCGCGTGGTGGATTAGGGCTCTCACCGAAGGGAGGCCTGTGTCCCAGCAGTGGGAACATTATAGGCTGATTATGGGTGCGTTTAAAAGAATTGAAGCAAGATTTAAAAGAAATATAGCAAAGCCACAGAAAAAACTAAATTTCATCAAATCTAAAACATAGAATGACCGTAACGACCATTTTGGTTTAAATAATGAGATCACACACCAGTTTGCAGAAACCCATGACAAATACAATAAAAAATAATTTTGGGTTTGGTGAGGTAACCCGATTCACATGCAACTGTCGTAACGTAAGCGAGGAAGTAATTACAAGGGGCCATTAGAACAACCGCGACCGCGACCACAATGTGGTTGCAACTGGCCCAAGTTGTAGACTGAGCGATGAGATTGTAATTTAGAAAAATCGACATATTAAAAAAAGTTAAACAAGTTTTTGGTGTGCTTAATCCAAACATTGTTTTCCTGAGCAAAATTTTTTGTTGAGATTAACTAGCACCTGTGCTGTCCACAGCAATCTTAGAATTCTGTGGTACTGTCAGACTTTCTTTTGGTTTCTGGGGTACTATCAGACTTTCTATATATCTGCTAAAAAGAGCATAAGAATAGTACAATAATTGTAGCACACTAACATAGCTTTTAAGTTTTTTTGTACCTAACTATTTAACTAACATATTATGGATCATTGTTGTCTAAGGAAATAAATAAATTTAATTTAGGTAATCTAATAGATTTGAAAGTGTTAAGTCATAGGTTCATCATATTCCTTATTCTTAGTAACCTTTATTTTAATCCATCATACCCACGATCAATCTACTATTTCATTTGGTACTCTACCATTCCCATGGGAACATATCCAATGCAGAACCGAACAGACCACTTTACAACGCAGAAGCTTTAAAGTTTGATGCTCCAGCTCAACACTTGCACCAAAAACTAACGGAAGCCAGAACGATCTATTGTTCACGTATATTATTCAACGTGAATATAGATTTTTAGACACAGAAAACAGTTTAGAAATAAGTACATTTACAAAATTTTCTTCTATTTCAAAGAAACTATCATCATGTGTAATATTGTAAGCGTCTAAGGAAACACCATTCATCTTTTCTAGTGTGGTAACCACATCTGGGTACTTACATCATGCCATGATTATACAGTTCTGCTATCATCATACTACGATCACTAATCCAGGGAGGTAATTATAGGTAGTCCAATTTCCCTTGATCGTTTATAATAGCGGTTTGTCGGGGAAGCTAGCGAAAAAGGGCGGATTGCGTCACCTTTCTACAACGTAATAGTAATTTTTTATAGTCCAGTATTTCTTAGCAGATTGCAAAACAGGAAAATTCATGTATACAAACCTACGCAAAATTCTGACATTTGACTTACCAACACTAACTTTATACGGTACAATGATATTAGCTTCTAAAAGTGAATTCTAAACTTCTAAGATTTTTTAAATGATATCAAAGGAACCATTTGTAACTATTCGATCGAAATAAAATAAATTATAGACATAATTTGAAAGAGATTAGCTCATAAACTCAAGTAGCACAGACGACACGTTTGAGGAAGCTGTAGATAATGATCCATAATTTAAAGTTGACAACATACGAATTTACAAACGTAGAGACAACTGTTTTTTATCATCTAGCCTTCGTAGACCTACATGGTAATCGATGTGGCAACAATAAAATCACTTAACCAACTTAAAGTACATTTAACAACCAACACACACCCAACAATTTCGTGATACTTCGAAAGGGAAAATCTATTGACAGTCAAATTGTAAACGAAGAAATAAATAATTTAACATACGATTTCATTGAAACCAGTGCTTAAAGACATGAGTGGACCAAGGCTTTTGTTAATGAGAAAACGTTGACATGTCCTGAATGAGGATGCCAGGTTCATTGAAATAATGACTGGTACATTAAAATTCAAGTAAGTCATTAGCATGTTTATTTTTGGTGTATTGAATGGTGAGGGAAACTGTGTTAATTAGTACTTGATGAGGCGTGTGGTGTTGATTGCGATGATGAAGTGTTGAATCAGAAGATTCCATTCGAAGGAGAACTTATTACCGAAGACGTGAAAGTTGATGATGAAATCATACACGCAATGAAAGACGTGAATGTCTTTTGTTTATAAAATCTAAAACAAAATATTGCACGTAGTCGATCTGTAGGTAAATTAAGAAATTATTAAAACCTAATGTTGACTAACTATATTTAAATGTTACTCGTAACCACCCAAAAATAACTTTCCAAATTCATCCTTATTAGAATCATTGACGAGTTCAAATAGGTAATCCAAAACACATTGAACCTGTAATGATTGATGAAGAACCGTCTGCTCATCATTTAGAAGCATCACAGTAATAAATAAATGAACTGTAAGGAACCCCTCGCAAGGTTGATTAAAAACTTTCCCATAAGAAAATAGGTACGTGAACGATAGCTAGTCAAGTGTGAGTCTGATTTACAAACTGTAGGTTCCGTAGTCAATGTCTTAAAGACAATCACAGTTCAAATAAAATGTTGTAGTCTGTATATATAAGCAGTTTATATAGTTACTATGTAAGTCGGATTTCATATTAGAGTGTCTGAATGTTTATCTATTTTGGAATACTACGTGAAATAAAACTGTTTAATGATTTGTTGATACAAGCCTCTTTAGGAGCATTTTGTCACAAAAACGCGTAATTTTTACACGTCGATACAGCTGGGCCATCTGCTACCACTATCTGATACATTATGCTATTCTTGTGACAGACGTACTGAGAGAAAGATTTTATAGTCTCATTAATATACTCCAGTGCTATTGCAAGTCAGTCTACGTAACCCTAAAAAATCATAACTGACATTAGAAATGCGGCATCGTTACCATACTTTCCGCGACCACAAAAACTAGCTTTAAGATGGTCAGACCACAATATTACATGAACATTTTCTCCGCAAGTGAATCAATCTTTAGCACTTATGAATTCCATCACACAGATGATTCATGGTTTTTCTATGTAATTAGGCACTGGTGACTGGATTCTGTTTGCTGTTCTTGTTTATATCTGTACCTAGTATTTATTTTGTAGCTGTTGCGAATACGTAAGTAGGTTGAAGGTGGTATGTGATTTTGACGTTCAAAAGTGCCTTTAATGTGCCTATTTGAAATAAATGATTTGCCTTTGACTTTGACTTTGATAGAAGGATTGGTGTGTGAACGTAGTATTTAGTTTGCCAGTGATTGTGATTATTTATAAAGGATTTATTTTATTTATTTAATTAAGTACTGCCACATCACATACATTTAACATACTTGGTAAATAGTTGAGAGCATTTTCACTGATGTATATAACAAGAACGGCGTACACAGCACTTGCAATTAATTGGCTACGTGATAAAAAGAAAGGACAATTAAAATGTATACATGCTCGAAATCATGACATTAGTGTTATTATCTAACAAAGAAAACAATAATAATTAAATATTATACTAGAAGCAACGCTCAATGATGGTCAAAATCATAACAAATATAGTATTTTATCAAATTGTATTGCATTGGAAACATAATATAAAATTACGCCTGAGAATGCAGAAAGAGTAGGCAAAAGTGCTTATCACACGCACACATTTCCAATACATTTTCATTTTTCCAGCTTTCTTATTCATGAATCTCTTCTATGTAATGTGGTACTGATCCTATTGCCATTTCTTGGACACTAATCCAGACCAAGAAAGTACTCTTCATCATCTTCGGCAGCCTTGTTCTAGACAATGCTGAGCATAGGCTTAATCCCTTTTGTGCCATGCTTCCCTGGTCTGTGCGAATCTTATCCAGGTCTTGCCCCAAGAAAGGACTACTACTAAATATTAGCAATGACACTTTGCCCCGAGCCTTCCTAGTATTTAAAAAAAATAATTAAATCATAATTAATTATAATACATTTTGCTGCATCCGGTTGGACTGGAAGCCGACCCCAACATAGTTGGGAAAAGGCTAGGCAGACGATGATGATGACATTTTATTAAATTAAAATTTCGCCTAATAATTTTAAAATGTCATTATAGTATAATAATTAATTAATTACCTAATAATAATTGCCTGAGGAAAGTTTTGAGTATAAAGGTACGATAGCTATAAGAGTAGTGGGAGATAAAAGAAACGATGGATGGACTGGTGAATGATGATATACCTATGGTTAGAAAGGGGGGTTAATTAAATGCTAAAAGATTCATCATCCGGGATATAGTTGGCAATTCGTACGAAAAAGCGTTGCGAAATTCAGAGAATTGCCCGTTAAATTATACAGACGTTTAATTAACATGTGTTTCTACATCCTTTTACAACACAATAGAGGAATTATTTAGTTAGACTTAATGTATGTGACTTTATTTGGCACACCAGTGGATTTTGCAAGTATGCTGGCAGACAAATTGACCAGTTTTAGGCCAATGACGATTATCTTCGTCATAGTTATTAGTCAGTTCACTATTATTAACTTCCTCTTTCTTCTCTTTATCTTCAATAAACACATAATCTACGATTGATCTATTTACGTTCTTTATCAACTACTTTATCAAGTGTTAATAATAACCCAACCTTTAGCACAACTGTGTTGCAAACATTGGCTATCGATTGACCCACATTGGCCCAATTCGGTTACAGTGATTGGTGATAGACATTCTGGTTAGCCTTGACATAAAGCCGATTGAGATGGTGGTGATTCCGACGACTTGTAATGACGGACGGTAAGCAAAGATTAAGACAGTGTGGGACGCACTTTATATTCATGACATTTCAGTGTTAGATTTATTGGTTAAGTATAGAGCTATTAGGATTTAATAGTGACAAAGTTGAATATTGGTAACACCAATATTCCTAGGTTGATTTATAGTCAACGCATTTTAGGTATACCTGTCGTAAGAGAACAATATCACTTTTTTGGTTTTATTGCACTCTGCCCCACCAATTTGTTCTAACAATATGGACAAAATTGGATATTAACATTTTAATATCCACTTTGTCCCACCCGTGAGAAAACTTCGTGTGCAGAGTGGAATAATTACGTTTTTAGCTATCTTAATTAATTTCATCAGGTCAACTCGACTTGGTAGCTGGTTTAATTTTACGTTAACCAAACTTTCTCTAAAGAATGACATTAATTCTAACCACTGTTTGGAAACCTGCATATTTGCATTTCATGCACGACTTCCCTTTAAATCTAAACTACTGAACCGAATTTGATAAAACCAGATTTTTATCTCAAACCACCATGCATCTACCAGTTTGTGGTCACAACTCACGATGTCGTGACGATTATGTGACGAAACCGATGATAAATTGCCACATTCTCTTTAAGCAGGTTACGATAATAGTATATAATATAATATGTAATACCGTTAGTAATATATGCAACTTATCGCTTTACTGGAGGCCTGTGGCGACAGACCCAATGTATCCATTGATTGATTTTTGCCAGTGATGTTTTCTCTATTATTACATATTTCTTCTCTAGGTCAGGTAGAAAGTTGGTCCATGTAAAATACTGAGCTACATCCGGTTAGACTGAAAACTCAAAATAGTTGGGAAAAGCTTAGACAGATTGATTTACTTTTCAATTTCTTAGCCCGACCCACCCCGTCGCATCGCATTGCCTGCATGCGCTATAAATTCGTTTTCGCGTAGCGTTCATTCTGACTCTTTTTCTTTTTGCTCGCCTCCTAATGGCATAATGCTAAGCAGCATAATTATAGCCTTCCTCAAGAATTGGGCTATCGAATGCGCAAATAATGTTTCAAATCTGACTGGTAGTTTCAAAGATTAGCACGTCCAAACAAACAAAATATGAAACTCTTCAGCTTTATTACAAGTATAGAATTAGATTTCTCTAGACTAACCACGGCCTATGTGAAAAGATTTCATGGGCACGGTGAAAAACTTAACCAGTCAGCAAAGTCAGGATGCACCGAGAGTAAGTCAATTATCGTAACTCGTGGAAGCTTTCTAACGCACCTCATTTCTTTGTTGAGAAACACTACTTATTGCGTAATATACTGGTGCTTAGTTTTTATCAGCTAGTTTTGAGAATCAAGTTCTTCTTACTTAACAGACAGCTGTGCTGCTGGGCAGTCTATTGCGCCACTTTTTCTTCCCATCTAAAGTATTACTAGGAAGTGTTGAAGGGTTACCGTTTTGGGGCATTGTTTTATGTAATGTTGACATTCAAAAAGTGCTGATTCTCTAATTTGAATTCATGAATTTTGCTTATGATCTTTTTGATCTCAAATCGTTTATTGCAATCCATAATGTACAATTACATGTGGTAAATAAAAAAATAATAGAAACAATTATGGACCATATCGGGTACAGCAAATTTATAAATAAGTAGAGAGAGGAAGAGCGCTTTATTTATTTTCCTTGCTACTAAGTTAGAATTATATTATGTCTTACTAGCTGCGCCCCGCGGTTTCACCCGCGTAAACTTCGATCCCGTGGGAATATCGGGATAAAAAGTAGTCTATATATTAATCCAGGGTGTCAGCTACCACCATATAAAATTTTATCAAAATTGGTCCAGCCGTTTGAGCGTGAAGAAGTAACAAACATATAAACACACAAACATACCCCCACTCACAAACATTCGCCTTTATAATATTAGTGTGATTACCTATGTCTTTATATTTCTATTCATTCACATCTATTAATATTTTCTAAGCGTCTATCTATTCATTTATTATTTATTTAACTATATTTAATATTGCTTATTTCTTTACACGCTTATAAATTGTTGATTATTATTAATGTAGTATAATTATTATTTTGGACTGATTCTAGCTTGACGATATTTCATAGCTGAAATTGTATCCCTGAAATAGCAAAAATTCTGCAGATCGCGTAAAAATTGTCATAAAACTTTATAGTGTACATATTTTTCTATAAACTCTCATCTCCCAGCGCGAACTACAAACAGCTGGTGGAAATGGGTCACATCTGCTGGATGTGGCTCATTCATACTACTTCTATTTTATTGCAAACTGTGAAACTCTATAACTGGAATTTTTTGAAGCATTGACACGTTGCGTGTCGGTAATCTTTGTTTTAAGAATGAATTGCGGTTTCGCTCGTGAACAAAAACAAAAACGAATCGCTTTGCTTATCATTTGTTTTATTATCAGCCTGTGATGTCCCACTGCAGGACAAAGGCCTCCCTTTCCACTTCTCTCAGTTCAAAGCTGCCAAGGACCTGAGGGCCTAAAACGGCCATTTTGACAGAATCATAAAAGGATAACTTTATGAATCATAATGGACAGTTAACTGTTAAGTTAATCGTATCAAATCCCATTGGTGAAGGATTTTTCAGTTATTTTTTTTGGCTGTGCAAAAATACCAATCAATCCAAATCCAATCCCAATCTCTTTGATTATACCTACGTAGTGCAGCGAAAAAAAGAAAAACATGGACGGTCTTCACGATATAATGATTCATAATGTTATCCTTTTATGATTCTGCCAAAGTGGCCTTTTTAGGCCCCCAGTTCTTGTTGAAGAGTCCAACAACCATTTGTAGCATTTTTCTTGTCAAACTGGGCTTAGAAATAGATTCGTAAGCTAAATTTACTTGTGATAGCTGGATTCTCTTTGCTTCATTATTGGTAAAGATACAAGACTCTTAATTCTAAACAATAACGGTCCGTAAATTATAGAAATCGGCCATTAGTCTCCGTTATTTTGATAACCATTGGTTTTTCCATGGTATCTTCAACCCCATTAGAAATTTCACCCCTGCTCTGGAGATGCAGTGCCTCTAATGCATATTTTATTATTTTCCAAATGTTATGTTTTTATCTTCAGTGTTTTAAAATTATACATTTTCTTTAAGTCACGGGAATATTATTTATAATAACTCGTCCACACATACGCACAATCCATATTTATCTACTATTGGTAACAACAACTTAATAAAAACTACAAGAAACTAAAAACACGTTGTAATAAACACGTGCAAAGTGTTACCAACATACGAACTAAACCCTTTCGTAGATCAAACAAGGTTCATTAATATTTATGATATACATATTTTTTACTTTGTATTTTTTGGTATTTTCTTCCTGAAGGTGTACCATATTTGGAGCGTATTTCCATACTAAAGGAGGCACATCGATCATAAATAAAAGAATAAATGGAAAGGTGTTTTCACTACTAATGAATCATATTACGGAAAGAAAGAAAGATAAGCCAAAATAAAGCTCTAGCAACACTGAGGCAAATCCCGCGTGAGACGCCCGGCGTGACTAAGGCTCAACACACACCAAAAGAGCGTCGAAGCGCGGCGAAGCGGATCGCAGTTTCAGTGTCATATGAATTTTAACTTTATTTTCATTACTATAATACTTATTATCGCATGAGAAATCGAACGAGTCGCGCGGATGCCAGCGGCGCCGCTGGAATTCCAGCGAATTAGCCGTGCAACTGCGCGGTGGTTATTCCAACCAGCCCACCTCCCTCCAGAAGCTGATCAAATCTCCTGGTCTGTTAAGAACATCTGTGTACGATCTGGGTGTCCCGAGGGTTTCTGACCTTATCTGGGTGACGCCTGTGCACTCAAAGAGCACATGTGCAATGGTTTCATCAGCCTCCATGCAAGCCCTGCACAGGGGACTGTCTGTTATGCCTAATCTTGTGTGTGTAGTGTAATTGGGTTTTTCCATCTGGTATTTCTCATTTGCAGCCCGAAGTCTGGATTGGTGACAATATCTAGGCTAGCCTACTTTTACGTCAGACTTGAACATGACTGGCGAAATGCGGGTGTACTATACCTATAGTATCTTAATCAAAACCTTATGCTTTAGCGATAAAGTGGAGAATCCATTAAATAATTTTGACAGATTGTAGTAGCTTGATGTGCTGGCGTCTGTACACCACTTTCTTTTTTTTTCTTTTTTTTTTAAAAACGTTGCCCCACACTAGGAATTTCTCCTGTATTGTGGGTGCGTTTACAAACATTTAAACTCACATACACAAACAGCCAGACCCGGAACAACTACTTGTAGGTCATACAAATATTTGTTCCGTGCGGGAATCGAACCCGCGACACGCAGCGCAGCAGTCAATCGCTTAACCACTGCGCCAACCGTGCCGTCAAACCACTGTCTATCTAACCTTTCTGGGAATACAGACGAGTTGTTGTGTTATGTTTTGGGTGATCAGGAAGTCACGCGACTATTCTATGTTTTGGGTGATCAGGAAGTCACGCGACTATTCGCTAAGTGCGGGGTTATTACGTAACACACTAACAGTAGCAATGCATTTCATTTTGACAGTTTAACAACATTCATTGCGTTATTTACGTTGTTGAGCAGACATTTTTTCGAACGTAGCAATGGATTAGCAATATCCTTTAAAATGGTTCAGATTGAGATTGATAGTGTGTCACGCAATTAGTATACGGTTTGAATACCTTCTTTCAAGTAAGTAAACATAATCTGCGCGAGCGAATTTGGTCCCGCATCCCGCGCAAGATTCGCTTTAGTTTGACCAGAGCTTAAAGTACATTTTTTTTTTTTTTTTAACTGGAACCCCCTCTAGATCACTTACTTATATCGCCCTAAATCTAAAATCTTAAATCTAAAATCATTTATTTAATTGAGTCATTAGATCAGATAAGTAGTATATCAAAATAATATGACATTTATAGCACATAAGCGTACGCGCAATAAGGTCGACGGACTTATGCAAGAAGCACGTGGCTAAACTTGTTTTATTCATCTGAATAACTGGTTGGCTCGTTGCTATCAACTAGATTTAGATTTTATGTTAGACTTAGTGGCTAGACTTTTGTCCAGGCAGTTTACAGCTTAATGCTGATGGTATTATGATGATTAACTTATTGCTAATTATATATTAGTTATAATCAGCATTGACTAACAGCACTTTCAATAATAATATGAAGGATTTTGAATAAAATGCGTAATTGTTTGAAAATGTCTTCTGAGGCTTAAGTGTGAGTTTTTTCACTCACGTTCGATTGCAAGCGCGTTAGAATTTTATATGGGAAAAAAAGTTACAGCGACACCTGGTGGCCACTAGGAGAAACCTAATTTCCCATACAAAATTCTAACTAGCTCGCAATCGAATGTGAGTCGAAAAAACTCACACTAAGGCCACTTTTCCATATCGTAAATAACGCAATCGAAATGATCTAAATCGAATGTTTTGCAAATCTGCATCCTAGTTAGGGGAATGGCAAAGGAGTATGGGCGTTTTTGAACCCAAAAACGAATTACAACCAATAAAAATAATTTATATACGTCTAGGTCTAATTATGTAGAACAATAGTTGTTAAGGGGGATAGTCGCAGTTCGCTGTCCGTTCAGAGATATACAACCTTTAACATTATTTAGGTTAGGGTGTTTTAAAACATTTCGTCATTCTGTTGTTCTTACAAATGGTAGACTGACAAATTCAGTGTCGTCAAAAAAATTATTTCACCGAAAAACAAAGAACGATCAAATTGCTGTCATGTTACTTTGCATAATGCAAACTGTGTTACAAAAACATACATAATTTATTATGTTTTAAAAGTACGTGCAACAGTGTTACCGTATTTTCCTTTGTATTTATTGTTCAAATGAGGTTATTAGGTCTTCATGATTAATTCACAGAATTTCATTGTCGTATTCACATTTTAATCATTTTCCCCTAGAATGGTAGAGAGATCCTGATGAGCAAAATGTGGGTCAACGAAATACAATGTAATTGTTTCCGGGAATAATAATTTGGGTTTGTAGGGCTGTCCGTAATTAATACCTATACCTAATTAGTTTCTATTTCGGTCCGATTATGACACAGTTTTAATGTGGGCGGACAAAAGCGTTGTAAGGAAATTAATTTGGATTGTTTTACAAACGATATCTTCCTGTTATAGACGAGTAGTTATGATTTCAGAGTAAGCAGTTGTGCTTGCAGAGTACGCTAGATTAAAAGCGAAACAATACTTGCTGTAAAATCGACTTAAAGAATAAAGAAAATAAAGCAAATATTGTAATTTATTCATCAACTAACACGCTGTAAAGAGTATTCAAATAATTGTAATTAAAAAAAAAATAACACTATAATTAGTAAATTATTCAACGAGGGGATAAAGCAGTGTTTTGTGTCACAGGCGCAAGCTCGTCCAAGACGAAGACACGTTTATTCCCGAGGACGCAATTCGATTTTCGAATATATTTTTCTTAGGTAAAGTTTTCAAACGAATTTTAGTTAAGGTTCTAAACTCAAATCACATAATTGACAAGCGGGGCTATAATAAAACTCAGTACAATATTAAATCCCGGCTAGACCCCAGGGCTATAAAGACTAACCTTACGTTAGGTTTGCATGGCATATAATTTTACATTATCCAGCAGCACGCGTGGCATATACACTTTTATCTCTACTCTACCACAGAACAACTAACTCTACTAAGAATAGACACATCACCTTCTATATAAAGTGACATTTCTTTTCTTAATTTTTGACATAACACGGTAAAAATCCTTCTAAAATCTGTCATTTTTGTCTTATGTTTTTTCGGTGGTCATGCTACGTGTGCTGGCGGTGTGAAAGATTTATTATTTTCATGCCTACATAAAAAAAATTTAAGTAATCAATTTATTTTCGGCCAGTATTGGATGTAAACAGGTTTTCCTCACGCGACAACCTTACTTAAACGTGCTTAAACTACAGGTTAAGGCCACGATCACGGATAAGATGACAGTTAAACTTGTAAACGCATGCTTTCACATGAAATATTCAGTCCTTACCTGTCAATATATAATTTTTGTGTTTAAAACCACTTAATGCACACCCGACGGATGTAAACTGCGTGTTATTATAGTTATAAAAATCTTAATGTGTTTCAAAGGTATGTTAAAGAATGATTTGGTTTTAACTTTTAAATCGAACCATATTTCTTGATACGCAGGAAATGCCGCTTCACTTTTATGAACGAACATTCCTGGTTCATTTTTTTACTTGAAAATCCATGTTTGGATGGAGAAAGGAGATTCCTTTGCCCAGCAAAGAGGCATAAACCGTCAAGCAAATATGTATTTTTAATGAGGTACATGTTTTAGATTTTCTTCTTGTTTGATATAGCAAAGATTTTGTACCAATAAAAAAAACACTGTGATAGATGGACACAAGAGTAAGTGACCTTTGTAAGGGCTAACATTTAAGGTAGGCTTAAGCATAATCAGCCTATTAAATTGTATGTGTATTGTGTAGTTCTAGGACACATGCCTCCTCTCTTTAACAGGGAGTGAGCTGTAATCCACCACGCGGGCCCAGTGCAGGTTGGTAGCTAGATGTCACATGTCTTCGAATTTTGGTTCTAGGACATGCCAGTGTCCTCACTATGTTTTCCTTCACCGTTTTGAGAGCAGTGGTGATGAAATTATTTACACAAAGTAAAGCGTCTGTCTGGGTTCGAACCTACGGCCTACAACTCGTAAGTCGCAGCCGTTACCACTCGGCCACCACTGCTCTAATGATTCAATCAATTTCCGTAACCCTTTCCGACTTACTCCGCTCATCCACATAGCATATGAGCCACATAAATCTACCCTATCAGACATATGGCCGCCCAGTCTGACCGTAGCAATGACGTAATGGCTAGACGATACTACCAATTTATTACTAAAGCCTTTATGCCTAGAGTAGCTCCTATCTCGTCTCGGAAGACTTGCAATGTTTGTAATGGAAGTGGATGAATGGTGTATGAATGTAAATAAAAATAAATAAATCAATAATTTATTTTGGACCAAACACTTGTACACATTTCATAAACCTGCGAAAATACATTACAGTTTATCGGCAGGATTAGCGATTTGGTATCAACGCTGATTTAAAATGGATGGAATAGCTGAGGAAGAAACTGGGATAGATTGACCAGTTTGTATAATAAGAAAATAAGCAAATTTTTTAGTTTAAGAGTAACTTTTCCAATATAAATAAAATCACCTGACACTTTTAAATTGAATAGCGATTCTGTACCTATAAACTAATATCTAGAAAGTTCAGTTAACTACATACCCCTGTACTTAAAGCTGTTCACATAATAAATGTCTGGCTTTTTAAATCTGAGAATTCAGATTCCTCTCAAGTCTTCAAGCCAAAAAAAGTTAATCAACCACCATGCCCCATTCAAAAAGGGTCTTTCTAACCCAAATATATTAAGAAAACTGCCACGCCACATACATCGGCCCGAAAAAATCTATTTAACTGTCGTAAAACTAGCGCCTCGTAATAAAACGGACGAATAACTGGGGTCAAAGAAAGATCCTTTATTAGCTGAGTTCATATCGTCAGGATATTCTCATTAGGAGGGAACACGTGACTTCTGAAACTTTAGGCGCGGGCCACAGATAAAGACGAGGCCGGGATGTAGAGTAGACGCGGCAATATTGCAGGGACATCGTCGCGCAAACTGTAACCATGAATTAAACACTTGATTCTAGACCCGGGGGGGTCTAGAATTCAGCACTTGATGCTAGACCCGGGGGGGTCTAGAATTCAGCACTTGATGCTAGACCCGGGGGGGTCTAGAATTCAGCACTTGATTCTGGACCCGGGGGGGTCTAGAATTCAGCACTTGATTCTGGACCCGGGGGGGTCTAGAATTCAGCACTTGATTCTAGACCCAGGGGCTAGAATTCAGCACTTGATGCTAGACCCGGGGGGTCTAGAATTCAGCACTTGATTCTAGACCCGGGGGGGTCTAGAATTCAGCACTTGATTCTGGACCCGGGGGGGTCTAGAATTTAGCACTTGATTCTTGATTATTATTGGTCTGGAACGCGGTGCGTAATAATATTTTGATTTAAAAAAGAGTGTCCGTGGATGTTCTCGCCCGTTCTTTTCCATAGGTTCCTAATACGCTTTGGAATGGGCAACTTTCTGACTGACCGACCCATTGAAAATTCCAAAGTGCCTGTATGATAAATGATTTTATTTTTGTTGCACAAACACTTTTACACGTCAATCATATTTTTTTTAAACTAGATGAGGTCGGCGTTTCCTGTCTGACTACTCTGATTGTTGTAATTGGTTTATTTGAAATAAATGGTTTGCGTTTTCAGTTTTTGCACTGTAGCCATGGTCATATCATACTAATAACTACCATTCGATTAACCTTAAGTAAATAAAATACCCAAGTTATACATAAATGTCGGTGTGAGTCGGAACTGACACCCAAACTTAGCATTTCCCTCCTTCCACTTATCCTCATCAACTCGTTTATAGCATTTTCTTTTATCGAATCTGCGTGGGCAAAATTTTCTGAAAATCACACTAATATTATAAAGGTTTGTGAATGTGTGTGTGTGTTTATATTTTTGTTACTTCTTCACGCTCAAACGGCTACCAATTTTGTTAAAATTTTGTATGGAGGAGGTAGATGACACCTTGGATTAACATATAGGCTACTTTTTATCCCGATATTCCCACGGGATCGACACTTTCTGGAAGCTGCAGTATTGTCGTGTATCATAGGATATATTTTATGTTAAGGCGACTACATGACCTAAAGCGCGGTCTTTGTCGGACTGCATAGAAAAGAAAGAGAAGCGCGATATTAAAATAACAAAATTATTTGCTAAAGACACACTTCAAAGGAAGAATATAATATAACACACACTAGTTGCGCCCCGCGGTTTCACCAGCGTAAATGTCGAATCCCGTGGAAATATCGGGATAAAAAGTAATCCAGGGTGTCAGCTACCTCAATATAAAATTTTATTTAAATTGGTCCAGCCGTTTGGGCGTGAAGAAGTCACAAAATAAACACACACACACACACAAACTTTCGCCTTTGTAATATTAGCCTTTTAAATAAATAAATTAGTGTGCCTACCAAAAAAGCCCGACATTTTTTTTAAGGCAACCTAAATACCAGACCACTCTAAATCACGCAGGTCTGGACCAGACGGAGAAAGTAAAATATGCTATAGCCCGAGGACAGCCGACGATACCCGACGTCACACGACGATGCCCGATGCAACTCGCAATTATCGGAACAGATACCCTCATTATTATTTCACGTCAATTTTATGACATGCTTGTACAAGTATGCTTTGTTGCTGTGTGTGCTTGTATTTTTGAAGAGTGAGGATAAAAAGAAATGCGAAGCAGTAATCCATTATTCAATATTACATTTCATCGTTTTTAAACGCCCCTACATATGCGTTTTCCTGGTCTCGTATTGGTTTAAAGGTACAAGTCCGAGATGGGCTGCAGACCGCAAACTGCAACCCCAAACTGCAAGCGACACCACTGGTTACTATGAATCTCTATGAAATTTACTCCGAGCGTGGCAACACTGCGGCCTGCAGCCGCGGCGCGCAGCGACCGCAGACTGCAGCGCCAGTGGTGTCGCGAACCGCGGAGAGTTCACACGTACAAAAATGTCGACTTTTATAAAAAAGATCAGGTGCATTTCTTTTTTTTTCTGACATAAAGAAACAACAAGTCGTCATCATCTTCCTCTTCTAACAAAAGACACATTAGTAAACTATCGGTAGTGTTGTCCGACATTCTGTCGCGCACAAAGGTATTGGAGTGACTGAGGCATCGTTCTATGCATTGTGCAGCCGCGGCATGCCGCCGTGCTTGGAAATAGAAGCAACCGCGACTGCAGGCAGCACTGCGGTCAACCACAGCCGCTAGCCGCATTGTCGCCTGCGGTTGCAGTCTGCAGCCCATCTCGGAATTGTACCTTTATAGTGATCTTTACTTCCAGGGACGGGGGGAGGAGGGTGGAAACACGGTGAAGTACTCAAGTCTTAGCTTGACATTGGATGGTCAGTTGGGGGCTTAGTATGTCCAATAGCATTTTCCAGCGAGCCCCACGGCCAACAATACTCCTTTCTTCTTTTTGTATCACTGAGCTAAATGACACAACAGACGGTGTCCTGTCCAAATTTCGATAACGACTGTCAAAGATCCACGAATGACAGCCGGAACCAACGGCTTAACGTGCTTTCCGAGGCACGGAGAGGTCTTGATATGTAAAGATGGTTACCCATCCACGGACCAACCGCGGCAAGCGTAGCTTAACCTGATCAATCAACCCGTGCCGCCGTTAGTACTTAGCCACAAGCCTCTCAGCAGCGTTGAGTTGCCACTTAATATTAATTGAACTACAATCAATTATTGTAATATCCTTAACGATATACATTAATAATGGGTACAAAGCCCCTGATGTAGGGACCCTTTCATCTCGATGTAGTTTCACGATGGGGTATTAAAATTCGGGGAGCGTACATTACCATTATTTGTATGAATGAATCAATGTTTTCGTCCGTTAAGATTGGGTTGACGGTCGTATGGCGTGTGTTGTTGGTTAAGAGTTAATTGTTGAAGATTTTTTTTGACAGCAAAATCTGTAGAAAGCTTAAAGCTATTTATCCATACTAATATTATAAATTCGAAAGTAACTCTGTCTGTCTGCCTGTCTGTCTGTATGTTACCTACGCTTACCACTGAACGGATTTCGATAAAATTTGGCAGAAAGATAGATTGCATCCAGGGGAAGGACTTAGGATAGTTTTTATCGACACACCTCGTGGGCGAACCCGCTGGCGGAAGCTAGTAGGGAATAAAGAAAAAGACTATAGACTACAACTTCTGAAGTGGTAGGTAATACACATGACGTAATAGAAAAGAACTTAATAGATAATCTGCATTCGCGATTTATTTGCCAGAAATGTAAACAAATATGAGTTTATGGAAAAAAACTTTTAAATACTACACAATAAAGTACAGTTTACGCTACAACTTCAAACATTTTTATAACTTTTTCATTAGTGCTAGTCACTCTGAAATCAACTTAATTACCATTAAAATAAAGTTGATATTTGTTTAAGTTGAAATAGAAGAAGTAGGGAAGCGAATAGAATAGTAGAAAAACAAAAAAAAACGAAATACTGCCAGGTTTATGAACCTGATTTGTGCCAAACTCAGTGTCCCATGAAGGCCTCATAGCTCGAATAAGGATACGGCTGGAGTAAGGAAAATCACCGAGTATTAATTAACTCTTGAAGAAACTCTTTACTGTACGGAGTTGCTGGTGTCCATAAAGTTAGTAGGATAAACCATTTCCATCCGGTGATCTCTTTATTGAAATTGTAATTTTTTTTTTTTATAATTTTATTTTAAATAAAATTTAATAATTTTTTTATATTATTTATATTAATTTTTTAAATTTTTGTAGGTACTATGATACAATCACACTAATATTATAAAGGCGAAGGTTTGTGAGTGTGTGAGGGTGTGTGTGTGTGTGGGGGGGGGTGTGTTTATATGTTTGTTACTTCTTCACGCTCAAACGGCTGGATCAATTTTCAAATCCCATTGGTGAAGCATATTTCAGTAATTTTTTTTGTCTGTGCTAAAATACCAATCAATCCAATCCAAATCCCAATCTCTTTAATTGTACACTCACCTGCTAAATTGAAAAAAAGAAAAACACGGACTGTCTTCGCCATATTATAATTCATAATGTTATCCTTTTACGATTCTCCGAAGTGGCCTTTTTAGGCCCCCAGAATACTCTTTTTAATACCAATCATAACGTTTGTCATGTAATGCATGCAATGATATAATCGTTTCGTACATCAGCCGGTCCGTTCTCATCTTACGCATAATTTGTTTTTAATGTTGTATTGATTGCGAAGTTGTAATTGTGGTTTTATGTTCAACATTATAATTTGTAGGTATGATCTTTCTTTTATTGCTGTATGCTTTTTGGTTTTATATTGTTGCATGACTTTAAAGAATTTTACCGACTTCAGGCAAGCGTTAAGTGATGTTGTGCGACATAGTATTGTCTGTACGTATGTATGCCATTAAGTTTGAGAGTTTGAGAAAAATTATACTTAATGACGCCGATTCCCTTGTTCACAAACTAAACTAAATTTAAGTTCAGTGTATCTTTTTCAGTAGATTAGTTTAGTCCTGTGAAATTAGTCAGCCAATTTTAGTAGCCAAATTTTTAGTCACGTATAAACTTGTCTATGGAGTATCTTAATTTGACAGGACTAAACTAATCTTCTGTCCGAAATAGAAAGAAAAAGATGCACTGAACTTAAATTTAGTTTAGTTTGTGAACAAGGGAATCGGCGCCAATGACGAATTTTGGTCAGAAACACAAATGTTGGATTTTCCCTAATTCAATGGATTTTCGTCTCGGCTGTATTGGGACCTTTCATGGTACAAAGGGGTCACACCATCACTTGGACCTGGAAGGAATAAGACGAATTACACAGTTCACCCTGCATATGTTATTATCTAGTAAGCAACATGATTATCATTCTGCAATCCTCCATTGATTGTAACAGTCATTATTATCCATATTCTTTTCTCTAAGCCTCATTGAACGTTTCTTTCTTTACAATTTTCTGGGCAATACCGAACATAGAACTTCTGATTTCCCCAACGACCGTCGCGTCGTCTGACAACCAGAAGAACGATTTCGAAGAACAGTTTAACGTGTTTTCTAAAATTCGAATCGGTCTCGATGGCCACCTATCAACAAACTGATCGCTGCAAGTGCTGCTTAACTTCTCAGATCGACTAATCCGATGGCTTTTATTTAATATTTGGACGTAAAATTAAGTATTTACATAAATAAAATATATACATCTACAGTTCCGTATCTCTCTGCTTACCCTTTAATGGGCATGGCGTAGTTTTCCAATACAATGCATGCGCATATGTACACTTTCCCCGTAATTATAAATTTTGTATTAAAATTTAATATCCAGCACTATGTAAATCCAATTATGGACGGCGGAACAAAAAGAATGTCCGTAGTGATGTGACTGCTGAAAATGGTAGTGAGGATTTTTTGGCATCAAAAGAATTTGAAAAATATATAAACATAATTCTGACACATTTTTTATTATATATTGTTCGAAAGGGTTACCGCTGGCCCGGAACATAAAGGGCTAAGGAAGGAACATGGGTGGGTTTTAGTCAGTAAGAGTCTGGCACTCCCTTCCGCTCCACCCAGAGCGGGAGGGGTCATTTGTTGACTTCCCATTCGAAAAAAAAAGAAAAAAAAGGCCACAGGGCCTCAGTAAACCTGGTTCCCATCACTAAACCGCTCAATACCGGCTCAGCGTGTGTGGCCGTTACTTCTTATACAAATTAAGTTATTAAGCAATGCAAATGAAGTATGGTAATGAAAGTGCGACCGATAAGATTTTATGTGCTGTATCGTGTACCGACACGGAGGATTTTTAATTGGAAAAAGGTACATAGAGATGTTGGAAATAATCTGAGAGGTACCTAATATGGAAAGCCAAGTGGGAAATTGCATTTCTTTAATAAAATAATTTAGGGGGCTTTTTTTTTGTGTATGGGAAATCATCAAATGACCCCTCCCGCTCTGGGTGGAGCGGAAGGGCGTGTCAGACTCTTACTGACTAAAACCCACCCGTATTCCTTCCTTAGCCCTTTATGTTCCGTTAAGTAAACAAAGAACCCAGCAGCAACACTGACGTCAAAGACGTGCGTGGCCCTTAAAACACGAATTAAGTTATTAAGAAAATGCAAATCAAGTATGGTAACGAGTTCGATCGATACAACATTACGAGCAAAATTGAATTTAATGTAATGTACATTAAAGTTTTGTTCGGTTAAGCAACCTATTTACATATATATAACACATTATGGATGGAGTTTAATGTATTAACTTGTATTAAATTGCTTGTGGAGCACGTTATCTTCGTAGGTACTTACCTACTGGCTGTAACGTGGGAGTTTATTTTCTTGATTTCGTTTTTATGGCAACCGTTTTATGTACCTACACACCTATGACGCCTGTATTCCCAGAAGGGTCAAGCAGAAATTCAACTACCTACCACCCGCATTTCGCCAATTATGGTTAAGTCCCAGCCATTAACCAGGCATAGGTACATCCAAGCTACGGGCTGCTAAAAATGAAAATAAAAATACCCAGAGCATTTTAATTACATATAATTCTAGAAATACTTTGATGTACGGTCGACTGCACGTCGCGTCTGTGGTAACAACTTGAGCTGTCCTAGCATAAGCTTATAGCTTAGGTATAGTGGTTTTATTACCACTGTCGTTCGGCCTACTGTACCTAACTGTAACAATGAAAACTACAAAAGCGAGGCCTCACCCAATAGGTGCCAACATTTTAATAAAAACCTCTACACTGCCGTGCCGCTGTTGATTTTAAAACAAAAACTGCCAAACTACCTTTGCACTGTCGTGCAAATGTAAGGTCAATTTCCATTTTTCATCAAAATTGATTGTTCATTCGTGGAAAAAGTCAACATTTCGCCTGCAGTTGTTTGCAAAACATTCCCGAAAAGCTTTGTAACAGAGGTGATTAAAATTTTTGCGTGAAAATAGGTCGGGTCGTCCGATGTACTCGGTGGTTGACCTTTATGCTTGATAAAATATTTATAGCTAAGTACAGGATGGGTTTCGTAGTAAGCAAGCTTAGGATTACCTGTTTAGATAGCCTAAACTAGAAATACTTGGTATGACAATATTTTAAAGATACGTAGGTACACTTAACACACTTTTCCCTTTACAGTCTCCTCAGGGATGGCACCTTACAGGCGTTGCACGGGGGGGTTCCGGAATTGGTATTTTAAGAGGAACCCTGACCACCCCTATGTGCTGATGGTGATCACCGGGGTGGTTTTAGTGAGGTAAAAATCCCACACTCCCCGACGGGAGGTCGGGGAGTGTGGGATCCCCGGAGGTCGGGTGCCTTTTGAAGGTTTACCCCAGACAACAAAAAAAAAAAAAAGGTACACTTAACACAATCAAAAGTCATTTATTCAAACTAGGCTGAGAATCAGCACTTTTCGAACGTCAAAATTACATAGACTCCCCAAAACGCCCGCTCTTTACCACTTCCTAATGCCTTAAGTGGAAAGAAGAAGTGGCGTAATAAACTCCCCAGAAATACAGCTATCTGTTAAGTTAGAAAAACTAGATTCTATACAATAGTATGCAAAGTAATCAACATTACGTTTCACAAAATATTAAATTAAAATTATTTGCCATATGTCAGCTAGCACACGTCAATATACCAACATAAAAATTTAAAACTAACTTTTTTAATAACCAGTAATCAGTATTAAGTGACTTTGACAGTCGTTTCGGGTTGTCAGAAGCCCGAAAGTCTGATAACCAGCCTTAACAAGGGGCATCGTGTTACCCAGTAACTGGATTATGGAGGTCAGATAGGCAGTCGTTCCCACTACAATACTGATATTCAGCTGCATCCGGTGAGACTGGAAGCCGACCCCAACATAGCTGAAAAAGGGTAGGCAGATGATGATGATGATGATGATGTTCACAGTCTTAATGTAACCTTAGGAGGATTTGTCAAACAATCTGAACGCCTGGCCGTCAATACTTAGCTTGTTAGTTCACAAAGTAATGAACTAATATTATTATTGTAGTAAATAAGACGTTCATTTAATCAAAGTTCATCGAGATTTACCTCAAAATCTTGTCCAACTAAAACACATGGTCTGGTTCTACCACTCTTCAAATAGACCAGTAAGGCAGCTTTGAAATTCCAAAACCTTAATGAAAACATCGTAATTAAATAAATTAGATAAACTTAAAACATTCCATAAATCCAAGAATGTAGCCACGAACGCGCTAATGAAATCACTTTACATGATCACACAGAAACACGCAGATATTTTTTTACCGATTAATCGGTATCGATAAACATCGATATTTACATTCCGTATCTCGGTTAATAACCGACTAATAGTGCTGATTACGATCGATTCTATAGTAATGCTTTCAAGTCACCCGTAAACGATTGAATCGATTAAAGTGTATAATTGGTGAGCGTTGCTTGGTTATTTTGCACGACAGTTTACGTCTCGTTTGTGGAATAGGGCCCATTAGTTTTAACATAAGTGTATGGTTTGTTGAACTGTTGAGCTAGATTTTGAAAGGGCATGAAATATACTAGCAAGTTTCATAACATACCTACTCGTTGTAATATTACTTCATTGAGAATCAGAGCCTATATATACCTATAGTGTCTATAAATGCCTGTATACTTTGAAATAGGTATCTATACCTAAAATAAAATAGCAATGAAGAATTTTTGTCCGTTTATCTGTTTGTCTGGATGTATTTTCCGGATTGGCGCAAACAGAGCTAACCGGATTTGGATGAAATTTAGCACACATAATAGTTTATAATCTGGATTAACACGGTACGTTTCCATGAGATGTTTTCCGACATCGGCGATGCTGCTGGCAAAAGCCAGTCTACAATAATAATATGACAAGCATCAAAGAAAATACACAAGAAAGCCAAAAATGGTACTGCAATCAAAACAAAAGAATTAAAGAATCATCTCCAACACAAGACTGCAACAGATGACTCAATAACAACAATAAACGAAAAGATAAAAGACACTGTTCTTGAACTTGACAATGTCCGCGTTCTTGACCTTTATTACGTTACAGACATTGACACTGCACACAATATAATCGGCGATGGAGATCTGAACGATACCATTTTCACGTCCAAACTGAGAGAGATCAATAAACTGATTCTTATGGGATGGTGATGGAAATTCATGGCGATAGCTACGGGTTTGTTTTGAGGGTATGATATTACGTAGACAGTGATACAAGTCTATTGACAGACGTATTCAATTACGATATGATGATTTTGAATCGGCCATTATCTTTGGTGGTCAATCAAGCAAAATATATCGTAGAGTAAACAAAAGGTTAGAAATTGGCAAAATTCTGAATTTATAAAGTATATATAAATATAAATAAATCCGCCGCACTGACCAAAAATTTGAAAACATTAAATCTAAATCAAAAGTCATTTATTCAATCTAGCCTGAGAATCAGCACTTTTTGAATGTCAAAATTATATGATAAAGTCCCCTAAAATGCCCGGCCTTCACGACTTCGTAGTGCTTTTGCTGGGAAGAAGTCGCGCAACAAACTCCCCAGCAGCACAGCTGCGTTCAGTTAGGAGAATTTGATTCTATACAATATATTACGAAATTATATTTTTTGCCATATATCAAGCTAGCACACGCCAATATAAGTACCAACAAAAACATTAAAAACTTTACTCAAGCAGAAATGAATAATGAAAACAATTATGAAGGTATAGTTAATATTCATAATCAAATAACCTCTATTCCACAAATAAAAATCAGACCTTCAAATATTGGTATTTCGATTCCCATCTTCCAAACCGCATTACAAAATTTCACAAAAAACCAGATTACCATCTTTCATTTCCGTAACAAGACTATCTTAATCTTCCATTTCTATCCCATCGAGTATTTATTTACTAAACAAATTCCCATGATTTATATCATTGCATAACTGGGGTATTAAATCAACCTTTGAAACGACTTTGAAAAATATATACCAAATAGACCTTTGGCTATTGTTGGTTGTTATGCGGCTAAACGCATATAAATTGTGAAGCCAGCTCTGAGTAAGGATGAAGATATTCAATTGTATACGAGTGATTTTAGTGATGTCAGATTTATTATAGAGGTGGTTAACATTTTGATAGATGTCGATGTATTTTTTGACTGGTAAACATGTGCTTACTCAATTAGAAGGTATTTACCGAATGACTGATAACCTTGTCATTACATTACATTAAAAAAAATGATATAGCTTACTTTAAAATCTCAATATTTTTATAGTTAAATTGGTGCAAATTCAAAGCAAAGTGAATAATAAAATGATAAATGTCAATGATTTGGAATTATGTTGGAACATAGATAGATAGATAAATCGTTTATTTGCTGTACACAAAAGACATAGCATATTATACAAAAGCACGATTAAATAATAACAAATTACACGTATATTGAGAAAATACCTACAATGTGCCAATATAATTGAGAATATCAATAAGTGTTATTTCTTCCTAGTCACACTACATGGAAACAATGTTCAAAGAGATTAGATTTTCTAACACATTTGTTAAAACGATAGATGTCTCAGATTCTCAACCAGAAAGCATGAAATCTGCCACCTCTCTTCATCACTATCTCCTATATCTTTCGCCGCTCTCAGAGCAAACTCACGGGTATTGATGTCACTGCTAGTGTTACCTTCAGCACTTCCTATTGTCACAATCATTTATAATATCGATATACTTTGCGGAATCTCTTGATTGATTGGATTGTAAAGAATAACTTTCGTGAGCCACTTTACTTGGGCAAACTTGTATTTGTTCTGGGAGTGTTAGAAACATGACTCATGAGTTTATCTTGCGTTGATTCGAAGTTAGAAGTCGAACATACTGTGGTATTAAAAAAAAGGTTTAAGGGTGAAAAGCCCTTTTTTGTTAATGTATATTATCGTACTGATGGGCCAAGTTCTTCCTCATGCTTTCCCAATTTTCTTTATTTTGGTACAAACCCCCCATACATATGGCCAGCATTCCTATTATCAAGCAATATAATAAAATTGATGTTTTCAAAGTTATAACAAACGGAAGAATAATTTAGCCATAAACGAAAAAAACCTATCAGTCTTTCATCATGATGACAAAAGCAGAGATGTCTTATATATCACTTGATACCAAACTAGAAAAACCAAATCAAGGTAGTAATCTAATATTAATAGTTCAAATCAATAATAAAGCCATAAAATCTAAGGTAGAATTCTAATAATGTTGAAATGTACATTAATATCTCGAAACCAATATTAGTCGATAACAACTACCAATAAAGTAGCGGAAGCTGACATCGTAAATTATAAAAAAGAATTAGAAGTGAAATTGTGGAAAGTTATCGATTTAGAACTTAAATTAAATCGATTTGGTATATCGATGATTATTTGGTGCATTCAATGTGAATATTTGTACATCCGTACATAAATTGGAAAAGGTAATGTGGCGTTACAGTTTTTTATTTAATTAATATTCTTTTAAGAAATGGATTTACCATTCTTAATTACATATTTATTAAAGAAATACTTATCTACAAAATTACGAATTTGCTTTTCAATATATTTTTCGCCGTTGTTGTTCTTTTTGTTGTTACCAACTTCTGTTCCCTTTGGCCCTGCCGAATTGAGTCTGCCAATTTGCAAAGAACCTAGTATTACTACATCTCATTTAAAGTTAACACAGCCAGCTAGTCTAAAACAAAATTAACCTTGGCAAAGCCCGGATAAAATCTAGAATGCATTAGATACGGTAGACTGAATCCGTTGCAGAGCTGAGCGATGAGAACCATGTATCTGTATAATGTTTGGTTCACTGCACTGAACTCTCTGGTCTGGATCTGACGTTGAATTATGAAACACAATGCAGAGATGTCTTGTTACAGCATACATAAAACATTTTGGAAGATCTGTATTCCGTATGTGCTGCTTTAATCCCAGCCTTCAGTTAGCCATAATATTGAAATTCGGCCTTTTTTCTTGCAATATTTGGCCTTCTGTCAATATTGAAGCTTAACTTTAATAAATATTGATTCTGAGCTTTCCATACATCACTTCATATAGATAATAATACAAAGCGATAAAAATTAAGGGATAACTTTATCGTCCTTTTTCAAACGCTTCCCCACGATATTGAAAGAACTGATTCTTTGCGGATTATAGAATCATAGATAAAGACAGGGAAAATGCCCTCAATAAAGCCATAAATACCGGGAAGGAAATACTCCTCTTCCAACAATATTATATTATGTTCAAAACCCCTTTGGAAATCACGAAAAAGGATTCGTTGAGGTAAAACTACCACTTAGAATAAGTAACGAATAGTTTTCCTTCTTAAACGGAAGCAGTAGGCAAGATAAAATGGTTTATACATCTTAACAGTGATTAGTAACTGACACCACCTCCAAAATTTCCCTCCCAGTTACATAAAAATGCGTAATAAATCTCAACCTAATTGCTACTAAAACGTTAAAAATTGGGTTAACAACATCAAATTAACAAACGGATTCCGCTTCTCATATTTCGTAGTGGGAATTCTCTACTAATGTCGGAACGCCCGTCCATCCGTCTTGGGCAGACGTTAATGATACAAATAAATCTGATTTGGATCTTCAATGTGATGGAAATAAGGTAAATAAGGGATGTGTAGATTTGTGAAGAAGTGTAGGTTTAATTTTGTATCATGTTACTAACGATAGAGAACATAATACTCGTATAGCTAGGAAAGTATTGAGTATGAATGTGAATGGTTATAAGAGTAGACGAAGACAAAATAAACGATGGAAGGATTGTATGGAAGATGATATGACTACAAAGGATGTGACTGCTGAGATGGCGGTTAGAGATGAAGATACAGACATTGTATCATTGGATACTAAATACATCGGAGTTAGAGCAGGAGGATAGTGATCATGTGACAGCCAACATGCTACTTCTTCTTAGCATCGATGACAAAAGTTCAAACATCTTTGGCCCAAAATTCAGCTACGCAAACCCCACTCAATGACGTGGTCATAAGAACATCAAGTGCACAGGTGGCAGCGCATGCGATGCAGGACGAAACGTGGCCCATTGTCTGTGGGGAAGTGCCACATTTGTATTTGAGCCATCCGTGAATCTATGGAAATTGTCTTTGTTATGGCCGACTTGGGTTCGAAGTCTATTTAGAAACTTCCAAGTCGGCCACGGTAACGCGTGGCTAGGCGGAAGGCTCTCAGATGGTTCGATAAAATTGTCAGGAGACTTATACCGCTCCCGCGATAGATTACATCTTGCTGTGGAGGCGTTACTATTGGCTGGCAAATATAAAAATGCTACTTGAAAGACTGGTCACATTTCGACTAAAATCCGTCGACCATGGAAACCAAGTTAAGGCAGGTGGTCCAAACATTGATAAATTACCAACTTTAGAGGGCATTCAGTACGAGAACTACTCTATCTTAAATTGAATGGAAACGTTACAAGTCTCCTAGATTTTTTCTACAACGTTAAGATTAAAATGTCATCAATCAAAATCATTTCTATCTTGAGCACCTATTCAAGTCACCCAACCATTTCATTCATTCATTGCCTTAATCACGACTGTTGAACGAATGACATTATCGGACGCTGACCTCGGTTTCTCCTTGAAATAGCCAACCAAAGTACTGTTAAGGCTATTTTCAGCACACTAATCCCGAATACAATTATAAACCTAACCGAAAATATCGATTACGTTACTCTAGAGCGTTTGATCTAATAATAAAAGGCTATGAAAATCGAGCATAAATTGCACTTAATCGATTCGGCGCTTTTGATCCGATAATCGATTTAAAAACGATTTTCATAGTGTATGTTTGTTTAGTCGAGTGATTTATTAGTGTATCTGTGGTATTTTTAATATCAAAATATTGTATGTACTAGATGTGAAGGCAAATATTTAGTTTTAAAGAGTTGAAGATTTATAGTTGTTTTTAGAAAGTTATTGTTCGGTAAATAATAGGTTTTATGGTTTAAAGATTATTGTTTTTGCTTTGATGTAGTTTCAATATTTGTGGGAGACTTAATTTATTATTCATTTTACTATCTTTATCTTGAAATTGAAAATTGGCCATATGTTCTTTTTTTTTTTTTTACCTTTAAATAACAACGAAATTAAATATTTTACACTGTTTCTTAATTTTTTATGACTGTTTCTTTAAGAACCATCTTATAACAGTTTCTTGCCAATAAATCTACAAAACGAGTCCGAAAACATTATTGATACCATTCAAAACTTTTTTGGGTGCACTTGCATAGTGCATACCTACAGGGATAATCGTCGGTTGGTGCCGCATTTCATTAAAATTTCGTAAGCTCTGCGAGTTGGCTTCGGCCCCTCGTACGCCTTCTAAAGGACCGGGACCGCATGGTCCCGAGTTATGTAATACAAAATAAATAATAATAATAATATTTAAAAATGTAAGAAAGTAAGTAAACGAAATAAACAAACGAAGAAATAATAATATCGTTTAATAACATTAAAATATGTTCATAAAACGAAAACGCGGAACCATATAAATGTGTGTTAAATTAATGTCGCCATAAAAGCGGCACGCTGTATACACCTCATACCTACTTTTATAAAGTCGGCAGTAACATTCAAAGTGATCACTACCGAAGTACCGGAACACATCATACATTTATCAATAGAGTGTCAATAAACCGAAGACCTTCGCCTATTTGCTGCTTGTATATGCCAAACAATATCATTGCTATAATAAAAGTGTATTTATCTGTCAATCAGTTGGACTGAGTGTCTTGTTGTGATCAGTCGATGTTTTTAGTCGATAGTTTTTTTGTTTATATTCAAGGTTTGAATTTGGAAGAAATGACGGATGTTGTACAGACGCCAGCACATCAAGCTACCCGAAACTGTCAAATTTTTCCAATCAACTTTGAACCTTTAACGATAAAGTTGAAAATGTATTAAATAAATTTGACAGGTGGAAGTAGATTGATGTGCTGGCGTCTGTACATGGTGATATAAGAGAACAAATTGGCTATAGATAATATTGAATATGATGAGAACGCAAATGCTGTGGATTAAATCAATTAAGGCAAGAAATGAGATCTTGATGTAAAAGAAATCATATAGGTATACCTAATACTTGTCATAGTAACTACTATTCATTTTGCAGTTTAAACCAAAATATAGGTTGGAAACAAAGGTTCATGTCCAAGGTTAACTCAGAATCAAGGGTCAGCCCGTATGAAATCGACACAGATCAACAAGATAATTTAAACAATATCGATAATATCGATACATAAATCGATGTGAAACACTAGAGCTGCGTGTGGGCTACTCGACATTTGCTATCGACATGTATCTGGGTTGTGAATGTTGTCCAAAATTGCTTAAACGGTTCCGTATTCTATATCAAATTATTTGTAACGGTATAGAGAATAAATTGCGCGTAATATTATAGCAGTGGACAAATATTGTAATGGAGCATTTTGATGGTTTGTATGTAAATATTCTAACTGTACTAAGTTATTATGATGATTGTGTTATTATTTTCTGTCCATCACTTTTATTATGATTATACCTTTATAGCCTCTGAAGCTGTTACAAAAATAAGGTTGGGTCGTTTATTTTATGTTTGTCATCATTGTCACTTCCATTTTTTTGTAGATTAGTCTCTATCGTTAGCTTAGTTTACCTAATTTTTGTTCCAGTGCTTAAAGCATTGTCATTTTAGTAATGTTTAAGTGGTCAAGATAACATGATTGGATAATTATTCCTCCCATAGTATCAGTATCATTACCCATCCTACTGTCCAAATGAACAAATGATACGTTTTTATCGATAAAAATTGCCTGTTCAAAGAAAACCTTTGTAAGAAAGTACAACAAAAATCACTCAAATATTTAGAAGCAAGACGAGTCCCAAAAATTCTTCAATTAGTCTAATTCTATAGCCAATTATGTGAGCCACTTCCAGCAAATTCGTTGGCCATTTCTAAGAAAGTGCTTTCAATAGTGACCCAATAATTATATCGTTTGGGAACCCGGTCGCTCGCCCCAATTACTACAGTCAAAGGTTAATAGGATCTGTTTGTTCTAATTTACTAATATAAATATATACATGTCGGCTCGTCAATATGACGTTTGATCTTGGAGTTTAAAAATTATATTACTTTTTGATGTTTATTTGTCATTTATCTTTATTTAAAAAAGTTCCCGTTCTTATCCATAAAGGTCAATGTTTTGGAACGGGCAACTAATTTCAACTTCCTGACTGATCGACTCCTTTTTTTTTTTTTTTTTTTTTTTGCGGATGGGAAATCATCAAATGACCCCTCCCGCTCTGGGTGGAGCGGAAGGGAGTGTCAGACTCTTACTGACTAAAACCCACCCGTGTTCCTTCCTTAGCCCTTTATGTTCCGGGCCAGCGGTAACCCTTTCGGACAATCCCGCTGACCCTGATCGACTCCTTCACGTGTCTGTAAATGGTTTAATTGAAATATATGCTTTGAGTTTTTTTTTACATTTTGCTGCTGTGCCGGGTTGGACCACGGGTTTTCCATTTCAAAATTCTCAGTAGCAGCTTCGATTCCGGTCTTGTGCCCGAGTAACAACAGTACATATGTATATTCGTTTTATATCACATGGGATTTACAAAATGTGAATGCAATTATACATTTTTTTTATACAACTCTTTCGGGATATATAGACTTGATTTTACGTGTAACTAGCTGTTGCTAACATAGCTAACGTATCCCACGGGAACGTACTACTGGGATTAAAAGTACCCTATTTGTTAATCCAGCTAAATAATTTAATAATTAAGTAATGCATTATTTTCGACGCACGCCAGTAAAGCTCTCAGGTGGCATAATTTTTTCCGACATCTTCAACGATCTGCATCACATTTCAGGCAATTTACACAAAACTTTAGTAAATTATACACCTAAACCTCTCATGAATCACTCCGTCCATTAACGAAAATTGTATGAAAATCCGTTTTGGTGGTTTTTGAGTTCATCGCGTTCAGACGTCTGTCTTTGTTCACTTGGTTTTATAATGTAACCAGTGATTTATAATTTTCTAAGTAGTTAAAAATCTTGGAACTTCATCCATTGTAGATCTTCCGTCCGATTTTCCATCATTGAAGTTCCGGCACGTGGCTGGGAATAAACAGGGTGGAAACTTCAACTGTCTACAGCCGCAGTGTCAATAATGAAGATATTGGAAAACTTTTAGTTGGTGTAGAAACTTGTTAAATAAGTTTGTGATTTAATCGAATAGAACTATTTTTCTAAAGACTAATTTCTTGGCAACGGAGCTTGGTTGTTCTGATAATTATTTTTTACATTATTTATTGTGTTTTTGTCAACCAATTTTCGTATTTAATTAGATAAAAAACGTGGACGAAGCAAGAGGAACGATAAGGATCTTTTCATGTGGAATTTCGTTGTTTCCACCCATTCCCATTTCCCCGTTTAACTTATGTTAAACGGCGTAAATATCCTTATAAAGTAACTTTGCCTCTATGTAAATGTGTAAATAGCATTATTTAACACGCGTGAAACCTTCAGCATCCTTAAAGCAAGACTTTAGCATAAAATAATCTCTGCCAAAGGACAAGTCTTACCGAGAGCAGGTGTCCCAGGATTGGGTAAATTTTTTTTTACTTACCATTTATGTACACACATATTTAAACAGACAAGAAAAAAAAACAGAACAGAAAAATAGGTACAAAGGTGATGCTTATTTCTTAAGAAATCTCTTCCAGCTCCCTCAAACCCTTCCACGCGCGCCTCAAAGAGATGTCAGCATCGAGGAGGGGCCCCATAGGGCCGAAGCCTGCCGGGTCAGCGGGATTGTCCGAAAGGGTTACCGCTGGCCCGGAACATAAAGGGCTAAGGAAGGAACACGGGTGGGTTTTAGTCAGTAAGAGTCTGACACTCCCTTCCGCTCCACCCAGAGCGGGAGGGGTCATTTGATGATTTCACATCCGAAAAAAAAAAAACTTACCTGCGATAGAACAATAGATAGAGAGACGTAGACAGAGCGTGTGAAAGAGTGAAGGAGACAAAAAAAAATACATAAAATCATAAACAATTAATTCACTTAATAAACCTAAACAAATAATATGAAAAATTAAATTTACTTACCACACATTAACATGACATTACAGGCTTTATATGCTAATGGACAAATCCAAATGGACAAATGGTATTATGTAACTGATAATGAATATTTAGGTTACACGTCTTAATCTAGACCTTGCCATGTGCTGTGACTAATCTACCACAGTCAAAAAGCCTAAATCGACCACTTGACATATGTTTTAAGCGATCTCCATCAATAACTCACAGTATCAGTAATACTAATAGGGATAGATTGCTAATCTAAGTGTATAGTAACAGTAACCGGGTTCCTTCAATTAATTCTAACGACTGGTCCGGAATGACAAGCAGTTGATACATTTTGTGCTGTTTTCTTAATTACAGACTATGGTGACATGTTTCTTTGGGTGAATTTCGTTTGTGGGTCGGATTGTTGATGAACATTGTTAATGTGGGATTTGTGTGTTGTGCGGAGTATGTACTCTTCAGAAATCAGAAATATTTTATTTGTGATACATAGGTAGGTACAGTGGTTGGACATGTTTTAGGTTAATGTGCGCTATGATCAGCCTATTATTTATAGGCATACAAAAATAATTAATTACAATTTTCACATGCAAATAAAGAGATTACTTACTCGTACAAAACTACTATAGGAACAAAAGTCAAAATAATTTGTTAGGTAATTGTCAAAATAATTTGTTAGGTAAATGTCAAAAATAATTCAGATTTAAATAATTAATTATGATTTGTGATTACAATATAGTAAATGAAGCAAATTACATTACATTACAAAAATTACATTATCATGTCAAAATGTATCTGATAAAAAATCCGATAAACTATAATACAATTTTTGACACAGCAAACTTCTCAGTTTTGGTTTAAATAAGTTAATATGTAGATTTTTTAGCTCTTTTGACAATTTATTAAATAAAACTGGTATTCTGGAATATTTATAGTCCTCCAGACGAAATTTCGGTCATGGCAGACAAACTCATTAGAAATTATCCATCTACGCGGGACATAATAAAGTACAGAAGTGTGTGCGCAGACACAAGTACACTCACTCTCATTGTCCGATGGGACGGCAATCCGACACGGCTGGAGAGAGATCAGGCGTGCTTTCCGAGGCACAGGGGTGTCGCACCACCAACATCCAAACTCCGGGCCGTTACTGAGAAAGTTCAAATGGAAAGACCAAATAACACTTTTACCTGACCTGGGAATCGAACCCAGGACCCCACGCTCAGCAGTCGCGCCAAGATTAGGTCTGGACTTTAAAAAAGACTGACCCTTGAGGGATAGTCAAATAGGAAATGTCTACTCCATTTAGCTTTTTTTTTAATAGTATGACTTGTAAAAGTGATTACGAAATCCTATTTACAAAATAAACATTTTCATTTCATTTCACTGGGATAGTCAAATAGGAAATGTCGACTCCACTTAGCTTTTTTTTTAATAGTATGACTTGTAAAAGTGATTACGAAATCCTATTTACAGAATAAACATTTTCATTTCATTTCACTGCTATGTAAAAGTCAATTATGGAAAGTTAGATTTCTTTGAACGTTTTTTCCTAATTATTTTGCTTCACTGGATCTGAGGAAATGCTCAATATCTTTTCTTAATAGGAACCCTCTCGCCTGTTTTCTTTCTCCTTAATGACCATAAAACAATGATTTTTTACAGAATAATAAATATGATACATTATTTTTATAAGCAGACACCTCAAAAAATGCTCAAAATTGCCGATTAAAACCGCTGTCAGCAGAGACCTAGTGTACAAATTTGACAACTATTGATGAAAAAAGAAAAACATAGGAACACAGTATATGTCCTTCTTATACAGTTTATGAAATATCGTTTAAATTGGTCCAATATTGGAGGAGGAAATAGGCGAGAGATTAATTATGATATTACTTAGGCTTTTTCAAAAGTCTATCCGACCGCATTTCCTCTTATAGCCAGCTGTAGACAGTTTGAAGCCATGTTTCAATAAGAAGAACTTGTTCACCCAACTAAGTAAGTTGGTTGTGAGATACAGCCGATAGCGGATAGTGCAACAGGTAGGGTTCAAACTCACGACCTCTTGTAAGACAATCTGGCGTACCTACTTAGGTGAGTATTTGTTAGTCGTTCGTTATTATTGCTCATCGTTCAACCTTGCCAAAGTTATAACTTGTTAAAACATACCATCACGCCTGTGTTCCCCTTAGTGTTAAGCAGAGGTGTACCTACATATATATAGGTAGTAGGTACAGCCACATTCGCACAGTTATGTTTATGTACCATGTAATAGAGGGCGAGCCTTTTGCGATCAACCGGGCACAAATACACACTCCGGGTTGCTAGTGAGAAAGTCCAGATAGAAAAACTCAACAACACTTTGCCCGAACCAGGAATCAAACCCAGGTCCTTATGACTAGACCAACGAGGCAGTCACAGATAACTTCTTCATATTAAGGGCGCATTTCATCAAACTTTTACACCTAGAATAACTTATCCCGAGAATATATTTTTAATTTTTTATAGTTTTGCCATACTAGAACAGCTGTTAGACATCAATTTTATTCTCCCCACTAAAAATCCTCATACATACTAATATTAAAAAATTCGAAAGTAACTCTGTCTGTCTGTCTGTATGTTACCTTTTCACGCCTAAACCACTGAACGGATTTCGATAAAATTTGGCAGAAAGATAGATTACATCCCGGGGAAGGACATAGGATAGTTTTTATCCCGATATTCCCGCGGGATTAGTAAGAAATAAATGCAATTAGACACATACTTTTGTTTATAAAACATATAACCGTTAACCATATTGTTTTTAACTAGCAAATTTTCCCATGAAACACTTTTGCGAACAAAATGAAGTTAAAACTCGTGCGAACGGTCACATAGTTAGCTCCCATATAAATAACTGAATGACTGATTGTATAGTCACAGGCAAACATAATGTCAAAGAAATCAATTCTTTATTATGTACACCATAAAAATGTCAGATATAAATATAGAAATTTCATAAGAGGCACACACAATTGGCGGTTTTATGACTAAAAGCGATATTGCGTAGATGTGACGCATACTTTCTCCCAAATTGTTATTTTGTTTTTTTTGTTTGTCTTTTTTTTATTTGTATGCGTCATGTTTGCCGCTAATAAACGTATTTTATTTCTTCTTTCTTTCTTTCATATTTTAAAGACAACCTTTGGATGGATTAAGGAGTCAAAAAATCAAAACTCAAATTCAAATTATTATAACCAAAAATTGTTGAGAATCAATACTTTTTGAATGTCAAAATTATCTGCCTAGCTTTGTCCCAACTACGCTGGAGACGGCTTCCAGTCTAACCAGATGCAGCTGAATACCAGTATTTTATATGGAACGATTGCCGATCTCTACCACCCAGTTACTGGCTTGACTTTGACTTTGAGGTTTGAATCGCAGCAGTAGGAAAATATAGTTACTGTTAGATACTGTTTTTTTTTTTGTGAAACGTACAGTATCTCTAAGAATGTATACATTTTTTTATGGTTAGAAGTATAGTATACCTAATAGTATTAGTTATTCTGTGATAATAGTAAGTTTTATATTATAATTTCCATAGTTAAAACTTTTGAATAAAAATTGCCTTTTTTGTTCAAATACTCTACTAACCAAAATTGCTTTCGCCCAGAAGCACGAGGCCATTGGTGACTATACCTACGCCTTAAATAGAGGCATATTTTTGCCCGTGACTGTACCTACATACACGTGTAATTTTATAACAGGTTTCGTGTCGAAAAAATGAATGACAGCCTTGTTATTGCTCGGTAGCGTTGGCAATTCAATTTAGGAGATAAAGTGGACAATATTTTTTTGGTGGTAGAAAAATACTTGACCGACGGAATTCATTGTGAGCATAACTTTTACTGTCATCCTGACACTAGGTCTGTAGGTATGACAAATATTATTTTATTGGATAAATTACCTGTTATTTGTTAAATCATTTTATTATGTTTTTCAGAAGATATGTCGTGAGGAGGATTTTTAATATAAATGTGGATATAGAGGCTATAAAAGTAGGGAAGAGCAAAGAAAGGATTTATAGACTGTGTGAAAGATGATGTTAGAAAGGTGGTGACTATAGTTTGTTTTTTTATCCCAGAGACTAATCTGACATTTAAGTCTTTTGTGTTTGCGTTTTTTTAGTATAGAATATTGACATTACACCTGTCAGATTAGTCTCTGGAATTAAAAAAAGAACTATACAAATAACGACTAATAGAGGAGTATGAAAGAAAAAGACTGCGCCGACCTCAAATAAATCGGGATAAGGGCAGGAGAGAATGACGTATTTATTTATTTATTTATTAAACTTTATGCACAAGTAAAAACTGTACAAAGGCGGACTTAATGCCTTGGGCATTTTCTACCAGTCTACCTTAGGGTGATGCAGAGACAATACACAGTAGGTGCAATAACAGAAAACAGCTTAGAAAATAACTAGAATATAAAAATAAATACATAAATACATACATACAACAAAATATAATAAAATACGTATTCAACAGAGGTCATTTGTACTGAAGGCCGCTTTTGGTTGAGACGTTTGAAACCTGTAATTTTGCACAGAGGTTCCCCTGAGGCAAGGAACAAGGCCGGATTTTTCTAAATACGGAATATAGGGCAGACAGAATCGCTGGAAAAGAGCTAGTCTTAAATAATTAGTAACAGTAAGTTTTCTCACAGTTATCCCAGTATCAAATATTATTATTATTACTAGCCTGTGATGTCCCACTGCAGGACAAAGGCCTCCATACTCTCTTTCCACTTCTCTCTGTTCAAAGCTGCTAAGGACCTTGTTGAAGGAGTCCAGCTCATCCCGCCATCTCCGTATGGGCTTGCCACGATGTCGCTTGCCCTGCATTTTGAGATTGCTTGTATCGAATACTTCAACTTAGATAGTTTTACCTCCAAACTTAATTTAATAACCGTACAGTCAACAGCAAAAGTAGATGATCAAAATCAGAAATTCAATACTAATGAACGGAGTTCGCGTCAGAACTGTGTGGCGTCTAAGTGATTCAAAAGTATGTGATTGTAAATTATACCAAATATTTACTACTAGTACAGCTGCCATATATTCATGATCAGTTTTGACTCCTATTGAATTTCTGATTTTGATCATCTACTTTTGCTGTTGACTGTACATGATCGACGATAAATCTTTAAGTCCACTACCGTTGACTTTATGGTTTCATTAAAAACCTCATTAATAGTTAACGATGGGATTTGATAATGAACTTTATAATATTGAACCATTAAAACTTTTCTTTTGAAACACCTGCTTACTGAATTGTAATATTACGAACGTTAAAATAATAAGTTATTAATTAGCTGGGCTGTGAAATGCTATAAAAACTCCGAAAGATAATTTGGAGGATGTCAAATTCAAAGCATTTATTTCAAATAAACTAATTGCAGGCACTTTTGAATTGTCAAGGGGTCGGTCACTCAAAAATATGAAGCTAAGTTGCCCATTCCGGTCAGCGGGATTGTCCGAAAGGGTTACCGCTGGCCCGGAACATAAAGGGCTAAGGAAGGAACATGGGTGGGTTTTAGTCAGTAAGAGTCTGACACTCCCTTCCGCTCCACCCAGAGCGATGATATCCATATATATATATGATATTAAAAAAAAAAAGTTGCCTTTTCCAAAGCGTAGTGGGTACCTATGGAGAAAAACTGGCAAGATACTCCACGGATACTCTTTTAAATCATAAAATTGTTACAAAATATTGGTTACATCATTCATGTTGAAATTATACATGTAAAAACGATGTAGAAAGACGTGCACGTCAAAAGCGTTCGTACTAAAAAAGATAAAAACAATTCAGAAATGAAAATAAATTAAAATAAACCGTGGCGGCTAAGAAATGACCAGTCCCTACTGATGGCGTCCGTTCACGAACATGACGTATGGATCAGCACCGTTCAACTCAAGTAGATCATTGTTATTATTATTCCAGCCTATTCCAAGGTAATCTCATGTATCTAGAATAGAATACTCTTTATTATTTTCACCATAACCTAGGTCTTGAAATGCAGGTACCTACTCTAACCTAGTTCTGGAGCCAGGGTCTTACTTTTGCTGTAACCTTTTTATGCCAATAAAGAAGTTTATTATTATTATATAAATTATAGATACAAATGCAAACATTTTACGAAGTATCTACCTATATAAAATTATTTTAAAAAAGCAATTTAAAAGTAATAAAAGTGTCTCAAATAATTCGTTATCAAACTTTAAAAAAAATATAATATAAATAATATAAAAGAGACTCGATTCTCTTTGTACTACAGATAGAAAATTATCGACTGCTTATTATATATTTTTACCTAGGTTTATCATAAAATAATATAAACAACACAATTAAAATTAATTAATTTCGTATAAATCATTTACGCACAATTATTAACGTAAGATTAAAGCCTACCAAAAGCTTTTGTACTACTAAGTCGAAATTTCTTAATTAAAATAATAGTAGGTACCTACGTTACGTTATCTGTGTTTAGACAGCCATTTTAATGTAATTCTTGGATATATGTGGCGCAAAGAGATTTGCTTGGGGCCGTAGAGAATCGCGGCGATAGTCTCGCCGTGCCATCAAATTTTCGCCGCGATGATATCGCCGCGCCGTGTGGAGACACGTTATAATTATGAGAGTGTTTAGAAATACGTGGCACGACGATAATATCGCCGCGATTCTCTCACTGGTGGAGACGGCCCCTAAGAATAACAATTTCATTTGTAATACCTATTTAATGACAGTGACAAAATATCTCAGAACTGTAAGTCACACGTAAAGCTAATTTCGAATAGACTCCCTTGGGAATAAAAATATATTACTAAGTCGCAAGACCTTTCAATAGACAAATCTATATCTAAACTTAAATTAAAGTCGCTTCTCGTGTCTGCCTGTGTGACCACGTTGTTCTTGTAAACTACGCAACAGTTTTTGATGCGTTTTCCACCATAATATAGAAAATTTATTCCGGAAATGGTTACCAATTTATAAACTTATTTTAAAATTATAAACAACTAAGAAATCTCGTTGTTTTTGTTAATTCGTAAAAACTGTGCGTAGCAGAAGCGGGTCACTAGTGCATTAATAAAATACAAAAAGCAAGCTGAACTAAAAATAAATTATAACCAGCAATTTCTATTATAATCCTCCTCATTGCAGATGCAACCATTATTCTTCAAGGTCTAGACTTCTATTAGTAAATAATTATGCAGCGATTGTTGTTCGATATTTTTTATTTTTTTTATATTATTTATTCATTGAATAGTCTTGACATTTAACTAGCCACGACTTGACAACACGAATCTTCATTGAAGTAATATTATTAATTCAAACAATGTTAGACGTTAAAAAGAGAGATGAAACGGTTGTAATTAAAAAGAGATAAATGTTGGTGGACTAAGAGGGAGAGGAAGGCCAAAGAAAAGATGGATGGATGGTGTCGGGAATGAAATGAAGAAAGCGTGAGTGACTGATAGTGCACCCGGTTAACAGAATGGAAGGAGAAAATGTGTTGCACCGACCCCAAGTAACATGGGGCAAGGGCAGAAATATGATGAGGAGCCCACCACTAAGAACATTATAATACCTTACATATAACATTAAAAAAAAATCCAAATGCTAAAAGAACCGCATCGCTTATTTATTCTTTTATTATTCAACATAACTTTTGATCACCTTCAGTCCTTGTTACACAAATAAATTCGTACCCTACCTCTAATTCTCCCTAGGGCTATAAGGGTTTTTTTGCAAAAATTATAGATCTTAAGGGAAAAGCTTACCAATTCTACAAAAGGTACGAGTTAGGTTCAATTTTTGTACTGAATACTTTTAACCGTGAATAAATTAATATTATCTACTTTTCTATCTGTAATCATCATCATCATCATCAGCCTATAGCAGTCCACTGCTGGACATAGGCCTCCCCTAATGAGCGCCATAGCGCCCTGTCTTCAGCTTGACGCATTATCTGTAATATCTGCCTTCTATTAATATTATAAAGAGGTAAAATTTGTTAGTTTGTATGTCGGGGTAATTTTTGAACTTTACCCCGACATACAAATTTTTCCAAAAATTCTTTCACTAATAGAAAGCTACAGTATTGCCGAGTGTCATTCATTTCACGCGAGCGAAGTTGCAGGCAGAAGCTAGTATATATTAATAAAAGGAGACTGGCCAGTTACAACTCTTTCAACAAAAATCGAATACCAAAAACAAAAAATATATCTTTACATAACCCACCGAAAGAACACAATGGCTATCTTTTGATCAACAGCATCCAAAATTAATCAAAGTTAGATGAATAATAATGCATTGTAGGTAACATTCGGATACAATAGTGGGTTGAAAATTGGCTAGCCTTTGTTTACGAACAACGAACATAGTTACTACTAGTTTTGTGGTACCATTTAGTCCAAAAGTAGGTACCAAAAGTTATTCACATAATGTAAAAATTAAGTTGATAACGAATCAACCCTACCCTTTAAACCTCAAAAAATAACACTAGGTACTTGGTTAAAACAAAAACCAAGAAACATACATGCAAAAAAACTTTCAATAATCACGCAAGAAAAATCTTACGAAGTCCCATGGATCATTTCAGAAAACTAAAGTAAAATATGTGCAAACTGCATACACTAGACACTTAAACTTGTTACTTTAGCAATAAATTGATTATATAATTATTTTGGCTCTTGTGATACAGGAACTCCTAGTACAAAAGCCAGGGCTACACTGAGGTTTGTGTCTTGGAATCAAAATAAATACATTATTAAATTATTATCATTATTTATTTATTTATTTATTTATTTATTTATTTATTCTTTAATTAAAACGGTTTACAACCAATTACAAGAATTAAAGACAATTTACACATACACATATAACATTAAATATAAAACAAGTAAAAAGTTAACAACACTTTCATACATCCCTCTCACAGTACTCCTGACATGCCGACAAAATCTTCGTCCAATCGTCCGCAAACAGATCGTTTGTTGGATTAGAGTCCAAGAGATCATTAAGTGCGGCCAGAGTACGTGGCACTGGGGACTTAGCACGCGCAACTGTGCGACATGGAGGCACAGCAAACAGCCTGTGCTTTCTGCCGCGGCAGTAGTTGTCTGGCACAAAGAAGCGAGCCAGCACAGCATGTAGATCAGGCGCGTCAATAGTGCCACGGAGCGTCTTACAGGCTATGGTGAGCTGGTCTTTTGCTCGTCTTACCTCTAACGAGTTATATCCGAGGCATCCCAGTAGAAATTTAGTCGGATAGAGGTAAGGGTAATAGCCGTGTTTACGCTTATAAATAAACCTAAGGAACGCTTTTTGTACCTTTTCCAGTATAAGCACGTAGGTATTTTCGTGTGGATTCCACACGCCGGAGCTAGATTCCAATTTGCTACGTACAAGTGCATTAAATATAATTTTGATGGCATGTGCGGAGCGAAAATCGCGGCAATTACGCAAAACGAAACCCAATCTTTGGTAGGATTCCTTGGCTACCGTGGCGATGTGGTCGTGGAAAGTGAGCTTTCGGTCGAATGTGACTCCCAGATCTTTCATGGCTGATGTTTTCATGATGGTATTGTTATTTAACTTATATTCATAATTCACTGGGTGCCGCATTCGACCGAATGTCATTGCAAAGCATTTGGAGGGATTAAATTCCATCTTATTGTCTAAGCTCCACTTGTATATCGCGTCTATATCTTGCTGCATTGCTAAACAGTCACGCTCGGACTTTATTTCGAGGTACAGTTTCAAGTCATCCGCATACAATAGACATTTTGCATGACGGAGAACTTGGGGAAGATCATTAACCATGATTAAAAATAATAAAGGCCCCAAAATTGAACCCTGACTTACTCCGGAACGCGTGTGGTAGGTGCTTGATTCGTACATACCGAGCCTAACGAACTGCTGACGATCGCGTAGGTAGTCTGCGAAAAAACGGAGGAGAGATGGTGCAAAACCGATTTTGCTAAGTTTCATCAGCAGCGTGTCGTTGTTAACCCTATCAAACGCCTTCCGGAAGTCGAAATAAAGTACGTCTACCTGACGCCCGCGGTCCAAGCTGGAGGACACATATTCAACCAGTGTCAGGAGATTCGTGTCAACTGATCTCTTGCTTCTGAAACCGTGCTGTTCATTACATAAATATTTATTTACTTGCTCATATATGGCATTATGGAGGATGTTCTCAAAGACCTTCGCCGGGGAAGATAAAATTGCGATAGGGCGGTAATCTTCAACGGAGCTTTTGTTTTGGGTTTTAGGAATAGGTGTTACTCTAGAAACTTTCCACTGAGAGGGATATGCACCAGTCTGCAAGGCTAAATTGAAAATGTGACAAAGAGGATTACTGAAAATATGTTTTGAACATTTAATGATAGAGGGGGGAATATTATCGGGGCCAATGGAGCTGTTAGGTTTTAGTTTATTTATGCCTTTAACAATGTCTATAGGGTACAAGAGAGGTATATTAATGTAATTGCTGTCACTGGTATGGTCATCCGTACTAATATGATCAGCAATAAGCCCCGGGGCATCAGGCAGAAAAACATTAGAAAAAAACTCAGAAAACGCACCTGCTGCTTTAGTTCCTGAAAAAGTTATACCTCTGTATGAAATGTTAGGCTCAAAACCACCTTTGGATCTTAGGCTGGAAATGTGCGACCAGAATTCACGAGGGGTAACTTTAATTTTATTCTCTATATGTCTCATATACGAGAGATATGCATCTGAAATACTGATCTTTAAGCTTTCCCTGAGGTCAGAAAATAACAAATACGCGCTATCACAGTTAGTGCGTTTCCAGTTTCTATGATACTTTAGCTTGAGCCTTAGATCTCGGATGATATCATTATTAAACCATACAGGATATCGTTTATCCGTCGATTTCTTTCTGCGTTTTTTAGGCATGCAAGTATTAAAAATATTATAAATTATGTTGTAAAACTTATGAGTAGCTGTGTGTACATCTTTGGATTCCAAAACCTCCTCCCAAGTATTCTCGTTAGAGAGTAATAAATAAAGCTGTTCGTAATCGCATTTTCCGAAGTTCCAATCCTTGGTACCGTCTATATTGCTAGGCTCAATTGAATTTGAAACATGAACTACATCAACTCTTACGTCAATGTGTAGTGCCGGGTGATAAGCATCCAGTGGTACAATTCCTTCGGTAGCGGTTACAACTGTCTCTCGTGCACTAATGTTCTCTTGGACTAGAACAACATCTAACATACCTCCATGCAAATTCTCCACAACGTTCATCTCATTCAGACTACAATATGATACAAAATAACAATAATAATTCTTAATATTTAACGAGACACTATTTAAATTTAGGTCGCCTAATATTATTACAAGGCCTTTTAAATTATTTATATATTCTTCCACTTTACAAAACCATCGCATGTACTCATCATCACTTGCACTAGGTTTAATATATACAACACATACGTGAACAGTTCGGCCGCACCATGTAAAATCAGCCCATAAGTCCTCACCACTGTCCGTTTCAAGATCACGACGGCGGCGCAGCACAATGGGTGCGCGAGCAGCGAGCATCACCCCACCGCACGGTGTGCTCCTGTCGCGTCGCATTACATTCCAATCCTCAGTTGCAAGTTCTCCGTCTTCAATAGAACCATCGAGAAAGCTCTCTGTTACAGCGATCAGATTATGCTCCTGCTGTAACAAGTTCGTTCTCCACGTCGAAAGTTTGGTTTTGAGACCACGGACGTTTTGGTACAATACGCTAAAGCTCTTCAATTTGTTATTAACAGGCTGCTTAGGCACGAAATGTCTGGTGAGTTGGTTGGGCCTTATCAGGTGCCTTATAGTTGCTGGTTTGTCTCGGGTTCTCATACGTAATCCATGTATTCACTCTTGCGTTCAATGGCCATACATCTGTAGAATAGCATTTTTCGTAGTAAATAACGGGAACACCAATCTTGTACGACTTATAACTTCCCCTAGCCCGCAGCTCTTCAACCGTGCACGCTCCAGTGGGACACACTTGACGCAGATAGTCACGGATTTCATCAGCGCTGGACTCCATATTCCACAAGTGTAGATGTTTGCGTGGTTCGACAGCTCTTAAGCTTGTAATGTTGGGCCCAGCGATGCCACATAATGAAGCAGGTTTACGGAATTTCTTTTGTTTTACTTCTGTCCAGCCTTCATTGTCAGTGTGGTCGTCGGCAGAAGTAGTGCAGTCATTGGCAGGAGAAACGCGGTCGTCGGCAGGAGATGTGTAGACATTCTCACTGATCAGTTCTATGGTTTCCGACATGTGCATCTCGACGGTGGTTGGGATTTCCTGCGGGACAACAGGGCCTGTAGGGACAGGAGCTTTAAGGGCTGCACTTTTTGCTTTATTCTTTTTCTGTCTTTTGGCACGGCTGGTGGTTTGTACCGCAGCAGAAGTATCCGGTCCAACAGGAATAAGCTGAGCTTGCGGTTGATAGGTTATAAAGTGGGGTTGCTGCTGAGTACTTACAAGGTGTGTTTGCTGCTCAGTGGCAAGGGGCTGGGGGCTTTGCTGATCGAGTACACAGCGGGGTGGATGTTGAATGCCTATACAGGCGGGTTGCTGCTGATCGGCAACACTTATAGAAGTGGTTATTAAAGCGTTGCTTTGCTTTAGCTGGGTGTTAAGGAGGCAAATTTGGGAGGCGTAGCCTGTTAACTTAGATTCGTAGTTCGAAATAAGACATACAGCTTTACTAAGTTGTTCTTTTAATATCTCCATCTCAAGTCGTAATTTATTCATTTCAAACGAGAGTTCTTGAAATTCGAGCTGGTTTTGTGCTCTTTGTATCTCGGGATTTTTTTTTTTTTTTTATATCCCTATAACTTAGCGCAGGCTATTAAAAAAAAAATATTATATAATCTCTGATTTCTTTTCCGCTACAAAATCTTTATTTTTTAAACTGGTGCCTTGAACATAACATAACGCCTTGTGTACCCAAAAGGTTGCGCAGGGGTGTATCTATACTACTATAGGTATAACCTATTGCGATCAAACGGGCACAATCGCATTTAAAATCTTACACACACACATAGTAGGGGCTACCATTCACTCCAGATTAATGATCGAGATTAGATAATTAGCGTTGGGCAATCGAAAGTGAAAGGAGAAGGACAATGACCAAATAGCCATATGTTGACACTACCTCAAGGTTATTAATGTGTATTGTTATTGAGATCATTAATAAATTACTTAATGTTTTGCCATTCGTGGGCAGGCGATATCAAATCGCAGTGAGATCGATATCTCGTGATATTTGTGGACGAAATCTGGTGACAATTTCAATCTATCTGGCTAGCCTTCCCAACTATGTTGATGTCGGTTTCCAGTCTAACCGAATGCAGCTGACGACCTGTATTTCACATGGAGCGACTGTCTATCTATCGAAGCGCAGAGTATCATATCGCACTTCCGATAAAATAGGTTTACAACTCGAAAAACCTGGATTTTTAGAAAAGCGAAAATAAACTCACGGATTTGTTCATCAGTCTTTATTCTTACACTATTATTATTATGTGATCAAAATTATATACTTAAGCTTACAAAAAATATGTTTTATGGCATTTTCAATTTTCCTGAAAAACAACCTGAAAGTTCCTGTAAATGACTTTCGAGTTGTAACCCTATTTTATCGGAGGTGCGATATGTAATGGATGGTCACCCATCCACGAACCGACCGCAGCAAGCGTAGCCTTACCTTCGATCGACCTGTGCGGCTGTTATTATTTAACCACAAACCCCTCATCTGGTGACAATTTATGAAGTTTATTTTTTTATGTTCAAAGTACTTTCTTAGGTATATATTTTCGTGAATTTAGTGTGACACCTATTAGGTACCTACCTTTTATCTATGTACTAGCTGACCCGGCGAACTTCGTACCGATATACAATTCCGTAGTACAGACGCAGCACATCAGCTACCCGAAACTGTCAAATTTTCCCAATTAACTTTGAACCTTATGCTTTAGCGATAAAGTTGAAAATCTATTAAAGAAATTTGACAGATTGTAGTAGCTCGATGTGCTAGTCTGTACATTAATTTGATCTATCTCGTAATGTTTAACCAGCGTTTGCAATGTAAGCGCATAAAAATATGTTTGTTACGACATCACATTATAAATCTTTGATTTTCTCGGCTTTTCTCTACTGTAATATGCATGTACTATACATAAAACCTTCCTCTTGTATCACTCTATCTTTTAATAAAAACCGCATCAAAATCCGTTGCGGAGTTTTAAAGATCTAAGCATACATAGGGACAGACAGTCAGCGGGAAGCGAACTTGTTTTATACTATGTAGTAATGAGTTTAGATAATGTGTAAGCCACGTGTGGGAAGCCATTATAATATTTTACGAAAGATAAACTATACCGGTAAGCAAATTGCAAAATAATAACACTGTGATATAATTTGGATCACACGAATGATCGTTAAATCTAATTTTGTACACAGATTTTGAGAACGTAAGCCCTTCTCCGAAAGGTACTCATTTGAATAATTTCGTAAAAGATTTATTTTATTCGCATTTTGTCTTTCAGCTAGTTAAATGATTATGGAAACGCACGGCTCATTAGCTGCTTCTGATTTCGCTTCAGAGAGAAATTCTTCATGTTCATCTCTATATAGAATATTTTTCAGTAAATTTTCCGTTAGTAGTTAGTTTATTTCTGTCAACTGCTACTGTTAGAAAATCAAGATTTTTTAATCAGTGCTTATAGGTAAATCATCATCATATTCATCATGTCCTTTGTTCTAATGATATATGTTTAATCATTTATATATTATTTTTAATTATCTTCTTTCTCATACTCACCAAACTGTATTCGATCCTATATTGCTTTATCGCCCTAGTCACCTGTTATTGCATGCATATAAAAATCTACATTACCCTCCACTTCAATTGATACACAATGTTCTATCAAAATCAAAATCAAAATCAAAATATTTTATTTCACATAAGCCTACATGGGCACTTATGAAACGTCAGAAGCTAGGTGCACGGTTCCAATTGGTCGTTTCCTATGGAGAAGAACCGGCAAGAAACTCCACGGTTACTCTTTTTAAAAATAATTGGCTTTTACAATATTTTCAAATTACAGTAGGTATGGGAGGATAGCGTAGGCCTGTCAACAAGTATCAGGTACTTGATAAAATAAAAAATGGTCTACAGATCTAAAGTCTACAAGGCCTACAAAGTCCTCACATTTACAAAACAAGAATCTATCAAAAGGATAAATAAAAAAAATAAAAACCTAATAAAACCTAGTGATATGATTACCATTACAACCACTAATAAAGAGATGGATCTAAACAAGACACTTCACCATTCTTACCTTCCATACATATAAGAAAAACAATACTACAAATCAAAGTTCAAGCTAAGGTCCCGCCCGGAGCATTTCTCACTATAACAATATAACGTCATGTAAGTGCAAACATCTGTCTACTATCAAGCACGACTCCCCGAGGGTAGGTAGAAGTAATTATTCTGAAGAGATCGTGTTTTGTTTTGATAGTTTTGCTTCAGTATCGCTTTTGACGTCGTCCGAAGATCGAAGTTTAGCTGCGTCAAAGTTAGAAGATATAGGTAGTTTAAGATGTATTTGGCTTAAGTTTTAGTTTAACACCGCCATAATATTATCTATACTTACATAGTTCAACAATGCAAATTCTAACAGAAACTAGAGGGTTCTCATTTCTGTTTGAAATTGCTTGTGCTTTTTGGCTGCACCTATCCGAGAAAGAAGGATTTAAGGAAAGGAGATGAATTGTTTCTTTGGATTTTTTGATTGCATTTTAATTTTTATAATAAAGAAAAACTGAAAGAGTATCAGTAGTTATAATACCTACTCAAAATCTATTTAGACTTGAGTTTAGAGAATAAACGTACCAAAATAAACGTACACCAGATCAAGCCAACCGGACCTATCAGTATTTTGGAAAATCCCCTAGACAAGGCAAAGCATATTAAACATATAACATTGTTTGCGATAAATATTTCCACAATATCCTGGATATGGCGTATACATAATATATGTACAGTAAACATAAACATTATACCGGAGCTAAGTTACCGTAATACATAGCTAATATTGATATTGCTCATAACCAAGATAACATATACGACTATTCACTAGGCACAACATTGTATAACATTGGTTTGCTTAATGTTGTTTTTGCTGCCAACGCGAGAATATCAAATGGCATATCATTGGTTGAAAGCGTTTTTACGTAGTTGTACACCCACTACTTGCGCATTGGAGTGGTTGTAAATTAAAGATGAATTTTATTATATAGAATCATTGAATTCTCTGTCACACTTATATTTAAAAATGATTCTGTATTAATTAGAGTATCTGGCCCTGGTTCTGCGTTTATAACTCATTAAAAAAAATTAACGATTGCACAATGTTTATGTCCTAGTATTATTTTCTTGATACATTCATATTTAATTAGCCTTTGTATCAACTAAGGTTAGGTGAATGTGTTAATAAACAATTCTAATGCGGTAGTCAATTTCCTACATAATTTCTGTATTTTATTAACCTTCATTCTATTCGTTCATTCTATTATCTCTAAAGTGTAGAACTATCGTATCATTCCATCCTACTTCAGGAGTTATGACGATGTTTATGCAAACTGCAACTGCAGACAACGGTAAAGCTGTTTTGAAATTATTTTGCATCTGTATAGACTTCTGCTTTCCATAATAAAGTTTAGTTTTAATTTGGCTTTCATCGCGAGGAAGTGGAATTTTGTTGAAGAGTTTGCTAGTTTTGCATTCTAATGTAATTTTTGAGACTGGCAATGTGCTATTTCAATTTAATTGAGAAAAGACTAAACACTTTGTTTGGTAGGTAATAAAAGTGATCAATAGGTAATCAAATCTATATCTAAGTTATATAACTATAAGGGCTAAAATGGTTTAATGTCAATGTTAAATTATAACATAAAATTACGGCAGACATGTACCTACCTAGTACAGTCACGAGCCTAAGTATGTATACACTTGGCTTTATTCAAAGACGATTATCTTTTATAGTTTTGAATGAAATTGTATGATGTTACGAACAAAGTATTTTCGAAGCCAAAGGTTTGTGTAAAGTGGCGTATTTAAACGTTGCATTCGTTATTTCACGAAAAAATCGACACTGAAAGTTGCCAAGTGTTGACATGTTAGTGCTCGTGACTGTACAGTGCACACCCATCTGCAATATGATTTCAGTATCGCCCTCTAAGTCTATTGTACTCCATTCCAGCCAGCGATATTGAGGTCGGTTTTTAGCCTAACTCGTAGATATTTAGTCTCTTTACAAATACTCGTAATACTGTTGTCGTTAAACGGCTTCTGTTGCTATTACTCCTAAAATACCTTTGCCCTGCTATAAATGGTCGTCTGTCTGATGAAGTTCGGGTTTTAGACTTAATTCATACTCATTGAGGCTTGGGGTTGCCAAGCTATTATTAAGCCGCCGCCTACGCGAATTCTAAATGTAACCACTGGAATTGTCCTTCCCATAAACACATAATTATGTAGCTTGAACAGTTTTTAGCATATGACACGAACAAACGTACGGCGGGGTAATTGGAGTAAAATAACACACTATCAGTAGCAATGACTTACATTTTGACAGTTCAACAACATTCATTGCGTTATTTACGTTGTTGAGTAGACGAACTTTTCGAACATATGAAGCAATAGATTAGCTTTATCGAAAACATCGTGAGGAAACCGGCATGTCCTAGAACCAAACCTAACTGGGCCCGCGTGGTGGATTACGGCCCACTCCCTCTCACAGAGAGGAGACCTGTGTCCCAGCAGTGGGAACATTATAGCCTGATTATGTTTGTTGTGTTATGGGAAGAAGACGTAAGTTTTTGTATGTATTGCCTCTAAATGGCTTAATGCAAACTTTTGCAGGAATTCTTAATGGAAAATCTCATAATCATCATCATCTCAATACACTTTGCCCGATTTGAGCTAACCCTCATATCGGGCAAAGTGTATTTGAGATTTTTACGTTCAAAGTCGCGCTTTCGACCACAAAACCAAAGGCAGGTTATGATAAATTAATCCATTCTGTGAGTAGGTTTGTACAAACACTTTTACACGGCAAAAACTAGATGAGGTCGGTGTTTCCTATCTAGTACTAAGAAGAAAGTCGGATACAAACTCAGAGGTCACAGTCTCTTATAAAGTCCAGACATAATTTTGGTCAGATTGTGGGAAGACCATGTAGATTATTGTCTGAAGAATCACACAGATTTGAGCGGACCTGTCCTGTCAGTGCAGTGCATTTGCCAGTAATCGTGTAGCTCAACTAAAAACTTAAGAAGCTCATCGACTCGACGAACCATACCGTAAGAAAGTTATAGTTATGTTCACTGAAAGCTTATATACTTTTTATTTTTACGGTAATCACATGTGAAACAAGACATGGTTTGTCATGCCTCTTGTTTATTGTCCTGCGTGAGTTGTAACGTAATATGGGGTAACTTGGTAGCCAACAGTGGCACGCTTATGAAGCGGTGAGCAATATTGTCTGTCTCTTTGAGCTTGTTGCAGATCGGTTTCATGAATTATTTTGTTATGTGTGGTCTTGGTTTTGATCTCCCTTCTAGATTCAGTGATAAATAAAATATGCAGAATATTTGGTTCGTTACGTGATTTTTTTTTGTGTATTTTTGTTTTTGTGTGCCTTACTTCACTTGGGTCTAATAAACTTATTTTCTTTCTTTATTCAGCTGTCATAACAGTGATCAGAATAAAATCCATCATTAATTTCTCTGCTAGAAGGTATATAACTTCGTGTTCTGTCTGTCCTTGTTCCATCTTAGGTACTCAATATTATATTTATTTAAATCCACTATGTGAACTAAAATACCTACGTAATGTCGGCTCAAAATGATTTCGTCTTCCTTTCTCCCCTTTCAACCGTTGCGCTACCATTCACCTCCTTTTCATTAGCTTTACAGCAAATTTCCTCAACCAAACATAACAAGTAAACAATTTTCTGAATCCAACAAAACTTAGCTGAGATAGTTTCATTGAAGCACCGAGGCTCTAAGCTAAACGGTAGAGCGTTTAGTTAACCCAACCATCATCTGCCTTTATAATTAACCCGTTAGCAAACAATCTTCCTCATCCTAAGGCCACACAGATAACCTAGTAACCCGACCTTTAACGTTGAGTTACCTAAGAGGATTTGCTCTACCCGGCTCCTTTGAACGCATGCGTGAATAATTAATATTTTAACTCGATCACTTTGTACGTGATGGGTTTCATGGCTAAGGGAATTTCTAGGGAAGGGTTTGTCATTGATGTTCTAATGGGGTAATGGTCTTTGTAATGTGTAGTTTGAAGTAGTTGACAGTCATTGGGAAACTAATCAAAGTTGTGAATTGAGGCGAGGGTCTTGTTGATTTAGTTCATATGCTATGTATCTTGAATATAAATTTGTAGGCAATGATTTATATTGAGCAGAGAAAGATTTTAAATACGTACAAGAAAACAATCAAGGCATCAATTATCACACTCTAAAGAAGAAATCAAATTATAACCCTGCATACAGAGAGACGTAGATACATTCAAACATCAACACTTGTAGATTGCTATGAATATATTGCTATGAATGATTGAAGATATGTTTTAATCGAGGTATAAGTATTTATTTACTCATTTGTGCCAATACGAGCAGTGGTAACCCAGTGGTAAAGGTAACGGCCGCGACTTACGAGTTGAACGTCGGAGGGTCAATCCCAGGTGAAGGATTGTGAGGAAACCGGCATGTTCTATATCCTAAAATTTGAAGACGTGACATCTACCAACCCCTGTTGGTGGATTACGACCCACTCCCTCTCACAGAGAGGAGGCCTGCGTCGCAGCAGTGGGAACATTATAGGCTGATTTTAGGAGAGAAGTAGAATGAGTTGCCGATAAAATAATCCACCAATCATATAAATACAAGTTCATTATTTCATTGTCCTCTACCAAAAAAGCTCATTAAATATTTACATCACAGGCTACTATAGTTTACAATAATAATTATGTGAACCACACCAATGAATGAACACCGATAAGGTTTATAATAGAACAAGTAATAATAAACTAATAACACTATGTTTACATAACTGCCGTCACCCCAGTTATCGAAGTCATTAAGATAAGAGCTGAGATGTAACAATTATAGTTTATAATAATAAGCCTAATAATTGTGAACTTAAATGGAAATTTAAAATATTTTTTGAGACCATTGATTCTCAACCACAAGAGACCTGGTTTCCATATCCAGTAGGGTAATTGCGTTACACACTAATAGTAGCAACGGCTTCAATTTTGACAGTTCAACAACATTCTTTGCGTCATATACGTTGTTGAGCAGACAATTTTTTGGAACATATGAAGCAATAGGTTAGCAATGTGCTTCAAAATTCAGATTATGATTTTCGAAAGTGGGCTACGCAATTAGCGTGCGGGTAGAACAAAGTATTATTTGTTTTTAGGGTTCCGTACCTCAAAAGAAAAAAACGGAACCCTTATAGTTTTGTTAGGAATTACTCAGTCTCGATTTCTGCCTGGTAGAACTTAAATATCGATAACTGGCGAAATGAGTGCTGATACTACATTATATACAACTCTGCCAATCGTTGATAAAAACGCCAATCCTTACTATTAATATTAGAAATTCGAAAGTAACTCTGTCTGTATGTTACCTTTTCACACCTAAACCACTGAACGGATTTCGATAAAATTAGGCGAGGAGATACCTAGATGGCATCTTTGGGAAAGGGCATAGGTAAGCTACTTTTTGTCCCGGTAGCACATTCCCGTGGGATCATATCCGACAGCCACGTGGGCGAAGCTGCGGACAGAAGCTAATAGCATATACTAGTATGTATTTCTAAATTTCCCATTATTAGTTACGAATAACAAAATCATTGTAACTCTTCATAATGAACATAACAAACCACATAATATAATGTTAGGAACAGTGTTCACAGGAATATCTAATTATTCATTCAACTCACGTATTCAAAATACCAATACGTAACAAGAATATTGTAAGCGAACGCAAACTACTTTTAATCAAGACTACAAACGGCGAAGCAAATATTGTAACAATATTCATCCAACTAATCAAACATTTTACTTTGTTGCAGGTAATTTCATTCTACCTTCATGTACAGGAATATGGAGAAATACAAGATAAAACGGTACTGTAATATTTTGGAAACAAAGAGCAATTCAGTGTTGAATTGTTTGTGGTCCCAAGACTGCGCCTTGTGATACGCGTCTTAATGCTTCTGTATACTGACGTTTGTTTATTGTTATTATGATATGTTAATAGATACTTAACGAAATGCAAGCAACGCCACGAATTTATCAACGTTTAATACAATAGTCAGTTAGACACTTTATAGCCCAGCTGACCGTTTTACGAGATAAACTTTATCAAATGCATTATCATATCCAAACAGTTATTTCCCATTATATTCACAAACCAAACGAAATATTCACACAATTTCACAATCACTTAAGGAAACGTCATGAGGGACTACCAATAAAGGAACCGGATTCGAAAACTTTATTGCTTCTGCTTACGTTTAAAATAATTCAGTATAAACCCGTGAAGATAATAGTCGAGTTGCGAAGGAAACCATAACCATTATGGCCCGTGCTAAGCACCGCGACAGGAAATTGATTGGTCCGTCAAACGCCCGATCTATCTCATTGTTTGGTATTCACTGACGGATTTAAACCAAAGCTATATAACGTTAAGGCGGTGGCGACGTAATGGATGCCGTAAATAATGATAGTGACGATGTATTTATAATTCATGGAGGCTATTTAGTAGGCACATTAGCTTGCGAGATGGGCGATTCCAGAGAAAAGAACGAACCGTGAACAAGATCTAAGATGCTAAAAGTTTAACTTTTTAAAACTATAATAATTGCGCTTGTTAGGTAATTCTTACTCAAGTGAAAAGAATTACATACGTCTCGTTTTCTTTGCTTTTATGGTATGAGATAAAAAGTTGTCCACATTTTTTTTTTGTTAAATCGCAGTTTATTGTATTGTGGTACTGCTAGAAACATTTTATTTATTCAATTGCAAGAATATTTGTTATTTTCAAAAGATAGTAACATCTTCAAAATAAGCCATTTTCTCGGTAAAGCTAAAATGCCAGTCAGTGAACATATTAATCCCGTCTCTGGCTTTAATTTATTAACAAATGGAGTTGAGACAGAAAATAATTAATTGGTAAAATTAGGGCATCATTCGTTTCTCAGTCCCTGACCTAATTTATTTTGAATGAAATATTGTATTGGTGTTTTGACTTAACCAAGCACTTTATTCTCTTTGATGTCTAGAATTTTCCTTCAAATAAAATCGGCGGGCACTGTAGACAATATAATTTGGATCAGCTCTCTATAAAGTATTAAAAGCAATCAGGAGACCATGTCGGAGGGATGGGCAGCAACGTTCTGATTTAACGTTATCATACTGCAATGGCCATTTCGTTTGTCAAGAGTAGAGATTATGATAATGTGTCTGACGGGTCGTTTACTGTAATGGTCTATGTAGGCGAATCATGGTCTAGAGTGGATGCTAAATTAACTATAGTTAATATACTAAGTTGGTGCAAGAAGCTGCTTGGAATAATACTGTATCACACATACCTATTTAGGCTTGGTAATAGTAATAATATGTTAGTCGTGAGAGCTTTGTTAACGACTTCTACAACTTTTCCTCATTCTCACTTGAATGAGAAAACAGCTGCTAATATTATTACCTCTTCAGTTTTCCCTTAACAAAAACGTTAAGTGTAGTCAGTATTTGACTTTAATGAGGCATCATTAATATCCGATATGATCTCTGTTAAAAGGCTAAGTGATATTTAATTATGGCTTGCGGGGTTAATTGTGATGGAATTATGTCATGTTCGACATATTGGTGGAATTTAATATACGGTAATGATCAATGTCTTGTTAGCGGTGCACGTTGATGAGAACGTTTCATTCAATGTTGTTTCAAAAAGTTTGTAACTGACGTAAGCGTGATTCATTTTAATAAAATAAAACAAAAGAAGACCTCCCAGGATTTCAATTTCGAAGCTGACATACATCCATGATGAAGATTTCATATCAATATGGAAAATTCATGTTTACGTGAATCTTGAGGCTAATAATTCCCTGTGAACATAACTTTCTACTTAATCGTGATAAGTTCATCTTGCTTGCTCGAAAATTATTGGTAATTTACGAAAAACTGGTTGTCAAAACTATACCTATAATGTTGAAGCAGCGAGTAAATTACATCATTACATTATCAAGAAAGTATTGCATGGTAGTTACAATAAAAACAAAATTATCCGTTTTGAAATTACACAAGAAATAATACGGTCTCTTCCCGTCATTATGTTGTTAGAAAAAGTACTTGAGGTGGAAAATTACTTAAAGTACTTGATGATGATGACGCCATTTTAACTGTTCTCCAAGCCGAAGTAAGTAGGAATTCTTTTAGGCATGCAGGTGGCGTTTTACTTGATATCAAGTAAGTGCACTATCTAGCTAATAGAATTCAAATTGCTCCCTTGAGCTGGAATGAGGCATTGTTTGTAGGATTTGATAATCTAGTCAGATACGCTGAACATAATATTATAAATGTAGCACGCGAACAGGTTTGAGTAGACAACGAGGCACCACCCGGACTACAACCTCCTGTTTACGATGTTACAAATAATTGAAAAACAGAACTCAAATGCTTATTTAAGTTCAATGATGAACGTGAATCTAAAGCTGAAAATGTTATAACTGGCAAAGCTTGGTATACAAAGTCAAATCATTTATTACAAACAGGTACTTAGAAGCCACATTTGAACGTCAAAATTAAAAAAAAAAATCTAGTCGCCCTTTCCAAAAGGTAGTTTCGTATGGAGAAGAATGGGCAAGAAAGTCCATCGATACTCTTTTAAAACAAGTTTTACAATATTTTGTATATCATTAACTATATAATTATATGTGAAGACGATGCAAATAGAATAAAATAACTAAGTATACCACATAAATATTAGAATAAGCTTGTCAGATGAATTCGTGCAATATGATGTCATTAATGCAACCCACTATAAATACTGACCTGATAGTATCCTTTATTGTGTCTTAACACTTACGAAAGTAGAAACAAGCTGGCCAGAGACCACACAGGCACAGCAAAAAAAAAAATTAATTAATTGTCAAATTACTTATTAAAGCAAATAAGGCAAAAGTTGCAGACCTTACGCAATCAAATAATATACTTTTGGTACTCAACCTTGTTTAACCAATGAATCGTAACCAATAACTGATTTTAATTTTACTTTTGCCGGCGTTCCATTGACTCCATGATTAATGTTAAGTATTACTAGAGGCTTATTATTTTCCGCTATTACCAACTTGAATTTACTATCTCTACGACTTTCTGTACTTAAACTTAGAGTTCAATTTCCCGTAAACGTAATCCGCGACAATTTGTCTCGAATTGCGGCTGACTTACTTAATTCTGCGACTGTTTAGACTCTCAAGTTATGGTGATAAAGGTGTAATTTGTTTGCAGGGAGTGTGGTAATAAAGTGGTTGTGTTTTTTTGTTTATACTGCAACCAGGCCGACATGGCGCAGACTGTATGACGCGTAGATCTTGTGGTTTTTGCAAACGAGAGACGGTAAATAATTTAGTGATGTAACTTCTTTGCTGATGGCGATGTCGATAAGTTTTATTTAATAAGTAAGATAAGGTTTTTTTATATTTATACTTTTAAATAGTTTCGTTTCCTACATCGTACTATTATAATTAATGAAATTGGGAGCAAGCTACCAAATATTAGTAAAAAAACAAAAGGCTTATTTTTACCGTATCAAAAAAAATAAAAACCCTGATGAAAATATTTGTTTGTTAGGTAGTTTAATTAAATTCTGTTCCAGTTATTTTCAATATGTGCCTAAAGTGGATTGGGATCAAATTAAAATATTAAAGTGAAGGGTTTATATATGAAAAGCTTTTCGAGCGAATTTAAATTTATACTAGTTTTTGCCCGGGACTTCTACATGGATTTTTTTGTATTTTCATGAAACGTAGGTACATTTATTATTTTCGTTTTTACCTTTTTTTAGGGACTTAATTTTAGTACCTACGTAGTAGTACTTACCTAGTAAACGTGGGTACATTTATTATTTTCGTTTTTACCTTTTCTTAGGGACTTAATTTTAGTACCTACTACTAATAAAAAATTAAAATATTTCATACAAAGTTTATGTAGGTTTATAAGATAAACTATATTGTAAGTAATTTATAATATTTATAATTCTCTTAATGATTATTGCCTCTGTAATTCTTGTTATTGGCTATTAATCTAATTAACCTTTAACTTACGATAATATTATGAGGATTACACAAAAGTCTCTGTATCGATAAACAGCTCTATTCATTTCCTTGTTCTAAACATTTTGGAGTATGATAATAGTGATACTGATGATAATAGTGGTAATGTCAAGATCATCGGATTTCATTATCATAAATAAGTTAAAAGTCATCTAGTCAAATGATAATTGCGTTTTGATTATCAAATATTTTACTAATTTGCCAAAACGTCGATCCGATTTCCCAATTTGATTGGAATTAGTGACGAGGTCAAAACATTAATCCCTTTAGAGTCGGTGACCTGATTTTATAATTACGTATTAAAATTTAATTATTTCTTTAAATTATTCTAAATTAATCTGATTTTGGCACACTGTAATAACAAACATGATCATATAATTCGACCGCAGCTTCGCCCGCGTGGTAGCCGGAAATTATCCCACGGAAACGTACAACCGGGATAAAAAGTTTTCTATATATTAATACAGGTTTCAAACTATCTCTGTGTCAAATTTCATCCAAATCCGTTGAGCTGTTTTTGGGACAATCTGTAACATACATCCGAGCCAAGACAAACAGGGGGCTTACCATCACCTCTTAAAGCAGGGCAGAAGTTGAACTGCACTACTTTTTTGTACTAAGACGTCATACAAAAAACTAGTGCAGTTCAACTTCTGCCCTGCTTTAAGAGGTGATGGTAAGCCCCCAGACAAACGGACAAAAATTTCAAAAACTATATTTTCAGCATCAGACTCGTTTCCCACCTCATAGCAATTTTTTCAAAAATATTCAATATACAATTATGTCTTCGTTTTTTTTTCTGTATTTTTATAGATGTACTGTTTTTAATAAGTAAGTATAATCATCGTCGTCCTTCTGCCGTATCCTACTGTATTTGGAGTCGGTACTGCATGTCATCATCTTCCATACTTACTTTCTGTTAGTAATGTACTGGATGTCACACTATCAACATTGGTACTCCTTCAATAAGAATTTCGAGTTCCAATTTTCTTTCAATTAAATTAATTGAGGAAAATGCGCTTACTTTCCGTAATAACTTGAAACAATATCAAGGCTGTGTGGCAATCTCCGGGTAATCTTGTCAGGAAAGGTCGAGCGGGTAACTTCGCGGGTTAATTCATTTTTAATCCCGAAGGTTGAGTTTTAATTTTGTAGAATTAGGTCACTGAAAAAAAAAGTTATTAAAAAAATAAAAAAACCCGACTGCGGTAGGTAAAACCCTACTCGAGAGGTTTTGAGAAAAATTTTTTTTTTTAAGACATACATACATACATAGTAGTTGCCATATTGAATTTTCACTAACGTCATGTCTTTAGTGACACTCGCCGGACTAAGAGGAATCGATTGACGTGTGAATCATAAAAATCGGCCCAGGCGTTTGGTCTGTATAGTGCTTCAAAGGAACATACAAACATACATACATACATAGGCTGATGAACACATTACCACTCCTTTGCGTCGCGCAGTCGGGTAAAAAGTTTCTATGTTAGTTTTGTGCGGTTTCGTCGACTATTAAGTGATTATGGATGAGATTCGTGTTGTGATGATGATTCGTGTTGTTAATTGCATTGAGTGACAGAAATACACGAAAATGCTGATGTGTTATAGTGATTTCTTTGAAAATGTATATTTTTTTGTTGGAATTTTCCTGTTTCAATTTCAATTGTTTTGTTGTTCAACCTAATCAGGTTCCTTGATTTATGTATTATATAAAATAATACTTCGTTTTTTGCAATCTTTATCTAGTTCGACAATACATCATTTTTACATTCGAACGCTCTGTGAAGTTAAAATGCTTATTCTCATTGCTGTTCTTTTTACAAACTCGTGACTCTCTCTTATCCCCATTAATTTCATTTTCGGATGTTCGTTAGGATTTATAAGATTTTAAGCACTTCCGCATGCACGGGAAAATACTAAACGTTATTTTTTACATATTTGTTCCTAAGTGGATTCTTATTAATAAGAATGTCTGTAATGAGATCGCCATCAGTAGACTATGTATCTCTTGAATATTTCTTTATGACAACATTTCCATGCATCTCATTATCCTTATAGTTTATTGGCAGTTCAATTTATTATGGCTTAGATAGTTATTCATTAGAATAGTAGTTATCGTCAATAATATTACATACAGCATTAGAAACAACCGTAATGATGTCCCAATGCCAAAGGTTATCGACGTAAGCGTGTCAATAAATCCCATTCGATATGAATCTCGATAAGTCCATTCAGTATATGCTCTGTTTTAGTTTTTACCCTCACTAATCATCGGTCGTTACGCGTTTGTTTTTTCAAGACCTCTCGATTGACTGATGAGGTCCTGCACTGATTCTGGTGAATTAATAACAAATTCCCATTTGCGGTCATGAAAATCTGCTTCCTGAACATTTTGTTTGATTTTTCGGTTGAGTGTTGTACCTATGTGAAAATGAGGCGAATGATTAAAAAAATATAGACGTCAATGGTGACCAGAGTAAATCATTTCATGAATCACTAGTTTTAGTCAGTACTTCATATAGTCGATATCAAAGATTTTTCCAAGAAATATTCTAGTACTTATGATTTGATGAGATATATAAAACTTTAATGTTCTTTACGCAACAGCTGTTAGTGACGTAAGATACCTACAGATCCTTATAAAGAAGATTGCCTGGAGCAGTAATTTAATGGGCGTGTTCACGTAATATTAAAGCAATCGTTTAAGTTCTTAAAATTGATTTATAGTCTGCAGTATATATTAGATTTGTAGCATGACCCCATCATTTTATTAATGAACATCTAATCTATCCATTGATTTTTATCTTCCATCTTGTTCATCCATCATTTGCCTTATTCATAAATTTTATTAGTAGCTTTAATTTCCGCTTAATAACATTCTAGTCTTCTTCGCTCTATAAAACTTACCACTCAATAAAAATTTATAGATAATATAGTTCTTTTATCTAAAATTATACTTCATTGTAGTACACGACAGGGGCGATATTAAGATCTAGACAAAACTAGGTCATAGTTATTACAACCTCTCCCGACATAATTCTTAAATTTTTGAACAATGGAAATAAAAAGAAGATATACTGCACAGTAAACATTCGTAACACAATAAAAATATCTAGAACAGTGATACGTTTATCTTTCAATCCAACCTGTCAATAACGCCATTACGTTTCACTTACATTAAAAATATCTTCGACGTATCTTTTCTAATGCCATCAGCTGTATACCGTCAATGTTTAACTGTTTCACTGTTTATTATTATCTTAATAGCACCATTATACAGACTTTAACCCACCTTGGCATTGAGAGAAATGAGTCGTAAAAATACTATCTATTAATATGCAAAGTCATTGACTTTTAATTATTTTAAGTGTTCATTAATTTGCACAACTTTCTAATGCGCATGTGCCATCAATAAATTAATATAAATGGTTCGTTATGTAAGTATCAAAACGATTTGAAAACGTTTTAGTCCATTTAATTGGGTTTGAATTTAAATATTTGCATTTGATAATAGAAAAGATCCTTTTTTGTAAATAATAATTGGAGAGAAATAATTTCGCCTTTTATGGGGAAACGTAATCTGCACACCGTTACTACATTTCAATTTATTAACTTTTACTTTTAATTAACACGTATGATGAAGATGAGACCAAAAATAAATAGTTGGCTCTTCGTGTACCTACACAAATTAGAAAAAACATACTAGTGCCACATTTCAGAAACACAAGTGAATATTGTTTTCCATCTGAGAGCATTATTGGAATTCATATAAAAAGCTAGTAAATATTATATTACTTAGATGAAGCGCCTGCCTCTAAAAGCAAGCACTCAGTTTTTATACGAAAATATTGAAGCCCACATAATGTTTGGTATCGAAACTACTCTGGAGTTTTACCTTTTTACTAGTTACATAGACAATGCTTTCCTGATAATTTGAACATCGATAATTGGATAATCACACTAATAATATAAAGGCGAAAGTTTGTGAGTGTGTGGGGGTGTATGTGGGGGTGTGTTTATATGTTTGTTACTTCTTCACGCTCAAACGGCTCGAACAATTTTGATAAAATTTTTTATGAAGGTAGCTGACACCCTGGATTAACATATAGGCTACTTTTTATCCCGATATTCCCAGGGGATCGACATTTACGCGGGTGAAACCGCGGGGCGCAGCTAGTAACTTATAAAATTAATTGTAAAAATAAATGCTTAAATAAACCCCTTTACATTACAGTTTTAATGAAAGGGTATCAAAAATATTTAGCAGTGCGTGGTCAAGTTTATTTTCTTTTTAAAAACTTGACCACGCACTGCCAAACGCATTATTGTCGTTAAAATTCCGTTCATATTTTTCAACAAAAAACGTGCACTTATCGCGGATACCATCGACAGGAAACAGCCCATCACTAAACGTATAAATACTAACGTGTAGAGCAAATAAAACGGTAAAACCGGGCTTTTAAAGTTTTTCCACATCCGTCCGATGCCGATGAGCTGTTTGTTTGTTGTAGGGTTAAAAGCCTAGGTTCCAACACGTGCCATTTGATAGTGTTTGTTGGGGACTAAAAAGTAGGTAAATGTTTTTTGCTTGTAAGGTTTTTTTTTGCTTACAAGATATGGAACAAATTCCTTGTCTAAAATGGACGATTAATTTCACAAAACTAAAAAAAAAACTAGTCTGAAATTAACGTTTTTTTTTTTGTTTTTTTTTTATGTAGGTACCTTTTGGTATTGTTATTTAGCCTTATTGAAGCGATATGTTATTATTAATGAACGAGTGTATTTAATAGTTAACTGCTAAATTGATTATACAGGAAAAAAATAACCAGTGCGCAAACTGTAATCATGAATTCAGCATAATTATGACTCTACTAGGAGTCTAGACCCTGTAGCGTAGAAATACTTAATTCAAAATTACAATATGGATGTAGGTATCGTTGGTCTCAAACTAGGCACAATTAAATTAATTAAGTTAATTATTAGTTGGTTATTTAAAAAAAAAGTGTTCCATACATTTTGACCGCGTAGGTATTGCACTTTTTTAGGAAGCATCTGATTTTTTTTTTTACAATCGAGGAAAATCTTCCACGCTTGGTTACTGTTTGCGCACTGGTTAAAAATGTCTTCCGTCTATTCTTTCGCTAAATACATTAATTTACCGATAACATTATCGAGGTGCAAGTGATAAAAAACAATTGGTACCTACTGCTATTATAAGTATTAAGTGTCACTTTTAGCCCCTAGGGATTAAAAAGCTATTTTAGTCCCTGTTTACGAAGAATAACAATAGCTCTTTTGAATAGATGTGATAAAAAAACAATAGATACCTATACCTACTACTGTTATAAGTATTAAGTGTTATCAACACCCACGTCTATGAAAGGTGAAGTTCCTCATTTATTTTTAACGTGGGCGGGTAAAATTCCCACCGTTCATACTTAGGCTTACATCAGTCTACTACCATTTTTTATTGTTACCAAAATAAATATTTTTCTGGAAAACAGCCTCTTCCCAGAAAACAATATTTTAGTTTTCAGTAACTTTCAAAATTCCAGGTGTTAATGTCAGACTTGTTTGGGGTCGTTGACCCTGTTCATCTTGGTTAGTTGGCACAAAGAAAAATTTAAAGTAGATATTGGCGCCGATTCCCTTGTTCACAAACTAAACTAAATTTAAGTTCAGGCATCTTTTTCTTTCTATTTCATTAAGACAAGGACAGAAGTTAAATATTAGTTTAGTCCTGTCAAATTAAGATACTCCATAGCAAGTTTAAACGTGATTAAAAACATGGCTACTAAAAATACGTCAATTTACGTTAGGCGCTGTCTAATTTGACAGGACTAAACTAATATTTATCTTCTGTCCTTTTCATAATGAAATAGAAAGAAAAAGATGTACTGAACTTAAAATTAGTTTAGTTTGTGAACAAGGGAATCGGCGCCATTTTCTTCTGTTGCGCCTCAACATACCCTTACATACTCCTTTTGCTTAGTGCACGTTCATGCATCTGGACACGCACGCCGGTTGCTAGTGCTCAGCTGACCTGATCTTTCTGAAGAAACAATAAGGTCACTATTTGTCCTTCTACGGCGTCCCCTACCGGCGTTTCCAATGTCATCTGCCCTGTAAATACCCTCCATGAATACCCCAAAACATTATAAAAAACTTTTTTTCTTTTTTTTTCCGGATGGGAAATCATCTAATGACCCCTCCCGCTCTGGGTGGAGCGGAAGGGAGTGTCAGACTCTTACTGACTAAAACCCACCCGTGTTCCTTCGTTAGCCCTTTATGTTCCGGGCCATTAGAAACGACATTACTAAACTTCTGACTCCAAGTTTCCTCCAAAGTATATAATTAAATAGAAAATCCGTTGGTCCGTAAAGGTCAGTCTCAGGAAATCTGTTATCAAGGCTAATCTAATAAGACACTGTAATGATTATTTATCACTTCATCTTGACGTCAGAGTAAAACGTTGTTCATACTGGAAAATTTCTATTAAATACAAAGTGTTGATTTTGCATCCTCGTCAAATTTCAGGGGGTTGTCATTAAAGACATTTTAGTACTTTAGTACTTTAATACTTTAGTATTTTAGTACTTTTGTACTTTGTAAAGTAAAAGGCGTTTGTTTTTTGTGTGAAAGCGCGGTTATAGGCTAGTAACAGACGGGCCGGGTTTAAATACGGCTGGTTCACACTTACGGATTTCCGTAAATAAGAAAAAAAAAACCTACCCATTTTATTGTTGATTTGGGTCGAGAATCATTAGCACAATTACGTCCTTGAATTTGACTAGGATGCAAATCAACACCTTGTATAACATAATATTTATTTATTGACAAGCTATGTATACACTTTACTAGATTCTGTCCGCGACTTTGTCCGCGTGAAATTTCGTGTTCGCTTAGCGCTCTTTCTACCTTTTTTCTTTTCCTCGGTTTCTAAGGGTCCTAGCGTCCCGGGTGTCACCATTGCCAGGATCGCCCAGAGGACACGGTGGAGCACACGGTGGAGGTCTGCCCCGCTTGGGCGGAGCACCGCCATGTCCTCGTAGAGGCGATCGGCAGCGGCGGCGACCTCTCGCGTCCGGCCCAGGTGCAAGCCATGGTCCGGGGCGAGAGGGAGTGGGAGGCAGTCACCTCCTTCTGCGAAGCAGTCATGCTAGCGAAGGAGATGGCAGGACGGCTCAGGGAGAGAGCCTCCCGTCCCAGCCGCCGCGGGAGACGCTCCGGGCGTCTCCGGGACTCCCGGCCACCGTAGGCGCGGGCCTGCGGGCGGAGAGTAATGGGTAGCTCACCGTCCGATCAGGACCAGGCCCGTGCCGGATGGCGCGTACGTGTTCCACGCGCGCCTCAAAGAGATGTCAGCATCGAGGAGGGGCCCCATAGGGCCGAAGCCTGCCGGGTCAGCGGGGTTGTCCGAAAGGGTTACCGCTGGCCCGGAACATAAAGGGCTACAGATATAAAATATAGTTGCGCCAGCGACACAAAGAATATTTAATATTTGGCTCCTTTAGCCAAATATTAATTATTTTTGTTTAGAAAATTAACGTTTATGAAGAGGCTTTTTGAGAAAGTTTTAGACAAAGAAAACGATAAAGAAATTGTTGTAATAAAAGTGAAAAAATTACCATCGCCATTTTATTGTTTTGTAAAATGTTTAATGATTTTATTAAAAAGTACGGTTACATCAGTCACAGTTCGGTACTTCAGTTGCAATTTATAATTAGTAAGTACCTAATGTCTTTTATTTTACACTAGCTTCCGCCCGCGGCTTCGTCCGCAAGGTATGTCGATAAAAACTATCCTATGTCCTACTCCGGGATGCAATCTATCTCTCTGCTAAATTTTATCGAATTAGGTAGGTACTTTCAAATTTATAATATTAGTATGGATGCAAGAAAATCGTCAGATAGGTCGCTACGCTCAATAAAAATGACTGGCAAGAAATAGCGACCTTTATCTAAGTACTGGCCATAATATTAAACCTGCTACAAAAAATACGTTCCGTACATTTATAATTTTCCTATCATTTTTCACAAAAAAACTGCTGACGAACGCCCTTCAAAAATAATTAATAGGCGTTATGTTAATTTACTTCACTTTAATTATACTTTACAAATAAGTACTTATTTTGCGCTATTAATCAATCCACCATTTTGTTAGTCAAAGACTGTGTGAAGGTTTTTTCTTTATAAATTACTACTAGCGTCGTCCCACGGTTTCACCCGCATAGCTAAGTCTCGATCCCCTGGGGAATATCGAGGTAAAAATATGTGTCTATCCAGGTTATATATAAGCTACCTGTGTTTCAAATTTCATCCAAATCCACTCAGCCGTGTTTGCGTGATTGAGTAACAAACATACAAACTTTTACATTTAAAACTTTTTAACAAAAAAACCGACTTCCAAAAAAAAAACACTACAAGGTTAAAAAGAACTTTAATTTCGGAAGTCGGAAACTACCCAAGCAAAATTAATAAAATTTATGTGCGGCCCTTATCCATTAAAAAAAAAAAATTGCAAATCCGTCTATTTATGACGGAGTTATGCCCGAACATACAGTCAACAAAAGAGATAAGTATGCAGGATCGTCGGATATAGTTGAAGTTTAGTAAGAAACCGATGGATGTTGTCGACTGAAATTTAATTTGATAAAGTCCGAGTGCCGACTTGGTTTTTCAAGATATCGCCAAGCGGTTAGTCGACTCTTCACGTGACCTGAGGGCTGGCCTATTTCTTGGCCAAAGAATTAGCATTGCCATACAACGTGGCAATTCTGCCAGCCTTTTGGGCACTGTTCCTGTTGACAGCGATGCGGACGAATTTTTTGATGCCCTATGATCATTTTGCTTATATACTTCATATAAATGTACATATTATTATTTTAAATATTAGCATAAATTATGTAAATATGTTCAAATTTGATAAAAAATAACCTGTTTGTTTTCTATTAATAAAATAAAATTTTAATTGATTAAAAAATATATAATATCCAAATTGAGAACCTCCTCCTTTTTTGAAGTCTGTTATAAACGGAAAAGCCGTCCTGTCAAAGCCAGTCATAACATCATTGAAAAACTACTGTTAGAAAGTTTAACAATAAAAAAACCAAGGAATAGGTATTATAAGTAGGTACGTAATACTTGATATAAACCCAACTTCCATACGTTTAGTACCGTTTAAATAGGTATTATAAAATTCTGAAGTATCAGGTTACATTATTGTAATAAATAATGCAATAGTTTTTAATAACGATTTAGATGCAAGTTTATTGTGTTAGGTATTGTTGCGTAAGCGCATATTATTTACGTTTTTATGCGGTGGTTATGGAACTACGCGTCCGTGTAATATCACATGTCGTACCTACTATATACTTACTCAAGTATTTTTTTATTATTACCTTCATTATATTTTATTTTTTTTCGGTATTTCGATTCAAAACGAGATTAGTACATGGCCTGTATCCCATTGTAAATCATTGCCTGATAAAGCTCATATGCGTATGTACTTTGTACTCCTCATCCCCTTTCACAGGGACAAAAGTGGGAACATTATAGCCTGATATTGCAGTTCGTACGCATATTAATGCGTACGGGTATTTTTGTAGGTACGTAATACTTGATATAAACCCAACTTCCATACGTTTAGTACCGTTTAAGTAGGTATTATAAAATTCTGAAGTATCAGGTTACATTATTGTAATAAATAATGCAATAGTTTTTAATAACGATTTAGATTCAAGTTTATTGTGTTGGGTATTGTTGCGTAAGCGCATATTATTTACGTTTTTATGCGGTGGTTATGGAACTACGCGTCCGTGTAATATCACATGTCGTACCTACTATATACTTACTCAAGTATTTTTTTATTATTACCTTCATTATATTTTATTTTTTTTCGGTATTTCGATTCAAAACGAGATTAGTACATGGCCTGTATCCCATTGTAAATCATTGCCTGATAAAGCTCATATGCGTATGTACTTTGTACTCCTCATCCCCTTTCACAGGGACAAAAGTGGGAACATTATAGCCTGATATTGCAGTTCGTACGCATATTAATGCGTACGTACTTTGGACTTCTCATTCCTTCTCACAGGGAGTAAGCTTGTGTCCCAAAAATAGGAACATTATAGCCTGAGAATGCTAATATGTGTACATACTTTCATTAGACACCCGACAAAGGAATCCCCGATTTTATTGATCACTAGCCCCGATTTTTTTGTTTTTTATTGCTCGCGGCTTCGCCCGCGTGGAGGTCGGAAATTATGCACAGAAAATTCAACCCCCCATTTCACCCTCTTAGGGGTGGAATTTCCAAAAACCCTTTCTTAGTGGATACCTACTCTTCACAAAGACCACACCCTCCTAATTTCATGTCTCTAGGACTAGCGGTTTAGGCTGTGCGTTGATATATCAGTCAGTCAGTCAGGACTTTGAATTTTATATATTTAGATGACAGACTTTCATGACCTAAAATCTCCAACATCAGCTACTGTCGAGTTCAATGTTCTTTCTCCTAGATAAACGGCCGTACACACCGTACCATATAAAGCGAATGTAATTTAAAATCAATTTACTGTTAATATGTGTAACCTCACCCTTACCCCCTCGCTATTCGCGGCAATGCGCAGGAGTCCCAGTAATTAGCCGCGCAGTAGTTTATGGCCGACCCTTGCCGCTGCCAATAAGCAATTTGTGAGAATTGCGTGGATTAAAATATTTTGAGTAATTTAGCTTTATATTAGGTAGATGTATGGATGTATTTTGAGTAATTTAGCTTTATATTAGGTAGATGTATGGATGTATTTTGAGTAATTTATGCGTACGTACTTTGGACTTCTCATTCCTTCTCACAGGGAGTAAGCTTGTGTCCCAAAAATAGGAACATTATAGCCTGAGAATGCTAATATGTGTACATACTTTCATTAGACACCCGACAAAGGAATCCCCGATTTTATTGATCACTAGCCCCGATTTTTTTGTTTTTTATTGCTCGCGGCTTCGCCCGCGTGGAGGTCGGAAATTATGCACAGAAAATTCAACCCCCCATTTCACCCTCTTAGGGGTGGAATTTCCAAAAACCCTTTCTTAGTGGATACCTACTCTTCACAAAGACCACACCCTCCTAATTTCATGTCTCTAGGACTAGCGGTTTAGGCTGTGCGTTGATATATCAGTCAGTCAGTCAGGACTTTGAATTTTATATATTTAGATGACAGACTTTCATGACCTAAAATCTCCAACATCAGCTACTGTCGAGTTCAATGTTCTTTCTCCTAGATAAACGGCCGTACACACCGTACCATATAAAGCGAATGTAATTTAAAATCAATTTACTGTTAATATGTGTAACCTCACCCTTACCCCCTCGCTATTCGCGGCAATGCGCAGGAGTCCCAGTAATTAGCCGCGCAGTAGTTTATGGCCGACCCTTGCCGCTGCCAATAAGCAATTTGTGAGAATTGCGTGGATTAAAATATTTTGAGTAATTTAGCTTTATATTAGGTAGATGTATGGATGTATTTTGAGTAATTTAGCTTTATATTAGGTAGATGTATGGATGTATTTTGAGTAATTTAGCTTTATATTAGGTAGATGTATGGATGTATTTTGATTTTTGACTGTTTTTTTTTTACATTTTAATTATAACAGCCTAACATTACGCCTGTATTTTCTGAAGGGTTAGGCAGAAGTGTACCTATAGTATACCCACTTTTCGCCAGTTATGTTTAAGATCTATGTATAGACGCCAGCGCATCAAGCTATCCAAATTTTTCGAATCAACTTTGAACCTTATGCTTTAGCGATAAAATTTAAAATCTATGACTTTGACTTTTACTTCGAAAATGTCCCAAAGCGTTGCGTCATTCTGTTACTAACAACAAATTGATTTCTCCAATCCACCTAGCGTTTGTTGAATGCCGTGATTTTATAGTAGTTGGGAGTCTCATGACTCGTTTTTCACAAAGTTGGCTAATCTCTGGAACTAACAGTAGGTTTCGAAAAAAATCTTTTTGCATTTGATAGCCCAATTTTTGAGGAAGGCTATATATAGGTTACTTAATTAGCTCTTAAGAGCCGAGCAAAACCAAAAAAAAAGTCTGAAAGAACGGTAAGCGAAAACGAAGAAATAGGGCGATGCGATGCGACAGGGTGAGTCGAGGGAACAAGAAAGTCGCGGGCAGAAGCTAGTTAACCATAAGTTTTAACAGCGTAAATCTTCGAAGATAGATAAAAAAAAAGGTAAAGGGACAGATAAGAGCTAGCCAGCTACGCTTGCCGCGGTTGGTCTGTGGATGGGTGACCATCTTTACATACCGTGACCCATCCGTGCCTCGGAAACCACGATAAGCCGTTGGTTCCGACTGTCATTCGTGAATCTTTGACAGTCGTTACGGGTAGTCAGAAGCCCGAAAGTCTGACGACCAGTCTTACCAAGGGGTATCGAATTACCCAGTAACTGGGTTGTACAGGTCAAGTAGGCAGTCGCTCCATGTAAAACACTGGTATTCAGCTGCATTCGGTAAGACTGGAAGCCGACCCCAACATAGTTGGGAATAGGCTAGGCAGACGCAAACGACGAGATTCCGAATGACTAAAATCACTGCGTTCGCCATTCGCTTGGTGGATTGGAGAAATCAATTTGCTAGCCTATTTTTAGCCCATTTACAGCTAAACTGATCAAGTTATACCTAACAACATTCATTTCCTCATTCAACCGTCACGTAGAACATTGGACAGAACTCCGCGATGACTGAGTTTCATTACTACGTGATCACAACTCACTTTCCACTTGTTATAACTTGAAGTAAAAGTTATAATAGGATTCTGTGTTATCTCTTGGTGTTTGCTTTTCCACTTATTTGTATGGAGGTGGTTTTATCTACTTAGGTAAGTACTAGGTTCTGCCCGCGACTTCGTCCGCGTGAAATTTCTTGTTTTAACATGAAATATATTCTATCGGGATAAAAACTATCCTATGTCCTTTCCACTCAAACTATCTCTATACCAAATTTCATCTAAATCGGTTCAGTGGTTTAAGCGTGACGAGGTAACAGACAGACAGACACACTTTCGCATTTATATCTAATATTAGTATGGATGACACTCGGCAATACTGTAGCTTCCCAGAGGGCTGGCCTACTTTTAGGTCAAAAGATCAACATTGCCATCAAACATGGCAATGCTGCCAGCATTTTGGGCAGTTTTCTCATTGACAGTGATGCGGACGATTTTTTGATGCCCAATTACCTCCTCTTTTAGATAAACACTTTTATACTTTTATCTAACTCTATTATTTCTAACTAAAAGTTCAACTATTGTACTCCCACATATATTTCCCGTGGGAAATAAACCTATACACCGACTGGCCGCTAGAATACCAAAGTTTAAATCATACTAACTCTGAAAACCTTGCTTTAAAACAATGAAACAAAAATGGAATGATGTCTTCTAATTAAGCTAGCAAATTATTGTGGGACGACACATCTAAAAAAAGACGCAGTTATAATAAACAACTTTTCATTTCATTTCATTAGCCTGAGAAACATTATAAAGCATTAGAAACCTAACGTGTAAAGGAAAACAAATTTTAATTGAAAAACAATTTAACTACCATTAAACCATACGATCGATTAGAATCAATCTTCAATCTAACTAATAGTATCAATCTGGTGCATCAAAATATTCAAGGTTTTTCAAACAAAGACTTAGAAGTAGAATTATTCCTGAATTGTTACAATATAGATATTCTTTGTATGACAGAACATTGGCTTAAAAGTCACCAGTTCATGTTCAATTTTAGTAATCACCAGGTTGGTAGTTCATTCAGCAGAGTAAATGCTATACATGGTGGCTCATTAATTTTAATAAATAACCAGCTTAAGTTTAAAGACCGAAAGGATATTGTGAGCCTCTCTGTTGAACGGACAATTGAAATAGCCTGTATAGAATTGGAGCAGTTCATTATATTAAGTGTGTACAGACCTCCTTCAGGATTGTATGATTGTTTTGAAAAAGTTATGGATGAAGTGTTGCACAAAATCTGTAATACAAACAAGTCCATCATCATTTGTGGTGATTTTAATGTTAATTTGTTAGAAAATTCTGGGTTAAGTACTAAAATTATAAGTTTGTTTCAGTCATACAATCTTGCAAACCAATTTTTGGAGCCCACTAGAATAACTCCTACTAGTGCCACATGCCTAGATAACATTTATACAGATGTTATACCAACCCACAAAGACATTATTAACCTAATAGACTCAGATCATTGTGGACAATTAATCACTATTCCAAATAAAAACAAAAAAGTTACTAAAAAAGATATCACTGTTAATCCAAAAACAACTAATCGCTTGGAAACATTTAAAACTAAACTCATGGGTAAATTACCACTTTTGTTCACTAATGATGACCCTAATCAACAATATAATGATTTTTTTAATATGTATTGCACACAATTTGATAACACATTTATTCCAAAAACATTATCGGTTAATAGTATTGCTTCCTTCAGTGACTGGGCCACCATTGGTATACATAAAAGTAGAAAACGACTTTATGAATTATATGAAGAACGGATTTGTATAAACACTGCTGAATTTAATTTATATGTTAAGAATTATTCTAAAATATTTAAAAAAGTTTGTAGTATTGCCAAGTCACGTTATTTGAGTTCAAAAATTAAAAATAGTAGTAACATTATTAAAACGACTTGGAATGTCATTAATAGCGAAACGGGAAGGTCATGCACCCGAAGTAGTGACTACAGCCTTGTTATTGATGACAATATAATTAAATCAGATTGTCAAGTAGCCGCGGCCTTTGAAAATTTCTTTGCAGATATTCCCGTATCAACTACTAAATCTCTTAACTCATCACCCATTGCTGCAGAGTCTTTACTTAAAGAAAACGTTCCAGTTTGCGATTCTGAATTTCACTTCCAATATGTAACTTGTAAAGATATAATTAAAACTTTTCACACGTTAAATGTTAAAAAGACCGCAGATCTATGGGGTAATTCTGTGGATGTTGCTAAGTCGATTATAGACATTGTAGCACCTACTTTAGCTGTTATATTTAATAATTGTATTGACCGTGGTGAGTTTCCTGATCTTATGAAAAACAGTAAAATAATACCGTTGTTTAAATCGGGTAGTACATCAGACCCTACTAATTATAGACCTATTTCAGTACTACCTACCTTTAGTAAAATTTTTGAAAAACTTATTTTAAATCAATTGCAAAGATTTTTTAATAAAAATAAATTACTACATAACAAACAGTTCGGATTTACAAGGGGTCGTTCGACTACCGATGCAGGAGTTGAACTTTTAGGACATATTTATAATGCATGGGAGGACAAATGCGATGCTTTGGGCATCTTTTGCGATTTGTCCAAGGCATTCGATTGTGTTCTTCATGAAACATTAATCAGGAAACTGCACCACTACGGAATCCGGAACGCCTCTCTGGATCTTCTTACTTCTTACTTAAGTGATAGGATTCAGAGAGTTGATGTTAACGGAAAAAGGTCACCCGGATCTGTAGTAAGAATGGGGGTCCCCCAGGGCTCAATTCTCGGCCCATTTTTATTTATTATTTATATAAATGACTTGCCTTACCTCATAAGGGATGAACATGATATAGTGTTGTTTGCAGATGACACTTCACTTTTATTTAAACTCAAACGTCAGCAGCTGGTTACTGACAATGTAAATAACGCCCTTGCAAAAGTAGTTAACTGGTTTAATGTCAATAACCTACTTCTTAACGGAAAAAAAACGAAATGTATTAAGTTTACCATACCCCACGTTAGACAAGTAGAAACTAGTGTTCTCATTAAGGATGAAGAGTTGAAACCTGAAGATACCACAGTATTCCTAGGCTTAACGTTGGATGCCAAGCTTCAATGGGGCCCCCATATAGATAAATTGTCAAAAAAGCTTAGCTCTGCAGCATATGCCGTTAGGAAAATTCGTGATTTAACTGATTTAGAGACAGCCCGTTTAGTATACTTTAGTTATTTTCATAGTGTGATGTCGTACGGTATTCTGTTGTGGGGAAATGCCGCCGATATTCAGACAATTTTTATTTTACAAAAAAAGGCAATTCGTTCCATTTATAAATTAAGTCCCAGACACTCCCTCAGAGACAAATTTAAAGAGATTAATATAATGACTGTGCCTTCTCAGTACATTTATGATAATCTTTTGTATGCACATAAAAATATTAATCTGTTTAAAAAATACAGTGATATCCATAACATAAATACTAGGAACAAACACAAATTTGTTGTTCCTACAACAAGGCTCAAAAAAATAGGTGGCTCGTTTAGATGCCAATGTATACGTTTTTATAATAAACTTCCTAGCCACATTCAAGAACTAGGCCTTAATAAATTCAAATCTTTTATAAAGCGAAAACTATGTCAGAAAGCCTATTATACTGTAAAAGACTATATTGAGGACAAAAAGGCTTGGGATTGAGCTGCTCCAATAGGTTTAGAATGTTGTTTTTATTTTTGCTATTTACACTTTAATAATTTTCTTTTTTTTTTTAAGTATCTATGTACTTAAATAATGACATGTACATTTACTGTATAAAGTATTATATGATTTTAATTATTGTGAATGTGAGGACTATGTGGGTAATTTTTTGTTTTTTCTCTCTTCGTTTTAATCATGATCTGGCAGTTTGAGTAGTTTATGCGGCCTACCCAAATGTCCTGTCTTTGGTATTGTTCGTCGAATCGTTGAGCTCCTTAAGTTCTGAGTTGAGCTGCACGGTTACTGACAAATGCGTGCACTGACTGGACAGGTCCGCTCAATCTGTGTGGTTCTTTCCTCAAAAGACCATTTCAGACACTAATCTACATGGTCCTCAAAGATTATGTCCGGATTTTTTATATACACATTGACATTGATGAATTTTATTTAGACAATGACATGAATATTTACTTTGTAAGTAATTTTTATTATTATTTCTTATTTAATTATTGTGAATGTGAGGACTATGTGGGTCATTTCTTTTCTCCTTCTTAGTTTTAATCATGATCTGGCAGTTTGAGTAGTTTATGCGGCCTACCCAAATGTCCTGTCTTTGGTATTGTTCGTCGAATCGTTGAGCTCCTCAAGTTCTGAGTTGAGCTGCACGATTTTTGACAAATGCGTGCACTGATTGGACAGGTCCGCTCAATCTGTGTGGTTCTTTCCTCAAAAGACCATTTCAGACACCAATCTACATGGTCTTCACACGATCTGACCAAGATTTTGTCTGGACTTTAAAAGAGACTGTGACTTCTGAGTTTGTTTCGGCCTTTCTTCTCAGAATAGTCAGTTAGGAAACGCCGACCTCATCTAGTTTAAAAAAAAATATGATTGACGTGTAAAAGTGTTTGTACAAACCTACTTACAGAAATAAAAATCATTTATCATTTATCAATCATTTATCATTTATCATTTATCATTACTAAACAAAGTGGTGTGAAACCCGTCCAACAATATAATCCCCTCATCAGTTTTCACTCGATACTAGTGTTGCATCAACAATTCAACACAGAATATCGGTAAACTCGCGACGCTATCGCGATCCGATGACAGCTACCCGATTGAACTTCGAATCGAGATGGGAATCGATTTATCGATGCTCAGTTGTTCGGAATGTAGGTCTCTTGGTGGAAATGCGAAGTTTGTTTGAGAGTTACGTGGTTATCGTGGTTTCTCGACTTAGTTGTGACATTTTGTTTCTGTTAATAAGTTATGATATCGATATACTTAGTTATGAAAGTTTGTGTCTTGAGAATTGGACATAGTTTAGAACCAAGTTTTTTATGTGAGATGTACACTAGTTTTAGTTAGCCAACTTGTTAGCAAATTATAACAGTACGAGGTCATTTTCATTAACTTTAGGTACGTACTTCTACTGGGTATAACATGATTATATTATATAGGTTAACATTGTTATAAAATCTAAAATTTCGATATAGAAGTTCGAAAATCATCCAACCACACAAATTGCCAAAATTAAAAAATCTAATTTTAGTGACGCGCCATTCATATCGATAATTTCGCGTACCATCAAAGAATTAAGTTCCCAGTATCGATATCAAACATAACGTATACGAACTAAGCCTTCTCTCTGCAGATCGTGCTGAGTCTACATTAGAATACGTCCAGCACATAGTTTATGTGTGTTGTCTGTGACCAAACAATGAAAATAACTGGCCAGTTCTGTCGCACTATCTTATGAAACAAATTAGGCACATAACATTTGTTAAAATGTTTTACAAGCGTTTGTTTGCGAAGATTTGTTATGTATTTGCGGTTTAAATGTATTTATTCGAGGCAAGTGCCATACAATGCTGACATTTAGTGTCAACTTATATCTCAATGCCTTTAGTCGGTTTATAAAGACGCATTATTCTATCGATAATCGCTTTGTGAGTCATAGGCTGAGAATTGTTAAGGTTTTAATTTGATTGTGATTTTTTTTAAAAACGTGTAAACACTTGTAATTTTCTGGTAATAGTGACTGACAAACGTCGTCCCCGTATTACAAAAAATCACCGTAGATTTTTGGTTATGTCGGTAGACATCGATTTGTCTACTTTATATGTATTCACGGAAAAAATATTTGACTGTTGGATGTAATTTGTAGCGGTATCTACAACGCCACATGCGGACAACGCGTCATACTACGTCACGCAAATCAATCCTACATCGCGCAAGCAGAGTTTACCGTGCAATTAGCATAGATACAACGGCCCCGACATAAATCATTGGGCAGTTGCCCGCCAGACATAACACCCGTCTGGTCGGAGGATCCTCCCTTTTCTATAGAGTATGAGTGAGCTTTACACCCTGTTCCTCATACCTCTAAACTGGTGACCCCGAACATGAACGTCAGCGCAGCCTTCGTGCACCTACTTCAGCGTGACGTCATCATCACTCCCGCAAGCTTTAGCGGCGAGTCACCCAGCCAGCCAGCTTCCACGGCTTCAACGGGTATCCTGACCACCAGCATGCAGCGACCACGCATTCCTGGTCATCACCCTCAGCCTCATCAGCAACCTCGGCACAGCACACTGCACTTTCGGCCGGCCCACAAGCAGAGCCCTTGAAATACGCTCTCCTGGTCGACGCCAGCAGTCGGCCTCAACCCGGCGCCTGTACCACATCCGACGCACTGGAGCATAACGCAGCGCCACCCCGACTCACTGGGGACATCTCCGCAGACAGTTCCGACTCACCGTGAATTATGCGGCAACCGGTTCCGACTCACTGGAACCTCAGCTGGCCTGGCAAGCATCGCAAGATACAAGACTCAGCCCACTATCGACCTCCGGTCTCCGGGGGGGAGTGATGTAGCGGTATCTACAACGCCACATGCGGACAACGCGTCATACTACGTCACGCAAATCCTACATCGCGCAAGCAGAGTTTACCGTGCAATTAGCATAGATACAACGGCCCCGACATAAATCATTGGGCAGTTGCCCGCCAGACATAACACCCGTCTGGTCGGAGGATCCTCCCTTTTCTATAGAGTATGAGTGAGCTTTACACCCTGTTCCTCATACCTCTAAAAATTCATCTGGATCTGATGTGTAGCTTCTCTTATGGTAAATAGCTTAAATTTTCTAGCTAACTAACCGACTCCTTGATAGTTCAAAAGTGTCTGTAAATGGTTTAATTCAAATAAATGCTTTCACTTTGAGTTTGTATGCAATTTCGTTTTAAGGATAAAAAAAAATACTTGGTTTTTATAAGATCACTTTTTTGTCCATCTGTCCATCAGCCAGGGCCCTTTTTTTTGGGTACAAAAGCTAGACTAACCATTTGCATTAAATACTGATCAGTTGGAAAACTGCTGCGAACATTAACCAAATATCTACACAATTAGAAGTTACAAGTGCCTCGTCAACTTAACAAAGTCAGTAGTTACAAGTGCTTTGTCAACTTCAATAACAAAGTCATTGTAACTACTAATTGTGTATTTGGAGCAGTTTCCAAACTGATTAGTTTATTCAAATTAAACAGTTTAAAGGGCCTTACAGTAATTACTAAGAATTACCATTGGTGTTCTAAAGTAAAGTCTGACCCAAAATGTTTCAACAACAAAATAAATTAACAACTAGTAATTAATATAGAAAAGCAATTAATGGCTTGGCGGAATTTTCAATTAATTTCTTTTGTCAAATTTTTTGGAGAAAAAAGTAAGAGGAATTTTTTCTTTAAAATTAGGAATAAAAGAGATCGTCACAAAAAAACTGGTTTAAGCGAGTTAAACATGAAAATGAGAATAATAATATTCATTTTACATCATTATAAAAACAAAATTAGAGAGGAAAGCGAAGAAAAACATGTACCTACCTGTTTTTCATTATAACTGTGTGTGTGTCTGCCGAAATAAGTCAAAGTCAAATAATTTATTTCAAATAAATAAGGCATTTTGAACGTCAAAATTAAAAAAAGAAATGGAATTGAATCTAGTCGCCCCTTTCAAAAGGTATTTCCGTATGAAGAAGAATGGGCAAGAAACTCCACCGCTAATGTTAAAAATGTTTTACAATATTTTGTGTAGACACATTATAATTATTATGTGAACACGATGCACCTAGAATAAAATTACTATACCACAATAGGTAAAAAGAATAAAAATAAAGCAATGACATGTACAGACGCCAGCACATCAAGCTACCCGAAACTGTCAAATTTTCCCAATCAACTTTGAACCTTATGCTTTAGCGATAAAGTTGAAAATCTATTGAAGAAATTTGACAGATTGTAGTAGCTTGATGTGCTGGTATCTGTACGTTAATTAACCTTTCGGGGAAACAAGTATGCGAATCCCCTTGGTAAGATCACACTTTCGGGCCTCTGACGACACGTAACGACTGTCAAAGATCCACGAATGACAGCCGGGACCAACGGCTTAGCGTGCTTACCGAGGCACGGAGGAGTTTTGGTATGTAAAGATGGTTACCCATCCACGGACCAACTGCGGCAAGCGTAGCTTAACCTGATCGATCGACCTGTGCGGCTGTTATTAGGTAGCCGCACGGGTCATTAACAATATGTCTCATTTAATAATTAAGGCTAAGAATTGCCATAAACGAGTTAATGCCGCCAGTCGCTTGGGTACAGTCAACAGCAAAAGTAGATGATCAAAATCAGAAATTCAATACTAATGATCGGAGTTCGCGTCAGAGTGTGGCGTCGAAGTACTACTACTTAGAATACTTACTACGTAGAATACTTTGAATCACTTCGACGCCACACAGTTCTGACGCGAACTCCGTTCATTAGTATTGAATTTCTGACTTTGATCATCTACTTTTGCTGTTGACTGTACATTACCAGTTGACAGCGATGCGGATGAATTTTTCGACGCTATATTTATTTTAGTTTGTGAATACTTTTAGTTGAGTTAGGATATAATTTTGTTATTTTATTACTTATTTAGGTATTAGTTGTTATTTAATCTTACCATAACCTACTGAGATATTTTCTTGGAAGATTTAACACAACATTAAGTCAACAATTACTAGAACACATACATTTTCAATCAGAAACAACATTCTAAACGTTACTCGTGTGAAATGTAGAACAAATCCTTGAGAGTATGTTAAAAGCAAAAAGTATCCGACACAAGGTTTTATATCGCAGAAATCGATCGCCATATCAATCGATTTTCCTTAACAAGTCCATTCGATTTAATTTACTTATCGATAAATAATTGCGCAATTTACCTACATCACTATTGATTTTGTGGTATGGTATAATAATTTTATAACTGATATTGATCAGTTTTTAAGTTGTATATGGGTAAGTAATTATTATAATAGAATCGTTTCATTTTATATTAATTATAATAAAATTCAAAGTCCTGACTGACTGATATATCAACAGCCTTAACCGCTGGTCTTAGAGACATGAAATTTGGAGGGTGTGTTCTTTATAAAGAGTAGGTATCACCTAAAGAGGGTTTTTCGAAATTCCACCCCTAAGAGGGTGGAAAAAATTATATATAGGTAGGTATAAAAAAAACTTGTAATATTGAATGAACGTTTTGATTTCTTACCGTGAAAATGAAAACGCATAGGAATCTTAAGAAAATATTGATCCCAGTAAAATAAATAGGAATCCAGTTTTGTTCATGTTTTTGTCGTAGATAAATAAAATATTTTGCGCCAAAATAACACGTAGATAGATACACTTATTTATAGGGTCAATAGATAAGTGCGTTTATTTATCCATTTATTTCAGGCATCAAGGCCCATATAAAACACATACAATACAACATTATAATTACACTAAAAAAACTAATAAACTAACGCACACGAAGTGTCTGCGTCGTGTTTCGCGGACTAGTGCATAACTTTTTAGCAAATTAATTTCTTCAAAAAAAGTTTACTATCTTATCTCATCTAGACACTTAGCACACACCTTAAAACTAATAAATAAAATCACAAAAAACGTGCAACCACAATCAAGCTTATTAAAAGACAGTGTCGCATAAAGGCGTGTTCAGAGTCAGCCACAAATCATCCACACGCTAGCGATAGCGATCAACTCTTACCGCTAACGATGCTGAGATACCATAGATAAGTATCCGTGAGATCCGGCTGATGGCTTCGACTTGTCGGAACATAGATATCGCGACACGGCTATTGTTTTTTGTGGTGCAAGCGGTAGGAGATTAGGTAATAGTTGGTGTTTTTTTGCGGCATTGTGTAATTATTACTGTAGTAATAAGTTACGTTAAAATAATTGGCTTATGTGTTAAAATAGATTACATTTTGAGAAACTGTTTTTTTTTATAGTAATGTCTTATCAAATGTCATTTATCTTTTTAATATAAACACAGGGTTATTGGTAATACATTAACAACCTCTTAAGAGGTCATTGTATTCATCATTATGAACAACTTTTATTATGGGACCAAAATTAAAATCGCGAAAAAAAATCAGCTGTTCCCTACATTTTGAAGAGTTATACGAACATAAATATAGGGAACAGCTGAATTTTTTTCGCCATTATACTTCAACGAAAAACAAAATTCTTCTTTCTCGTCGAAGTTTATATAACATGATTAGTTTTATAATTTATATATTGACAACGACAACACTACTAACAAAAAGCCTTAATACACACAAGCATACATACAAGCTAACACTAAACATAAAATAAAAGAAAAATACAGGAGCTGATTGGGCTTCAAAAAATTCGTCCGCATCGTTGTCAATTGAAGTGCCCTAAACGCTAGCAACATTACCACGTTGGATGGCAATACTGATTATTTGGGCTAAAACTAGGCAAGCCCAAACATATACATTACATATAGTTAAGTATATACAACATGATACATTACCTACCTCAAATACTCTCACACACAAATAAAAAGGACACAATATCTAATAATGGCGTGTTCATACGTGGCCACAAGTCATCGTGACGCGATAGCGATCAACTTTTACTAGCTGTCGATATAGATCGTGTTGATAAGAGATATCCGGCTGATGGTCAGCCAGACAGCCTTGTCCGAATGTAGATTATAATATAGAACAATTGTTGATTTGCAAAACAGTGAGAGGTAGGATTGAGATACGTGTGTTGAAAAAAGTAAAAGTGTTTTTATTTTAAAACAATCGTCTGGCCTATTGTGATGGTCTAGACTAGACTTTATCTGTACATATCTATATCTATACAATCTATATAAATAAATAAAATTGAAGTGTCTGTTTGTAATGTCAAAATAACGGCTTTTTTATTACTAAATACATAAATTAAAGTATATGCGGTACCTATTTATAGCAAAATATATTTTTTTTTTTTTTCTGTCTGTGTGTTGGTTCCGGCTAATCTCCGAAACGGATAAACCGATTTTGGCGAGATATATATGCTGATGTCATAAGCAGTAACTTAGGCTGCTTTTATTTTAGAAAAAAAATTAAAACCCCTGAAATTCAATTTGTTTTCCGACATGCAGGCGAATGAAGTCGCGGGCACAGATAGTGGATAAATGAAATTACTTGAATAGATTTTTTTTAATGAGGGTCTTCTGAAGTGACGTTCACTAGGTGGCAGCACTGAGACGTCAGGTCTGGGCACCTGTCAAAAGTGTCAAAGCTTCAAACTATCGAACAAAAAGTCGTGTGCTCGAAATGGAAATACTTAAACGTAGTTATGAGGTTACCGGGAACAAAATTAATATTTTATTAAAAACTAACTGACCCGACAGACATCGTGCTATCCAATTTTCTATAAATCATACAAAAATCCCATAGAAAAAATGACGTTCAATTTTCCCCGATTTTGTATTTTTTTTTCGGGAAAGTTTTCCAATTTTTCTTTATTTATACAGGTTGTGTATGTGAAACTCCAACATAACCTTCCTTCTGGGAAAGGCGGCTTCCCAAAAGGATTTCCACGCTATCAAAAATAAATTAAAATAATATTCAATCTACATTGCTAATGTAAAAGAAAAAAACTATTCAGCTTTTTATAACTTGCACCGTGAAAAGGAAAATATACAAGCTATTCGAAGTGTAAAATTATGAGCCTGTAAAAGGTTCGAACTTCTACGCCTTAGCCAATTACCTTCAACAGTTTCTAGTTATCCTGAATCGTGACCTAAATTATACAGCTTCAACAAATGATTATTTATTTTTTCTTTTGTTGAATGAATGAATGAATGATATATTTATTTGCAAGAACGGAGGTAGATAACCGAATACCGTAGCCGTTGGTCCCGGCTGTCATTCGTGGATCTTTGACAAGCGTTACGGGTAGTCAGAAGCCCGAAAGTCTGTCAACCAGTCTTACCACGGGGTATCGTATTACCCAGTAACTGGGTTGTGGAGGTCTGATAGGCAGTCGCTCTATGTAAAATACTGGTATTCAGCTGCATCCTCCGGTTAGACTGGAAGTCGACCCTAAGATAGTTGGGAAAAGGAAGCAGATGATGAATGTAGGTAGCTAACATAAGTTCTAAAGATCTATGGGTTTTTCTATATTCGGCATTTCAGCCGTGCAAATTTACATTTTGTTTGGACTAAGGTAAAGTTTTTTTTAATAACCGTTTTGTTTGTTGGTAACTGGTTAGTGTAGGTCAGATAGGCAGTCGCTCCATGTAAAATACTGGTATTCAGCTGCATCCTTTTATACTTGAAGCCGACCCCAACATAGTTGGGAAAAGGCTAGCCAGATGATGATATACCAAATTACTGTGAATGCTATCATTTATAACTAGGTATAAACTTTTTGCTTTATTTAGCACCAATACAACTGCTAAACGTGGTCGTTTTAGCAATTTTCTCCGACTGTTCATAGTACTTGTCATTGGTAAGTGTGCAGTGTCAATCAGTAGACGTTTACGGGTTAATAAATGATGATATTGATAACGCTATTTGCTTGGTAATTAAGATAATATCTCTAAGCAATCGCTATCAATCAGTATAAATGTGGTATTCTGCATTATTATTAATATATTATTAAGTTTATCTTGCATAATACTGACCAATGCTTTTTTTTTTGACCCCTCCCGCTCTGGATGGAGCGGAAGGGAGTGTCAGACTCTTACTGACTAAAACCCACCCGTGTTCCTTCCTTAGCCCTTTATGTTCCGGGCCAGCGGTAACCCTTTCGGACAATCCCTCTGACATAGAATAGAATAGAACATACTGACCAATGCTTCAAAATTTGTTATTACCTCTTCAGATCATAATGATCTGATTTAAGATCTACTAAACTTAAAGGCTGCCTCGTTGGCTTAGTGGTCGCAAGCGCTAAAGCTGAGCCATGAGGTCCTGGGTTCGATTCCCAGGCCAGACAAAGTGTTATTGGATTTTTTCCTTTGGAATTTCCTCGGAGTCTGGATTCGTGCCCGGTTGATGGCAATAGGGTCGCCCCCCCTATTACATGGGACTTAAACATAACTGGCAAAATGTGAGTGTACTAATAGGTACATATCTGGCTAATCCTTAAGAGATTACAGGCGTGATGTTATGATAAGTGAATTTTATTTCAATCATGGCCCATAGAAACTTTTCCAATTCCAAGCACTTTCAAACTACACAAACACGCACGACAAATCCAGAGATTTCTAACTTTTCTATCATACATCCATTGTCAAATTCACCATTACAACTAAATCGATCATCGCAAACCAACAAAGGCATTGATAACAATCGATGTGACAGAGTTTCACTCGCGTCGTGTCTTCTATTCGAATGCCAGTATCGATACAATCGGCTTCCGAACGAGATCGCAATCGCTACGTTCGTGCGAACTTGTCAATTGTCAGCTGAGGGAATCGTGATATTGTGAGTTCTTTTTTTATTTTTTTTTACTGAAGATTTCCGGCATGCAGGCTCGTTAGAATTACAAGAAGCTTACGATTCAAGATTGAAAGAAAAAGCGTGATTAGTTTTCAAAGGTAGCTTGCTCGTTAAAAGACCTTATTTTGAGCGAGTATTTTCTATATTTGCTAGTAAGTAAGCTGTAACAACATAATAAATATATCCGAAAAAAAAAAACTTCTAAAATATTTCAATCCTAAAACATAGATAGGTATTGGTAAAAACTTAAATATTATTACTAGCTGTGGCTCGCGACTCTGTCTGCGATCCAAGATGAAAATAAACCTATATCGTTCTCCAGGTTATGGTCTACCAATTTGCCAAATTTCAACCAAATCCGTTGTCAAGCCATTTGATCAAAAATAATTTGATTTCCTGCAACGGACTTGCCCAGACCAAAGACTTTAGGCTCCTTCAAACAGGCGCGACACGCGATAAAATCGCACGCGACACAAAGGTGCCGAAAGTCGCGCAACGGGGTCGGTGCCTTTGTGTCGCGCGCGATAATATCGCGTGCCGCGCCTGTTTGTAGGAGTCTTTATCCCAGCAGTAATTAACATTATCCGGTAATGATTGGGTATCTTTTATTTTGAACTAATATTTAGTTATGCAAGTAACTGCCAACTAAGATGCGTTTCTCATCATTACCTAATCTTAATAAAAAGAGCTACTGATAATTAAAATTAATATTTTTTAAACTACTCTCAAATTGCGTGAAAACGATAACCTAAAAAGCCAGTTCCATTAAAAGTTAACTATTTAATTAAGGGGCTTACATGACCTAAAGCGCGGTCACTGTCGGACTGCATAAAAAAGAAAGAGAAGCGCGATTACACAACACTGGTAATTTATTGCAAAATATGAAGCAATTATTTAATTACAAAAAATCTATTGTTTGGACTAAAAAATTAAAACACTAGTATGTATTTTAGTATGTTGCTTGTAGAATAATCTGACAAAAAATCTGAATGATTGTATGTATAATTATAGTATGGTTTTTATTGTAAAAAGAAAGTTTTTAGTGGTATCTTCATGATTTTTTTCTATCGTATAAAATTAGTTGTATTATGTTTTCAACACACTATCTACCTAGCATATATCCAGAAAAATATCATAATTTTTTGATTTTGATTACTGTAGTCGATCATATACTTTTATTGCTTCTAAAACTTGCGTTTTTTGTGTTTAGGTCCTGTAAGCCCCTTAAAATTAACTGTAAAATTTGAGATTCAAGTTAACCACTTAAAGAGTTGGTCAACCGGGCTATGAACATGAACCATATCAGTTATCAGCATATTATCAGCGAGCAATTATCACTTTGATATCTTCCGGTATTAGCTTTAAAATGGATAGTGTTTATGCTGGTCTATTGAAATGTAGACGGTAAGGAATTAGTTAATTATAATATTATGATATTAATACTACATAATTATTATAAGTTTATAATACAAAGTTAAATGACTATCGTATCAAAAAAGTCTTTAACGATCTAAGAAAAAATATCTGTGCCTATCACAATAAAATTCATGATTTGATCACATCTCACAAAGTTCGCCCCCACATTTTATATTCCTAGTTCGCCCCACTTTTTTTTCCTTATTCGCCCCATACTTTGTTCCACGTTCGCCCCAAATTTTTCGCCTCACTTGCATTTCTCCACAACTAGGCAACAATGGCCATCCAAATTTCCCCATAGCTGGACAAAACCGCGGCACCAAAATTTTCCCTTTGCTTCACAGACAATCACATAACCTTTTATTAAGACTTATAAGAAAACTTCTCTAGTTAAAAAGTTTTCAGGTTTTCCCTTTTCAGGACAGCATATAAATCAACGAGTATTAAAAACTTTTGCAATTACGTCACTTGAACGACGTGTAATGTCTAAAAGTTATTTTAACAACAATGCTCCAAGGTGCAGCGGTGGTAGAGTAAAAAGTTTAAGGTACCTATAACTAATTAACAGTTGTAGGACTTTTCTCTAGATAATGTTAACTTTTGCCCTTTGTAAGATTCTAGGGGTAAAAGTGGGTCACTGTATTTTTATTCCTGTTGGAGCTAATTCAATGGCAAATTTTCTAGGATTGTAGATGCGGTACCATTTTCGCGGTACACTTATTATATTCTATATCTATTCTTCTTCTTTTTCGTGTCGCTGGCACGACTGTATTTTAAATCTTGTTTTCCCAAAACTTTGCCATTTCCACGACGTTGTCGATGGCACGTACCGGTCTTTCTCTATATCTATTTGTATAATTATTATTTATTACATTGATAGTTTAAATCTTTTAAAGAACACAATAAATTCTCCCCGTCATTTAAAGGGTTTATTCCGAAAGGTTTGTTTATAGATAGAGATTCAAAAATGGTTTAACTATATTACTACGGCTAAGTATTTACACTAGGTACCTACTAAAACAGATATTAACATAGTGTCGCTATTGCACCCGTGCGTGCTATCCTGTAAAAATCACACCGTGAAAACTTAGGTTAAGTGTGCTTGACGTGAGCCGCCATTCCACCTGATACTAAAGATTGACACTATTGACAGCTCACGTCAAGCTTACGTCACCTAAGTATTCACGGTGAGATTTTTACAGAATGTTAGATCGACAGGGGCTGGTTTACTAGTTATTATTTTATTGATGTACTAGCTAACCACGGCGAACTTCGTATCGCTATCGAAATCAGTCAATCCGTTTTCGAGATAACATGAAAGCCGTTCCTAACAAAATTTATGGGAAAATGTTTTTTTTTTGTGAATTTTTTCCAAGTTTTAATAGCTATTCGGGACGGAGATAAATCCAACAAATTAAAGATCATAAATAAATCTGTTCAGCCGTATATTGCGATGTTATAAAGTCACAATGTCTATCCCTTTACAAAAAATAAATCACCTGCCATGTAAGCAAAATTGGAACAACGTTTCAAAGTTTTTTAACGTTAAATAAATAAATGCTTCCAACAAGGCGGCTAAGAGCAGTGGTAGCTCAGTAGTAACGGCCACGGTAACAAGTTGTAGGTCGTGGGTTCGAACCCAAGCAGGCACTTTACTTCATCTAAATTATTTCATCACCACTGCTCTCAAAACGGTGAAGGAAAACATCGTGAGGAAACTGGCAATTTGAAGATATGTGACATCTGCCAAACTGAATTGGGCCCGCGTGGTTGATTATGGCCCACTCACTCTCACAGAGAGGAGGCCTGTGTGAGAGGAGCAGTGGAACATAATCGACTGATTATGCTAACAAGGCGGGTTTACTAGTCAAAAACAAATAAATGGTCAAGTAACAAGCAGTAGTCATGAGGACAAAATACACCTGAAGAAACCTGCTCTGAACTTTAAATAACATTATAAATAAAAAGTCCAAAACTCATAATCATCTCGATAGCAATCTAAAAGCAGTCGTGCTTACAATTACAAAAGAAGTGATGCGAAAGAAGCATCGATACGATAAGCAACAGTAGCGACTAACGAATCGATTGTCAATCGATTCGCCGCTGGCGATAACATTCTCACTCGACCGAGTTAAATACCGACGACGACGTCCACTCACGAGCAAAATGCTGATTGTCTACGATTTGCCGATCTCGATTCTGCATTTCTGCAACTCTACTTCGATATTTCGTTCGGATCTTCACTTTTGAATCTTGTTAACGCTGCCAATGCATTTTGTTTTATTGATTTGGAGAAAAACCGTGGCGTTGGTTATTCTCAAATGATCTTGGAATTCCATAAGTATTTTTAACATCCTTTTTCACCTAGTCGGCTAAAGTAGCTATTAACTTTTTTCTTGCTTTTCATTTTGCTAACAGCCTTCAAGATTACCAATCGCATTAGTTGCATACAGGTCATACCCTGGCCAACCTTTTTGCCAAGCCAACCACTGGTAGACAAATCATGCGACGAAATAATCGCCTTTGCAAAGATAGTGATAGGAGTAACCCCAAGATTGTCTAAAGTAGAGTTTGCCATCACTAGAGGTTGCCTTAATTGAAATGTTTTTCATATAAGGCAATCGCTACTCGAATGGATATAATAAGAAATGAGTATGTAAGAGGAATTCTAAAGTGGCACCGGTGACTGCAAAGTTGTGTGGAAATCGACTGTCGTGGATGGCGGAGGAATGAGGAAAATGTCGTGAGGAGAGTTATGAGTATGAAGAGTAGGGAAAGATCAAATACATAATGGACGTACGGTGTGAAAGATGATATGGTTAGAAATTGGGTGACTACCGAGATGACGACTAATAGAGAAGTATGGAAGAAAAAGACATGTTGCGTCGACCCCAAATAAATTTGGATAAGGGCAGGAGAATGATGACGGAGAATAAATAAAATTAGCTCGAAAATAAAACCTGCTAAATATGCGTTGCACCTTATAAACACTCAGTTTAAATCGACGGAACACAAATGTTTGCAGTGAAACTGATTGAGAAAGGTGTGCTAACAATCGACAGAGTGCAGTTACCATCGACGGTATGAAAGTGATATGTTCACTTGTATCCACCTTGCAGTATGAATAAGATAACGTCTAGCAACTATGTACTCACGAGTAAAGTAATTCTGACAACCAGTCTTACCAAGGGGTATCGTATTACCCAGTAACTAGGTTGTGGAGGTCAGATAGGCAGTCGCTCCATGTAAAATAATGGTATTCAGCTGCATCCGGTTAGACTGGAAGCCGACCCGAACATAGTTGGGAAAAGGTTAGGCAGATGATGATGATGATGAGTAAGTTTTCATAAAGAGGGCTGACATACCTTGGAATTAAATTAGCAGAAAAAAAACATTTTTGTTTGTCTATACTGTCCCACTGCTGGGCAAAAGCCTCTTCCAAATCCTTTCAGAAAAAACATTAGGAAAGCAAAAATAGTACAGCAGTGCGATTCTGTAACCATCTCACCGTGAAAATTTAGGTGAAGTGAGCGTGGAGTGAGCTGTCAATAGTGTCAATTCCCAGCAAAAACAAACTCACTTCACCTAAGTTTTCACGGTGAGATTTTTACAGAATCGACCGGCAGTAACTGTGTTGAACTCAAGACACAAAAGAGGAAAAAAAAAATGGTTGCCTGTAAAGTCGGTTTTACGGGCGAAGATTTTACGTGACAACGACCGATCATCCGATCATAGTTGAGTGGGAGAGAGACGCAAGGCATTCGGCGGGCCTCTCTCTCGTTCGGTGACTCATCGTAACGTTACCGAGCGTTACACTTTTTCATAAGTGACTCCCAGTCGCAACCTAATTTAAGACGTTGTCACGTCAAAAAAATCTTCGTTAATGCAAACCGCATTTTGGCTCCTCAAAAATTTAGGAGGCGATGCTGGTCACCTCAAAAAAACTGTAACCTGAAAACTAGTGAAATGAGCTGTATCAATAATGTGTGCTACTACAACGGTGAGAGACCAGTGGTAGCCCAGTGCTATCGGCTCTTACTTACTTCGTGGGTTCGAGCCCAGGCAGGCGCTTTACTTCGTGTAAATTATTTCATCACCACTGCTCTCAAAACGGTAAAGGAAAACATCGTGAGGAAACCGGCATATCCTAGACCCAAAAATTCAAAGACATGTGACATCTACCTGGGCCCGCGTGGTGGATTATGACCCCTTTTGTACCAGCATGCATATTCCAGGCTTTAGAGCTTGCTTGATTCATACTCTGCGACAAACAACATTCTACCACACTATTCTATTCGGATATCGATTCACTCACATCGATTTTATTGCGGAAAATACTCAAACATGGTTATTCGATGTGAAGATTAGAACTTGTTGTTTGTATAACGTGTGGTGTTTACCACCGATTTCGCTTTTACTGTGGTATATAAGTGTGCATAACTTCCTATAAACAGCTTATCTTATAGTTGGGTTAAAAGGAAATATATATATATGATGCTAGAATTTATTTGATAGTTCCAAAATACTCTTTTGCAAATAGTAATCGCCAGTGCTTCCATTTATTGTCGTATTGTTATCTCCACGTTGTATAAACTAGGTCCCTAGCTCTGCGACTACAAATACTAATTAATCCAACATATTTGCACTCTCTTACTATTAATTTACTCCCGTGACATCACCACATTTAACCACTCACTGTGAAAACACCCTAATACGCATTTAACTACTACTCAATGCCACTCAATAGGTAGCATTTCTAAAACTTATTGATAGTTGAATCCGCTACTTTGAATTCAAATCGTATGGTATATAAATAAGCGTATATCTGTTAGAAACCGTTTAGTAATACCAATTGATTTGTCAATAGCAATTTGTGGAAGAAAACTGTTTACGTAATAGGGACTGGTAGTTGTGTTCGATAGCAGTATTCGAATTTTAACGGTTTTTATTGGTGGTATTACATGTAATACGAGATTGTTAGACATTATGCATGGAAAGTTATTTTTGTAAGTCTTTTATTTGTTTATTGGTGTTTCTAAAACGTGATTACTGATAGTGTGAAACTGTATAAGTTGATGAAATTATGCAAAGCATTTATTTGAGGGAATTTTGACTTCAATTTATTTATTCATCTTTTTACCATAAGCTTCGGATTGAATATTTTATTTCTTGTCGGTGATGCTTGTGATCAGTGAAGTTTTTTTTTCTATTGCGATATTATTATAATAACCTACAATATTATTTATATCCGAACAGAAATCAAACGGTCACATAAAAGAAATAACGAAACCACACGCAAAGCCGATGCATTAAAGAAAGGAATCTTAAATGGCGGTTTGTACTTGCGTTGACAGATAGTACAGTTAGCACATCCAAACTAGCTTCTGAAAGCGGCTTCGCGCGCGTTAAAGTTGAAAATTTGAAAGACATGTGGCGCCATCTATTATTATATATAAGATCGTTATTGTTGTTTTCATCGAAAACAGTAGGTACCTACTTTTTTTCGGGATGAAAGGTCAAAAATAACAAACAGGTAACAACGGAAAAATAACAGACAACTATAACAAGGAATTCGTAAAAAGGATTACCGAACGCGTCAAGACAGCGTGAAAGCAAATCAAGACTGATTTTTTTTCTGACGGTACGCGCGGGAGTGAATATAGACGGCACTAGTGTGCAAGCGAGAAAACATGATAAGCACCGCCATTTTAGATTCCTTTCTTTAATGAACCGCGTTATACAAACAGTTGAAACACAGCACCCTCTTTTTGTCACCACTGCGACGGGCAGAGAGTCGTCATAGTAAATGAGAGCAATGTCCTTATAATGACACAGCATTTACGTTATTTCGCTAACAATTGAAAAGGGTGGAGCAGAAATGCTAAGTAGGAAGTTCGTTTAATATGTGGGTTTGTGTTCATTAATTTTAATTGATGTTTATGGCACTAATCTATTCTCTTAAGGGGTGTGTAAGTGAAAGTTGTACTTTTATTACAAAGGGACGGAATTGTGTAAGTTTTGCAATTACATGTTTATGATTATTAACGGTTTTATGCACGTTCTCTTTACGAAATTTCCCCGAACATTTTTGGTTTTAAAAAGAGCCCCTGATCACGCGGTAAGGTCGTGAACCGCCGATCGATTCTGTAAAAATCTCACCGTGAAAACTTAGGTGATGTGAGTTTGTTCTTGATAGGACTTTTGACACTATTGATAGCTCACTCCACGCTCACTTCACCTAAGTTTTCACGGTGAGATGGTTACAGAATCGCACTGCTGATGTTTTATTTCATTAAGTCAAGGCAAGAATGATTTTATTGTTGTGAACAATTTTTGAGATGCTACAGTTAAAAGAATAACAGTGCAACGTCTATTCATATAAAGTCGCTTTTTGTGTCTATTGTTTTTCTTAACCACGCAACGGATTTTGATGCGTTTTGCACCATCATTTACAGTTATATTTCGTACGTTTCATTCTTCAGATAAATAATAGACACATGTAGTACCTTCATTGTACTGGCAACTTCGCACTTATTAATATTAGGGTAGATTGAAAAACTTCCCGGCTTGCGCTCCGTCCAGCCAGCCGCAACGGCGGCAAGGCTCCTCATTCTTTTATTGTGCGCGGCAACAAGCACTCACTCTTCAATACTTTTATATATTCAGTGATATTTCGTTAAAGTTATCTTCAAATTACTTTTTCAATATGTCTAAGCGTAGCGCTGACAATAAAATTAGTTACTATGAAAATAAAATTAAAAGACTTAAAGAATGTGCAAACAAAAAACGAAGTCGTGTGATTATATATTCATCTTCGTCGGATTCCGAGAAAAACGAAGGTTAGTTATGATGTATTTTTTTATTAAGTGATTTCGTGTACGAGTTGCAACCACAAAACTGTGTATACGTGATACCTTTTATATTCTTTTCACGTGGTTCAAAATAAATAATTTAGCATCTCTAAGCTAGCCTGGAGGATATCACTTTGAGGGTATCACGAAGGTATAGCATGATGTGTAAAATATGCCTGGAGGTTGACTGCGGGTCAACACGAGGGTTTAAAAAACGTTTATAAAACGCTTGGCCAGTTTGTTTACATTTGAAACGTTGATCGTTTCAGACGACGGAACCATGCAAGATGATATCACGGCGATGCAGCTTCACGTTCCAGTTGAGTCTCATGATGTTCAAGAAAACACTGAAATGACTCCAGAGGCGCCGATTCAACTAGCGCAGGATGATTCTCCGCAGCTCGATCCGGAATTACTATCAGCGCTGGGCGATACCACGGATGAACAGCCGATTTACGGCGAAAACATACACAACACTTTGGCACAACGTTGGATTCCTTTACTAAAAAAAGGACTTGCCAAGGATCTCAAGGAAAAAATACTTAAGGAGTATCAGATTCCAGAGAACTGCAAACTCCTTAGGGCGCCAACTTTGAATCCGGAAATTAAGGCTGCCGTCTCGGAAATTATTATTAACCGTGATAAAAATATACAGTTGAAACAAGATCAACTAGGCCTCGGTATAAGCGCGCTTAATAAAGCTATTACCCAGCTTCTTCTGGGAGATGATAAAATTCAGGCTATTAAGATTCTTTCGGATAGCTGTAGGATCCTGACCGACTTACATTATACCGAAACTCAGGTGAGGACAAAACTCATCACTCCCTGTCTGGACAAGTCTTTTACGCCACTTATAAAAGACCACGAAAGAGACGAGACGCTTTTCGGAGAAAAGCTCTCAGAAACCATAAAAGCTTCTAAAGCTATTGAGCGACAAGGATCGCTGATTAAAAAATCCGCTCAAAGGGCGACGTCTTTACCCGCACCCACAGCTGGACCATCGACAGCGAGGACTCGGTTTTCGGGAAACGGGACTGGCCCCCCTCGTTATGTCTCGGCGAGCAGGGGGGGGCGAGGAGGATATCTACGAGCAGCGACAGCATACCGTCGGCAGCCGACAACGACGCGACCTCGAGCTTCCCCCAACCAGGGCAAGCACCGTGCCCAGACTCGACGTTAGCGATACAGGTACACGCAGGTCGTTTACAATATTTTTACAATTGTTGGATGAACATTACTAGTAATAGTACAATCTTGAATTGGATTAAAAATGGCTACATGATTCCATTTTCTAAAAAAGTGTACCAACATGTTGTACCCTGTAACACGTTTAGGAATGAAGAACAGAGAGATATGTCTGTAGCGATCGACAACTTGTTACAATTAGGCGCGATACATGAATGTGAGCCACAATCAGATCAATTTATTTCTAAAATATTTTTAACTTCAAAATCAAATGGTGGAAAACGATTTATTCTAAACTTAAAATTGTTAAATAAATTCGTAACTCAAACTCATTTTAAAATGGAAGACTATAGAACAGCTTGCAAATTAGTTCCTCATAACGGTTTTATGGCCACGATCGATTTAAAGGAATCATATTTATTGGTACCAATTAATCCATCACACAGAAAATATTTAAGATTTCAATTTCATAATGAAGTCGGTGAAAATTTAACTTATGAATTCAAAGCTATGCCTTACGGGTTATCGTCGGCACCAAGATTATTCACGAAAATTATGAGAGAAGTTGTGACTCACCTTAGATATCGCGGCTATTTATCTGTTATATACCTCGACGATTTGTTATGTATCGGCCATACATATACTGAATGTTTAAATAACGTAAAGGAGACTGTTAAACTTTTACAATGTTTAGGATTCGTAATAAATTTCGAAAAAAGCTCTTTACAACCATCACAACAGACTAAATTCCTAGGTTTTAATTATAACACTAATAACATGTCTTTATCCTTACCGAATGATAAACGAGTACATATTTCAAAATTAGTTAAAAAAATTATTCCCTTACCACGTTGCACTATTAAAGACTTTGCCAGTTTAATCGGCGTTTTATCATCCGCCTGTCCGGCGGTTAAATACGGTTGGGTGTATACTAAACGTCTCGAGAGACAAAAGTACTTAGCATTAAACGCCTATAAAACATATGAATCCAAATTTAATCTTTCGCCTATAATTCTGCCGGATCTGGAATGGTGGTCTCAGAACATTTTTTCAACATCTACTTCCTTAAGGCCTGATAAGTTTCAACTAGAAATTTTTACAGACGCCTCCAGGTCTGGCTGGGGCGCATTTTGCGATAACGAAAGAGTTAACGGTAAATGGAAGTCAACCGAGTTAAAATTCCATATCAACTATTTAGAGCTGCTGGCAGTGTTTTTTGGCCTCAAATGTTTTGCACGCGACATACGTAACTGTTCCATTCTATTACGTATCGATAATACCACAGCATTAAACTACGTAAATCGCATGGGTGGTATCCAATACTCCCATTTAAACGACTTGACACGAGAAATCTGGCGTTGGTGCGAAGAGCGAAATTTATTTTTAACTGCCTCTTATATTAAAAGTAAAGATAATAAAGAAGCTGATGAAGAATCTCGCAAAATTAACAAAGACATAGAACTAAAATTGTCGGATGAAGTATTTGATACAATTAAGACTAAATTAGGTAAACCAGATATCGATTTATTCGCTTCTCGCACCAATGCCAAATGTCATCAATACGTATCATGGAAACCAGACCCAGATGCTATAGCAATAGACGCGTTCACAATTCCATGGAATAACATGTTCTTTTATGCCTTCCCACCGTTTTCCCTAATATTAAAATGTTTAGAAAAAATCATTATAGATAAGGCTGAAGGCATACTTGTCTTTCCCTATTGGCCTTCGCAACCCTGGTTCCCTCTATTACAAAAATTGCTCACTTCAGATACTTTATTTATAAATTCCGAAAATAACAATATATGGTCTTCCTCTAGGAACCCACAAATCAAAGGAGTTACCCTGGGTGTAGCGAAGCTCTCAGGAACGCGTTCATAAAACGAGGTGTCCCAATGGCCTCTCTGGATTTAATGATGGCATCTTTAGCTAAGAACACATTGAAACAATATAGTGTGGCCTTAAAAAATTGGTGGCAATATTGCCTTAACAATGAAATAGATCCATACAAATCTTGTATACCGTCAGTGTTATCATTCTTAACGGAACAGTTTGATAAAGGTGCAGCTTACGGCTCTCTTAATAGTTACCGTTCGGCTTTAAGTTTATTATTTGGTGATGATTTAGGATCTCATGAACAGATCAAAAGGCTATTAAAAGGAACGTATAAATTAAGGCCAAACATCCCAAAATACGCATCTACGTGGAACCCTCAAATAGTTTTACAACACATCGCTCAATGGGGACCTAATATAGAATTACCTTTAAAAAAGATTTCCCAGAAGCTTGTAATGTTATTAGCCTTATGAACAGCTCACAGGGCGCAAACAATTACATCTATTAAAATTAAAAACATTCATATTTGCCCTAACGGGGTCAACATTATAATTACCGATATTATTAAAACATCTGCTGTCGGTCGTGACCAACCAATTTTATTCCTGCCTTACTTCAACGAAAATATAAATATTTGTCCAGCAACAACTTTGAAAGATTATTTGTCGGTTACAAAAGATTTAAGGCCAAATACAGTTGAAAATCTTCTGATAACATACAAGCGACCTTATAAGGCCACCTGCACACAAACCATCAGCCGATGGATAAAGCAGGTGCTCGCGGAGAGCGGCGTGGATGTGTCGGCGTTCGGTGCACACAGCACCCGACACACTGCCACATCCACGGCGCGCACGCGAGGCATCTCGCTTGACGTCATCAGGAAGACTGTTGGTTGGTCGCAATCGTCGCAGACGTTTGCAAAATTCTATAATCGTCCAGTGAGCGATGATTCTTGTTTCGCAAGATCAGTTCTTCTCCCTGGTTAACAACCGGGACTTTATGAACTGCGATTAGAGTATTCATTTATCTGATTGTTCCTGTTTTTCTTATGAAGTGTCTAAATTAATGTTATAAAAAAAAAAAAACCTTTTTATGTTTTGTACAAATTTAAGAATGTTAAGAGTTGTGTTGAGTAATTAAATTATTTCTAGTAGTAAACCACTAGTTTTAATCTTATTCATTTAATACTATCTAGTTACAAAATGTTTAATCTCTAAACATCTACATGTGTCTATTATTTATCTGAAGAATGAAACGTACGAAATATAATTGATGATTAAACGAACTTACCTGTAAGTGAAGTTCTATCCCAATTATATGAGTACGTTTCATTCGAAGATAAAGGTCCCTCCCTTCCCGGAGCCCTTAATCTAAAAATTTTGTAATAGGACTCTAAAGAATGAGGAGCCTTGCCGCCGTTGCGGCTGGCTGGACGGAGCGCAAGCCGGGAAGTTTTTCAATCTACCCTAATATTAATAAGTGCGAAGTTGCCAGTACAATGAAGGTACTACATGTGTCTATTATTTATCTTCGAATGAAACGTACTCATATAATTGGGATAGAACTTCACTTACAGGTAAGTTCGTTTAATCATCAATAATATTCCGAAAGTTTTTTTTTTTTTTTTTTTTTTCCACAACTATCACACAACGCCGTCTAGTCTCAAGCTAAGTAGAGCTTGTGTTATGAGTACTAGACAACTGATAAACATACTTATATATTTCTAAATACATACATATATAGATAAATTACACCCAGACACAGAACAAATGATCATGCTCATCACACAAACATTTGTCCTGGGTGGGAATCGAACCCACGACCTCCGGCATAGCAGTCATAGTCACTGACCACTAGACCAACAGGCCAGTCAAATCAAGTCAAAAAGTATTACGTGTATTTGTGCACCTACTTTTAATAGTTTTTTTATAATTGTTCCTCTCAACCTATTACACCAATACATCCAATCTCTTCACCACCCTTGGTTGACTGGTAGAGAATGCCTAGCGCATTCAGTCCGCCTTTGTTCCTTTTTTGTGTGGGAAAAGTTTAAATAAATAAGTATATTACATACCTATAATGAGGAAATCTCGAAGTTTTGTCAATTTTTAATTTCATACACCTTCGAGATACAATTATGTTTTTCGTAAAAACTGTGCGAAACAAGGGCAAAATCACTGTTTTTTTTGACACAGAGAATCATAGTTGAAACATAATGGCTCATTTGGGATGTTTCTTTAGCAACATTTCAACCATTAAAACTTTACAACAAAATAACTTATGCACATTTTCATCCCAATCCTCCACAGAGCTACAAAACTTTAAGTAATGTTGCACTAACAAAAGTGTTCATTCACTTGTGATATGTGGCTGAGCGGAACGTTCACTTTATAAATAGATGATATCACTACTGACACGCGAACACCATGTACGTAGGGATGGGATTATCGATGTAGTATCGATAAAGAAGAATAAATGGGCTACGTGCCTTTTCTTTATGATTATATAGGTACATATAATGTGTTCCCCGAGGGGCTTGGGAGAGGTGAGGGAGAAGGTTTGGGAGAGGTTCTATAACAATATGGGTACCGTAGAAAACAATCCAGTGGATAGTAGTGACAAAATAGTACTTGCAGTTTCAATCATTGATCCGGTTGCAATAAGGATGACAATTGCTAGAAATGGGAACCGCTACAAAGATGATTATGTTAAAAAAACCTCGAATGTCACAATGGAATTAATAAGTATCTTGAAAATATCAAGTGTGTAAATTGCTACTCGAATTAATTGCTTCAGCACCCCAATTACGTAACACACTGTCAATCACACAATTCCATTGCTCCATAGCTTTGAAAAATTCATCTGCTCAACAACATCAACCAAAGTCAAATCATTTATTTCAAATAGGCACATTAAAGGCACTTTTGAACGTCAACAACGCAATGAGTGTTGCTGAACTGTCAAAATGAGATGCATTGGCTTTGTAGGTTAGGTTACGCAATAACCCCGCTGATCTTTTAATTTGTTTGTTAAAACAACAGAGATATGAAACGATTCAAAGGACTAATAAAAACCATACACTTATAATAATAAATTCCTTTATTTCAGGTAATATAGAAAAATAATTAATGAGTCGTGAAGATATCGATAAAATTCAAATTCCTTTTCCCATTCCTAGCAAGAACCCCCCTGATCCGCACAGTGGGAACTTGTACTGCCCTGTCTATAAATAAAATAATCGAACGCAAGATGAAACTGTGAAATAATTATTGCTCGGCATCGCACAATGGGCACGAATCTATGAAATATGCTGTTTGCTATCAAAGTATGGACTAATGTGAGGATGTTATGGAATCACGATTTAGTACTTCATAGAAGAATTCTATATTATATATCTTGTAAATATGTATAATATAGGGGCCCGTGGCTAAATAATAACAGTTGCACAGGTCGATAGATCAGGTTAAGCTACGCTTGCCGCGGTTGGTCTGTGGATGGGTGACTATCTTTACATACCGTGTCACTTTGACCGGCTCCACAATTCAACTGCCCTGCAAACGGTCATGCATGGTTGGTACGGGCCCTGGCCCCTGGTCACTTGTATTTTTTTTCTTTTCAGATACCATTCTTTTGTCCCATTAAAATCTTGACTTCCTTGTTGTTGTTAAAGTCATCTACGGTAATAGGAAATTAAACTGCTGAAATCATCTCTTAAACTACTTGTTATTCCTCTTACAATAAACACGAAATACATAAGAGAAGAATTAATATAAAACACTAGCAGCGCCCCGCGGTTTCACCCGCATAAGTGTCGTTGCGTGGGAATACCGGGATAAAAACTATCCTATCTCCTTCCCCGGGATGCAATCTAAATCTTTGCCAAATTTCATCGAAATCCGTTCAGTGGTTTAAGCGTGAAGAGGTAACAGACAGACACACATTCGCATTTATAATATTACTAGCTGCGCCACGCGGTTTGACCAGCGTAAATGTCGATCCCGTGGGAATATCGAGATAAAAAGCAGAAGCCTATATGTTAATCCATGGTGTCAGCTACCTCCATACAAAATTTTATCAAAATTGGTCCAGTCGTTTGAGCGTGAAGAAGTAACAAACATATAAACACACACACACAAACTTTTGCATTTTTAATATTAGTGTGATATCTCTCCACTGACTCACTCCACACCAAGCGCTCTATTACAGACCCTGCTTCGCTTCCTCTCTTTCCCGCCATTCCTCGTGACTGACAGATGACATTAGTGACAGCAGCTACCCCGCTTTTGTGAATGAGACAGTGTTTACATATCTATTAAATAAATGCACTACAGTCACCACAGCCAAAAATGTAAATAAACAAACACGCAGTAATATTCGTTTGTAGGAAACAATAAACATTTCCATACAAAATCTACATGACGGATGTTCATATCACGTTGACAGTTCAATTATTGTTTGTAACATGTCTTTCTGCATGAAATAACTATTTGTCTCTGGAATAATTATGGCCGGTCATGTGTGAACCTCCCTAGTAAGCACAATCTATGGTCAATGGGAAGTTAGAAACAGAAAATCAACGTTGACTCATGAATTCCTTTTGATTAGTGTGAAAATTAGACAAAAATATTCTCATAGTTTTATTATTACAATAACAATTATTGCTTCTACTATCTACTCGAAATATACTGCTGATAATATGACGTGGGTATTCCGCCGTCTGTACACCATTTATCTCATGGAAAGACCCATTCCTAAGTATAGAGCCATTATCTCCGTCTTCTAGTCTCAACGACAGAAATTGATTGATGGCTGTTATTACTCCTACATGTTTTCTTTCAACGCCGAATCTTCAACTGTCGCTATTCTTAAATCTGCTTTAGACATAAAATTTAAGGTTCTTCATAGTTCTTGATGTGAAACATGTATAGGGGCGCCTTGGGAGTGAAGCTGACTCGTTTTCCGTGACGTAAACGGCATGATACTCTCTTATGCCCTTATGTTCCCTCACCGCCGTCCTTTGTCTTTTGGCTTGCTATCAATTTCGATGTTATACACCTGCCGGGCGTCCCGTGACGGCCAACTTTTTTTTATATTTTCACATGACATGTTTCGCGTATTTTTTTATCTTTCCTTTTGACAACTTTCACCTTTCATCCTCAAGGAAATAAACCTTCTGTCTCCTTTCCTCGCTTACATAACACCGAAAACAATGAACCATGTGAGATTGAATGAAATTAACTTCGTGATAATTCTGTTGATAACACACCTATGTTTCTTCTTATCAGTAATCGGATAAATGAGATCATTAGGATGATACTATTGTTTTATATGTTCAAGCATTGTTCTGTACGGATGAAGACAGAGATACCTACATGAATCACTATGAAAGTTATGGTGTAAGACATTTCTTAGTAAAAGTTGGGAAATTATTTGGAGGTGTTGAAATTTAAAGTTTGGATCATTGAGAATCATATGTTAGACATATGAATGAATATGAAATTGAAGTGTGGGAGTTAAAGAAGACAAGGTAGGACGGTTAGCCAGACTGGGTGACGGAGCAGAGATACCTATTCAATATATTCATTTGCAAATTAGCATTTGCATTGGTAATGCCTAAGATATTTTCATGTTACAGTATAAAATTAATTCCTTTCTTATATTTATGCTTTTGTTTTAAAAGCACTACTTCTTACTTACTTTAATTTATATTTAGATTTTAACCGGTTGTTTCAATACAGAAGATTTTGTACTAACAAGACGATTTTAAAACGTCTTCAAAACCAACTTTCCATAACATTATTACGGTAATTTTAAACGTATTATACTTATTTAACTAAGCGTGAGACGAAACAATCCATTTTGTGGGTCGGTACTTGTAATAAAAAGCCTATCTAATATGATTCTAAGCAGAAATATATTTAACCCATCAACATAATTGATTTTTTGTACATCAATATGAATGGCGAATCAATCAAAATATCATTATAGTGCGAGTCCCAAGTTACAAACTTAGCAGATATCCATCATAACCTTCTCTTCATCAACATGCGCGTTTTGTAAATCATTTTCAAAGATTTTGTATTCTTCTGTCGTATTCTTTTCCCATCCAGTATCAGATTCATCAAGAATTTCTTGTGTAACTTCTTATCCAACATCTACTTGATTGTTAATATGACCATCGGCAAAATAGATGCTGTGTCTTCTTCGCTTATCCATCTTTTTGCGCCAAGATTTTTAACCATGTCATGTAACTTAATTTTGTGCTACTTTATCTTGTACTTCTTTTAATTCTGTTCGTACGTGTTTTTCACATTCGTTCTCTTCATTCTCACAATTGATCGCTCATCGCTAACATCTTGTATCGTCCCAATATTTGCATATATCAATGACATACAATGGACCACTTCCCGGCTGTAGTGTTACTTTGGCATCACTTGAAGACTATCAATTTTCTTAATTGACTACATCTTAGAAAAGTGTAGCTGTATCGTCTATTGTTTCGATTAGTAGATGGAAATCTTGATAATTATTGTTTGCGTGCTTCGAAGGGAAATGTTAATGATTATTGATACATTCTTACATCGAACTTTTGTGACATAACGTCATGCCTTGTTTCAGAGATCTCTCGTCTATGCCTAACTCTTCGGGGACACAAGGCTTGGGTGTACCATAGTACACCCATATTAAGTCCCATTTAATAGGGGGCGAGCCTATTGGCATCAACTGGGCACAAATCCAGAGTCCGGGCTGCTATCTAAGAAATTCCAGATGGAAAAACCCAATAACACTTTGCCCGACCTGGGAATCGAACCCAGGACCTCATGCTCAGCATTAGCGCTTGGTACCACTAGACCAACGAGACAACTTTTGTGACACCTCTTATTTGTCTCTAAACAACTAATTTATTTTTCATCTTGTTACAGGTATGGAACAAAAGTCTACACTGGGAAACTCGTGGCTGCTCAACATTCACCTATCCATCGGAATCTACTACTAGGTCAATTTTCATTTCATTCGCTTTTCTCACCCTGGACCTTGAAATACCTAACAAACGATAATAATATCCTCACCAGCGCAATTTTGCTGGTCACTCCTCCATCCTATGCCCAGCGATGATGTGTACGTTTTTACAGTCTTTTAACACACAAACATAGACATATACACACACAGACAGAGACACACACACATACACGCACAGACAGAAACACACACACGCAGACAGAAACACGCACACACAAAATTTTAATACAGACACACAGACAGTAAAAACGTTAGAAGTTGCTCACGAAAATCGCGAAATACTGTCTCTAAAAGAAACTTTTTCAACAACTTCTCAAAAGTTAGTTACACGATATTAAACAGATCATTATTTGCAAATTCACTATCCCGGCAATGAGGCACGAAAATGACAGAGTTCGTTAGGTCGTAAAGAGGGGGATACACCGACCGGTCGTTCAGACAGGAACCATTCGGTAATTACTTGCGGCGGTAACTGGACAGTGCATAATTTAGGGGTGTTCAATTTAAAACGATTATTTTCACCCAAGTGATTTTTTTACACAAGCCTCAAATGACAATTTTTTACACGAAACTAAATTTAAGTTAAGGCATCTTTTTCTTTCTATTTAATTAAGAAAAGGACAGAAGATAAATATTAGTTTAGTCCTGTCAAATTAGTCAGCGCCTGACGTAAATTGTCGTACTTTTAATTTCCAATTTTTTAATCTCGTCTAAATTGTCTATGGATTATCTTAATTTGACAGGACTAAACTAATATTTATCTTCTATCCTTTTCATAAAGACATAGAAAGAAAAAGATGCATGAACTTAAATTTAGTTTAGTTTGTGAACAACAGAATCGGCGCCATTGTTAGGTTTGTTTGTTAAATGTAGGCAAAATAACCGTAGGTATTTATAGTTATTTATTTGTTTAATAACTATCCTCCTCACAAATATGTAATTATGATCCTATAGATGATGATAATGTAAATAATGTAACTTTTTGTCATCGATTATACCGCTGGCAATGACACATATTTTACTCTGACAAAAACTACAAATATCTATGTAGTTGCCATAAATATTAAAACAAAACTAATTCAATAAAATTGTATCTCCTAGATAAAAAAAAAAAAAAAAATAACCACTTTTCGGCCACACATCCCTAAACCCTTGCTAAACCAACAAATTGTCCAGCCATAGCCTCAACTGTCAGTAGGGCGTGTAATTACGAGCCGATCGCTGCTCACGAACAATAGCCCGCAGTAATTGTAGCTCGTGTGCACCCAGCCCTACCCGCTTTGTTTGGACGATTTTAAGCGGAGCCTAATTTAGTTTGTGGACTAAGGACTGAGAAAATAAGGACTAATCGTTGTTAATTTGAGCTATTGTGTTTATGAAAATAGTGTAATACAAGTATGTGTGGCGTTGGGTATAATTCAACAGGGCCTCAAGTCTGCTAATACAATAGTGTCAGAATGCTCTATCATTGATTTCATAGTTGTTGATTTTGACAAGTTTGGTAATCTACTCATATAATGGCGTCATTATGACTTTCCAATGGTCAACCACTGACACTCCATTGAGAGAAATGGCATAGAATGGTAATCTCGTACATAAAGACAAATGAATGACTGACTTAGGCGGTAACCTGCAAAAATTTTGACAATTCCTTTGATCAGTGACCTAGCATTAAAACGTCATTGTGCAGTCATTGCTTTTAATTCGTTACGAGTATCGTATAATAATATTATGTTATGTGCCATTGACATGATCGACCATTATGAATTTAGCAGATTACGAACTTTTAGCAAAATTACAACGGGATCGTGTTGGAATGACGAATTTATAAAAATAGCAAACTTGGGCCCCAGGTTGTGAGTTTTAAATTTGTCAGAGGACTCTAGCATAGTTATTCACAACCAATGACGTATTATATATAGACACGTCATGAACCAACATTGCGGCGCTTAAAAACGGCGAAAATACTAGAACTACTTATACGCGTGAAGAAAGAGAAAGAAAATATGACACCGTACGGCGGGATGCCTGTTGCTAGAGGGAGATAAATATACATCTTCAGTTACGTCACAGGATAGTAATAGTCAAATTACATGCTCATTGGTCGAGCGCATGAGTGACGTAGCTATCAGAGGCATATGGGGAAAAAAGGACATTCGATTTTCTAGAGTTAATAAAATAGTTGATATACCGTATAACGTATTACCTACTTTACGAATAAAGTAATAAAAATATTAATCTTTAAAATATGAATACTGTATTCCGCAACAGTAATTATTGTTACATATTAAATTAAAAAATAAAACAAAATATATTATAAACATAAGAAAAACTTTTATTTAATAATGAAAAAACATTAACATTCTGATAGGCAATCGAACAGTATGGTAATCGAAGTCATATGTTATCGACTTATGTTGCAGATACATATTTTTAAATCCCTTCAAACAAACTTAATTTATTTCTTTTTTGCCTCTTATAATTTGATTCAGAGCTTTTGTGTGCGAAATGTAGGCGAACATTGATAAATTTCTCAATGACCGCGCGAATAAGGTGCACTCTATGATCAAATGTGGGATGTTGCTCTAAAGAATGTTGATGTAAAGAACCAAATACGTCATTGGAGCTGATAAACGACTTTAAAATACGGTTTTTTAAAATTTGGATATCTTTGTGATCGGGAAGGATAATGTGACCCATTTCTTTAATGTGGTTTTTAATTATAGATTCTGACTTCAGACAGATTTGGAACACATCCTCACTCGGGAAACATAGTCCACCAATATTTTTTAAAATAATCAATTTATGAAACCACAATTTGTTATTACAATACAGACTATCGGTGCATGTCGAACATTTCAACACTGAAGCCAGTTTTCTGGATACCCATCCTGAAATATAACCGATAATCTGTTCAGTGGTTTTTTTAATGCTTTCTTGATTTAACATTGTCGAAAACACTTCGGCATTTGTGTCAATAGCATTTTCTACAGCAGTTGCATTTATTAACTCTGTGTCATTCTCGATAGAGTCAATCTCCTCATCCATAGTTCTTCTACTTACTGTAGAATTAATGTTGTGAACTGCAGACGAACACGTTAATACAGTTATGTCTTCTAATGGTAGGCAGTTTCCTAAAAACGAAGATTTCATTTCCAGGTGTTGAAGGATTTTTTTGAAAATTCCCTTAAACTGGATAACGTTTGGATTATTGTTATAACCTCCATGTCGCCTGATAGCACCGAACAACATTTCAATGTGATCTTGAGACAACCTGTAAGTTGCGATATATCGCAAACGTTGTCCTTCGACCAACGTTGTGTATAGATGTTTTAAACTTTCTATACAAATGAGAAAGCCCAAAAAGCCTGTTTTATTTTTAGATTCTACAATTTTTTTCTTAATTATTTTTATGGTGATTCGTTTACGAACCTCGCGTCTATATTTAATAAAAATGTAAAGATTCAATATATAAAGTTTCGCTTTTTCTAGAAAAGCTATGATGTCATTGGCGTTTTTTTGAGAAAGTGGTTTTTTCAGGCCGTACAAATCGGATGATTTAGAGTTAAAAACATCAAATAAATTATTAAAAATTTCTATAAAATCTACCGTCCCTTTAGTGTCCACGAAAAGGGAAGATGTTAAAATCTCGTCACACAATTTGAGAGCATTTGCAACACTCATGCTCATGATTTGTGTTGCCAATTTGACTTTCATCACTTCATTTCTAAAATAAATGTGACGAGGGGTGATTTTGTTAGCAAAATTCAGTCCAACATTTTTTTGAAGCTTAACTAAATTTTCTAATAACTGCCAGCGAATTTTCCTTCCACTCCCGTCAAATAATTGTCTTTTAGATTCAAATGAATTTCTTACTAATTTAATCATGTGACAAGGGTCAAACATAATTGCAACATCTAAATCACATTCCGGGTGTCTGAATGTTGTTTTAAGTTGTGATGGTTGTTTAAGATCACAACCTAATAAATTAGCTGCATTTATATTAGATGCACAGCCGTCAAATGTTATCGCTACAATGTCAACTCCCACACGGTAGCATTCACTTAGACATGTTTTCAGTAAATTTGCCCGAGTTTCAGCCGACAGTCCGTTAACAAGAAAATATGCTACTGGGATTTTCCAACTTTCGTTCATACATACTAATATAAAAACATATGCCTGAGTCGCTATTTCACACGATTTTGCTGATCCAGCACCAAAGTCCACGACACCTGCAGTCTTTTTTCCTGTCCACGTAGTTTGGTGACGAAGAGCCATCTCGTCTGCAATTAACGTGCACAATATTCGCTGGCCACTGTGATTATATTTCTTTTCTAAAACATCTAAGGCTTGTTTATTAAACCCAGGATCACCCGAACTGTTTTCGTACCACTTCCCTATGACACGAGGATGTGGTAAAGATCCATTAAATATCTGTCTTACATATTTGTAGGCAGCTACGGAATAATAGTGCAGGGTGACTGCAAATTTTCTTAACGCTGGTGTATATTTTTGGCGATAGCCCTTAATCTTGCTCTTTTGAGTCAGTCTATTTATAAATTCAACTGTTTCGGCTTTAAGATTCAGTTCATTGATCTGGTCAATAGAAAAAAAATTTTTTTTTTGGAGCTCTGAAACTAATTGTTTTAAGTTATTGCATTTTTCTTTTAGCCTTTTACTTTTTCTTACTAAATTATAATTTTTAAACTGTAACTTGCGTTTTTCTAAAGAAAGTTTACTAATCTTTTTCTTCAAAATAGCTTTCCTTGGCGTTTCAAAAATTGAACCTTCTTCTGACACTTGAACATGTTCCAAACTTGTTGGTGATGAAATAATATTTTGTGCTTCTTGCTAAAAAAAAAATATAAAACAATCCGGTTATTTCATGAAAACCAATACTTTGAAATAATGTGTTTAAAAATGACGTATAATTTTACCATAATAATAGGAACTGCAGTCTTTTTTATTCTTCGATAATTTTTCTTCGTCACATATATATCGCTAGCTGAGAAATGCTTTGAGCAAACTTTAGTATAGGGCGTTGGTAGCCAATCGTTTTCACGTCTTTGAACCCTTATTATGTTAAGCCACTTTTCTTTTATTAGCCCATCTCTAGGCAATCTAAAATAAAAAGGAAAACGATAATTAATATTCATAACATAACAAGTACATATTATATTCAAACAATATTATAAATTCTATAAATAAAAAAACACTAGTGTAATAGTATCCCAACCTCCCCTAACGGCACGTGACTATAACTTCATGCGCCGGCCGCCATTAGACGACGTCGTCGAATAAAATGAAATAAAAAATAGGTAGTTTTGTGAACTTACGCATGAAATGACACATTTTTGTCTCTAACTTTTGGGGTATAATTTGTACATCCTCTGAAAACACACGACGGCATGTTTTCTTTATGTTTTGCACAGGTTTACACACACGATATAATATTAATAACAAACGTAGCGTCGCGCGACAGGTTGGTGCGTAACTAAGCGCAATGTGGCCAATTGGCTTCATTTCATGTTGTCATTTTAGAGTGCGGACAACGTATCTATAGTTTATATATCATTGTTCACAACCATCTAACAGGCTATCGTATCACATTTCGATAAACAGATCTGCCTTGCTCCCGACAGCAGACAGCTGTCGGAAGAATATCGGTTGTCTATTTGATTTTCAGTCTTATCAAGGGGTATCGTATTACCCAGTAATTGGGTTGTGGAGGTTCGATAGGCAGTCGCTCCATGTAAAATACTGGTATTCAGCTGCATCCGGTTAGACTGGAAGCCAACCCCAACATAGTTGGGAAAAGGCTAGGCAGATGATGATTTGAAAAACTTTCGAGTTTTGCACTTGTGAACAGCATTTAGAGGACTTCTATAATAACATTGATGATAACTTCAATACAGTATGGAAGCTTATCGAGTGGTTGTGAATAAAGCGCTATGCTGCTTCACAAAATGGTGCACTAATGGCAGTAGAAAATAGTGTAGTTCTGTAAAAAAATAAACTAGTGTTCCTTAAATTCTAATAGTAATACTACCAAAACGGTTAGTGGCGGTTAGTGGTGGTGGTGGTATTCTTGTAGAACAAAAAGCTTTTTAACACAAAAAAAAACCGACTGTTATAATTACTATAAAGTGAAAAATAACTTTAATTTCGGAAGTGCCCGTCTTTGGATCTGTATTTTAGTTTTTCGCCACCAACTTTCGAAATTAAAGTTATTTTTGACTTTGGAGTTTTTTTTTTTGAAGTTGGTTTTTTCATTTTGTTAAGTATTTTTTTTATTTCTTACTTTTTATTGGGTCTGCTTATAATTTATCTAAGTTAAAATAGCATAGTGGTAACTTGCTCATCGCCTTTTACAAAATATTGCTTTTCCCAGTGCAGGGACGTTAATTGTTGAGGAGTTCTCCTGGTATTACACCATCAGCTCCATTTCACCATTCGCATTGTGACGAGTATAAATTGCTTAGCAACCATATTAAAGAGTTATTGAGTAGGTAGTTCCGGTGGCCATCTGTGGTCTTCATCGTCAGTTCCACTTCACCAAATGGTGTTACTTAAAAAATACCAAAATCGCTATAGGTTTGCCTATAAAATTTGAGGGTTTCAGTCGATTTCCATGGGATCCTCTTATCAGATTCCAACTTGCCCTGCGTTCCGAGTTGGGAAATAATCGATGTGAGCGTGCTTAAACCCGTACCGAATTAGCGTGAGCGCGATAACGACGTCCCGTGAATCGTCATAGATGACGTCATGACATGCGCCATCTTGCGATAACGCCGACCATGCCCTAGAATAATATCACCGTGAGCGCTGTCAAAAATGACAGTGTGTGTGTGAGGATGTGTCAGTGTGTTTTGTTTTGATTTGCATCTTATCATAATATTAAACTATCGTGGCATTTTCGAAATTGTGCTTCTGGCTGATAGTCGCCACCTAACCAAAGAAGAAGAAATGTGGTGTTTATACAAAGAAATACTGTAATAATATCGTTTTTATATTGAGTAAGCACTGTGAGCGCACTCACGGGCGTTCCGAATTGTTGACAGCTCTCAGCTGTCATAATCGTGATATCTAAATCGGAACGAATGTGAGATGATGTGAGCGCTGTGAGCGATTATAGCTAATTCGGAAAGCGCCCTAGATAACAATGGAACCACCTCGAGAGCATACCCTTTCAAACAAATAAAAAACTTTCAAAATCGGTCCACAATTGACGGAGTAATCGGTGTACAGACGCCAGTACATCAACCTACTACAATCTGTTAAATTTCTTTAATACATTTTCAACTTTATCGCTAAAGCATAAGGTTCAAAGTTGATTGAGAAAATTTAACAGTTTTGGGTAGCTTGATGTGCTGGCGTCTACATACATAAAAAAAAAACGCGACAAATTGATAACATCCTCCTTTTTTTGAAGTCTGTTAAAAAGATAAACAGGCCGGTTTGTTAATTGCCTCATGCTTACCCTAATTTTTCCAGCGTGAAAAACCTGTTAAGGTGAGAGTGTCTAAGAGATTAAACTGTAGGTACTGAATAATAAAACCATCTATCTTCGCACCGTATATTAATGACTTCGTCGTATTGCATCAGGAAAAAAAAAATAAAACTAAAGTAAGCTTTTACAAAGAACACGAACACGGAAACGAACGGAACGGAGTCTGACACTCCCTTCCGCTCCACCCAGAGCGGGAGGGGGTCACTTGATGATTTCCCATACGAAAAAAAAAAAAAAAAACAAGTGCGAGTCGGACTCGCACACGAAGGGTTCCGTACCACAAGGCAAAAACACGTTTGTTGTATGGGAGCCCCCCTTAAATATTTATTTTATTTTGTTTTTAGTATTTGTTGTTATAGCGGCAACAGAAATACATCATCTGTGAAAATGTCAACTGTCTAGCTACCGCGGTTCTTGAGAGACAGCCTGGCGACAGACAGACGGCAAAAACGCCGAAAAAAACACGTTTTTTTGTATGGGAGCCCCCCTTAAATATTAATTTTATTTTGTTTTTAGTATTTGTTGTTATAGCGGCAACAGAAATACATCATCTGTGAAAATTTCAACTGTCTAGCTACCGCGGTTCTTGAGATACCGCCTGGTGACAGACAGACGGACGGACGGACGGACAGCGAAGTCTTCGTAATAGGGTTCCGTTTTTACCCTTTAGGTACGGAACCCTAAAAAAGAAAAAAAAAGTAAGCTTTTACCGCAATTCTGACCCTTAAAAAAATGTATTACTCATATTGTTAATCAACTTTACCACTTCCGGACTTTTCCTCTTGGATAAACACACACTAATATTATAAAGACGAAAGTTTGTGTGTGTTTATATGTTTGTTACTTCTTCACGCTCAAACGGCTGGACCAATTATGATAAAATATTGTATGGAGGTAGCTGACACCCTGGATTAACATATATAGGCTACTTTTTATTTCCCACGGGATTGACATTTATGCGGGTGAAACCGCGGGGCGCAGCTAGATAAAAATGGGTCATTTAGGTGTAACAAAAATATAAACACACACACACGCACAAACTTTCGCCTTTATAATATTAGTGTGAAGTGTGAAGAAACAAAATGTGTGTGATGTGATTTCAGCAATGTGTGTTATAATTTAGCCACGAGCCCCTCTCGCCTCATAGTACCTACCTACTACAAATTCTTCCCACGCATATACCCTTGATATAGCCTCCATCTACGAAATGTCAACGAATCAATAATGTGTCCCGTTACCTGCGCGCACGCATTCTCATTGCAATTCAAATCGTGCGTCGGCGACGTGCGGGTGACGTTGTTTTGGGTACTTGTTAAGTTGTAATAGTTCAAAGGGTACCCTTTGAACTTACCCTTTTTAACGTAAGGAGGATGAATATATTATAAGGCCGACTCTCTAGACTAGGGCACTGTCTAATTTTAAATGTAATGTCTGTTTTGTTAAATAAACAGTGTTTTACTAAATACATGGTTCTGTCTGTCTGTTTGTTCCGACCAATCTCCGAAACGGCTGGACCGATTTAGATGTGAATTTAACTGGCAGATAGCTGATTAGGAGAATTTTAGGCGTATCTTTTATATTAGAAAACGCATTAGGTAGTAAAGAGACACATTATTGTTTTCCGCCATCCACGCGAACGAAGTCGCAGGCACAGCTAGTTAGCAATAAATGTTTTTGATGATAGAAAAATAACAAAATGAGGATTATTAGATTAAATCTAGATCTGGATTTGACGACCACTACATCGATAATCAAGTTCAACGACATAGACTATTAAATTCATAGTTTATTTTTATTTTTTATTACTAAATGGGCCCGCTCTTGACCTCGATCACGCCTGATGGTAAGCGATAGATGAGGTCTATGATGGAACGAGCGTGCCCAGAAGATGCTTGTTCACTCTTGCTTTGAAGGCAGACGGGTTAAATGTGGGAGGGAACACAGATCCGAGACCGGCAGAGAGTTCCACACTTTGGCTGTGCGCATACCTAATAATAGTATTTTTATTGCTATGTTCTAAACTTTATATTCGATCAATGATGCCACATTAGCACATCAAAAAATTCCACCTTGCCATCTATCGACTGTCTTCTATCAATAAAAAAAACAAATGACAGTCCGACAAAAGAACCAAGAAAATTCTAAAGCCAGAGACAAAGCCACCTTGACTAATTCCATAGACTTCGGTTGGATAGATGTCTTGAAATACTTATCAGAACTGCGAACGGTTTAACGGTTAGTCGATTCGCACGAATTAACTCGCCCGAAACGGGCGAATCGTCACTTTTAAATATTATTATTTTTTCTATAAGCGCCTCGCACAAATTTGAATTTTATGCAATGAAGTTAAGAAAAAGTACACGTTTTATAATAATATTTAACTCTTGTCACTCTACGTGTCCCATGTTTTTGTAAAAAAAAAACAATCTTTTTCTATTCTTTATTGCATAAAATTCAAAATGTGCCAATTCGTGCGAGTCGCAGAAAAAACTATATTATTTAAACGTGACGATTCGCCCGTTCGGGCGAGTAAATTCAAGCGAGTCAACTAAAAGCCACGGTCCCATTGAAATTCCAAACACGAACTCATTTCAAATTCTATTGTTTTTAATTTTAGAATGTTCTTTTATAGCCAGTAATAACTTGAGGTATTCTTTGGTCTAGTATTAATAATTGCAAGTATGACGTGTTTTCAGTTATGTTCGATGGGGGTTGTATTCTGACAAATAATTAAACTTATTATTTTAGGGAGAGACCACCTTTGCCCAGCAGTGGGACAATACAGGATAGTTAGATTAGTATATAAATGAGTTTAAGTATGTGCTAGCAGCGCCTCGCGGTTTCAACCACATAAGTGTCGATCCTGTAGAGCTATTCTGATGTATAACTGTAAAGTTTCATCAAAATCGGTTCAGTAGTTTTTGCGTGAAAGAGTAACAAACATCCATACACCCATGCTCACAAACTTTCGCGTTTATAATATTAGTAGGATAGGATGTGTGTCTGTGTAATTTCCCTGAATTACTCATCGTATCACATTCCCCTGACTTCCGTAGTAGCACACCTGACAGTCTGTCTGTACGTCCATACATACATACATCGTTACGTCTGTCCATCCATCCGTTTCCTTGTGGATTCATGTGTAATGCATACTGTGGTAGTACATGCTTCTTAGTTCCTGACTGTCTGACTTGGAAGTTTAGAATTTCTATATATAGGTATTTTGGAATGCAATGCCATTGCGGGGCCTGAATAATAACAGCCGCACAGGTCGATCGATCAGGTTAAGCTACGCTTGTCGCGGTTGTTCCGTGGATAGGTGACCATCTTTACATACCGTGACCCCTCCGTGCCTCGGAAAGCACGTTAAGCCGTTTGTCCCGGCTGTCATTCGTGAATCTTTGACAGTCGTTACGGTTAGTCAGAAGCCCGAAAGTTCGACAACCAGTCTTACCAAGGAGTATCGTATTACCCAGTAACTGGGTTGTGAAGGTCAGATAGGCAGTCGCTCCATGTAAAATACTGGTATTCAGCTGCATCCGGTTAGACTGGAAGCCGACTGTCGAACCGAAACTGTCAAATTTTCCCAATCAACCTTGAACCGTATGCTTTAGCGATATAGTTGAAAATCTATTAAAGAAATTTGACAGATTGTAGTAGCTTGATAAGCTGGCGTCTGTACTGGACCAAACCTGGGAACCTTCTGGTTACAGAGATATTGAAGGTCAACATTCAAACTTTTGCTACGACATTTTTTTTATAACACAACTTTAAATACCCCACAACACCTGTACCGTTGCATGCACCCATAAGCACAATGTTTTGCGTGCGTTACATTGCGCACTACTGCAAATATAACATTTTTGCACCAAAAATAAAAGTCGTTTCCCAGCAATTAGGTATATTTGTGCAATTGTACAGACGCCAGCACATCAAGCTACCCGAAACTGTCAAATTTTTTCATTCAACTTTGAACCTTATGATTTAGCAATAAAGTTGAAAATCTATTAAAGAAATTTGACAGATTGTAGCAGCTTGATGTCAGCAGGCGTCTGTACTTATTTAGATGCACAGAATGAGTAGTTGACGGCTGTGATGAGTGTTTTTAACCGACATCCAAAAAGGAGGAGGTTATATGTTCGACTTGATTAAACCTTGTATTTATTTCTTACCGATTTTTTATCGTTTATTATTTATTAAATATCATGAAAAATAAGTTGGCGGTAGCAGTAGTACTTGTAGGTAAGACAAAAGTTCCTAAATCGCTGATAAAAACACATTGTACTCATTATGAACAACTTTTACTACGGAACCAAACCTGAAAAAGCGATAAAAAAGTTAGCTGTTCCCTATGTGTTTCGGTAATACCTAATTAAATTCCTTAATGCACAGAGGTCGCCTTTTAATATCACTCCTCATGGGTGTCCTACAATTGACCCAATATTTGATCGCAGTATATTGTTATTAGCAAAAGGATGTTGCTTCCTCCCAACGCCACTTCCATTATAAGGCCTAAATACACAGTAACGCCGAATCGAGGACCGACATTGTGCCCCCCGCCCTTTTTGCGTAGCGTTGACGTCACAAAGCGCTACGTTCCGTTCCACCAAAAACGCAATAATGTTTTTTTACACAAACGATCTTTACTCTGTACATTTTAAGCGGTACATGTAACGTAATTAATATGTATTACGAGTCCTTTTGATGATACGTTTATTTCGGGGATGAAAGGGAAACCTCCATAGCTACATAGGTATACACACCTATGTAGGTATTTTGGTTTGTGGTTTTTATACCACATTATTATGCTCGCAACATTTTACGACGTCGTTTGTAAGCAGCAAATTTACAAATAATTTAAGTACAAATATTCGTTTTTTTTTTTTGGGATGCCTGAAGAAGCCTCCTCGTGTAGCGCAGTTTGTTCCGCCAGATACTCAACTGAACCGAGCGCTTGGCGCAACCTGGACAGTTACACCGACCACCTTATTTGACCGGCCAATTCTTCCCTTGCGGTGGTACGGCTAACGACCGCCTGGTTTGTAACCCTCCCACCGAGTCCGGCGTCAAGCAGCCTGCTGTGTTTCGTCGATACGTGGGAGTACCAGTGCCTTAGGCATCTGCTGGGCACGCTCGTTCCATCATAGACCTCATCCATCGCTTTCTATCAGGCGTAACCGAGGTCAAGAGCAAAAAATATATTTAAAAAATTCAGAAGGTTTAGAGCACAGAAAAAGGTGCTGCTATTTTTATTTAGAAATGTAGAAATTCTAACACAAATGTGAGATATTTATTAGAAATGAAAAATTTGTTTACTAACGTATCTTTATCGATATTTAACACAACTGGTACCAAATTAAATGACTAACTAACTATACAAATAACTACAAAAGGACATTCAGGCGTCGAAGTACTCGTCCGCTTCGCTGTAAACGACACGGTGATGATAGTGATATCTGGAAACGTGCCCAGAAGACTTGCAGCATTGCCACGTTGAATGGCAATGCTAATTCTTTGGCCAAAGAACAACCCAGCCTCCTGGTCAAAAATGAAAATAGATTATTCATTTGTGTAATGTCGTTTAATAACACTACCTCCTACTTACAGTAGAAGACAAGTTATTGGTAAATACGATGTTAAGTATGTAATTATACTGATTCATATAGGACAAGCTAGAATTTTCCCACACAAAATTGCTCTCACCTAAATCCCTCCACTTTTGGCAGACCATCATTTCGCATTATCAATTCCCATTCACCGCTAAAGGGATCTCGTCTATAAATTTATCTGTTACAAAACTGACTCCATAAAGGAACATGGTATCGTGACCCTTTGAATGGGACGCCCACGGAGCATTATGTACACTGGAGACCAAGTATTGCTGAACAAAATTCGGTTGTCGAATTAACTCATAAATATTGTAACCTCTTGTGCCGGAACGAAAAGCTGTGTTTTCGACAATGTCGTAGTACAATTGAATAAGATGTTTGAGGTGAAATTATTGGATGTTGGTTGTATGTTTTGTTGGAGTTACCAGTCTATCTATAAGGATTATTTTGTCGTCTCTACAAACGACTGAGCAACTCCACCCACAGCTTGGAAAACATGATAGGCATTGAATTTCAAGTACAATCCAAAAACATGCAATACAATTGTGTGGACTAATCATCCAGGAAAAACTACCGAAATATCCATATCTTTCGGTATATTTCCAAGGATTATGTTCCATTGAATTGGCACCATAAGTTGCCCTAAAATTAGTCCCCTTTTAAAACAGAATCTCTCAAAAACCACTACAACAAAAAAACGTTTGGAGTATAATCTGATACCACAAAAAACACGAATTTGATGATTGCAAAATACGGTTTATTAACACCAGTAATCTCCCTTAATCCCCCGCTCGCTTCTCTTAACCACATATCCCACAAAAACAGATTGTTCCCCTTACTTACTCGGTCATTTAAAGACCCTGGGGCCTAGCCTAATTACACTAGTCCCCCAAAACCCGTGACACATCACATCTATAGCCAGCTGGCCTCAGGCCACAGGCCACAAAGGCCTCACTGAGTCAGCATTCACACCATTGAATGTAAATAACCAACAATGATTGATGTTGGCAACAATTTCCGTCCATACGTAATTACTCGTCGTGATACTTCCGTTCAACAATAGACAGGTGGGATTGAGTGACCTTTGATGAGTTTACGCTTGATCTGGTGAGGGGTAAGTATAATTGTGGGTAGCGAAGGACCTTTTTGGTACAGGGGTAGAAAGAAATTAAATAAAAGTAATAAACTGGGGTTTCTAAATGAAATATTGGCGCCGATTCCCTTGTTCACAAACTAAACTAAATTTAAGTTCAGTGCATCTTTTTCTTTCTATTTCATTAAGAAAAGGACAGAAGATAAATATTAGTTTAGTCCTGTCAAATTAAGATACTTCATAGCAAGTTTAGACGGGATTAAAAACATGGCTACTAAAAATACGTCAATTTACGTTCGACGCTGTCTAATTTGACAGGACTAAACTAATATTTATCTTCTGTCCTTTTCATAGTGAAATAGAAAGAAAAAGATGTACTGAACTTAAATTTAGTTTAGTTTGTGAACAAGGGAATCGGCGCCAATGTCTCGTGAGGTCTACTGAATGTCTGCAGCCTGCAGCTGTACCTATAAAAAATACACCCCTATCCAGAATCCCTTTGTTTTGATATTAGTATTTTAATACAATGCCATTTTTCAAAGGGCAAAATTATAATACATATTACCCGTTGGCCTGTAACCGTCACATCACACCTCAGACAACGATAGATTTGAAGAAATCATGTAGATATTCTTTTACGCCAAAATTGCATCACATTCCGGTCAAAGAATTTTGTTCAAAACTGAAATTAAGGTCCATAATAACAACCAATACTGTCGGCAAAAAAAGTTTTTGAGTATCGAACTTAATTGATACCAAAAAAAAAGTTCGAGTCATGGTTGGCAGAAAGGTAGATACTATTCAATGCCATGTTGCAGTCAGGTCAAAGGTCGTAACGGTGTATCAGTGACAAGTTGACAAGTTGTGGTACTCATCATTTATGAGTACAACAATGGCCCATTGCGAGGCGACAATAGCCCAACGTCTATGGTATGGTGATCGATTGGCGGGTAGATGGATTGCGCAAGTGACTATTGCGATAACCATACTCGTAACCATGAAAATATTTCAAAAACTACGTTTTTAAAGAAGTGTTGTCATTCATCAATCTGCCTTGCCTTTTTCCAACTATGTTAGGGTCGGTTTCTAGTCTAACCGGATTCAGTTAGATACCAGCATTTTACATGGAGCTACTGCCTATCTGACCACTAAAACACAGTTACTGGGTAAAATGAGAATTATGCCCCTTGGCAAGACTGGTTGTCAGACTTTCGGAATTCTGACTACCCGGTAAAGACTAACACAGACCATCAAATGACAGCCGGGAGTAACTGCGTAACTTACTTTCCGAGGCACGAAGGGGTCTCTTGTATGTTATGGACGGTCACCCATACACATAACCACCATCATTCGTATTCTATTTTGAATTCATGAATTCCGATAGCAACTACACGCAAAACCATTCGTTTATTAATTTCCAATTCTTTTGGCATCATCCCAACTGAGTTGCTTTTCAACTTCTTTCCAAAATATTAAATTCTGTATTCTGTCATTGCTTCATTCTAGTTTGTAAATTATTTTAACAAAACGTCATAAATTAATCAAGAGACTTAAAAAAGTTTAACACGTAAGAAAAAATATAACAAAGCAAGATAACCATCTCCCATCATAATACAAATCCCATCATTTGTTGCAGAACAAAAAAGTTCGGCCTAAGGTAGGGTTGCCAATGGTGCCAGGCTAAAGATAAAAACTTCGGCTAAAGTAGGTAAGTTCAAATAAAATAAACTTGCAAAAACGAATAAGTAATAAAAACTATACCCACTGATATCTCAGTTTGAAGTCAAAGAAAACTGACATACTTCCGTGGCAGACAAGTGGGGTAATAAGTATAAAGAATATCACCATTCTTCGATCAGTAAAGGCACTTTTGAACGTCAAAAATTACAGTAAAATATAATTGATTCTAGTCGCCCCTTCCAAAAGGTAATGTTCATATGGAGAAGAATGAGCAAGAACCTTCTTTGAGCAGTCGACAACCCCTATGGTTGAACTGCGAGATGCCATTTAACAAAAAAAAAAAGAGCAAGAACCTTCACCGTTACTCTTTTAAAATCTTTTACATAGTTTTGTATACATAATATAATAATATATGAAGACGATGCACCTAGAATACCATTTGTCTACCACCAAAGGTAAAAAAACATTAAAAATGACGCAATGACAGGTAAATCAATTATGTGATAGATGGTGCTTACATATTTACAAATATTGTAAAAGTAGATGATTTTCCTAGAATGTTAACAAGTGTGTGAGTTACTGTATTCACAGATTGTAAAAATCCATGTCATAAAATTTTTAAAAATATAAATTAAATTAGCAACCAGTAATTACTAGAAATTACTGCCTGAAACTCATATTTTACAGAATTATATCAAGATAAAACAATTACCGAACCTAATACATAATCAATATATCTTAACAAAAAGACAAAGGCCAGTAAACCACATAAAATTAACTCAAGGCGATTTAGAACCCAAAACAAAACAAAACTACGACTTCCGAAATCGTAAAAAAAATCTCTATCAACCCTGAACGTAACGGCTCCACTCCCGCGCATACAGATCACTCGGATACGGTGCGCGTGCGCCTATTGCCGTTGTCATAACATAGACAGTTACAGAAGTACCGAACCATGACGGTGGAAGGCTTATACACAATCTGCAAGAATGAATATACAGTGATCGTATAACAGCGAAGATGGTTTCTGATGTGGTTGAAAGCTAAAGTAGTAGTGAGCCGGCCATGTCTGTGAAAAGACTGATTATCGTTGGAGCAGACGAGTCTTCGAGTGGAGACAGCGCATACGTAACGTGTGACGCAGCTTGGCTTCGAATAGCCTAATTAGGCATCTGGCCAACTGGATGTGGAATGCGAAAAACCTAGTGTTGTGGCACAATTGAAAGGGACTGGATGTGGAATGCGAAAAACCTAGTGTTGTGGCACAATTGAAAGGGACTGGATGTGGAATGCGAAAAACCTAGTGTTGTGGCACAATTGAGCTTCGATTGTGGTTTCTGAGTTAATTGATGGTCCTTGCCTGGCCTGCCTTAATAATTGTTGTCGATACAAAGCCTAGTATAATTATCTACGTACTAGCTTCTGCCTGCGACTTCGTCCGCGTGAAATTTTTTGTACCCCCCCACCCCGACGCAACACTTCGTATTCGCTTAGCGTTCATTCTGACTTTTTTCTTTTTGGTCGGCTCCTAAGGGTCATAGCGTGTTATTAAATAGCCTATATAGCCATCCTCAAGAATTGGGCTACCAAATGCAAGAAGATTTTTTCAAATCTGACCGGTAGTTCCAGAGATTATCGCGTTCAAACAAACAAACTCTTCAGCTTTATTATTAGTATTAGTAAGTATAGATTAGCGCATTTTTAATGCTTCTATGCGAGAGAAAGGTGAAATAAGTGACCCTTCTGTATCTCCTCTCTGCAGGATTGCGCAAGCGCTACCGCCGCTCCGTGTTACACAATCATAATTATGGGCTCTTTATGGTAATAATAACATAACTGTACTGTTACTATCCCATTGTTTTTATGTGATGGTGTGAGAAACGCTGTGAAGATCAGCTGCTCGTCCCACGGAAGTTGAAAGATATTAATTGAATCTTTTAAGTTTTCATTAAATTTTAAGTGCTTCGTACTTTTTGGTGTAGCCATTTTTCATTCTGCTCTATCCGTTGCTGACAGCTGGTACTGCTGCTTATGCTCTTAGCGTTAATAGGTGGTAATTTATAACCATCTACGTCATTCATAACATCATAATAAGCCTATAAAGTTCCCACTACTGGGACACAGGCTTCCTCTCGGTGAGAGGGAGTGGGCCGTAATCCACCACACAGGCCCGTTGCGGGTTGGTAGATGTCACGTCACTTCAAGTTTTTTTTCTAGAACATGCCGGTTACATTTTGACGAGTTATACGAACATAAATTTGGGAGACAGCTGTTAGTTTTCGCGATTTCAGGTTTGGTCCCATAGTAAAAGTTGTTCATAATGATGAGTACGATCTCTTAAGAGGTTGTTGGTGTTTTTCCAATAACCCTGTATCATACATCATAACCCTGTATCATACATCATAACCCTGTATATGTATATAAAATTTAAAGTCCTGACTAACTGATAGGACGCATAGCCTAAACCGCTGGTCCTAGAGACATCAAATTTGGAGGGTGTGTTCTTTGTGAAGAGTAGGTATCCACTAAGAAAGGGTTTTTCGAAATTCCACCCCTAAGAGGGTGAATGAGGGGAGGGTAAAGTTTTACGCGGACTAAGTTGCGGACAGAAGCTAGTTCTAGGTATAAAAGTTTGGCGGACTTCGCTCATAGTCTAATTTATCCACGTTCGTAAATTAGCGGTCTAGAAGTCTGCAGGACTTATTACAGAAGTTTATACAACTTAGTTACTCGAAATAATAATTGGAAACTACAATGTAGTTGTGAAACAGCGAAGTGTAATGGTAACTCCTACAGAATCAAGTTAGACAAAGTGTCGCGACTACACCTTGCGACATGATGTAGTTATCATGAACTGGAGTTGTTGATGTCATACAAATAATTCGTTTATGTAGGCGACGGAAACAATCACGTGTCGACATGTGCTCATAAATATGTTAAGTTATCTGTCATAGATTTCAGTTGTGTTCTATGATTAGGCGTGTAGGAAATCCCGAAGTTCCCCCGCATTATTATGATAAAGATTTGGTTCTGTAATTCATAAACGTCTTAAAACTGAAAACGTTTACTTGAAGGGGGAAGCAGCAGGGTAGCTCGCGAAATTCAAATTTTCTTACGTTTTTTTTTTTTGCAATTTGCAGGTTAGTTCCAGGTTGTATGGTAAACAAAATATGATTCGCGGCCGAAAAGTATGTATTTACAGAAATATAATCATTCAAATCATCAATAAAATCCTCTTAGTTCATATAATACTATTGTTTGAATTCATTTAATAGCATTATATGAACTTAGGTTGTATTTAAGATCGAATCGCCTTTAGGTCGTTTTTACGATATAGTCCCAAAGTCCCAACCACCGTCCCAACTGTTTTTACCAGCAAATTGCAAAAAATGTAAGCAATTTTGAATTTCGCTGGCTACCCTGGTACTTCCCCTTTAAGAGCCTATACTACCTCAAATGGCTTAGCATGATCCTCCGTTACGTCCAAAATACCGCAGCATTAATTTTGAAATAAATATATGCTAAAGTTGAGGATTAATGTAAGGTACTATGTTAGACGGAAACACGATTCCATTAAATTTTCTCGATAGAAAAAAAATCCAAAGTTACCTCCAAACCGAACAATAAACCGCTGGTATTCAAAAAATACTTCAAATTAGATCATGAAACTTTGCACACTAACTGAACTAACTATAAAGCAGGTCTTATGTTAGCTAGTTTTTTTGAATTACCTTTATTTTCACCGTAAAAAGCAAATACCTAAACTATTGGCGCTGCCTTCCGCCCAGCACCGCACTCTGTCTCGCTTTCACACAGTCCGCGAGCAGTATCGTGCGAGCGAAATAAAGAGTGAATTTTAGCTGAGGTAGTATAGGCTCTTAATATAAAACGACTACTAACATGAAACGACAAAAATCAGCCAAAATTCATACACTCATCTCACAAAACTTCGAACTTACTAAGTTATTATTGCCTTCTCGTTTGATTAACATAGAAATGACAAGGATACGTAGTGTTTTTGGGTTTATTATTGTCCATTTTTATGAATAAGAGAGTTTGGCTGCGTAAAAATACGATTGCACTGTTATCTTTGGCTGCAGTGCGACGAAGCTAAAAAAAACTACCTAAAGGCATTTTCATTTTCTAAGCTTGTACAGCGCAAATTTCGGGCAGCGAGGCGACGTGAAAAGGATGGATGCGAGCAAAAAAACTGAGTGGATGACGCAAAACACTGTGGTAAGAGCTAACCTAACGCTGATAAATGGTGTTGATAAAGCATTAAGGAAAAAAGCCCGCCACATTTTAATTTCACACATCAACATCTAACACCAAAACCCATAAATTCAAAACTTTAACACCAAAAAACCCCATAAATTCTACTCTTAATTAAAAACGTTGATTAAGAAAGCTCATTAACTACAATTAAAATTCAAACAAACAAGTTGTCCACTTGACCTACATAGGGGTCGAATCCGGTACCCATCAGTCTTGGTATCACGTACTGATAGCGTTTGTTGGTATCTACCGACGTGATGGATTGAGGGTAGGTAGGTAGTGATCAGAGGTGCCGACTTTGATTTTTGAGTGGACGTACATCAAGCTACTACAATCTGTCAAATTTCTTTAATAGATTTTTAACTTTATGTCTAAAACATAAGGTTCAAAGTTGATTGGGAAAATTTGACAGTTTCGGGTAGCTTGATGTGCTGGTGTCTGTACAAAATATGGAGATGTTTGGACTGGGTCGCTGGGAAGTGCAAGATATTGATGAATGATGAATTGTCTGATCGTCTCATGATTTATATTGTAATTAGCTTCCACCCGCGTATGTCGATAAAAACTATCCTATGTCCTTCCCCGGGATGCAATCTATCTTTCTGCCAAATTTTGTCGAAATCCGTTCAGTGGTTTAGGCGTGGAAAGGTAACATACAGACAGACTGACAGATCTGTCTGTCTGTTACTTTCGAATCTATAATATTTGTATGGATTGGTATTTTTTTAAAGAATTTTCTTATCATGATATTGTTTTTATTTTCTCCTTTGTTTTTATTTGCTTGAATACAAAAATGTGGCAGTACTTACATAAATATACCTACCTATATTTTTTTTGCATTAAGTACGACCATGTCGTAATGTGATCGACTCCTTCACAATCTGACATTTGACCCGAGACTGATGGGCTAATACAACCAAAGTCAGAAATCTAATTATCTGTGGAATAGAATTGACATGTCAGTCCTATTATGGAAAAACTGTCAAAAATTTAGGTATGAAGGTTTGGTAGAATTCGCCCTTGGTCGAAAAAGTATCTTACCAATGCCTTCTTGGTAAAAAATTCGGGTATTGCCGTGGCCTTAATCCCATCGAGGACGACATTTAAAAAAAAAATGAAAAAAAAATTAAATCATGAAACGTTTATTTTCTCTTGACTGTACTTACCTGTCAAAAAGAGTAACCTAGATAAAGTGGATAACACAGAGATTAAAACAGAAGACGAGCTAGCAGGGGATCGAGGAGGGGGGGGGGGTTCAGGGGATCCAATATTACGTCCATGAGGGGATCAGACCGGAATAAATCCTTGTTTTTACTTTACATCTTTAGGAATAACAATTACCAGTCTATGCTAGTACAGTCAACAGCAAAAGTAAATGATCAAAGTCAGAAATTCAATACTAATGAACGGAGTTCGCGTCAGAACTGTGTGGCGTCGAAGTGATTTAAAAGTATTCCAAGTAGTAGTACTTCGACGCCACACAGTTCTGACGCGAACTCCGTTCATTAGTATAGAATTAATTAAAATTATAGAATTTCTGATTTTGATCATCTACTATTGCTGTTGACTGTACCTTTAACCTTATCAATTTTTATGCAGGTTTTTACGATAAAAAAGAAGACTTCAACGTGAATAGAAGTGGCCCTTTTATAGGCAACCACTAACGCATAACTATGAAACATCCTTCATAACAGGAAGCCTATAAGTGCCTCTATCATTTTATCACAGAATATTTATAGTTCGAAAAACAACTGATGCTTCATAGCAAGTACTTCCAACGGAAGTTACCGTAATAAGCCTTCACGTGTAACGCGTTGGCGGCACATCAAAGTCGGCTTCAGTAGTCGGTCTAGGAGAGTCTAGAATTTACTGACAGGACATTCTAGTAAAGATGGTTGTTTCTGCTATTGAGTTGAAGTTCGAATGAAGTGTATTCGTGATTTGTCTTTTGCAGAATCAGTTGCAATTAACTTTTTTTTATAGATTGTGTTTGCTGCCTATATTATAGTTTGTAATGTAACCATGTTGAATGAAAAACAATAGGTCGCCAGCAATAATACACACTAGCAGAATGTACAGGTTAGGCAACTTTCAAAATATGTAATTATTTTCCACAACCCAGGCGAATGTCATGATTATCTATTTTCGTCTGTCGTATTGGCGAATGTCATGATTATCTATTTTCGATTATCTATTTTCGTCTGTCGTATGTCGTATTGTCATTATCTTCCTAGCCTTTTCCCAAATATGTTAGGGTCGGCTTCCAGTCTAACCGGATGCAGCTGAATACCAGTATTTTACATGGAGCGACTGCCTATCCGACCTACACAACCCAGTTACTGGGTAATACGATACCCCTTGTTAAGACTGGTTGTCAGACTTTTGGGGTTCTGACTACCCGTAACGACTGTCAAAGATCCACGAATGACAGCTGGAATCCGAGGCATGGAGGGGTCACGTATGTAAAGATGGTCACCCATCCACAGACCAACCGCGGCAAGCGTAGCTTAACCTGATCGATCGACCTGTGCGGCTGTTATTATTTAGCCACGGGCCCCTCAAAAGGAAGGAGAAGGAAAAGCTATTATGTATTTGGTAATTATTGGTACACACAAAAAATTTCCTTGAAGTGAAAAACAAAGACAGTTTTTAAATACAAAACACACACAACACACAAAATTATTATAACCCAACTAAATGAATACAATGTAATTTCAAGCTTGGAAATGTAGGAACGGCTCTATCTTCAGGACAAAGGTAAGTAGTAAAAATAAAATTGTGTTTCATATTCATATACTATTTTTATATTCATTGACATGTTAGGTCAAGTGTCGATCATATTTCAGGGAGTTTTATGGGTTACGACATATTTTTCTACGTTTCATATCATGTTGCTATTCAAAAAGTCGTCATATTTTTATTTGTTGTTGCATCATTTCAATTTTGTATCAAACTATAAAACCTACTGTAAGAATGTTGTGACATTCTTTGATGATCTGTTTCAATTGAATAGGTGGTGTAATGTAATGAGTATCCGATATGATTATTTTCTTCCTACGCAATATTTAAGAGGGAATTTATTTAAATTGTTGATAGCTGTTATGGCACTTATTCTTCTCTTGTAAGACTTGTAACACTTAGTTGAATTCTACAAAAATATGACACTTATTTATCAGGTACGAGTAATAAATTTTTATCTTTTTAGCTTACGTAAGTGTGATTGTGACGATTTTCCTGTGAACGCCATTAAAGTCAGTGGTCTAGAAATACGCTAACGTTTGGAAGTTTTTTATTTCTATTCCACTCATAGCACCTTTTGTATTCGTGCATATGCAGATGCGCGAATACAAAAGGTGCTATGGTGCTATTAAAACAGAAGGTAGTTACTAAAGCATTAGTATCATTTGTACACTCGCATTAGTACTGATTTTTTTATCTCGCTGAGAACAATAAATGATTTTTTTGTAATCAAAAGCCAACCGCGGTAAAGTCAAAGCATTTATTTCCATTATAGCATTAAAAAACACTTTTAAATGTCAAAATTTCCAAGTAAATTCAAAACGCCCGGCGCACCCTGGTCAGCTAGCATTCGGTAACGCAGACTGCAGAGTCTAGCTGACTAATCCTTTCACCAAGATGGTACACTTAAACGGCTCCCCTCAGAGCCATGACCAACGACCCTCAATAGAGCCAAATAACAATAACGACCCCTCCAAGGACACCCACCACCAGATCTATCCAAACCCGCCCTTATTGTCACCTCAATAAATATTGAAGGGTTTAATGCCACTGATGCCGCAATAAAGTGGCCACCTAGGTACTGGACTCAAACAATCACACTTCACACTAATATTATAAAGGCGAAAGTTTGTGAGTGTGTATATGTTTGTTACTTCTTCACGCTCAAACGGCTGGACCAATTTTGATAAAATTTTGTATGGAGGTAGCTGATACCCTGGATTAACATATAGGCTACTTTTTATCCCGATATTCCCACGGTATCGACATTTACGCGGGTGAAACCGCGGGGTGCAGCTAGTATAAAATATCGAAGAAAAGTACCATCGACACGAAGAGACGAAGAACAAAATAGAATCTAGTTGCTGCTTTCAAAAGGTAGTCTCTTAAAGACACGAATGTGCAAGAAAATCATAGTTAAAAAAATTATTTTCATATATTTACTTTCAATTAATTAGATAAACATATGTGGCCATTGCAAGCAAAAGGGCTTTAATATCTTTGACTAATCAATTTGCTACAAACTTTACCCTCTATTTTATTCTCCCCCGAAACCCTAAACAAATAACCAGACTTGAAACCCCTCAAGAGAGTTTTCTAAACCAAATTACTATGTAACCATTTTGCATATTAAATGAAAATTAAACTATAGTCTACACATTTAAACAAGTTTCGGCTTGAGCCTAACAAAGCCTTCGACATAATATTTTGATTATGAATCAATTACTTGCGTCTCTCTTTTGAGTATTGTGGTTTTCGTCTTAACTTGGCTGGTTAGACTTAATTATTATTATCCATTTATTTCAGGCATCAAGGCCCTTATAAAACACATACAATACATTATACAAACATTATACATACGCATTACACTAAAGCACACGAAGTGTCTGTGTCGTGTTTCGCTGACTGGTGTCATGTAGCCGGCCACGAAACCGGCGGTACACAACACCCTTCGGTCAGAACTCTTCCTTGAGGAACTTCTCGAGATAATGTGTCGGAACACGTACCACGAACGACTTGAAGTTCGTGTTGTGTGTGACGTAACCCTCCTCCTCTCCCTCTTGACTCTGTGCTTCGTATATTTTGAAGGCTGAAGATTAAACTATGTGTCAGTCTGGAGACAACTATTGTTGGACATGGCTTCTGGCATAGTTGATTGAACCTTTGTGATGTTTATGTACACTTATGCCTTTATGTAGTAGCAGTAAGGGCGGTTTTCGTAGTTCAAGTGTTAGTACTAGCGTGCGGTTGAGATGCCTAAAACATCACACTAATATTATAATGGCAAAAGTTTGTGAGAGGGTGTGTTTATATGTTTGTTACTTCTTCATGCACAAACGGCTGAACGGATTTGGATGAAATTTGTCACACAGATAGATTATAACCAGGATTAACACTTACTTTCTATCCCGATATTCCCACGGGATCGACATTTACGCGGGTGAAACCGCGGGGCGCAGCTAGTGCCTAATAAAAGCGTAGTTACTATTGGATTTTCATCTCTCGGCGTTTAACAGAGGGATGAAAATCCAACAGTGCAATACTTATGTGCCACGTAGTGTTAGAGAAAACGAGCATCAAACTCTCAGCCTTTCAGTGCATGTAAGTTATTATAAGAAAAATACAGATAACCCTCACACGCCCCTTTAGCACCAACTTATAAAAGAAACATCGATCAACATCGCTAATCTCCAAAAGAGCTAAATAACAGTTTACGTGAGATAATTGCAGCCAGCATCTTCCCGTACATCCCACGGTATCGGATTTTGTCGGTGAACCTTTTTTAACTGGTGTTATCTTGAAGCAGGTTAATAACGATCTTATGGTCACGAATGTTGATATGAGTTATACTTACGGCTTTTTTGTTCGACGAATGTTTGGAGATTTTCAAAATGTTGTTTTTGATAGTGTAAAGTGTTTGTACTGGGAAAACAGGTGCATTGAAAAACAATAGCAAATATTGATCTACAAGTGTAACGTGGGAATTGATAAAACCACCTCCATCATCTGCCTAGCCTTTTCCCAACAATGTTGGGGTCGGCTTCCAGTCTAACCGGATGCATCTGAATACCAGTATTTTACATGGAGCGACTGCCTATCTGACCTCCACAACCCAGTTACTGGGTAATACGATACCCCTTGGTAACTGACTTTCGGGACGAGACTTTCGGGCTTCTGACTACCCGTAAGATTGTCAAAGGTCTACGAATGACAGCCGGGACCAACGGCTTAACGTGCTTTCCGAGGCACAGAGGGGTCACGGTATGTAAAGATAGTCACCCATCCACAGACCAACCGCGGCAAGCGTAGCTTAACCTGACCGATCTACCTGTGCGGCTGTTATTATTTAGCCACGGGACCCTCCTTTGATAAAACCGCCTATAATGTAGTAATGAGTATCTATAATGTTAGGGTGTAAATCACATACATAGGGAATATTACTTCCACCCATCTCTATGTAGAATATGTAGATATTCTTTTGACAATGCAGAGGAGCAACATTCAAAAATGTTGTTCAAAAATGTTGTCCATGTTCAACCAATAAGGGGTTGAACATAAAATAAAGAAATTAAAAAAAATATATATATAAATTAAAAATAAAATTATTCTATTCTATTCTATTCTAACATGGACAACATGGTCGGGGGTAACAATTGTAGGGTTGAACATGGACTAAACCATTTTTAGGAACGTTCACATTCTAATCTCAGTCTCATTCTGTCAAAAATACCTCAATTTCCCTACATTTTTGACATTGACTGTCGCTAACATGAGATTGTGACTAGATTTTGAACGTTTTCAGTTATGAGAATTGTCCTTCTGATGTCCTTTCCCTGAATTATTGGTTGATGCCTGAAATAAATGGATAAATAAATAAATAAATAAATAAATAAACAGCAAATAAATCAAATGTATCAATCAATTTTGAGAAGAAACAGTAGTAATATTTATTGAATTTATCTAAACTAATACAAACTATTTACACTAGATACTAAATTAAATGACTAACTAACTTATACTATACAAATAAATACAAAAACAAAGGACACTAGGCGTCGAAGTACTCGTACGCATCGCTGTCGTCCGGTAACGTGCCCAGAAGACTGGCAGCATTGCCACTCAAAAATTAAATATTTAGACAAGCAATGGTCCAGCACTTCGGCTGTTCCAACTTCCTAACCATATGTCAAATGCAGTTCACAACAGTAACCATCAACATAAAAGCTTGACACCAACACAGGTCACGCACATACAATCTTAACAAGATCTCCGATATAAAAGTGTGATGATCACTTAGAGCGGTGTATGCGTACAATTATCACATTGAATAGGCCTGTCTTCACCTTATTTAATTTTATATGCTTTTTGAATATTTAACTTAGAACATTGTTGAATCAGGTTTGATATGGGTCTAAATATGTTCACATGGGTGTTGTAAAAGACGATACTGATTGGTGATTAAATTGAACGCTATTTAGATCTCTGAGGCAGGCTGCTTTCAAATTCGGCGTGGGAATTACCTTATTAATGAGATATTTTTTGAATATTTAAGATAACACTAACCGCTGATGAAGGAAAAATCATTAAGAAACGTTAACGTACAAACAAATAAGAACACGAGAATGGATGGGAAATTTTTCGGTCGGGCCCAATCACAAGGAGTTTTGCAGGCGCAGCTCTTCAAAATCCTACTAATATTATAAATGTAAAAGTTTGTGAAGATGTTTGTTACTCAATCACGCGTAAACTGTTGAACAGATTTGGATGAAAATTGGCACATCGATAGACCATTTCCTGGAGGATATTCCCACGGTATTGAAACTTACGCAGGTGAAACCGCGGAGCGCTGCTAGTATTATATAACATATTATATTGTCTTATGTACAAAGTGACATTTCTTTTCTTCACGTTTGGATTTTTGACATCACGCCGTAGAAATCTTTCTACAATCTGTCATCATGTATTTCGTTTATTTCATGTTTCTTTTGATCACGTTACGCGTTCTCGTATTTACTCATTTTCAATTCATAAATTTTAGGCAAAGTAACTCTTTCTACGTAATTCAAACACAGATTCACCTTAGATCAAACAGGCGCTCATTACATGACACAACTGGAGCGCAAAATTAATTCTACAACATGCGCCTTTCTTTGACAGCTTCCGTCTCAGCTTTGTCAGCTTCGGAAATCTATTCGAAACAATTTGAGGATCCTATTTGATGGAGGTTTGTATACTTTACACGTATTCCTATTTACTGATATCGTAAAATACATACCTTATGTAAAGGCTGGAAAACGGATCGTAATACAAAACTGTAAATTTTGTCCGCATCAATCGTATTAATAAGGTATGTTGGGGTAAGATCGTTACTGGGGTAAGACCGTAGGAATCAAATTCTTTGCCTGCAAAACTAAATTTTGCTCTGATCTTCGTCGTAGCAGAATAAAAATAATGATGGAGAACACTAATGTTTATTACTGCATTAAAAACATAGCCACATAAGGTGGGAATTTGATTCATATGATCTTATACCAGTGTCGATCTTACCCCAACATACTTTACCCATCATTTTGCTCAACCATAATTTCCCTATTTCATAATTCAAAATATTTGTTTTACCTGACAAGTTCTATAATATCTTAAAACCGGCCCCTGTGCGTGATTTAAATGAAAAAATCTGTTTAGACGGGTCTGCCAAACTCTATCTCAAAATCTTTCATTCACAAAAACCTAATATAAATACAATAACAAAGTCATCTATGTAAACAAATTACAAAACCCTTCTTTCAACAAAAAAAAAGGTTAACTATTTTTATAAGGCAGACTAAATTAAATAAAGGTTTGAATGAATGAAGTTACCATTAAATGGTGAATAGTGGACAGACAATGGGCCATCCTGTTACAATACAATATGCTATTACAAACTTTTTTTAAAGCATTGTTTACACACATGTAGTAGGGTTTATTTTATTTTTAAATATGCGGGTGGAAAGGTCATTTATTTAAATTAAGGGGAATTTTATGATAGACTTTTTTTTGAGATTTTGTGCGACGGGTGTGTTGATCGTAAAATGAGCTTATTGAATTTTAAAATGGTTCATCTTCTCTTGTGTCAACCGGAGCTATTTAAGAAAAGTTATTATTAAAGTGGTAAAAAGCCAGAAGGCCAATTCCCGTAATTCAAAATCGTTCAAAATCTAGTCGCAATCTTATGTCAGCGACAATCAATGTCAAAAATATAGGGAAATTAGAGGTAGTTTTCACAGTCTGTGAACGTTCTTAAAAATACGAGAATTGTCCGTTTATCTATCTATCTATTGCAAACCTTGCGACCTGAGGCAAGGTTTGCAATAGATAGATAGTTAAAACGTTTATTCAGTGCAACAAAAGACACAATACAGGTATTAAAAAAAAACATCAAAAAAGGATTAAAAAGATAAATTGACCCATAGACACCTAGCTCACATACATCCATAACGGTCGATCACTACTGGGCGGTGTGTGTCTCATGGTTGCACCAAATGGGAGTCCAGCTCAGCCGGAATACCAAGACCAACCTATTGGTTGGTCTTGGTATTCCGGCTGAGCTTTCACATCTTGGTCTTTCGGCTCTATTGAGCCGAAAGACCAAGGTGTGAAAGTCCGCAAATGTATGTGGGTTGCAGCTGAAAATCAGCGTCAGGTGGTACACCTTGTGTTGTCATCTGACATTATGCTGAGCTGAGGCACTTTTGGCATTAATCTTTGTTTTCTGTTTTTTATAGTCTTAAGGTGTATTTATTTTGCTGTAATGCCAATAAACGCATTTTCTTTCTTTATGTCATTTATCACCCGCATAGGAGGCTTATTATTTGATTTGCAATACAATTACCTGTCTTGGTTATTGACAATATCGCATGCATTTACTGATATTTAATGGTACTAGCGATCCGCATGCATGCACGGCTTTTATTACTTAGCAGAACATTGAAATTTCCATATTATACTGTTTGAAATTATATTGAAAACCGCATCATAAACGATTTTGTAGTTTACAAACACCAAGCGGTCATACGACAAGCGACTTTGTTTTATACTATGTATTGATAGATATAGAAGATAATATAGAATTAGAGATACTTCATGTCTCATGATCTTTATTAGTCTTTTTTCAGCAATATAATTTTGTAACGACCTTTTGATCACAATCCCAAGGAATTTGCAGGAAATTCCTAATCCATCGCATCATGATTGAAAAGTCTGTTCAATTTGTCTGATAATGAACTGTCAAAATGAAAGATGTTGCCATTTAGAGTGTTTAAAGCAATTACCCAGCAGGGGTCGCCAGCACCCAAATTGCGTAACACACTTTCAATATTACAATCCGAGGGTTTTGAAGGATACTCCTAATCCATTGCTTCATAGGTTTAAGAGCGTTTACGCTGTACTACATTTTATACAAACTTTCAAGCCCTTGTTTTTCGAAATGAATGAACCGATTTTAATGAACCTTCAAACGCATAAGCAGGATAAAAAGGTCTAAAAAGTTTCATAAGAACATTTTCGAAATGCCTTATTTAAAAAAAGATAACTGGCAATCTCTGTTTCTATGGAAAATTTAAAATCGGTCTAATTTGGCTGACACTATTTTTCGAAAATGTTCTTTAACTAACTTTTTAGACCTTTCTATTCTGCTTATCTGTATGAAGTTTAATTCAAATCGGTTCATTCATTTCGAAAAGCAAGGGCTTGAAAGTTTGTATGAAATGCCGTACGTCGTAAACGCTCGTAGATTTTTTTTTTAAATTCGCTCAAGATCGTAAACAACACAATGAACGTGGCTGAACTGTCAAAATGAAAGACATTGTGATTGATCGTCATTTTATGTTTGTTACGCAATTACCCCGCTTGTCTAAACAGGATTTGGTAATCAGTCATGACTCTGTTTACTACGTTTTCCTTTAAAATGAATTAATTTAATAATGGAAGTTTTGTTCCTTATCAACTCACACACATCTCTTATATAACCCCATCGCTACCTACTCTTCATCATCAGCCTATAATGTTCCCACTGCTGGGACACAGGCCTCCTCTCTGTGAGAGGGAGTGGGCCATAATCCACCACGCGGGTTGGTAGATGTAAATCCGCCCCTAAGATGACCCCACTGACCTTCGAATTTTCGGTTCTAGGACATGCCGGTTTCCTTACGATGTTTTCCTTCACCGTTTTGAGAGCAGTGGTGATGAAATTACTGACACAAAGTAAAACGCCTGTCAGGGTTCGAACCTACGGTCGTAAGTCGGCCGTTACCACTCAGCCACCACTTTTTCTTCACTTAAACAAAGAATGGAATGTACTGGATCCAATATGATAATATCTTTGTAATTGGATACGAGCTTAATTGTTAAGCTGATTAAACTCCAGTAACGGCTTTGTTGTTAGTTTTGAAGTTTGGGATATAAATCTGGTTATTTCTTTAACGTAGTTTGTGAGTGGGTTCTGTTTATCGGTCGATTTCGTTTATTTTTAACCGACTTCAAAAAGGAGGAGGTTCTCAATTCGACTGTATGTTGTTTTTTTTTTGTATGTTTGCTACGCGATAGCTCCAACAATTATTGTAAATCAATTTCAATTCAATTTTTTTTTAATGGATAGGATATGCCTCAGTGGTGGTCCCATATAAATTTTATTAGTAGTTTTTGAGTTAGCTTCAATAATAGGTACGTATTTTTGCCACTTAGTTTATATTGATGATGTTAAAATGACTTCCTGTCACTGATATTTACATAGCAAGTAGTGTTATACGAATTTGTGTGGGGTAAGCTAGGGTAAGTACAACATAAAAGTGAAAACCAAAAAAAAATACAAAAAAAAAAACAACCGACTTCCAAAAAATAACTTTGATTTCGACGAATGCGTTCTGGCACTTTGGAGAATCATAAAAGGATAACATTTTGAATCGTAATATGGCGAAAACAGTCCGTGTTTTTCTTTTTTTCGCTGCACTACGTAGGTATAATCAAAGAGATTGGGATTGGATTTGGATCGGATTGATTGGTATTTTACCACAGACAAAAAAAAATAACTGAAAACTGCTTCACCAATGGGATTTGATACCATTAACTTAACGGTTAACTGTCCAATATGACATGTTATCCTTTTATGATTCTGCCAAAGTGGCCTTTATAAGCCCCCTGGACACCTGTTAGTTTCATACAAACGAATACCTACGTGTTTTGCGAATTTGATCTTTATTAGTTACTAGAATTGTCGCACTGGCTTAATTTTTGTTGTTGTACTGCTAAAAAATTAAGCCAGTGCGACAATTCTAGTAGAATTGTCGCACTGGCTTAATTTTTAAAATGCAATTTCAAGAATAAATAAACTGTAGTAGGTCTTCCAACCACAGTGTACGGAACCCTAAAAATCAGTGTCGTTTTTATGGGGCGTCCAGTGATGGATTTACAGCGTATACTGTTGATTTATACGATAGTTATCGTCCGAAGGCAGGTGCCTGTGCCTCTTTTATTTACTTTACAAGCCTCTCCTCTTTGATAGCGGTGTTAAAGTTAAAGATGTTGTACTTTATTTCCTCTGAGAACAGATGGGTGGTTCGGTAATTAGATCGGTTTTGTGAGTGGTGTGGTGGTGGGTCAATAGTTTTTTAACCGACTTCAATAGCTTCCTGTCACTGATATTCACATAGCAACTAGTGTTATATGAATTTGTGTGGGGTAAGTTGGTACAACTAAAAATTGAAAAATAAAAACTTTTTCGAAAACCCCTTTTTCCAACTATGTTGGGGTCGGCTTCCAGTCTAACCGGATGCAGCTGAATACCATTATTTTAGATGGAGAGACTGCCTATCTGACCTCCACAACCCAGTTACTGGGTAAGACTGGTTGTCAGACTTTCGGGCTTCTGACTACCCAGAACGACTGTAAAAGATCCACGAAAGACAGCCGGGACCAACAGCTTAACGTGCTTTCCGAGGCACGGAGGGGTCTCGGTATGTAAAGATGGTCACCCATCTACAGACCAACCGCGGCAAATCGACCTGTGCGTCTGTTATTATTTAGCCACGGGCCCCTCTTCGACTGTACCTACGTCATCACCAAAATAATGGTCACTTAACTTTCAGTTCTTTGGTCGCTTTTCGTATAACGTGGATCCGAGTAAGACACAATGGCTGTTTAATTGTTTCTGTAATTACGGCATTCAACCGGAACAATCAGCCTGGAAATATTGGAAATCAGATGGAAAAAAGACACGTAAAATGCACTATGTTCTATTTTTAAACTTTTAACTCTTCTTTCTTTCTTTTTAACTCTTTTTTTAAGAAAAATTTTTTTTTTTAGTTTATCAGGCAAATATAGTTTAAAAAACTGGCCAAGTGCGAGTCGGACTCGCACATGAAGGGTTCCGTACCACAAGGCAAAAACGCCGAAAAAAACACGTTTGTTGTATGGGGAGCCCCCCTTAAATATTTATTTTATTTTAATTATATTATTTATTATTAAAGTAAAAATACAACTGAGTATTTCGTGAATATTTCAAGTGCCTACCTGTTGCCATTATTGATATCGAGCAAAAAAGGGCAAAAAAATCGCGTTTGTTGTATGGGAGCCCCCCTTAAATATTTATTTTATTTTGTTTTTAGTATTTGTTGTTATAGCGGCAAAAGAAATACATAATTTGTGAAAATTTCAACTGTCTAGCTACCGCGGTTCTTGAGATACAGCCTGGCGACAGACAGACGGCAAAACGCCGAAAAAAACACGTTTTTTTGTATAGGAGCCCCCCTTAAATATTTATTTTGTTTTGTTTTTAGTATTTGTTGTTATAGCGGCAACAGAAATACATCATCTGTGAAAATTTCAACTGTCTAGCTACTGCGGTTCTTGAGATAAAGCCTGGTGACAGACAGACGGACGGACGGACAGCGAAGTCTTAGTAATAGGGTTCCGTTTTTACCCTTTGGGTACGGAACCCTAAAAAGGAACATTTAAAACTAACACAGTTACATTAAAAACAACCAGAAAAGAGCGGTAAAAAGTAATGTACTGTAAAAAATATTTGACATTGATAAAATATTGTAACAAATTTCACATAATGCAATTTCAGTTCTTACCTTAAAATGCTATGAAAAAATGTTGTTTTTGTTTAAAAAATAAACTTTGTTTTAATTTTTGTTCCAGGTAAGGAAACCTTTCAACCAATTTATCCACTTACAGCGGCAAAGGCTTTTAGTCTGAAAATATCTGCAGTAAGGTAAAATATGACAAAATGTTTTTATCAGTGTTCCTTTTAGCCGACTACGGTAAAGCAAAAAGGAGAGTTATGATTTGAACCGGTATGTATGTATGTACCTATGTATGTTCATCTGTTCCCTCATAACTTTTAAACTTCTTGTCATAATTTAACAAACGAGGTATCGTTGGAAGCTTACTATTAAAAAAAATAAAAAGATGATATATCTACGATAGGTATACATCGATACTACACGTTTTAAGCAGTATTTATTTCATAAAAAAAAAACATCAATAAATCATGAAATATTTTCTAAAAACCCACTCTATTATACTTCACTAATTCCTCATCTTACAAGCTTATAAATAACGTCTACTTACTAAGTAAAACTACCTTAAAAAGAAATATAAAATGAAGGACCATTTTATGGAAACGAAAAAAAAAGTTTAATTAATCTTTCAAACTTCGGTTTAAAAGATTAAAATATTTTCTTCAAATATTCCACTCGACAATGGTTTTAATGCGGTTGCCGACAAATACTCTACCAAATTCTGGCTACTGGGTCTTTTTTACTGTAGCTCTCAAAGTTGAGATGCGTAGAAAAACGAAAAGGGAAGGTGAGAAAAAAAAAGAAAGGAAGTCTAATGCATTTTGATAGTTTATACGTTTGAATGACCTAGTCTAAGTATAAAATACAGGAAGTTATTGGGTATAGTTACTGGATATTTGCAACAATCAGGGGCCTGTTAGAAAAAAAATTACTTATAGTAAATACACATAAACTCCTCGCAAACAGCTGAACCAATTTTGATAAAACTTGGTATGGAGGTAGCTGACACCCTGGATTAACATACTTATAGCAGGCTATTTTTTATCCCGATATTCCCACGGGATCGAAACTTATGCGGGTGAAACCGCGGGGCGCAGCTAGTCTGTCTATATGTCCCTAAAAAGCAATAGAACGAAAAGGACTTAAAATTCAACTCGGTTAAAAATAGACAACCGAGCCAACGTATAACAAACCACCCCAATAAAACATCAAATCACAAAGTTCAGTCCACTGAACCATGTCCGTGCCCACCGTAATAGGATTATCCTAATAAATATGAAATATATTCAAATCCTTCGGATGCTACCGCCGAGCCTACGTTTTTAACCGGCATCATTGTTGGATAGATTAATTTTGTCGCTATGTAAATTCCCTGATTTATCGAGTCTGTGGCTTTTTTTCGCATGGGAAATCATCAAATGAGTCCCGCTCTGGGTGGACCGGAAGGGAGTGTCAGACTCTTACTGACTAAAACCCACCCGTGTTCCTTCCTTAGCCCTTTATGTTCCGGGCCAGCGGTAACCCTTTCGGACAATCCCGCTGACCCGGCAGGCTTCGGCCCTAAGGGGCCCCTTCTCTGCTGCTGACGTCTGTTTGAGGCGCGCGTGGAACACGTACGCGCCGTCCGGCACGGGCCTGGTCCTGATCGGACGGTGAGCTACCCATTATTCTCCGCCCGCAGGCCCCTCTACGCCCGCAGGCCCGAGTCTGTGACTTATGGTACCTACTTCGAAATCTGTGCCGAGTTGTAATGTTATCACTGAAGAGATTTGTTCTATATTTAGGACTGAATAATTAAAACAATAAAACCACCAACAATGTTTGGAATGAAAAGTACATTTTCAAACAATTTGGCCGACCTGGGAATCGAACCCAGGAACCCACGCTCAGCAATCGCGCTTGCGACCACGAGACCAAAGGAACAGTTGAGAGTGAGGGAAGAGAGAGTGCACCTGTGTCTGCGCACACACTATGTCGCTCGCATGACTAGAAATTTTATCTAATTTTTTTCATTTTTAGCTGATTTGAGTTAGGACAAGTTCTACATTTTTCTATTCGTGATTCTTTACATTTTCCAAAACTGCCATGTCTATGTTATTTGGATCTCAAAATATAACCATTTTGAAAGGCAACAAAATGTAAAGAATCACGGATAGAAAAATGCAGTTGTTCTAACTCAAATCAAGGACTAAAGTGGAACTGGGCTATCCACATCTGTGGCATGTCGGACCCTAGAAAGAGATGAGCGGCAGGATGAGCTGGACTCCTTCTCAAAGGATTGACTCACAATCGTAGTAGACCGGGAAAAGTGGTAAGAGGGAAGGGAGGCCTTGGCCCTCCCTCCCTCCCTCCCTCCACGACGGTTAAGTAATTCCATTTTGAGTCAAAACAAAGACGTAATAAACAACGCTATTTGCATCAAGAACTTTGCTCAAAATTGTTCCAAATATCAGCTTCTAAACCTGGAATGGGAGCACTTGTCAATCATAAGGACATGTGATGGACAAGATACGTCTGTTGTCTGGTTCTAACGATATAAACGGATTTGCATAGGTTTGCCTATTTTTAGACTGGAATGCAACCATTTGAAATCTTTGTTTCAAAATTCTTTGAGAAAACTACTGGCTATCCGGCTACCAGCTTAACATGCTTGGATATTCAAATCGCAACTGTTATTCATTGAAAGTTGTATGAAATTACTGTAACACAGCAAATCGACGTAAGGTCTCAATTTGTTTAGCAATTAATCGCCCTGAACAGTCAGGACCATTACTTGCTCAGCAAATTGACACGTTACCCAAAAACGTTGTTTTGCAACTTAAAAATCGATAGTTGTTTTTTTATTTTTATAATATTATTATAAAAAAAAATTATAAGTACTAAATGATATTTAAAAAAACTTAAATCAAATAATAATAAAAAAACGGTATAAGCTATTATTAAAAATATGTGTTGTAGCACCAATTTTTTAATAATAACTAAAGATCTAGCTAAGCTAGCCATTATCAAATATTTAAGTTTATAAACAACGCATTTTATCACTAAAATGACAACAAAAAATGCTAAATACATTAAAGTCTTAAAAATAAATAAGTACTCGAAAGGACCATGTTTGTTAATTGTGGACAAAATATTTTGTCCTTTTTCCAACGCACCATATCGGGCCAAAGGACCAAGTGGTCCTAGAAAAAGTAAACCAACTAGGACCGGTCAACCCACGAATGCAGGACCAAAACGGTTTCAAAATGTGACCACAAAAAATTCTGTTGCACTGTTGAAAGTTATAATTACGGCTGTTTAAATTTTAATTCACATTGGACAGTAAAAACGAATTAATTATTGCAAATAAACGAAAATACCAATGTTTCTGTAACTTTTTTAGGGTTCCTCAAAGTGAGGAACAAATCTTTGAGGCCAACAAAACAAAATCCGTACTTGATAATGGAATCAAAAATAATCATAATATCTAAGTTGGTTCATGAAATGTTAGTATTTTCTGTGACTAAAAGTAAAAGGAGTGGACTTCGTTTGACGTTTCGACGATGATTATTCGTTTCTACTATGACTACTATAATCATCCTGTAATGTTCCCACTGCTGGGACACAGCGCTCCTCTCTGTGAGAAGGAGTGGGCCGTAATCCACCACGCGGGCCCAGTGCGGGTTGATATATGTCACATGTCTTTGATTTTTTGGTTCTATGACGCCGTATATCTTCAATGACTACTACACTTGTGACTACACTCCAATACTTCGATCAAATTTTAATTAACATCATATTTGGTCAAAATCAAAGCACATAATATATTATTCTTCATATAACATAAGGGCCAAGAAAAGTTATGTACAGAATTTTATCAAATATTACTAATCCGACTACAATGACTGCTGAATTTAAACCTTTGACAATGTTCGTTACATTTTATTTTTTTGTGATCACTAACTTTAGGTACAACAAAAAGACATTCCTGCTCATCCTTTTAATAAAATTCTAGATTCGCATCTCTCTATGAAAGGGTAATCTATTTTTAGTTGAGATCAAACGGCTACGATTGAATTGAACTGAAATTCCATCGCTGTGAATCAAATGTGTTTACCAACAATGTTAGGAATGACAAACACGATATAGCTATAATGTAATTCAAAATAAAAATATTTTATTTCACATAAACCTACATGGGCACTTATGAAACGTCAGAAGCTAGGTGCACGGTTTCAATTGGTCGTTTCCTATGGAAAAAAAGAAATGGAGACAATTATTTTTAAAGAAAAATAATTGGCTTTTACAATTTTTTTTTAATATAGAAGGACAGTCTACAAGGCCTAAAACGTTCTCACATTCATAAAATATTTGGTTTAGTAACTTTATTGAGAAGGAAAATATAAACTAACTTGTAAATTGATCACGTTTTTTTTTTACAGTTATAAGAAATTGGTTAACGATTTTTTTAGATACATTGCTTAACTACTTCCTAGGGAAGTAATCATAGGCGAGAAAGACAGGCGTCATTATTCTATTCACGAATCTAATAATTAAGAACCAATGAGGAAGTTCTCCTTGTCAAGTTACAATGCATGGCTCTCAGTTTTAAAGCTTTTGAAAATCAAAAATCTAAATATTTTATTTCACATAAACCTACATGGGCACTTATGAAACGTCAGAAGCTAGGTGCATGGTTCCAATTGGTCGTTTCCTATGGAGAAGAGCCGGCAGGAAAGTCCACGAAGGAAAGGAGTCCGTAAAAGTATAATTTCGAAATTAATAACTAGTTCTTTGAAAGACGTCATAAAGTCAATGACACTACATGAATGTATGGTCGCCTTCAATAGTATAAAACCGCATCACACTTTCAAATACCCGATCATCAACAGAGATAAGGGTATAAATTGAAAAAGGAACGGAACCCACATTTCAAATATCGAACGCACTCTCATCAACTCTTGCGCACAATACATAATTCAGTGCGCGGGCGCTGCGCTCAGAAATTCTTGATCGGCAAAAAACGTTTTAAAAGGAAACATTTCTCGTTGATTGTATAAATGTAATGCTGGATTCAGTACAGTTGGTACCTAACCCGTTTTCGGTTTTTTTGTGAATTGGCAGAACCTATTTTGTGGGAATGACAATTTTGTTTTAATTTTTTCCAGTATCCAGCTGTAAGGCTCTGTCTGAGTCATAGTAGAAAAATGTGGCGCTAAAATAAGAAGCCAATTTGAGAGAACCATTTTGAAAGTATCAAGTTATTATAAAGAGTATTCTATTCTTATTGTGAAAGCAAACTGCATATTGATGACAGTTCATTAATTGTTTAAGTAAATAACTGATAAATTATCTAACTTTATTTTTTTCTTTTTAAACCAACGCTAAGTTCTAATTACGTAAGTACTTTTAAAAAACAAACAAACCCCAGTCTACATTAAAAGACCTAACTCAAGAAAGAGAATAAGGAAAGCAAGCAGATCATCCAACGTCTCTTCACCCACTTGTACTGTAATAAATCTAAACGATACATTGCAACGCCTTTCAGAAATCAATAAGCTAACTGAACATGGACAACTCACCAATAAAACGAAGTTACGTCCCTTCGTACCTGCGCAAACGCAGATCCATGCGCATCAATTGACAGGCTCCGTAAGCTTCATTCACCGATTAAAATAATAATCGATACAAAAAATCGATTCGTTATACCGTTGATTTTTATTTAATCGATGTATCGCCTCGTTAATTTATTAATTAATCGGTAAAGTTGCTGGTCGTGTTCAATTTTCATTACCTATTTACCGGTTTTCATATTTCTTCAATGATATCGAGGAGTTGTTTTTTTTTATTTGATTTATTCAGAAGAACAAGCAATTGTTAATAATCGATTTAGTTTTTATATTGAAGAATGAATGAATGTAGAATGCAGGTAGATAAAAAGATAAAAGTTAGAGAGGAATATTCTTGGTAAGTAGAAAATGTTGATTTGATGATGATGACCAAATTATAGTCACCAAAATTACATTATAATTACTAAAATTATTCAATACTAGCTACTGCTAGTAGCTTCGCCCGAGTGATATGTCATAAAAATTATTATAATAATAAGGAATAAATCACAACTGTTTTACTCTTGACTGTACTTACCTGTCAAAAAGCGTAATGGGATCAGACCTAGTTACCTATAGTGGATAAGACAGAAATTAAAACATAAGAATAACTAGCAGGGGATCAGATCTAGGGATCCGACCGGAATTAATCGTATAAAAAGCTTATTTTTTTATGCTCTTCCCCAAGTTTCAAAATATCTCCATAACAAATTTTTATCATAATCAGTCGAGCCGTTTCAGAGATTAGCCGGAACAAACAGGCAGACAGACAACAAATTTAAAAATGTTTTTTTGTGTTCAGTACCGTAAGTATATACTACTTATAATAATATGAATTTAGTAAAAATCTATTATTTTGACATTAAAAACACACTTCAATTTTATTTTTTTGCGTTTATGTATGTATGTTTGCTCATACCTTCAATAATTCAATTCAAATATATATTGCAACTTACCTACTTAAATCACCATTATTTACCATTAATTTTTCATTTATCAACTGTGTATTTCTAGAGGCTGTGAGGTCAGAAGGCATTTGCTCTGTGCACCTAGAAACTAGCCAGACTTAAATGGGGGGAATAGTCGTGCAGTCGCTAATGATCACACCTTACTTGTGAAAAGGATTGTAATAAAAAACTGGCCAAGTGAGAGTCGGACTCGCACATGAAGGGTTCCGTACCTTGAAGGCAAAAACGCAGAAAAAAATACGTTTGTTGTATGGGAGCCCCCCTTAAATATTTATTTTATTTTAATTTTATTATTTATTATTAAAGTAAAAATACAACTAAGTATTTTGTGAATATTTCAAGTGCCTACCTGTTGCCATTATTGATATCGAGCAAAAAAGGGCAAAAAAATCGCGTTTGTTGTATGGGAGCCCCCTTAACAGAAATACATAATTTGTGAAAATTCCAACTGTCTAGCTACCGCGGTTCTTGAGATACAGCCTGGTGACAGACAGACGGACGGACGGACGGACAGACAGCGAAGTCTTCATAATAGGGTTCCGTTTTTACCCTTTGGGTACGGAACCCTAAAAATGAAATTATAGGCCGACTACTTAACTGAGACGTTGCCTGAGGTAGCAGCGCGGTGCGGGAGGGGTGATAGTTGTCGCAAGTTGGCGAATCACTGAACTCTCGCATCACGTCACCACACCCCTCCCGCATCGGGCTGCTACCTCAGGCAACATCTCAGTAAAGCGGTCGGCCTATAGTACTTAAGTTGTCATGACTTAGCACCAATAACAACTACATTTGCAGACTAACTGTTTAGTTGGGGGTCATGAACATGAGTAGCTTAAAGTAGCTTATACTATTTACCAGTATAGTATAAGCTACTTTAAGCTACTCATGTTGTCCTAACTTGATTTTAACCAGTGAACCCGCTACTGCATTACCAGAACAATAAAATATTTCTACATATTTGTATTGCACGACCCAAAGTTAAGTGCTTGCTCAGGTTTGAACCTACGACCTACAACTGGTAAGTCGTGGCCGTTACCACTAGGCCACCAATGCTCCAACTTGGTCTACATATTGACGAGGAAGCACTGCATGGAGTACCTAAGCAATCAAAACACTTGACAGTCGTTACGGGTAGTCAGAAGTCCGAAAGTCTGACAACCAGTCTTACCAAGGGGTATCGTATTACCCAGGAACTGGGTTGTGGAGGTACGATAGGCAGTCGCTCCATGTAAAAAAAAACATACAATTATCCGAACATAGTACCTCCTCCTTTTTATGAAGTCGGTAAAAATACTGGTATTCAGCTGCATCCGGATAGACTGGAAGCCGACCCCAACGAAGTTGGGAAAAGGCTAGGCAGATGATGATGGGGTAAGCAGCCAAAACAACACATACACATACATAAATTGACCTTCTTCCCATGCGGTTAGGCAGAAACTACAGAACGTCACCTGCTGCGATCCTGACATACTCCTTTCAAAAGATAATCAATTTAAAACCCGCCATACATCGATCTTAGCCAAAACTTGTTAAACCCTACCACACGTTACAATTGAATGAAACTATAACAGTACTCGATAACAAAAAAGGAACACACATTACCATCAACATCGGAGAGTCCGAAAAAACCCGAAGTGCCAAACCGATCGATCACGAAGCAGGACAATTAAATGCGCAAAAAGTATAATAAAATTCGTGAAGCCAGAACTGCAACTTTTTCTTACCGCGCAATGGCAAAAGGAAAAATGTTTAATGTATTTTTCATTCAGTTAAACAAGCTAAATGTGAAACGGATGAGCATCTTTTTCGGATGCTCATTCAACAGTCGTCGTGATGGGTTTTGGGGTTCCCTAAATGTTTTCGAAATTCTTTGCGCGTGTTTCTTGATATAATATTATTGTCTAAGAAAGTACTAATTGAAGGTAGTATATGAAACCTTAAAGAAACTAGTACAAACTAATATTATAAATTCGAAAGTAACTCTGTCTGTCTGTCCTTTTCACGTCTAAACTACTGAACGGATTTCGATAAAATTTGGCAGAGAGATAGATTGCATCCCGGGAAAGGACATAGGATAGTTTTTATCCCGATATTCCCACTGGATCGACACTTATGCGAGTGAAACCGCGGGGCGCTGCTAGTCCTACATACATGCAAAATTGTTTTCGCCCTCTATGTCGCGGGATTTAAACATAACTGGCGAAATTTGGGTGTACTATAGTTACAGATCTGCCTAATCCTTTTGAGAACTCAAACGTGATCTTAATAGTATGTTACGTAAAATTGTTTTGTCCCTAACCTAGAAATTCCTTCCTTCATTGGCCAATATAGAATGTCTCATCTATCAAGAGGTTAGTTCCGACTGGTTACCCAAACAATCATTCCTTAAATTGGTTGTGAAATCGAAACTAGAATGACTTTTAGGAAAACAGTTTTTGTCCTCGTCACGAAATCCATTATGAGATTCTTTATTTAGGAAAAACTTGAAACTTCAGTAAAAACGAAACTGTACCGGAAACAAAACATTGGCGAATAAGGAAACTCGACGAAATACTGAAACACCTCACGAACTGTTGTAAACCGAAATCTTTGGAAAAAAAAACATCTAGAAAATGTTGATTTGCTCGAGTTTCGTTTATTTTTAACCGACTTCAAAAAAGGAGGTATTCGACCCGTATGTATGTCCGCGATTTTCTCAAAAACTTATGAATCAATTTTAATAATTATTTCATTAATGTGATCTACATACTTTCAGGAAGGTTTTAGTATATAATACATTAGGTAATTATTAATTTCACCTTCACTGTAGTGTGGTGTGTCTGCCCCGTTGGTTTCGTGGTCACGAGCTTGACTGCTGAGCTTGGGGTCCTGGGTTCCATTCCAGGTCGGGAAAAGCGTTATTGTATTTTTCCATTAGGAATTTCTTAGTAGCAGCCCGGAATTTGGAAGTTTGCGTTGTGGACACCCCCGTGGCTTAGAAAGCAGCCGTTGGTCCTGCGCCTGCTCTCTCTCCGGTCGTGTCAGATCCGTCCCATCGGATTATGAGAGTGAGGGAAAAGAGAGTTCACCTGTGTCTGCGCAAACACTTGTGCACTATAATATCTCCCGCGCCGAAGGCTAGTCTCCGTTGAGATTTGCCACCATAGCCGAAATACGGTCTGAAGGACCACAGTGTGGTTTGGCATTTAAAATATAGTTCTGTTACAGGAGAAATCGACACAGAACCCGACCTCAAAAAAAAAACTAAAACTACTTTAAAAGTTTAAACGGTGCTGAGCCTTTTTTTAATTCATGGCAACCCTTATAAGGTATTACGTCCGCAATGTCGGCATTCAATTCAATGCGTTTTCGGTAAGAAACCTTTTTGTACGGTTCGCAAGTAAAGCTTGGGAAAGTATGGTCGTTGGCCTTTATGGGGTCAATAGAGTAGGTAGCTCAGTAACTGGTGGGTACTTAGGGAGTAAATCTCTGAAGAATTACTACCAAAAAGGAAGAAAAATATACATTTGTTCATCCAAACCAAAGTTAATACTTCGATCCTACGAACGTTCTCTTGGGCTCAGGCCAAAATTGAAACAATCTGTAGTAATTGTTAGCATTTTCCGATGAAATAAAGAAAAATATGTTAAAAAATCATCATAATCATCTGCCTAGCCTTTTCCTAACTATGTTGGGGTCGGCTTCCAGTCTAACCGGATGCAGCTGAATACCAGTATTTTACATGGAGCGACTGCCTGTCTGACCTCCACAAAAAATATGTTAAAAATATAACATAAAAGAAATATATGTTAAATGTTAAAAATAATTTTTGAAAATTAAAATCAAAGCCAAAGTGGAAATGGGGTTTCACTGGTTTAAAACTTATCCAAAGAAATGCAGCTAGATTTTCTTATTCAAAGCCACTTTGCAACTGTGCATAATTATCGTAAATAGGGGGGAAAAAATGATAATCGGTCGCATTTTTTGACAATTGAGCCACATTCATTGCGTTATTTACGTTGTTGAGTAGGGGAAGTTTTTAAGCCTATGAGGCAATGGATTAGAAATTGTCTCCAAAATCCTCGGATTGCGACTGAAAGAGTGTTACGCAATTAGGGGCAAATTTTTTCAGGCAACCAATGCCAGTAACGCGCCACCTTATGAAGTAGTAGCTATGTAGGTACTTTAGGGTGACACCTGAAGGACTTGGTGTTTATTATAGTACCTCCTGTCCCATGCTCGATTTCCCATTTAACAAAGGAAAATCACTTTTTCGGATACAGGTTGAACAAAAATTCTCGGGGATCTTACCAAATAATAGAACGAAGTTTGGCCAATATTGGACCATTGTATACAACATTATTAACGAAACTAAGTATTTTTGAACCAACAATTCGCCTAAAGGTTCAGGTTTCCTGCGAAATATTTGGACGAAAATAATTTTCAAACAATTTCAATTTATTGACTTGACTTTGTTATTTCAAATTTCAATGTTGAAATATTAATTTCAACCAATTTGTATGTCGGAGTTGATAATATTAGAAGTGGTTTTAATGGATACAGACAGTCAATTTGTTTTATTATGAAATATTGTTTTATTGGAAAGTTAAATTACATTTTGATAAAATTTTACAACATTTTCAGCTATTTGACTTTAGAACTCTAATATTGTTGTCAACGTTTTCAAGTGTATTAATCGTGACTATCTGTGTGCCAAATTTCATCAGAATCTGTTCAGTAGTTTTTGCGTGAAAGAGTAACAAACATCCATACATCCTCAGAAACTTTCGCGTCTATAATATTAGTAGGGTATTGTTTCATTGAAAAGTTGAATTTCATTTTGATAAAACTTTACACCATTTTCAACTATTTGACTTGAGAACTCTACTAATGTAGTCAATGTTTTCATGGGCCAAACTTACGACCCAATGGGTCCCTCTTAATGGCAAACGACATCGTGGCAGGCCCAGATGGAGATGGCGGGATGAGCTGGACTCCTTCAACAGGAACTGGTCCTTAGCAGCTTTGAACAGAGAGAAGTGGAAAGAGAGTAGGGAGGCCTTTGCCCTGCAGTGGGACATCACAGGCTAATAATAATAATAATAAATGTTTTCAAGTTCATTTATCTTCAGTGATGTCGACGTCTAGTTGTGGCATTTTTTAGCCCGTAGCTGCCCAATAATGGATAAAAAAAGTAGGCACTCTCTCCATTTACAGCCATCATAATAGATTTCTGTGTAGTTTTTTTTGGAGCAGCGGTGGCCTTGACTTATTGGCCCCGACTTGACTTGTGGGTCATGAGTTCGAACCCAAACAGACACTTTACTTTGTTTATTTAATTTTATCACCACTGCTCTCAAAATGGTGAAGGAAAACATCGTGAGGAAACCGGAAAGTCTTAAAAGTAAAATTTCGAAGTCTTGTGACATCCACCAACCCGCACTGGGCCCGCGTGGTAGATTATGGCTGACTCCCTCTCATAGAGAGGAGGCCTGTGTCCCAGCAGTGGGAACATTATAGGTTGATTAAGCAGTATAGTAATAGTGGGTTTTTTTAAGCTTTTCAGTTGCTTTTCACAACAAAATACGATCACCAATCTGTTTGAAAGCGTTTTAATTAAGGCAATTTTCTGATTAATTGATGCAGTTCATTGGGATGTCCACTTTCAATATTGAATTTTACGGGACGATCGTTTTAATTAAAAACACACTAATATTATAAAGGCGAAAGTTTGTGAGTGTGTGTGTGTTTATATGTTTGTTACTTCTTCACGCTCAAACGGCTGGACTAATTTTGATAAAATTTTGTCTGGAGGTAGGTGACATACTCGATTAACATACAGGCTACTTTTTATCCTGATATTCCCACGGGATCGATACTTATGCGGGTGAAACCGCGGGCCGCAGCTAGTATTAAATAAAATGGCCCGTGGCTAAATAATAACAGCCGCACAGGTCGATCGATCAGGTTAAGCTACGTATGCCGCGGTTGGTCTGTGGATGGGTAATCATCTTTACATACCGAGACCCCTCCGTGCCTCGAAAAGCACGTTAAGTCGTTGATCCCGGCTGCCATTCGTGGATATTTGACAGTAGTCGTTACGGGTAATCAGAAGCCCGAAAGTCTGAACACCAGTCTTACCAAGGGGTATCGTATTACCCAGTACCTGGGTTGTGGAGGTCAGGTAGGCAGTCGTTCCATGTAAAATACTGGTATTCAGCTGCATCCGGTTAGACTGAAAGCCGACCCCAACATAGTTGGGAAAAGGCTTGGCAGGTGGGCAAAGATAGGTAGATTGATTTTCCATGAAGTGGAAATAGATATTGTTCCACCAGAGTCGCGTCGCGCCAGTCTGCGGGAGCCTTAAAATTGACTTTGAAATGAAAGTTCTAACAGCCGCGGCCGTAATCACAAACTTCCACCTTTAAAAATAGAATAGCCGCCATTTTCTCACAAACTTTTTTCCCATCTGTACAAGAAAGTTAGTAACTTTTCCCGACATTGTCCGTTCAGTTCAACCATAACTTGGACCAGATAGCAATTTAACTTACAGGGCATACTTAACGGTTGACTTCGGTTAACTTCTTTATGTTTATGACTTCAGACTGCCGAAGTTTAGGTTTATTAGCAGAACAGTTGCTCCGAAAGGATCCATTCAAAGGAGTCGATACATAAATACTTCCCCTAAAATGCGGGTAAAACCGCTGCTAACGGCTAGTTTCTAATAGCTAATTAAAGGATAACTGTGATACCTATACAAAAAAACTGGCCAAGTGCGAGTCGGACTCGCACACGAAGGGTTCCGTCCCACAAGGCAAAAACGCCGAAAAAAACACGTTTGTTGTATGGGAGCCCCCCTTAAATTATTCTGTTTTAGTACTTGTTGTTATAGCGGCAACAGAAATACCTCATCTGTGAAACTTTCAACTGTCTAGCTATCACGGTTCATGAGATAGAGCCCGGTGACAGACAGACAGACGGACAGTGGAGTCTTAGTAATAGGGTCCCGTTTTTACCCTTAGGGTACGGAACCCTAAAAACTGGTAACGGTAAACCACGCTAGTTGTACGTAATCAAGTATGTCGATGCTCATCGACATGTAATATGATATCATCTGATATCAATAACTGTGTTCATTTGTTATTATTTGGAAAGCTACTTGGAATACGTCACTTTCTATTAATATTTATTGGATCTAATGTGTAAAGAATCGATCAGTAGTATTATATTGACACATTGTACGTGATTTAAGTAAATAATTTTTATTTAAGCGAAAGCGTAAGATTTGTTAAGGTGAAAGCGTCAGGGTAGCACGAAATTATTTTTTTCTACGTTTTTTGCAATTTGCAGGTCAGCATCGGGTCAGGTATGTTGATCTAAATATGATTGGCGGACAAAACAAATATTTATTTATAGAATTATAATCAAAAAAGTCATCAATATCCCCCTTTTTTTTTTTGAGCGTGGGAATTATCAAATGACCCCTCCCGCTCTGGGTGGAGCGGAAGGGAGTGTCAGACTCTTACTGACTAAAACCCAGCCGTGTTCCTTCCTTAGCCCTTTATGTTCCGGGGTAGCGGTAACCCTTTCGGACAATCCCGCTAAGGCGTATCCCTCGAAGTGTAAAATAGTACCTGTCTCGTTTAGCCCTATCCTGGGTACAATTCCAAGGTCGGGCAAAGTTTTATTGGGTTTTTCATCTGGAATTTTCTAGTAGCAGCCGGTTTTGGCCGGTTGATAGCAACAGGCTCGCCCCCTATTACATGGGACTTAAACATAACTGGCGAAATGCGGGTGTACTAGGTACACCTCTACGTAACCCTTCGGGCATTAGAGGCGTGATATTATGTGGTGTTAAACCAGCTTCTGCCAACGACTTCGTCCGCGTGATCTCACCCCCCCCCATTCACCCTCTTAGGGATGGAATTTCGAAAAACCCTTTCTTAGTGGATACCTACTCTTCACAAAGAACACACCCTCCAAATGTCTAGGACCAGCAGTTTAGGCAGTGCGTTGATATATCAGTCAGTCAGGATTTTGAATTTTATATACAGGATGTTAATGAAATGTGTGTTAGTTTGGCTTGCCGTACAATAAGAAAGAGGTCAGCTTGTACTTGTTGATATGTCGCCGTGTGTACAATGTGTTTTTCGAATCTTGACCGCCGGCGTAGCTTGGACCCTTTTCCCAATACCGGAGACTATCTATTTTTTATATTTATTATGTTTTTACCTTTTTTGTTACTAAAAATATTCAAATATGTAATTTATAAGTGAAACAGGACTAACATAAATTGCACTGTTGCCCCATATAATTGAAGATCGATTCATCATGTTTTTCTTCGAATCTCCCGTGGGAACGAACCGAAAAAAAATTATACATACAGAAACAAAATTTCCCACAGCCACAAACGGCGAATCTCTCATATTATGTACCGTTGCCAATATTTTTTAAGGCAGGCGACATCGCGACTACATTGCGACTGGACGCGACAAAAAGTCGGTAGCGAGACGCATTGACAGCTAGCATTTTGACTTTTCCAACCGGTCTGTACTCCTCTTAACGGTGATTGGGGTTCCTTTTAATATAAAAACCCTCTTTTACGAACAGGTTTCATGCTGCGGTATTTTTTTTTTCAAATATCGTAGCATCGAGCCTTTTTGGCTTCGCACAGGTGTACGTTTTTTTTTTCATTATTTTGTTAGTTAAACTTAAAAGTTTGAATGTTCTTTTTTCTTTCATTTGTTTTCATTATTTTGTTAGATTTTATATCTTTTTATTGTTTGTATTTCCTGTCCCACATTTTCACGCCTCTGCACACTCCGAAAGCAGAGCAGGACAGGGAAAGGTGTAGGTTAGATACCTACACCTTTCCCTGTGTTCCCACATTTCACCATTTAGCCACAATCATTATAAAAAGGCTTATGTCCAGCAGTGGACATCTTTCGGCTGAAATGATGATGATGATTATAAAAAGGGATCACAAATCCGAGCTATTACAAAATTATAATAAAGTTACTAATGGAGTTGATATAAATTCAACAGGAAAAGTTAGAAGAAAACCATTTGATTTTTTTTCTTTTAATATCAATATTTCCTTATTTATTTTCAAAGAATCTTGTATAATTTTCTTCAGAGTTTTTAAAGACAATTTCTTACAAGCAATCGGATAGCGGGTAATGTGTTTAATTTTCCTTTTAATTGATATCTGTAAAAAGCTCTTTGACTTTTCCTTTGTTTGTGTAGAAAGCTGTGGTAGTAATTATTTATTTATTTTGTTCAAGAATCTTTTAAAAGCTTAATTGCTTGAAGTCGGTATTGTTTTTTGATGACGCACTGTGTCATGCATCTTTCATGAGTTCGATTGAATAAAGATGATTTGAAAGTCATTAATTTTTTTTAATTCTTTTTCTTTTATGTTACTTTTGTTCGAAAAAGGATTGTTGTGTCAAGTTTTCACCAAAAATCGGTAATCATAATGACCGTTTTTTTTTCGGTTTTCTTATTACAGAGGTATGAGGAGCAGGGTGTCAAGTTCACTCATACTCTATAGAAAAGGGAGGATCCTCCGACCAGACGGGTGTTGTGTCTGGCGGGCAACTGCCCGATGATTCATGTCGGGCCGTTGTATATAGGCTAGTTGCGAGGTAAACTCTGCTTGCGCGATGCAGGATTTGCGTGACATCAGTATGGTTCTGTAAGCCCCTTAAATAAAATGTCCAGTCCGGTATTATAGCCATCAAAATTTATTACCAGCGAAAAGATTATTTAGTTTCTTCCCATTTCTAAGAAAAAGCTTGTGAGACACGGAACTATGACTATGTCCCAACATTCTCAAATCAGTTTCTAAAGCACACCCACTACTAGTGAGGCACCCAGGCTCTGCCCGCGAAAGCACTAGTCATTATAATTGGCGAAAGTCTATATTTGAATACAATACAGTGTTCGCCATGAATAAAACATGGTCGACGGGTTTCAATGCGTTTTTATGCAATGTCTTGTAAGTTGTAATGATATGGTTCGCTTTGAGTGGGTGTATCATGTTCCATTGGTACCATGTTCTTAGATTTAATTTCTCTTGACAGTACTTACCTGTCAAAAAGAGTAACCTAGATAAAGTGGATAACACAGAGATTAAAACAGAAGACGAGCTAGCAGGGGATCGAGGAGGGGGGGGGGGGGGGGGGGGTTTATATCGAATATTTTGCTATGGTTTGCTATTATGGTATTTTGTTGTCATCGTCTGCCTAGCCTTTTCCCAACTATGTTTGGGTCGGCTTCCAGTCTAACCGGATGCGGCTGAATACCAGTATTTTTCATGGAGCGACTGCCTATCTGACCTTCACCACCCAGTTACTGGATAATACGATACCCCTTGGTAAGACTAGTTGTCAGACTTTCGGGCTTCTGACTACCGGTAACGACTGTCAAAGATTGATGAATGACAGCCGCAACCAACGGCTTAACGTGATTTCCGAGGCACGGAGGGGTCTGTAAAGATGGTCACCCATCCACAGACCAACCGCGGCAAGCGTAGCTTAACCTGATCGATCGACCTGTGCGGCTGTTATTAAAAAAAAAAGTAAAAAATTTAGTAAAATAATGTCATATTAGTACCGTTTATTCTCTCTCTACAAACCACTATCAACCATCACCAAATTACCAATCTATTGCTAGTGACACAATTTCTAATTGCCCTAAATACCAAAATCACGATTGAAATCACGCTTAAAAACAAAAAAAAAAACCGATCACGTTTTAGCATTGTTATTGAACATATCGCTGGAAGACCACCGCAGTGGAAGTGTTATCTGACAAATTTGACAAATCACAGCATCGCCTGACAAATGACGGCCGCGTTTGACAAATTACAGGCCCACTTGACAAACTGCAGGCCACCGTATAAAGGCCTATTGTTTGATGTGGATGTGGCTACTACATGTTCTCATGTTTTTTACTAGCTTAGCATCGTGGTTCTGCCTGCGTTTTATTATTCCGATGTTTAGGACTGAAAAGGTCACCATACCCTGCCAAAATGAATAACAAAATGGACGTCATTTCGTAGCGATGTTGCGAAATATTTCAAAACGACAGACGGGCTCCTTTTTCGGGGTGAATTATTACTCGTTACCATTTCTGTTTGATGTATTTATTGTGGACACAGCGTGTCTATGGTCTGGGCTATAAAAAATCTAGCATTCTTAAAATAAATGGTTATAATAAAACGTATTATGTTTCAGGCTTATCATGTTCCATATTCGTTCTATGTATTACCTATGACGAATGCAAATCACACCTTGATTGATTATTGCTGTTATTATTCATAGTATCATATCAGGCTATAATGTTACCACTGCTGGGACACAGGTCTCCTTTCTTTGAGAGGGAGTGGACCATAATCCACCACGCGGGCCCAGTGCGGGTTGGTGGATGTCTTCGAATAAAACATGTCGGTTTTCTCACAATATTTTCCTTCACCGTTTTTAGAGCAGTGGTGGTGAAATTAAATACACAATAGTATATTTCATTACAAGTGCGGAAAGGCTGTCATTGCAAAGAGTTCCGACAAATGTCTACCCGAGCCGAGGCGCAGCCGAAGGCGAGGGTTGACAGTCGGAACAAGTTGCAATGACGGTTCCGCAGGTGTACTGAACGACTATTTTTAATACAGTTGCGAAAAAATGAAGCAATTTAATAAAATAATAAAAACACATATTGCTTTCTTTCTTTCTTTCTTCTTTCTTTCTTTCTTTTTTTCTCTTCTCTCCACGCAAATGTCGTATGTGGATATGTAACGACTTTTTGACTTTTCCGGTCAAATGTTCTCCGAAGCATTTTGTGCAATTATACTGAGTTCCGGTGGTGTTAATTAAAAAAAAAATAGGGTCGAAATTACTCATTTTTTGCAACAAACAACTAAACTCGCAAAGAAAATTTCTGGATGTCGTATGTGGATATGTAACGACTTTTTTACTTTTCCGGTCAAATGTTCTCCGAAGCATTTTTTGCAATTATACTGAGTTCCGGTGGTGTTAATTAAAAAAAAAATAGGGTCGAAATTACTCATTTTTTGCAACAAACAACTAAACTCGCAAAGAAAATTTCTGGAAAATGGCGCTAACCGTAGAATATAAGCAGAGTTTTTTTTTCTTCACCCATTTTGGTAGGCAAAGGGAACTATCCATACAGCTTAGTCTTCAGTATATTTTTTTTATTGATATGAAATGAAAATGAAATTTAATGAGATGAAATTAAATGAAACCTAACCTAACTCATTCAATTAAATCATTAAATGTGATATTTAAATAAATTAGTAGCTTCTTTTTTGAAATATACGTATTTGTATGAATCACAAAAACTCTTTAGTAAAAACTTCATGGTTGGTTTTTCTTTTTAATAGACATTATTTTGACAGTTGGGAAAGAGACACGCACGAGTTCGGGAAAGGTAAAAAAAAAGCACTAGTATGTAATAGCCCACATCCCGAACGCTATACGTCCCTGCAATACACCACTTTTTGAGCAACTGTATTAAAAAATAAATTCATATCCTATAATTAATCAATTTCCAAAATTATGAAGGAACTAAGGTGACAATAAAACGAAGTACAGACGTCAGCACATCAAGCTACTACAATCTGTCAAATTTCTTTAATAGATTTTCAACTTTATCGCTAAAGCATAAGGTTCAAGGTTGATTGGGATTGTCAGTTTCCGGTACATTGATGTGCTGGCGTCTGTAGGTATTTTTTGTCGCATTCTGATAATGTTGAAAAGAGCGTCAACGTAGCAAAACCACTGCTTTCTAGTTATTTAAAGCTGACCATTAACAGCTAGAAAAACGGTCAGTTTTTTCTCTTTTCCACGTCTTCGAAAAAAACGAAAGAATACTTAGCTCTTTTTACTTTTCACTTAAAACTTTGGCTTGAAAGAATATTGGCTTTTACGAATAGTATTTGTGAATGGTAAGTTATTCTAGGGTTACTTAGGAACGTATCTCCAATATTTAAATTTTGATATTCTTTTTTTTTCAGTCCATTACATCGTATTCTAAATCTAGAAAAAACAAAAGAAAAACAGTATCTCTACTCTAACCTTTTCAACATTAAATTACTCTCGGTCACCTAGACTAGAGTCAAGAGCAAACCCATTTAAAATTAAAAAAGAATATGTAGGTGAGTCAAAAAAGAAAAAATGTAAACAGAAAATAAATAAATTTTCTGTTTACATTTAAAAAAAAATATAAATAAATGCTGCCAGCCTTTTCCTGTTGACAGCGACACCTGCAAATTTTTTGATGCCCCATTATTCTTTCCCCTCCCGTTTTATATACAAGCAAATCATATTGTGTTTTTAAGACTGTAAATAAATGTACCCAAATCTTATCGCGATCTTGATTTTAATATCGATATCTTAGTCACACAATTTCTAAAACATACAAAATAATTTTATAAAATTAAATTTTCCCTAACACAGTCACGATTCAATCCTGTATCGATAGTAGGGCTGCGCAAGCACTCGTATGTCATCGACATATCGATGCCGCGTCACCACTTAATGCACTTCCGTGAGAAATCACCTACACAATTGTGGGAAAATAGGGTTGAGTCCATTCATTACTGTGGTAAAGGGGGCAGTTCGGTCTTGTACAGACTTGAGCCTGTTGGTTTAATCTCTAGACTAGAGTCGCCACATTATTCGCTGGGTCTGTGATTATGGTAATGTTAATATTCTCACGATTGGTATATTTCGCTGTATGCGATGATACCAAACTTATAATGTACCATACTTTTGCAAATAAATAATTTTGATTATGATTATAGAGGGCCCATGATCATTGTTCAATAGTGAAAGAGTAATGATAAGATTATAATTTAAATTAGCACCTAAAATGTATTGCCAGAAAAGTCTTCCACTTTTACTAACTTGTAGGAATACCTTTAACCAATAGAGTCTTCTACGATTTGGTACCTAATTCACAAATGCTTAGGTAATAGATAATTATCTACTTGTCATTTTACAACTTGTACTACAACTCCACCTAATCCATTAGGAGATCTTCTAAATATCTAGCAGCGTAACGGTTTATTAAATACAGTTACCAAACGCTATCTCAGAAATTCGTTTAGGAATAGTTTTCAGTTCTTAAATGCAAATTCTTCGAGGAAGCCATAGTGGTCAATGAAAATTTTATGAGTCATAAAATTTTCACTCCATTGTTAAGAAGTTAAGCGCTTATAGTATCTATAGCTTTGAGATGAAACCTGGGTGGGCTGCTAGAACCTTGATGGAGTAATGAACAATAATGATTTAATGGCAAAGTTTCATTATAGTAATGAAAATGCTTTGAAAGATGTTTCTCCAGACCGCTCAGGAATATTACGTTTATCTAAAAAAAAAGACCACAAAGGTTCTTAGTATTTGTTGCGAACCAAAGTTAGATCATGTTACTAGTTTAGTATTTCAATATAGACACATAATTAATAACGATATCTCATTGTTATAATTTAGTTTTAAATTTATTTGACTAGAGATACCGATCTATACTTTCATTTGATCGATCGATCGTTCATTTGAATCGATATCTACTTTCGATCATTTAATCGGCTATTGTACAAATAATAATAAGTTCACTCGCAAAAAATACAGCCATCGATAATGTAAAGTCACATCCTTATTTTACTGACTTATGACTCGTTAGTCTAGTGGTCGTTCCTGCTGAGAATGAGGTCCTGGGTTTGATTCGAGCGAAGTGTTATTGGGTTTTTCGTCTGGGATTTCTCAGTAACAGCCGGGAATCTGGATTTGTGACCGATTGATGGCTATAGGGTCGCCCCCTATTACATAGGACTTAAACATAACTGGGGCGAAATGTGGGTGTACTATAGATACATCTATGCCTAACCCTTTGGGAAATATAGTCGTGATATTATATCGTTATGTTCTTTTTAACCGACTTCAAAAAAGGAGGAGGTTCTCAATTCGACGTTATGTTTTTTTTTTTGTGTGTTTGTTACGCGATTACTCCGCAAATTGTGGACCGATTTTCAAAATTCTTTTTTCGTTCGAAAGGAGATACTTCTGAAGTAGTCCCATAGTCACCAAGACAGGATCTGATGATTGGATCCTGGAGAAATCGAGGGCAACCCTCAAATTTTATGGGCAGACCTATAGCGATTTGGGTATTTTTTATAGTAACTCGTGTATTTGCTTTCGAAAACCACCATTTGGTGAAGTGGAACTGGTGAAGAAGACCACAGATGGCCACCGGAACTACTCAATAATAAGTATTTCACGGGTTGCGATTCGATTACTTTAATATGGTTGCTAAGCAATTTATGCTCGTCACAATGCGACAACCGCTGGGGTAAACGAGTTCTTGAGTGGAGACCGCGACTCGGCAAACGTAGTGTGGGACGCCCTCCGGCCAGGTGGGATGACGATCTGCGAAAGACTGCAGGCAGATGCTGGATGCGTCAAGCTGAAGACAGGGCGCTATGGCGCTCATTAGGGGAGGCCTATGTCCAGCAGTGGACTGCTATAGGCTGATGATGATGATGATGATGATGACAATGCGAATGGTGAAATGGAGCTGATGGTGGAATACTAGGAGAACTCTTCAACAATGAACGTCCCTGCATCGGGAAAAGCAATATTTTGTTAATGGCGACGGGCTAGTTAACATTAGGCTATTGTAACTTAGATAGGTACATTATAAACAGACCCACTAAAAAGCGAGAAATAAAAACTTTTTAATAAAAGCGGTGTCTTTGGATCTGTATTTTAGTTTTTGCCACCGACTTCCGAAATTAAAGTTATTTTTCACTTTGTAGTGTTTTTTTTTAGAAGTCGGTTTTTTTTTTGTTAAAAAGTTTTTGTTTTATTAAAGTTGCTGCAATTTGAACTCAACCTTATTTCATTGCGGTAAAGACTAAATTGTCTCCGGTTTGGTATAAAGTTTATACTTAAAAAAAAAATATCTGGACTTTGCATACCATTAGTACGGTCGAACAAATAAATAAAGAAGTGAAAACTTTACGAGGGGATTGCATAATTTCGGAATAATAATGCAAATCTTTGAAAAACTGCCCCTAAGTTATTCATAAAATCAACGCTTAGGTACTTATTTATTTTTTAATAATTTGAATTTGGAAGCGACGAGTACCTAAATTCATCATTTCTGCAGCATACAGCCACGTAGCGGTCGTGTTCAGAAAAATAAGTATCGCGGCGATGCAATCAAGAAATGTAATATAAAGAAAGCAGTTGAAGAAAGAAGTTGAGCTCCTTAAGTTTTGAGTTGAACTGCACTGATTTCCGACAAATGTGTGCACTGACTGGACAGGTCCACTCAATCTGTGTGGTTTCAGCTCAAAAGACCTTCTCAGACATCGATATACAAGGTCTTCACATGATCTGACCAAGGTTATGTCTGGACATTAAAAGAGACTGAAAACTCTTTTGTTTCAGCCTTTCTTCTCAGAGTAGTCAGATTGTTGCTGACGATCCTTCAGGATCAAAAACAAAAGAAAAAGCGGGTCAAAACGGAATGAGAAAGTTTGGATAAGACAGAAATTAAAACAGAAGACGATCAAGCAGGGGATCGAGGAGGGGGGGTTGAAGGGGGTTCAGGGGTCAGAACGGAATAAATCATAGGAAACGCCGACCTCATCTTGTTTTTAAATTATGATTGACGTGTAAAAGTGTTTGCGCAAACCTACTTACAGAAAATACATCATTTATCAAATACGTTTATTTGCGGGAAACATGACCCGGAAAAAGAACACAAAACACAAAAAAAGAACAGTTGGGGAAAAATATACGAAAAATAACAAATAATAAAAAAAATAACATACAAAACTTATATTATAAAAATATCGTGAGATAAGATATAAACTAGCAGCGGCCCGCGGTTTTACCCGCATAAGTCGGATCCCGTGGGAATATCGGGATAAAAACTATTCTACGTCCTTTCCCGGGACTCAAAGTAACTCTATACCAAATTTCATCTAAGTCAGTTCAACGGTTTAAGCGTGAAGAGGCAACAGACAGACAGACAGACACTTTTGCATTTATAATAATAAATAGTATCTATCTAAACATAAATAACTGAACAAAGGTAACGAGTTAGGTACAAATCTGACTACACTACATCATATGCGTAATTATTTGACACTCATTTGAATGTTCAAATGGAACATCGATACAATTATGACCAGCCTGCATTATCTAAAGCTAAAGGCAGGTCTCCACGGACCTCTACAGTACCTACATAGGTACCTACTTCTTCTTCTATACCTTCCTTCTATCAACTGTCATCACTCAGTTCACTTTCTTTCCAGCCATCATCTATTATATTAATATTATAGCTGAAGAGTTTGTTTCTTTATTTGAGAGCTCTAATTTTGAAAAAATATTTTTTATATCCCAATTCTTGAAGAAGGCTTTAGGCTATATGATATCACGCATGACCTTTAAGAGCCGAGCAAACAGAAAAAAAAATCAGAAAGAACGCTAAACGAAAATGAAATGATTGCACTGGCAGGCGATGCAATGCGACGAGGTGGGTTCGGGGGAATAAGAATTTTCACGCGGACGAAGTCGCGGGTATAATTTGTTCATCTTTTCTATTGTCTTCCTATTTATAAGGTATAGGCCCTTCACAGGAATAACACTCTTCGTCATGATTACATAGGTGTCAATATTAGTTTTGCTCCTACCAAATATACTCGGAGTAATGGTTACACCAGAAAATTGTGAATGCATAATTGAAAACGGAATCGACACTGCCAATTATTTCACTTTGAAATCAACCGATATATCAACTAGGCGCCATTTTGAAGTGAGGTGATTAATCAAATAACCGAGGTGTCAATATGTCTGTCTGTCACAGAGCCATATTAGATTTCCTCACGAACACTGAAACTTGATACTGTAGCTTGCACCTAGATTTTTTGGAACTAGTGAACCGTTTATTTTGCACGAGGAAGACTGGTTTTTTTTTGGTTAAATTTCTATCGTATTGAGGTTACAGTATTAGGAAAAATCTGCAAATAATATAGTAATTAGGAACGTGACGGGCAGTGGCTCAGTGGCAACGGCCCCAACTTACAAGTTGTAGGTCGCGGGTTCGGACCCAAGCAGGCGCTTTACTTTGTGTTGTAGCGGTATCTACAACGCCACATGCGGACAACGCGTCATACTGACGTCACGCAAAATCCTGCATCTCGCAAGCAGAGTTTACCGCGCAACTAGCATAGATACAACGGCCCGATATGAATCACCGGGCAGTTGCCCGCCAGACACAACACCCGTCTGGCCCTGGCCGGAGGATCCTCCCTTTTCTGTGGAGGATGAGTGAACTTTACACCCTGTTCCTCATACCTCTATAGTGTAGGTACCTAAATAATTTTATTACCACAGCTCTCAAAACAATGAAGGAAAACATACACTATGAGGAGACTTTATTCTTGGATACCACACATCTGGACTTAGCCTTGAAAGTTCAATATGAAAATTATTCGCATGCACGTGTTCCTCTATATTTAGCCTTTATGTAAGTCTAAAAACGTCTCCAGTCCAAATGAACAACCCTTTGTTGGAAATGGGTCTAACTTTTTTTTTTTTTTAGTTTATTTAATTGTGCAGTTGATTTGATTTAGCGTGGAATATTATGGTAGGTAATGCAGTTTTATACTTCATTAAAGATAGCTTGATCTCTGCGACAGCTGTCAGTAAAATCACGCCTATGAAGTCCTGAATTTCATAATAGTACAGACAGTACCTGTCAATGTCATACTTTATCATGCCGACCTCATTAGTGATGGGTGATGAATCATCGTGACCACAGACTATAAACTAACGATATTTTAAATAAAACTTAACTTAACCCTTACTTATTTTAACTGATTTTTTTTATTTAGAGTTTACAATAAATTTACAAGATTGTTCTAGCGATTCAGAAACTGATTCAGATATGGATTACTCCTTCAAGAAAATAAATGTATTTTATATTAAAATATTCGTTTAATTTAGTAACGTTTGTAATGAAATTAAACCCAATTATATGTTACATTAGCATCGATAAAAGTAAGAAACGTCGATAATTTCTATCGACAATTTTTTTATATCCTGACAACCCTAGGAATGTCAGTTTGACATGTCGCAGAGATCATGCTATCTTTTATGTACCTACTCGTAGTATAGATCAAGGTATTATGTTCAGTAACAACTTGTATCTGAACTGCCTCGTTGGTCTAGTTATCGCCAGTGCTACTGCTGATCATGAGGTCCCGGGTTCGATTCCCGGGTCGGGCAAAGTGTTACTGGGTTTTTCTCAGTAGCCGCCCGGAATCTGGGCGTGCCCGGAATATTTCTACAAGCAAGCACTTCATTCTTCCGGATAATGTTCGAGATGCGATTGAATAAAATATGAGAGCTCTTCAATTTCAGCCAGGTATTTTTATTTTCGAAGAAAAAATACACTGTTTCATAGTAGAAACTCTTTTATTTTTGTTCACTGTTTTGTTTTATTTAAAGCATTAAGGTATTCCAATGAAATTGATACTTAATAATTATATCTCTGAATAAGAAAAGAAAAATTGGTTTAATCGAACATTATATTATTATAATGGTACTTAATCGAATAATATTATTGAGAACACATATGTTTCTAAAAAAATAGATTTTGACATCAAACGATTAAGTACACACACACAACACAGAGCACAAGTACAATATACACAAGTATGTGCTGTGCAAACACGACAAGATTCGCTGAATATTTCGTAAGTGCTGCGCTGCCTAAAGATCTAAACGTAACGTGAGCTGTTGGTCTAAGTGACGGGCGGAAAGCGGGTACATGCAGGGCCATCTTTAACCTATTGGAGGCCCTGGGCACACAAGGGTCACGGGGCCCCTGTGTAGATAAGAGACAATAAGAGAAACATACTAATATTATTATATATATTATTACTGGGAGGCTAGAAACTTATTGTAGGTAAATTGCACTGCAAATAACTTATTTTGTCATTGAATCGGGTACATAATAATAATGCGTAGATGCAACGGTGGCGGCAACGAATGTTTTTTAAGAGAGCAGGCCGGGGCCCCCTAAGATCGCGGGGCCCTGGGCACTTGCCCAGAGTGCCCATTGGACAAGAGGGGCCTGATAACATGACAATTATGTGTACAGTGAGCTTCAATCTTTATGGCGGTTCTGAAGTGGGCTACTCGCTGCGCATTACCCCACTCCTCACCTCAGTGGCCCGTGTTCAGACCCGACAAAAGTATGCATCGGGTTGTACGAATGTCGATGTCAAAATTCTTGACTAATTAGAAAAAAGCACAATACGAACGCAATTTGAGCTCGATTTCATAAGAAATTTCGCATATTAATACATTTTATTTCTCATAAATAACTAACTTCATTCAATTCTTCCCTCCGTTTACACCTCGCGCCTCTACAAAACTGCGTGTAAAACCGCGCGTGCGCAACATGATGTCACTCATCTCAGTACAAATGTTTGTTTAAGATTTAACGTTTGCTGAGGGGAATTAAAAACTACATGCGTAGGAGTGGCAGTTACGAAATAGTGATAAATGCCATGGTTAATACAGGCTGGATTGAAAATGAAGTTCTGATTTGAAATTTCGAACTTAAGTGCTAATTTCTGTACTGTAAATTGATTTACAAATCCTGTACTGCAAATAATGCAACCGACTTGGAAGTTGGAAACACTGCTTCGTTGTTTCTGTGTGGGTGTTCTTCAGTCGTATTTTATCCTATTTTAATATGCGGGATTCAAACCCACAATCATAGCTCATTCAAGCGTCAGCATAAGAGTGTTCGCAGAGATTCAATCACAGATATGGTAACGAATATCTTGGAGATAAATATTTTAAAACTTTTAAAGAAAGAAGGAATATACTTTTATTTGTGGGAAGACATGACGTAAAGGAAAAACACAAACCCATAAAAGAAAAAGTTGGGGCAAAATATACGTCACATCCACATAAAAAGCCATCGCTCAGCATAATGCTGTGAACCTATGCGACACAGAGTCACAGCGCTGGTTTACAAATTTCATACAATCTCAAGATATAACCGACTCTATAATAATGTAGATATTGTATTCAAAATCAAAATCAAAATCAAAATATTTTATTTCACATAAGCCTACATGGGCACTTATGAAACGTCAGAAGCTAGGTGCACGGTTCCAATTGGTCGTTTCCTATGGAGAAGAACCGGCAAGAAACTCCGCGGTTACTCTTTTTAAAAATAATTGGCTTTTACAATATTTTCAAATTGCAGTAGGTATGGGAGGATAGCGTAGGCCTGTCAACAAGTATCAGGTACTTGATAAAATAAAAAATGGTCTACAGATCTAAAGTCTACAAGGCCTACAAAGTCCTCACATTTACAAAATAAGAATCTATCAAAAGGATAAATAAAAAATAAAAACCTAATAAAACCTAGTGATATGATTACCATTACAACCACTAATAAAGAGATGGAAAAAAATTTAATTTTCTGTATATAATGTCGACTACTAGTAGTAAGCACTAATCGATTGCACAAAACTCATTGTAATCTATTTCACACAATCACGAACATAATGACATTTCCAATTAAGGATATTTCGTTTAAAAGGCCTTTTGCTCATAAATCTGTATTAACAGACATATTGGTTGTCTCTTTAAATCTTATTAAATGTTACAAAATCTAATTTGCAAGTTTCCCTTGACATGTAAATTATTGTACTTACCTAGTCAATATTCTGTGGTGTTAGTCATCAATGCGAAATGTTGAGAATTATCGGTTTGTGTGTGGGTTTTTGATTGCTATGGGGTAAGCAGTGATCCGGGTAATAATGTGTTTGATTTTGGAGTTGGTTTTAGTGATTGGTATGTCATGTGCCTTTAGGATAATAATAATAAGCATAGGTAATGTGTGCATTTCAATGTATTTATAACAAAACATCGTTGGAAGTCGTATTTATTTTTTAATGATTGTTCCCCACATACCTACCTAAAAGTTGGTCATTTGTTTAAAAAACGTAAATCAAAAAGTGTGACTTCATGACTTCTGTATGACATATATATTAGTCTTCCGGTCCTTTATTCTACAAGGTGCCAAAAAAATGGATTTCCTGCATTGTATTAAAGCTTGTACCTAATCTAATAAATTAAGACTGTACTGTAACAACACAGGAAAACAAACCTACCTACCTATATTTGTTTCTAGCAAAACCTCGTTCCGATCGGTTAACACCATCGAAATATAAGAAATATTCACTACACCCACTTTATTTACTAGCACACACTTCAAACAGGCATAAAATCTCCCACAAATACCAAAACAATACAGAAATCATAAAATCAAAACACATTCTATAAACTAAGTTTAAGTCAAAACTTAGACTAATAACTTAACTAACTTAATAACATTATAGATCCATCACACGTAGGCTGGTGTAGGCAGATGCTAATTCTAACATGAGAACTTAGTCACACTTGTAACAGCCGACGCGACCACACGCGGGCGTTTTAGCCGCACGATATAAATAGGCACATATCAAACTTAAAGTATTTAGTTCATTTAAACCAATTACAGGCATTATTGAATTTTGAAGGGGTCGGTCTGTCAGAAAGATGAAGCTAGATGCCCAATGCCCAATTCCAAAGCTTTCTATGGAGAAGCTCCACGGACACTATAAAATCAAAATGTTGTTACATCATTTATATAGATTTTGAACGGTGAGACCCCCTAGAAACCCTATCTTCTACTTCTTCTTCTTAGCGTGTCTATCTACTCCCGAATGATACTTCTGTTGACTGAAATGTTTAAAATGATGGAGAGGTATTTTACTTCTGTACAGTGAGGTTTCAACCATTCAAAAGTGCCGAAACACTTTTGTTTAATAACATTATTATAACTCCAGGATGAAGTCTCGGTAGCAATGTACAGAAAGCGTCACTATGTCCTAACCCCTCAAGTTTTAAAATGTTACACTGCTACAACATTGAATTCCTTACGAATAATCTAAAGAATACTTCAAAAAGAGTCCATTGTGTTGACTCGGATTCGAACCATCGCATCACCGAACGTCGTCATACTCATACCGGCAGTTTGACGAACTAGCCAGCGAGCCCATACGAATTGCGATGAAATTGTTATCTACTATCGGCTGAGTCATTATATCTTTAGGTCCCTGTCTAATCGAAAGATGTTATAATTTGAGGGTATCCATTAATTTTACATACTTACGTTGTCTTTATAAAATTAATCCATACCTTCAAGTTAGAACTTTGTATACGTTCACTTAAAACGGCGAAGAGTAAACGACTACTATTTATCAATAATTTTTTTAAATGATTTCTGATTTTATGAGAACTAAAATAGTTGTTCTGTTTGTTGTAAAATAAGATCATAGTTTTGTTAAATAATAGCAATAATAAATATTAATAAATGATTAATAAAGTATTTTATTTTTTTCGATTTTTTAATTCTTTATAAATAATTACTACTTAAAACAAAATAGAAAAATATATCAAAATAATATAATGAACAAAAAGCACATTTCGTGCCTATATAGGATTTGAACTTCCAATCTTATGCACGGTAAGCGGTCTTGAAACCTCCAGTCTATTTAGACGATGAATAAGTTGTCGTAAATGTTAACCCTATTATTGTTGCTTGTCGTCGCAAAAGTATTGTTTTATTGAAAAAAACAATAATAAAAACAGAATTAAAAAAAAAATACTTACTTAAACTTATTTATTCACTAAAACAATACATTATTTAAAATAAAATGTTTTTGCAAAATACAAAAACCAACTTGGGCCTATCACGGATTTGAACGCACATGTCTTTTGGTGGGGTAACTACTTAATGCAGCTGTGTGTACATATAGGTACCTACATGTTATATACTTTATTCTATACCAACAATTGCGCCACACCTCATAATACAAAACGCAATAAGCAACGACCGAGCTTTACGTCACTACAAGGATTCTATTATATTACATTTCTGTAAACTTCGCGTCGCGTCGCGTGTTCTGTTACAACTCTGTTCCAGGCTTTAATTGCAACACCTCAGCTTTACGTACTGTCGATTATTTAGCAAGAGCATGTACTATTTAAATTCAATAGACAATAGGGTATTGAAATATAAGCAATGGGAGGATGTTGTGTTATGTATCAGTTACAAAATCAAATAGTGGTGTTGGAATAATTATTATTTGTGAATCGATTGGAAAGAAAGTTAGTGATATTGTAGGTGGAGGATTTTTTTACCGAGTACAATACGGCCCATGAATCATGGATGGTCTGAACTTTGCGCAGAAGGCTGCTAGCGCATTTTTAACAGACTTCAAAAAAGGAGCAGGTTCTCAATTCGGTTGTATTTCTTTTTTATGTTTGTTACCTCAGTACGCCGTCATTTATAAACCGATTTTTAGATTGGTCCCATTTTTATGAAAATCCAGTTCTGATGATGGGATCCATGAGGAATTGAGGGCACTCCTGAAATATTATAGGCACACCTATAGCGATTTGGATATGTTTTATAGTAACTCGTGCTCTCAAAAACCACCATTTGGTGAAGTGGAACTGATGAGTGTTAGTACAGTATTTCATGGGTTGCGATTAGATTACTTTAATATGGTTGCTAAGCAATATTTTATGCTCGTCACAATGCGAATGGTGAAATGGACCTGATGGTGGAATGATGTGTGAATGGATGAGCTGGTTGTCTACTGTCTAAGATCCATGAATGACAAGCCGGGACCAACGGCCACAAAACCTTCTACAGCACTAAATAAATAAAAAAAAAGGTTCCGATGAATTGAGAACCTCCTCCTTTTTTAAGTCAGTTAAAAATACCTTACGAAAAAAAAAATCTGATAAAAATAAATATACTCACCTACCTACCTTCCCAATTTGTGATTACCACGTAGTTTCTTTAAGGGGCTTACAGGATCTAAACACAAAAAGCGCAAGTTTTCGAAACAAAAAAGTATTATTATGATCGACTACAGTAAACAAAAATCAGAAAAATATATGATATTTTTAGGATATATGCTAGGTAGATAGTGTGTTGAAAACATAATACAACTAATTTGATACGATAGAAAAAATCATGAATATACCTCTAAAAACTTTCTTTTTACAATAAAAACCATACTAATATACGTACAATAATTCTGATTTATTGTTAGATTATTCTCCAAGCAACATACCTACTAAAATAAAAGTGTTCTAATTTTTTAGTCTAAACAATAGATTTTTTGTAATTAAATAATTGCTTCATATTTTGCAATAAATTACCAGCGTTGTGTCATCGCGCTTCTCTTTCTTTTCTATGCAGTCCGACAGTGACCGCGCTTTAGGTCATGTGAGCCCCTTAACATAATTTATTCAAAGAATAAATAAGTTGTTATTTTAATGCCATGTGAGAAAATGTGCTAAAATAGGTACTACATAAATAAATATTCACAAAATCACCATAACACCATGTTGGAAATCTATAAAAAACAAAATAATAATATGACCGCCATAAATCGGACAACGCATTCCTAAAGAAAGTGACAATTATAAAGATGGTGTACCAGTGAATGCTATGAATATACTTTATATAGCTTAGCTTTGACGACCATTATGAGCGTTTACGACGTACGGCATTTCATACAAACTTTGAAGCCCTTGTTTTTCGAAATGAATGAACCGATTTTAATACCACCACCACCACCACCTATAATACCAACATCCTTGGAGACTACTACCAGTCAGATAGGATATTCTCCTCCTGCTGGAACATACTCGGGCAATCCAGACTCTCCAGTTGTAGTTGTGGAGGTCACTCCGGATAACTATTTAAACTAGTCAGTGAGACAACAGAAGTTACCCCTTCAAATAACAAATTATTATTACAGAATAATAAAAAGGTATCTTCTGGCAATATAATTAATAATAATAAAAAACCAAAGGGAGTGCAACATATTTTAAAATTATTTAATCAGAATATCCAAGGTTGCGCTTCCAAATTATTGGAAATAGAATTGTTTTTGGAAAACACCAAGTTTGATGTCATTTGTTTAACAGAGCATTGGTTGAAAGATCATCAAGTAAAGTCAATTAATTATGAAAATTATTGTGTAGTTAGCCATTTCAGCCGAAAACGTATGATACATGGCGGATCATTAATATTACTTAAAAATTCTATTAAATCAAAAGAACGAAAAGACATAATCGGACTGTCTGTTGAACACACCATTGAATTGTCCTGTGTTGAGCTTGATAAGCATGTTATAGTATGTGTATACAGACCTCCAAGTTACCAGAATCTATTGGTGTTTGATTCTGTAATGGAAGATGTGTTAAAGAAACTTAGTACTAGTAGTAAGTCAATAATAGTATGTGGAGATTTTAATATTAATTTATTGGAAAATAACTCGAATACTGTCAGATTGTTAAGTCTTTTTAGGTCATTTGATTTGTCAAATGTTTTTATTGAACCAACCCGAGTGACAGCTTCTTCTGCCACTTGTATTGATAATGTTTTTTGTAATTGTGATTACTTACACAAAGAAATTGTAAATAAGTTGCCATCTGATCACAGTGGACAAAAAATAACATTTAGCTCCTACATGCCTTTACAAAAAATTCAAATAAGGTTTAGGACAATTACATGTAAAAAGTTAGAGAAATTAAATAATTCTTTGGCCAGTAAGTTATGTGATCAGAATTTTAATAATATAGGTGACCCAAATGAATTCTACGCCGAGTTCTTTTCAATATTAAACGCGCAGTTTAATGACACTTTTCCACTAAAAACTAAAAATATTCACACAAAGTTTTTATTTAGTGACTGGGCGACTCCAGGTATTCGTAAAAGCAGGGAAAAACTTTTTGAACTCTATGGCTTAAAGCAACATATGAATAATACAAACTTTCATCAGTATGTTGCAAAATATTCAAAAACTTTTAAAAGTGTGTGCCAAAAAGCTAAAGCTCTTTATATTAGCAATAAAATAAAATCAGCTGATGATAAAATAAAAACTACCTGGCAAATAATAAATAATGAAACAGGTAGGAAAAAACAGCCTAACACTGAATTTAATTTAGAGACTGCACATGGCCCCATCAACTCAGATGTAGAAATAGCTCAGGAATTTGAAAACTTTTTTTCTAATATTCCCCTTAAAACTACTGAAGCTTTAAATTCATCCCCCACGCTTTCTGCTGCCTTACTTAAAAAGAATGTAAAGTCATGCCCTTTGGAGTTTAGGTTTCAGCATACAAGCCCCCAGGCTGTTATAAAAGCTTTTAGAGATCTTAACATTAAATCAACAGAAGATCTCTGGGGAATGTCTGTAAAAGTATGTGGATCTTTCATCGAAACTATTGCGCCCTATTTAGCTTTCATATTTAACACCAGTGTTGACCAAGGAGTCTTTCCGGATCTTATGAAACATAGTAAAGTAGTACCATTGTTCAAATCCGGTGATAGTAAAGATCCTAACAATTATAGACCTGTGTCAATTCTACCAGTTCTCAGTAAGGTGTTTGAAAAGTTGATGCTCAATCAAATGTTACGTCACTTTAATAAAAATTCCATCTTTCATGAACACCAGTACGGTTTCACCAAAGGGCGTTGCACTACTGACGCCGGTGTTACCCTTATAAAGAACATTTTTAACGCCTGGGAAGAAGCACAAGATGCCATTGGAATCTTTTGCGACCTCTCTAAGGCGTTCGATTGCGTAAACCACGAGACACTTCTGATGAAACTGGAGCACTATGGAATTAGAAAAGCAGCACTTGACTTGCTAAGATCATACCTGAAAGATAGAAAGGTTAAAGTTCAAGTAAACGGCGTAAACTCATTAGGGTCTGAAATGACAATGGGTGTTCCTCAAGGTTCGATATTGGGTCCATTCCTCTTTTTAGTTTACATTAATGATTTACCCCAATTACTTCAAAATCAACCGAAGATGGTGTTATTTGCAGATGACACATCATTAATTTTTAAAATAGACCGACGGTCACAAAATCTTGACGACGTGAATAACTCTATTCTTCAGGTCCAAGATTGGTTTACGGTAAATAATTTAGTACTTAATGAAAAAAAAACCAAATGCATTAGATTTAAATTACCGAATGTTAGAAGTAGCGAATGTGAAATCATATTGAATGGCCAAAAACTAGAATTTATTGATCAGACAGTTTTCCTAGGAATCACGCTAGACGAGAAATTACAATGGGGACCTCATATAACATCTATTGCGGGGCGGCTAAGCTCCGCCGCTTATGCTGTTAGAAAGATAAGACAGTTAACAGATGTAGAAACCGCGCGTTTGGTCTATTTTAGTTACTTCCACAGTATTATGTCATATGGCATTTTACTATGGGGTCGGGCTGCTGACATTGAATCCATTTTTATTTTACAAAAGAGAGCTGTCAGAGCCATTTACAATCTACGTCGTCGCGAATCTCTTAGGGAACTATTTAAAAAGGTTAATATCATGACGGTACCTTGCCAATTCATTTATGAAAATATTATGTATGTAAGAAAAAATCAACATCTTTTTAATAAAATAAGTGATAGGCATAATTTTAATACTAGAAATAAAGATAAATTAGATCAACCTTTTTTCAGATTATCGAAAGTACATACATCTTTTATGGGGTACTGTGTTAAATGCTACAACAAAATACCTTGTGACATATTGCAATTAAATGAAAGAAAATTTAAAACTCATATTAAAAGTACACTTTGTAAACAAGGATATTACAAATTAGAGGATTATATCCAAGATAAGAATGTTTGGAAACATGCTGGTCCTGCTCCATAGGACAATCTAAAAGTCTAGACAAAATCAAACTTGTTCCTAATTTAATTTATATATATATTTTTAATTATGACATCTTATTCTAATTCAATTTTACAATCTGCGACTGCAGTGGCTCACACACTTGTTAAAGTTCAACTACTTTTGCATTTTTTCATTTTTCTTTTTTTTTAAATAACTTGTAAATATGTGAGCACCATGTATCTATCACTTATTTGATTTACCTGTCATTGCTTAATTTTTAATTCTTTTTACCTTTTGTGGTAGACTAATTTTATTATGGGTGCATCGTGTTCACATATAAATTTTATTATGTATACAAGACCTTGTAAAACATTTTTAAAAGAGTAACGGTGGAGTTTCTTGCCCATTCTTCTCCATACGAAAACTACCTTTTCGAATGGGCGACTAGAATCATTTCTATTTAGTTTTTTTTTGACGTTCAAAAGTGCCTTTAATGTGCCTATTTGAAATAAATGATTTGACTTTGACTTTGACTTTAATGAAACTTCATACGCATAAGCAAAATACAAAGGTCTAAAAATTTACTTAAGAGCCTATACTACCTCAAATGGCTTAGCATGATCCTCCGTTATGTCGAAAATTCCGCAGCATTAATTTTGAAATAAATATATGCTAAAGTTGAGGATTAATGTAAGGTCTTATGTTAGATGAAAACACGATTCCACAAAATTTTCTCGATAGAAAAAAATTCCAAAGTTACCTCCAAACCGAACAATAAACCGCTGGTATTCAAAAAGTCCTTCAAATTAGATCACGAAACTTTGCATACTAACTGAACTAACTATAAAGCAGGTCTTATGTTAGTTAGTTTTTTTGAATTACCTTTATTTTCACCGTAAAAAGCAAATACCTAAACTATTGGCGCTGCCTCCCGCCCAGCACCGCACTCTGTCTCGCTTTTACACAGTCCGCGAGCAGTATCGTGCGAGCGAGATAAGGAGTGAATTTTAGCTGAGGTAGTATAGGCTCTTAAGAACATTTTCGAAATGTCTTATTCAAAAAAAGTTAACTGGAAATCTCTGTTTCTATGGAAAATTTAAAATCGGTCTAATTTGGCTGTAACACTTATTCACCATTTGTATACCATTTGTACGTCTCTACTTTATCCTTCTGGGAATAATATGTTACGTACAGACGCCAGCACATCAAGCTACCCAAAACTGTAAAATTTTCCCAATCAACTTTGAACCTTATGTTTAGTGATAAAGTTGAAAATCTATTAAAGAAATTTGACAGATCATTGTAGGACGCTCTCGAACATGACATACACGAGGTCCAATGCTAAATATAGCCCATTGATCGGGACCAAAATAGACGGTAGGAAATGTAAGCATGATCACTCACCCAGCATACAATTGTGTAATTACCCGGATAAAACTCAAACAGGCGATCGCATTAATTACGGATGACAACGCAAAAATAACAAAATGTTACTTTGAGTTATTACTGCGAAAATAGAAATATGTAAGTACTTAACAAAGTTTCTGAAATGCTGCACTGCATTAACTACCTCGTTGCTGTAATGATCGCAAGTGGTACTGTGGAGCATTAGGTCCTTTTTAGAATTCCGTACCCAAAGGGTAAAAACGGGACCCTATTACTAAGGCTCCACTGTCCGTCTGTCTGTCTGTCACCAGGCTGTATCTCATGAATCGTGATAGCTAGACAGTTGAAATTTTCACAGACGATGTATTTCTGTTGCCGTTTTAACAACAAAAACTAAAATTAGAATAATATTTTTTTTTTAAATCAGCTGTTCCCTACATTTATGTTCGTCACAGCAAAATTTTTTTTTCGCGATTTCGGGTTTGGTCCCATAGTAAAAGTTGTTTGTAATGATGAGTACAATGACCTCTGCAGAGGTTGTTAATGTTTTACCAATAACCCTGTATAGTTGTATGATACTCAAGGGGTTTGGCACTGATAGCCGAAATACAGGCCCTGTCTAGTTCGGCTACAGATGACTACACCACGTAATCTGACATAAATTATCCTGTTAAAATATATCCCGTGGGAATATCGGGATAAAAAGCCTATATGTTAACCCAGGGAGTCAACTACCTCCATACAAAATTTTATCAAAATTGGTCCAACCATTTGAGCGTGAAGAAGTAACAAACATATAAACACACACACACCCCCACAAACTTTCGCCTTTATAATATTAGTGTGATATATTCTCGTAAGCAAAAGCTAGTTTTAGATAGATATCGACTTTGTCGATAATCGGCTTGACAATCTTTTGCTAAAACTTCATCATCATCTGCCTGCCTTTTCCCAACTATGTTGGGGTCGGCTTCCAGTCTAACCGGATGCAGTTGAATACCAGTGTTTTACATGGAGCGACTGCCTATCTGACCTCCACAACCCAGTTACTGGGTAATACGATACCCCTTGGTAAGATGAGAGAGCAGTGGTGGCCAAGTGGTAACGGCCGCGACTTACGAGCTGTAGGTCGTAGGTTCGAACCCAGACAGGCGCTTTACTTTGTGTAAATTATTTCATCACCACTGCTCTCAAAACGGTGAAGGAAAACATCGTGAGGAAACCGGCATGTCCTAGAACCAAAAACTCGAAGACATGTGACATCTGCCAACCCGCACTGGGCCCGCGTGGTGGATTACGGCCCACTCCCTCTCACCGAGAGGAGGCCTGTGTCCCAGCAGTGGGAACATTATAGGCTGAATATGTATGGTAAGATTGGTTGTCAGACTTTCGGGCTTCTGACTACCCCGGAGGGGTCACGGTGCTACTGCTAACTGGATGTGAAACAAAATCTTAAACAACCTTGCGTTGCTAACCTAGCTCATGCTTCGCTTAGCTTTCTATACACCACAAGCTCTAGTGGACCATAGAGAATTTATGACCAATTGACGCCTAGCAATGTTCAACTGTTTATAGTCAATTTTAACGATCGCTTGACCACGCTGCGGTCAGAGCATGTTGGCATTTATGTAACAAATGTTTTCACCAAACATCGGACCAATGACCACTGACCTAGTGGCTAAAATGTTTGTTTATTGGCTTATGATTAGCTACTGGTATAGTTAGGCTGTGTGTTGTCTGTCCATTCACTCACGTAGGTAAGCTCCGGTCAAAGACAATTTTAAGTGGCATTAATTTTTTAAGTGAATTTAAATGCTTCGCATTTAATTTACACAAAAACAGTAATAAGTAATTTATAAAATTAACTAAGAATCTCAACTTTAATTACCACACACAAACCTCAATACAATAAGACACACGGAGATAATTAAGTTTTTTACATAACAATTAATACAAATTAACGCCGAACTTGTACATAATTGCATCGATTGCCGAAAACAAACGTTGGCCCTATTTGGGGTTGGCCATGTTTGGGTATTGGCCAAATGTAGGCCAACTTGATATGCCAGTGATGTGTCAACGCGCTTTCATTTCTCGGAAAATAATTCTTTTATATTTTAATCGTTCACTTCGAAATGTTATTTATAATAAAAAGGCGAACTTCTTTAATCTATGTTCTTAGAATTTTCGGTGGCATTTCTGAATGCTAACGGAAATTAATACGATTCCCAGTAAATCTTTCCGTGAATCATTTGAGATAGAAATAAATTATACAGTAAGAAAAAATTCTGAGAAAACCGTGGTCTTTTAATTTCAATAATCGAATTGGTATTTCATGCATTTATTTTCAAACAAGATAAAATTTACATAATATAAATTATTAGACTTAAAATAATATTAATAATATGTACTATCTACATGTAGTACAAAAAATGTTTTCTGTGATGAAATAATATAATAGTATTTTATTTTGTAGAAATTAGGTTACATTTCTACAAAATGAAATACCTATTTATATTTTATTTATTTATTTTACTTTTTTAAATAATAAAAATATATTAAATGTTCTCTACAAATAACAGTATAACAAATGAGTAGGCATTAATTGCTTATCATAAAATTAAAACAATGATAGTAGATTCATACTTGTTAGCTAAAAACTTGTAATACCGAACACCAAGAATGGTACTCAGTACTTAAATGTTGACCTTATCGGTCTTATTACAAAAAAACGCTCCGGTACTGGTTTAAACCAAGACTAAAAGGTCTAGGTTTGTGACGGTATTAAAATTAGTACCAGTATCAAAGTGTGTTCCGATTACAAAACGAAGACTATCCGAGGATCTTTTAGTACCAAAGAAGATCCATGGTTCAAATAATATCCACAGATAAGAAACAAAAATGGCATTCTTTCATTCGTTCGTACAGGCTTTATTTGAAGCAACGTTCCGTTTCTATAAATATTTATATTATAATATCACTTGAAATGATTAAATAATTATTTATCATTACAAAAATATGTCATAAATTGTTCTTTATTTAGGTTACAATATAATGAACAAGCACAACTTGTACTTTTGACGCGCTTTTTATAATCAAGTTGACATATTTTTAAACACCTCTAGTGTGAAATGAAGTGAATTACATTCGGCGACAGCCCGCGTCATTTAAAGTAAATGTTTGCGTCCTTTTGAATATATAAATGCACTTCTTATTTATTAATATTATTCTTAGTAAGTATTTCTGTTACTAACAGTATGTTAGTTGGTTTGTTCGTGAATTGTTGTGTGTGATTAAATCGTCGGCTAGTTAAAAAATGGAACAACAAAAGAAAAAAAGGGGTGAAAACTGGAGTACTGAAGAAAAAGTTAGTAAAATATAATTTTTAAATTATTATTACGTAAACAATGCCTTGTTTCATCTTATTTCGACTACCTAATGCAGATGTTCTTATTATTATAGGAAATATTACGTGAGCTTATTGCTGAATCAGCACATATTATCGAAGATAAGTCCACGAAAACCTCAGTAAACATGCAGAAAACTAAAGAGTGGAAGAATATACGGATTAGGTAAGTACTTATTGCTTGTATTATGTGTACAAGTTCGTTATTTACGTGATATTAATCGGTATTTATTATTTTTAGATTTAATGAGATATCGGGTAAATGTCGATCTGATGGAGAATTAAAGTTGGCTTGGAAAAGAATGAAGTTGTCCGCTAAATCCAACTTATCTACCCATAGGAGGGACTTATCAAAGACAGGCGGTGGCGACAAACCACCATCACCTTCTCCCGAGGACTTAAAAATAATGGCGATTGCTCCTCACGACTTTGTCATTGAAGTTAATGACTACGATAGTGATGCATTGGTAAGTAAAACTTCATAAACATAATCATTTCACATAGCATTTAATTAAAATTTATTGATTTTACATTATTTATGTAGGATGTGCTCTGATAAGTGCTTTTAGAGCATGCAATTTACAATCAAACATGATGTCCTACGGTTATACATGATAGGTAATAATTTCGTTAATAATAACATAGGACACAAAACACTGGACTACTATAGAATAACAAAATTATAAAATGACTTTATAGAAGTAATGTACATGACATTACTTCTGTAAAGTCATTTTATAATTTTCCATGATTCATAACAAACCTATCTGTCTATTTTCAAAGTGCAAAATACCGAATTCAATTGTAGACAAAATACAGCAGTCGGTGTGAAAACATGTAAATTTATTTCTTTTAGAATCCAGTTCCCGTGCCTACAACTGCAGAAACAATGTTCACTGACCCTAACCCTGCTCCCAGTTTTGAAGAAATTGGACAATATGATGCAATACACGAGGAAAATCCAGAACACCCTTTTGAGAAAGTGCAAGGTAAATAATAGTTATTTAAGTCCAGCTAGTCACGCCGTAACGGCTACACGAATTTGGATGGAACTTAAATTGGACTTTATCCCAGCAGTATGTACCTGTAGGATAATTTTAACGTTCTTTTCGCGGGCAAAAGCCAGTATAATATAATTACAATCCAATATGTAGGTATACAAGTTCGTTTTAATATCTTCCATATTTAATTTGCTAAAACCTGTGGATTGTTATATATTTTATTTTGTTTTAGCGATACTCAACGATCCAACTACAGAGACAGAAAGTACCAGAATGTTGATAATAACGAACAATGATACTGTTAACTCAAGAAGCACTACAAAAAAAAGGAAAAAAAAGAGCTTGCAAATTGGGTATGTATATAGAAATAATTACCTACTACAATAATTAATACTCTCCGTGGGGGACAAGTAAACAATACAATTTCCCTGCGTCGTATATATATACTTATATATTACACACACATAAATATACTTATATATTACGACTAAATATAATTGTAAAAATATTTGCTTCAAGTGTAGTCACTAAAAGAGACCCATGGATGTTTTGGAACGAAAGTAATTTGATAAATGTACTGTTTATTTTCTATTTTACATTAAATTACATTAAATTGCATTCAAAAACATTCATCGGTTTCTTCCTAAACTTCAACTAGGTTTATACGACGACCATGGTTACTTATCTCCTTTGGTGACCGTATTGCAATACCATATACATGTTGGTGTTGCAATACCATATACATTTTATGAAACAATCTTAGATATAACATAATTTACAATCACTATCAAAATTAGGCAGAGAACCTAAAGCCTTGATAGGTCAACTGGAAGAGCATTTCCCTGGATACAACATATTTATTACTCTAATATTACTGGTACATGTTAAAAATAAAATTACTAATTATTCTATTTGATTTTACAGAAGTGAAGAAACGCGGCAGTCAATTGTACAAAGCAATACAGATTTTAAAAGAAAACAGTTAGAAATGATGGAAGTGGAACACAAATTTAACATTAAAATTGCTAACTTAAAAATAAAAAAATTGGAACTAGAAATAGCTGTATTGGAAAGTAAGAAATACACCAACACTGAAGAATAAAACAGACATCGTCATCCTGTAAACAGAATTGAGTGAGGAAGATTTTAAATAGGTTCACAAATCGTTTGCAGAAAATTTGTGGACGTTTTATGTGAGGATTTATCCCACATAACAGTTACAGACATGAGACAGTTCCCTGGCACGGCGCCCTTCACCAGTGTTCAGCTTTAGATTATAAGTATTAACGTATTTGTAAATATCCTGTTATGTGAAATTATTATTTTCAGATACTTATTTACTGCAAATATGTACTTACTAATAGATTATTAATTAAATTAAAATACAAGTTATTAAATAGTTAGTTAAAAAAAAATCACAAAAAATGTGTTTCAATAAACTGCCTTCTCCTAATATTTCCTCTTACAGAAGGTGGAATATACCTTTCTACTACAGGTTCCCTTGATGAAGATTGCCGTATGTTATCTTCCTCACCAGGAAACAGGTCTTCCCTCATGTCGATGGCAATATTGTGGAGGACAGCACATGCAACAATTGTTTTTTTTGCTGTTTCAATATCCCCAAACATGCCTCGCAATAGGCAACGAAACCGTTGCTTCATTAAACCAAAACACCTTTCCACCGTGTTCCGGGTACGAATATGGCTGCTGTTATACCTCTCCTCTTGTGGTGTGGTGGGGTTACGCAATGGTGTAAATAAATATGGAGTGCAAGGATAGCCACTGTCACCCAATAATATTCCAGAGAAAGCGCCAGCCTCAAACCTCTGTTTTAATCGACATTCTCGGAATATTCTGGAGTCATGTACACTTCCACGCCATCTGGTAACAATGTCCATGATTTTCAGGTCAGCATCACAAACCACCTGAAAAGTGACAGCATATTTGAACTTTACACTCCTCTCTGTTATTTTAATATGATGTTGGAAATAATTAAAATAATCAAATAAATTATTCACTATTGTATCAAGTTAACAACTATTAGATCAAACTAAAAGGTCATATAAAGACAATCACAACATAAAATATTTGTTTAAAAATTACCTGTACATTGATTGAAGAAAATCCTTTTCTATTAATGTATAACTGACCTCCATCAGCATTTACTTTCTTTACTCTTATGTGAGTACAGTCTATTGCCCCAATAACTGTAGGAAAATTTGCAATACTGCGGAATTTCCTTATGGTTTTCTCCTGTTCACTTAAAGTAGTAGGCATTTTTATGAATCTTGGGGACATCCTTGACAAAATGTCCGCTACCTTTTTACAAGTTTTGCTGATAACTGGTTGAGACACACCATGTAAATCAGCTGTATCGTCTTGAATCTACAAATAAAACAATAATATCAGTATATCATTTGGATTTTGTCTAATGTTATGTTAGCATTGGCCAAGGGTGGGGTACTTACTTCATGGCGAGCCCAGTTGCGTAATGCGCAAACCACTTGCAATTCAGGACTCAGTGGGCATCCTCGAGGGTCGTGGGATAAATCCTGACGTAAAACATCCACTATTTTTTCCCCAAAACGTTTTGTGAACCTATATTTATACTTAAAATCTTCGTCACTTAAATCAAAAGGATTTACGCGATGACGATGTCTGTAAGATCGCCGAGACGTTTCCAGTATATCCAAATCTTCCAAATCCATCAAGTCAATCATATTAATATCCATTTTTTTACGATTTGCAAATAAAAAGACACACTAATAATCAACGCTAACCTCAAAAATAAATTAGTACCGATGTCAAACCACGGTTAAACTAGGGGTCTCGGCGGACTAACTTTAGTACCATAGATAGTTCATGAACTAGTGATAAACTTCATTTTGTAATTTAGCGTTTTATTTAGTCATGGTTTAAACCTAGTGATAATCCCAGTACTAAATTTAGATCGCGTTTTGGAATAAGACTGTATGTGTGTATACTAGTAGGGTTGATTATGTAAATAAAACAACTAAACTGTATACTGTTCTATAGCTGGTAATATCGTAATTATGATTAATGTGAAGACAAAACTTTACCCAACAGAAAACGAAAACGTAAAGTAAGTATATCAAATAAACAACATTACTAAAAACATCATCACATACATTCTACAGCACACTAAACTAAACATGTCATCTCTTACCAAAGAATTTTAAACTGTCCATAAAATAATATAGTTAAACGCTTTTTAACCAGACATGCGGTGTCGTAAAAACGTCGCAGTGCCATGGTTTATGGTTCGAACACGCTATGAGAGTCATGAATTCGGATGAACACCACTCTTGTTGGTGTTCATCTCGAGCATAAGTCCCTCGAGTCACTTATGCCCGAGATACACGAGATACTATTCTGGCTTGAGTTACTAGCCTCGTGTATCTAACAAATCAAATTAAACAAAATCAAAATCAATCAAATGAAGACAGGGCGCTATGGCGCTCATTAGGGGAGGCCTATGTCCAGCAGTGGAATGCTATAGACTGATGATGAAAATCAATCAACAGATAAATTAATGATGATGATGTATACATGATTCACGGAATAATGAATCATAATGAAAAACTTATAAAAGTACTTATACGATTTTCCTAAAACAAGAAGTAAGTCAGGGTGTGCGTTAAAGTAATCACTGAATGTAAAGCAATGTCAGTATACAGTATTTGTGTATACAGAACTAGCTTCATTTCTAGGCTAGTTACCTAGTGAGAAAGCTAGCAGGCTAGCGTATCAAGCTAGGATAGTTTAATAGGATGAGGTTCTATTTTTTGAGCTGGTAGAACCGCCGCCACCACTGATTTTACTATCCTGGCTTGTGCACTAGCTTCATGTGGCCGACGAAGCTAGTATTCGATAGGCTAGTGTGTAGTGACTAACTACTTGTTTCTTGTTCCTACTTGCGATTTGTTTTGCGTAACCGAAAAAAAATATTTGACACTAGTTTTGACGGAACAATAGAATAGAATACTGTACACCTTCAATTACAGATATAAATGTAGATTTTACAAAGGGTGACACAATGAATTGAATGTGATCAACTACTTTTGGTCGGGCCCCTATCTTCATTAACGCACTTAGAGAGTGACCCCCGGGACAGCAAGTCAGGATAGTACCTATACCGAGGTTCTTGCTATCCTAGCTTTGAAAAACTAGCCTTGTGTATCTCAGGCATAAGTGCGTTTGAACGAAGCATTATGACCGCAAAAGCGATTATTGAAATTCAAAATTAATTTGAATGCATTACTTTAAAATAACACGACTTTTCTGTGGATAAGGTCAAAAATATTCATATTTTTTAAATAAAAATACTGAATAGTAAATATCGAGTCGTGATAGATATTTGATTCATAATTATGAATTTTTAGTAGATATTTATTCAGCTTTATTATTGTCATAAGCTTGTCCCATGTCCCTACTAACATTTTTATTAGAAGCCATGTCGTATGTTTAAGGAAAAGTTAATAAGAGTATTCTGGGTACCAAACTAACAGACCGGGTTAGGAATACGACCATCTGTTCCATCACAAAGATAACTGATGTGACTTGGAAAGCGGCCACGCTAAAATGGAACTGGGCTGTATCTGCCGCATGTCAGACAAACAATGGGTCAAACTTACGACCCAATGGGTCCCTCTTAATGGCAAGCGACATCGTGGCAGGCCCAGACGGAGATGGCGGGATGAGCTGGACTCCTTCAACAAGAACTGGTCCTTAGCAGCTTTGAACAGAGAGAGATGGAAAGAGAGTAGGGAGGCCTTGGCCCTGCAGTGGGACATCACAGACTATTATATTAATAATAATAAGAAACATAGAGTTATTCTAATACTAGCTGTTGACTTCGTCTCTGTGTATTTTTACCGACTTCAAAAAAAGGAAGTTATCAATTCGACACGTATCTATGTGTGTAATATTATTGGAATTGCATTATATTCGCATATGACATTCTATTCAGTAATTTTCAAAATTTATGGACTAATACGTATAAGTGTGACGGCCTGGCTTATTGATACGAGCTACGGGTGTAGTGTCAAAAGGAAAACATCTCAAAACCTTGGTCAAATTCTAGTACAATATTTACAACAAAACTATTACCTACTTATTACAAACAAATAAACCAGTTTTTACTTAAAACTAAAAATTACAAAATAAAAAAGTAATTTAAAAAATTCAATCGACTTCAAAAAGAAATTAAGTCAAAATTATGAAATAACTTTAATTTCAGAAGTCGGTGGCAAAAAACTAATACACATCCCAAGACAAGTTATTTCATAATTTTGAGTTAATTTCTTTTTGGAGTCGATTTAATTTTTTTAATTACTTTATAAGTATTTCTATGAACTTCTCAAGGTCCCATTCTATATATCTATCAAATGTTATAACGATCTCTTCAGTGATTTAAGTGTGAAAATGTAACAAACAGACAGCGTGAGTTTTGCGTTTATAATTATTATTTTGGATTTATTATATGTATAGATTGAGGCCAAACTTATAATCACAATCATCGTTTAACTGAAATGAAAAGTCACTAAGGGGTATCGTGTTACCCAGTAACTGGGTTTTGGAGGTCAGATAGGCAATAGCTCCATGTCAAATATTGGTATTTAGCTGCATCCGGTTAGACTGAAAGCCGACCAAAGGAAAGCAGATTGATTAAAAAAGGAATTTCTTCAACGGCTTCCTTGCCATCCCGAATTTTAAGCAAAAATAACAAATACCGATACTAAACTGCTCTCTCAAGAGCACTGAGTTACGTAAGGCACGCATATTTGACCACGCGCCTCAGTACTTGAGGTCAGCTCCGGTAAACCGCGGTAAAATGCGGTAAACTGCGGTAAACTCTTTTTGAGCGGCTTCCGGGCCACCCGGTAGCGGTTTCTTGTGAAGCTTGTAAATGCTCGACTTTAAGTTAGGGTTGGGTGCATGTTAACAGCAAGAGCAATTTTGAATGAGGTTTATTTTTTTTTTAAGTTTCTGGTCAGACATCCTCTTTGCCTAGTCTGTATCATAAAAATAAATTTTAAACACTAGTATTTTAGTATGATTTTTAGTCTGTATCATAAAAATATTTTTTTTTTTTGTAAAAGTTTCTGGTCAGACATCCTCTTTGCCTAGTCTGTATCATAAAAGGCTGTGAAATACTTAGTACAGGTTGTTCAATTTATCGTAATACATTTTTTGTGTAGAGTCCAGCTCATCCCGCCATCTCTTTCTGGGCCTGCCGCGCAGTCGCTTCCTGCCATTGGGGATCCAACGAGTGGTGGCTTTTTCATATTGCTGCTCCAACATGCGACAGATATGACCAGCCCAGTTCCACAGCAACTGAGCGGCCAGCGTCAGCTATTTGTGTTTTGACAAGAAGTATAGAGTTCTTGAAGTTAAATAAAAGTATATTTCTTTTTAAAAAAGTTTTTGCTCACAACTTGGACCACTATGATTATGATCTCCGATTACGTCAGTTTTGCTTTCAAACGGAGGATTACCATGTAAACACTTAATACCTCACTGATGGCCGTAAGTCGAGTAACAGGTTGTTACTGCAACATGTTAATGTGATAATCATTTCGTGTCATTTTATATTGAGATCGGCTTTGGGTGCTATAACGTTAATGCTTGTTTGAATGACATTTTGGGTCAGATTGGGTCAGACGTGGGCTTTAAAGATAAACAAGAGTTTATTTTAGTCAAAAGCTATAATTACAAGCACGAACCCCAGGAATCCCTGGGGTTCGTGCTTGTAATTATAGCTTTTGTTTTGTTTTACTACTTGTCTTTTTATACAGCGTGAAATTTCAATGGTTGATTTCCCGAAGCGAAATGATTTTGTCTTGATAGTACAATCGATTTAAAAAAAAAAAAAAGTATTAAAAATGGCAGATTTACAATTGTGAAAAACAAAATTCGAACGCGATCTCGAACCAATAGTATAGCTACAGCGCAAACGGACGACTGCGCGTGGTCATCCTGCTACCTGCAAAGATGGTAGGTAGCGGGCGGGCGCACGTGAGTTACTATTGATTCTCACGCTTTCGAGTTGAGATCATATTTTAGAATTATTTGAAAAACAAAAAAAAATTAACTCCATGAATCGGTAGCTAGTCTAGCTAGCACTACTGAGTACAAATCGTTCTGCCGTGTGAAAACAACCATTAAAATTTCACGCTGTATACCTACTGGTGGTTCTGTGACAATAAACCACTTTTCCTTTCTCTCTATCTCCGAGAAATGTAATTAAATTTTTCCATTAGGTAGGTACAGACGCCAGCACATCAAGCTTCCACAATCTGTCAAATTTCTCTAATAGATTTTCAACTTTATCGCTAAAGCATAAGGTTCAAAGTTGATTGGGAGAATTTTATAGTTTCGGGTAACTTGGTGTGCTGGCGACTGTACTAAGCACAGAACCGGTCAAAGTGGCGAAAGGGAGCTCGGGACTCCAGATTGGTAGTGAGAATTTTATTACCAAATTATCATCATCATTGATTTGGTAATAAAATTCTCAGTACCAATCTGGAGTCTGGATAATGTTGTCCCAAGTAACATAAAACTAAACTGCCGAAATGAGTTTGTAATTTATAGTTCTGTCTATACTTGATCCCTACAGTAAAAGTGCGCTGTGCTGCACACTCCTACCCAATTTCAAGTTAAACCACTATCAACTTTATTTCAATGATAATTAAGTTGATTTCAGAGTGACTAGCACTATTGACAAAGTTACAAAAATGTTTCAAGTTGCAGCGTAAACTGAACTTTATTGTGTTGTAATTAAAGTTATTTTTCCATTAATTCATAATTGTTTACATTTTTGGCAAATAAATCGCGAATGCACAATAAGTACCTACTCCTTTGGGGAATACGGGGGGCATTCATCCAACATAAGGAAATCATTGTAATAAAGACCCATCACTTTTCCCCGCAGGTGAAACCGCCAACATTGTGATTGCATGAAGCATGAATGGCACACAAATATGTCCAATTTATATTCATGAATTGCTGTCTAGCTCATATTCAGTAGAATACTTGACCTGATGCCAATGATTGATGTTTCGCAACGTAGTGATGTAGAGCCGCCATCTTGAATCGCACGGAGTAGAGTACTTACAGAGACTAAACTTCATACCTATCGCAATGCGGTGTCATGGCTATGTCTGAGTGATTATGAACTCTGTGAGCTGCCCTCACGAACGATAACTCTTTGACATTCAATTAGCTGATTATTACATTATTTTGTTGTAAATATTTTTATCTATTTGGCTAGTTCTCGATCAGTTTTTAATCGGGGGATACGTTTGTCCACTCAGTCTTTGTGTATTTTATATCGATTTGGTGGCGTATTTTGCGTATGGCAGTGTATGATGTGTAAAAGAAAACTTTAATTAATATCTCCTACGAGTGGCGATGCATTGTGACGTGTGACGCGGAGACAACGCTCCACGAGCCTGCACAGACCCATGATAAACTTCGCCACTTGTTGCGATAAATATTTATTTTTGCAACGTCACAGCATAATATTTGTACGTCCACTAGGCGTACGCTGGGCAGTAAGTTCTTGTAGATACGAGGGGCGAAAGTGAACTTGCACCTAGTATGTACACCGCGATTGTATGAAGTTAAGTCTCTGTATGTTATTTCCTCATGTATTACTTACAGCTACCCAAAAACAGTCAATATACACATTAAGATATCGTTATCTAACTAATTTGTCTGTTATTGTTCTTGTTGATAACGCAATCAAGTTACGAAATGTAATCATCGTTTGACGGAGCGGTTTTGTCAGACCTTGCTCTTAAAATAAAACTTGTTTTGACGGCTTCATTATAGCTAGAAAATGGCCAACAATAGAGCTACGTTAGGTAGAAAATAAAGTGGTGAGAAAATCAAGGGCTGTATCTGAGAAGCGGCGACGGTTAGAATACATTTTAAGGGTACCCGTACCCAAAGGGTGCCAACGGTACCCCATATATTACTAAGGGCGTTTGTGCACTACAAGGAAGTTTACTGTCCGGCAGTCTGATTTTTTACGATCCCATATGGCACGCCATAATGTATAAACTAGTTTGTGCACTTAGTTACAAAATCGAAGTGCTGGACAGTAAAATTCCTTGTAGTGCACAAACGCCCTCGCCACCACTGCTCTCAGAGAGCAGTGGTGGCCAAGCGATAACGGCCGCGACTTACGAGTTGTTGGTCGTAGGTTCGAACCCAGACAGGCGCTTTACTTTGTGTAAATTATTTCATCACCACTGCTCTCAAAAACGGTGAAGGAAAACATCGTGAGGAAGCCGGCATGTCCTAGAACCAAAAATTCGAAGACATGTGACATCTGCCAATCCGCACTGGGCCCGCGTGGTGGATTACGGCCCACTCCCTCTCAACGAGAGGAGGCCAGTGTCAACATTATATAGGCTGATTTATGGCACAAACGCCCTAAGACCCCGTTGTCCGTCCAGCTGTCACAAGAATAGGTAGATACTTGAAATTTTCAGAGTGTGTAGGTACTACTAATTAATGGCCTCTGTAACAAGACAATAATACCTACAAATTGAAGGGGATCCCCATACAAGTAGGTACCATGCTTTTTTTTAAACTTTTTTTTTAATATATCGTGTTAAATTTAATATTGCACCGGTGGCACGGAACAGGCCGCTTTTATTTACACGTAGAAGAAAGTAAAGGTCGATATTACCTTTATTATAATATCCACTCTATTTTGTATCGTAATGAAAACCTTTTAGGCAAAAAGTAATGACACGAACCTCTTACTCTCAGTAGGTACCTATTTCCCAAGCGGAGGGTACTCTCTCCAAGATTCATGAGAATTGTCGCTTAAAAAATCAAAAGGTCTTCAGTAAGATACGAAAAAAAATGCATTTCATAACTTATAGCAACGAAAATCTTCAATGTGGTCAACTGGACCCGCGGGTCCAGAAGCGACCGGGTCCAGCTGACCGAAGACTCTTAATAACATAAGTTATAAATTACATACATTCCATTTGTATTATGATTACATATGTTACGTCTTAGGGGCATGTGGCTAAGTAATAACAGCCGCACGGGTCAATCGATCAGGGTAAGCTACGCTGGCCGCGGTTGGTCCATGGAAGGGTGACCATCTTCACATACCAAGACAACTCCATGTCTCGGAAAGCACGTCCCGGCTGTCATTCATGGATCTTTGACAGTCGTTACGGGTAATCAAAATCCCGAAAGTCTAACAACCAGTCTTATCATATTACCCAGTAACTGGGTTGTGGTGGTCAGGGCAGTCGCTCCATGTAAAAGACTGGTATTCAGCTGCATCCGGTTAGACTGGAAGCCGACCCCAACGTAGTTGGGAAAAGGTTAGGCAGATGACTTCTCTATTAGTCGAATACTTTGAGTACGGTGCTCAAATACACGAGCGTTGTCAGCCTATACTGTCCCCACTGCTGGGACACAGGCCTACTCTCTGTGAGAGGGAATGGGCCGTAATGCACCACGCGGGCCCAGTGCGGGTTGGTAGATGTCACAATATGTCTTCGATTTTTTTGTTCTAGGACATGCGGGGTTTTTTTTTAGAGCAATGGTGATGAAATAAATTACACAAAGTAAAGCGCCAGTCTGGGTCCGAACCCACGACCTACAACTCGGTAGGTCGGGTCAGTTACCACTGAGTCACCACAGCTCTCCAATGTTCTCTATTTGCAATTAATTTCTCTGACTGTATATCCGGCCGATCCACATACCAACTGCCTAAAATGTTTATAATAACCGGTAATTTCGCATAGTGACAGGGATAACGTATTACCCAAACGAACTATTTCGAACTAACCCGAACGTACGCGGAATCGGAAGCGCATCTGGTAACTCGGGTGACCACACTCCAGTTTCGAGAATTTCGCTTTTGGCTTTATTATTGAAATTGTTGAGCCCGGATTGGTTGAGAGCTTTACGGGCTAGGGTGTCCAGTTATTGATGAGTTTTGGGATAGTTATGATTTTTTTTAATGGTGCTTTGTGGTTTTAATGTGAAAGTTTAGTGGTATTTTTATTGACATGATGTGGAATGTAAAATTAGCAAATGTAAATTTCTCTGATTTTGATTTTTATCTCCCAAGTTTTTAAGTGTCATCAACACTTAACATGATTATTTTTTTGTGAATTGTGAAAGTTTTATAAAGTCAATTATAAAAAAAAAATGGTTGCCTGTAAAGTCGGTTTTACGGGCGAAGATTTTACGTGACAACGTCTTTTTCTCGGTAGAATATTTATTGATATGAATATAATTAAATTGCACAATAGGAATGAAAATAAGAACGTAACGTTACCGAGCGTTACACTTTTTCATAAGTGACTCCCAGCCGCAACCTAATTTAAAATAAGAACGTAACGTTACCGAGCGTTACACTTTTTCATAAGTGACTCCCAGCCGCAACCTAATTTAAGACGTTGTCACGTCAAAAAAACTATTATAAAAATACATTTGTAGCATTGGAAAGACTTATAATAAATCCAAGTAAATAGTGAATATTATAAACACATGTCATGCTATTAAAATATATTGACTAAGAAACTGGAAGACTATTAAATTTCATAGAAACTTTATAATAACAAAAACATCTCAAAACCTTCTCTTTGATTTTATGAGTCAAATCTATCGAATCTAATATTTTCTCCATACTGTAGAAACTGCAGATTCGGTGAGTAAACACCTGAGTTTGATGAATCAGAGTTACTGGGAATCGATAACGATCAATTTTACTGCAATTGCTATCGGAAACTGGATTATTTCAAGCGTTGTTATGACTTATGCTAAGTTATGTTTATGCTTTGATAACATACATTACTGACGTCTCTGAATTTCTCGAAAGGTTTGGTAGATGTTTTTTTGTTTTTCTTGCGAATAAGACAATGCTTGTGCAGACGCCAGCACATCAAGCTGCCCGAAACTGTCAAAATTTCCCAATAAACTTTGAACCTTATGCTTTAGCGATAAAGTTGAAAATATATTAAAGAAATTTGACAGATTGTAGTAGCATGTGCTGGCGTCTGTACATTAGCATTTTTCCTGCACCGTGCTGCGTAACACATGATCAATTATGAATAATTTTGAAGGATATTGCTAATCCATTGCTTCATAATATTATGTTCGAAAAATTTGTCTGCTCAACCACGTAAATAACGCAATGAATGTTGTTGAACTGTCAAAATTAAAGCCACTGCTACTGTTATTGTGTTACGCTATTACACCGCTGACGTAAATAGGTATTATAAAAAAGGCCTAAAACTATGATTTACGACTACATTTTCTCACTTGCAAAAGAAACATAAAATAGGGCGAAACTTTGAAAGGCAAAGGAGCAACGAGGCTGTCAAACTGATAAAACAATAAACCTATTTCACATCAATTTGTAGAATTAGGGCTGATTTTTCCAACGCCAGATAATTTTATCCGAGGAAAATTTTAATTTTTTGACAGTTCTTCCGTACTGAATCTGTCAGACGTCAATTTTATTCCACGAATAAGAATTATCTGTCCATTGAAAAATCAGCCCTTAATTAAATATCTTCATATCTGGAGAGAATTATCTGGTTTGACAAAAGAGAGCTAAGAGTTCAAAGATTGATTGGCTGATAAAATAAAAGATTCAAGGTAATACTCAAGTTGACACACTGTTTTATTTTTATTAATATTATTTTATACTAATATAGGTCATTGTCTTGTCTAATCTATCTATATTATCTATATATATAAAATGTTAAACTGACTGATTGTTGATATATCAACGCACAGTCTAAACCGCTGCTCCTAGAGACATGAAATTTGGAGGGTGTGTTCTTTGTGAAGAGTAGGTATCCACTAAGAAAGGGTTTTTCGAAATTCCACCCCTAAGAGGGTGAAATTTCACGCGGACGAAGTCGCGGGCAGAAGCTAGTAAGTACATAAAATTAATGTTCTAACATAATAATTTTTCCACGACAGCAAACAGTTTATCCCACCTTTGAAAACCTCGTGGTCACCATGCCGCGTAAGTGCGGACATTAAAACAGCGTTAAAATTATTATTGTGCAGTAAAAAGACTCGAGTTCTAACACTGCCGACTATCTTACTGTTGTATTGACTTTCACTGTCTTAGATAAGGGTTTTAAGACGCAGTTTAGAAGTCTTTTGTGAGGCATTTCGTTAAGTACCCTCCAGGGTCACGCTTTGAGATAGTGGTTCTCATTTTATTAGTGCCGGTAAAATGGGGTTACATTGATTAATTTTGAAATAAAACTGACTGTAACTTCTTCAGTTATTTATAAAAAAATACAAAAATAAAAATACTGTAATGGCGACTCATGGTTTTTTATTGATAAAATTATTTATTAAATTTTTACGCCCTGTAGGTTCCGAGAAAAAAAACATTAAGTGGCTTATCATCTTTATACTTGATATGGGGTCGCTTTGATTGCCCCCGTTTTTTGTATGTAATAAGAAAGTAGCCCCTAACAGGAAATAAAAACAAAAATTAAAAAAAATTGTTCACTCATTAGTTTTTGAATTAAAACACTCCATCAGTAATCATCAAAGACACCCCGCTATTCAAATGTCACCCCATTTTACGGTGTAAGAAAATGATTAGTTGACTTAGGACTATGCATCATCATCCAATGAAAGTTTATAGGAGACATCTTCTTCTTCTTCGTAGCACTCTTGTTAGAGCGGTTGTGGTCCTCATGTAGTTTCTTGTTTAGGGGCTGATGTGATTCGCATCACGATTTCTCGATACTACTCCGATTTCGGGTGTTTTTTGTGCACTCATACAATGGATCACTCACGGCGGATTTAATTTGGTCAGTCCATCTCATGGGTGAGCGTCCGCGTGGTCTAGTACCCTCCACTCTACCCTGCACGACAAGGCGCTCAATAGAGTCGTCCTCACGCCTCGAGACATGTCCGAAGTATTTGAGGATGCGCGTTTGGACCATAACAGATAGACGCTTTTTGATGGTGAGTTCTTGGCGTATGTGTTGCTGCGAAACTCAGTCCACGACACCCCAAGCATAGGAGACATATCCCCCGCAAAAAGTAAGGCTCCAAACAGGCGCGACGCGACTCCAGTAGAACAATTTCTATGAAAACTTCATGGAAATTGTTCACCATGAGTGGCGTCGCGCTGTCTCATCGCGCCTGTCTACGGGGAAGCCTTTACATTTGACAGTTGGTTTTTTTACCGGAGTCCGCTAACAAAAATGAAGGAGTGGCATTCATTATCCATGTTCTGAAGAACATGGGGATATCTTTGGGGCAATCTGGGTCTGGGCGAGGAATCGACAAATTCTTGCCAAACAGAAACTCATAGTTGACCATTATTCTGGAATGCTCTGATTTTTGTACAGACGCCAGCACATCAAGCTACCCGAAACTGTCAAATTTTTCCAATTAACTTTGAACCTTATGCTTTAGTAATAAAGTTGAAAATCTATTATAGAAATTTGACAGATTATAGTAGCTTGATGTGCTGTACTTGTGGTTACCAAGCGCGCAGCATGTTTGTAACATGCTGCGCGCAAGCAAAAATAGCTAACGTTTTCGGGCTGCCAAGTCCTTTTATGTGTAAAAGATTATTAGCGACGTTATTAGAGACTTAATCCACTCGAGGCTTCCTGGCAAAGTCATAAATGCATCCTGAATGCACTGAAAGAAATAAGCAGTAAATAAAAATTAAAAAAACATTAATATGAACTGCTTTAAACAGTTCCATAAGAGCCTAACGTTCAAAACAGTATTTTTTATTGATCCGAAAACAGTTAAAGCTTGAGGCAAAATGTTATCGTCATGACAGTAAACTTTAACGTTTTAAGTAGCTAAAACATTTGGTGATATCGTTCAAACCATTAAAATTTACTTACATTTTCCTTTTTTTTTTGTTTTTTTTTTCAGTAAATTGTATGTTCAATCATTAAAAATTTACTGTTTTGTTTCTTACTGTTTTACAAACATGTCTTCTTACTGTATAAAGTCAGTAGGTAAAGTCACTTTTTTTTTTTTTTTTATGTGCTGTATAAGGGTCAGTTCACACCGAGACGCGACGCGACGCGCAGTTTTCAAGATAGAAATACAATTACAGACCTTATCTACTACACAAAAAGGTACACGATTCAGTGAGCTACGCCGCGCGGCGGCGGCGCCGCGCTGCGTAGCTCGACTTAGTAGGTAGACACTGAATTGTGTACCTTTTAGTGTATTAGATAAGGTCTGTAATTGTATTTCTATCTTGAAAACTGCGCGTCGCGTCGCGTCTCGGTGTGTACTGACCCTAATGAGTCCACTTGAATACTTCAAGAAATAGTATTAAAACTCACAACCTCTCACTCGCCAGTCCAGCCTAAACTCAATTTACCTTCAAAAACAAACCTCACACCAAAATATTGCATCTGCATCTAATAAGGCCGACTCACCCACGACTATTGCCCCCACACCATGAGGTCATTTCAATTCTATTTCTACATAATAACGTCATTCTGTATACAAACAAACAAAACATATGTACGTTATATGTATAATAAATATGTATTTAACATGAATGACATAAAAGATAAAGAACTCCGAAATATTTGTGGGCCTTAATTCTTTAAGTCATTGGGTTTGACATGAAGTTAGGAAAGTTAAGGAATACAGTTTGTTCACATAATTATATTAATTAGGATCTCAAACAGCAGCGAACTCACAGCAACCTTATGAGGACGAGAATAAAGATCACAATAATTTTGACAGACTTGTCAATGGCAGTGTAGCGGTATCTACAACGCCACATGCGAACAACGCGTCATACTGACGTCACGCAAAAATCCTGCATCGCGCAAGCAGAGTTTACCGCGCAACTAACATAGATACAACGGCCCGACATGAATCATTGGGCAGTTGCCCGCCAGACACAACAGCCGTCTGGTTGGTGAGTGAACTTTACACCCTGTTCCTCATACCTTTATAGCAGCAACTCAACAGCAAACGTCGGGTGGAAGGAAAACGTGCTCAAGGCAGAGCACCGATAAGATGGTCAGACGCGATCAAGTAGGCTGTTGCAGCATTTATTGAGCGGTCCACACTGCAGAAGACCGCATGAAGGCTCCTTGAAACAGGCGCGACACGCGATAAAATCGCGCGCGACACAAAGGCACCGCAAGTCGTGCAACGACCGGTGCCTTTGTGTCGTGCGCAATCCGCGTCGCGCGTCGCTCCTGTTTGCAGGAGCCTTGACTTGGAGACGCGTCGTATGTGGTCGCGATCCTCAGAATTGAGGGAACGTCGAAGAAGAAGAACTTCAAGCATATGCCGTTTATTAATTACTTGATTGATGTTTTCATTATGCATGTGAGATTAATTGGAGTTAATTAGAATCATACGTAATCAATCATCAATAATCATACCTATGAATACAGGAAAAATCCCAGCCTAAGACAACATTCCTCACAAGCGCTCTAAAGCCCTAATTACACTTCACTACAAATAATTATTATTCACAAAACAGGTTGTGTTTTTTTAAATCAATATTGTTTTCCTTAGAAAATGTACCTAAACAACAAATAAGTGCTGTATTTAAACCACATCCAAACAAGTGATTTAATAGTAGTCCATAGCTAGACCACTATCGGTGACGTGACCAGTGATTAAAGGACGCAGTAACGACCACTTGCGATAAAAACTGATAACTAATCTCATTCTTAGTCAACTAGCGGTCTCACTAGTTTGTTTCTTACATCCGTGTACAGTACACTCGAATCAGTACGATTTTAAAATTAAAATAATCGATTTCAGACACACAAAAACGATTCAAATCTTAAAAAGTTTGTCTAAAAGAAGATTCTGAGACAAACTGTTGTCTGAAAAAGATTTTTTATTAAAATAAAAAATAAACCCCTAAATAAAAACATTCTAAATTCAAAACCGATTTGTATTTTATAACGTGCCTTAACTTTTAAACTTACGTTTGAGGTTTAAAAGCAAAAATTAAAATCCAATAAAAAATGCGCATTCGTTTCAATTTGTGACAACATTACGTAGCGGCCAGTGTTTTTTAATGAGACGTCGATAATTTAACATATTATTATAGTACCGTTAGATCAGACTTTGAATGAAAATCTGTATGCTTATAACCTTTTTACGATTTAAGTTATAACCAATAAAATTGGCCACTTAGTTGCATAACAGATAATGTGTTAATACGTTACAAATAGCAGTTAATAGATCGAAATTTTCGTTTGAATGAGTGATTCAGTGTTGAAAACGATGCGCAAGAGCATGCATGTTGCTAAGATTGCCGCGTTTAGTGTAGTTTAGTGCCAGTGTTGTGCATAATGAGTGTTCCTAATTTAAGTGTTGATCAAATATCAGGTAATTTATGGTGTTTTTTTTTTATTTTTTGGTGTTTTATGTCTAAATATTAAAATGTGCCAGTTTTAGTGTTGTTATTCTTAGGTATGATGTAATGTCAGTTTTATTAACGTGTTCTGCAGTTTGTTTAGGTTTTATAGGAAGTGTTTACCTACCTCTCATATTTTTGTGGAAACGTACAAATATCCACCACACATAATTAATCCTTTGGCATTGCCGTAATGTAGGTTATAACAAAAATATCAAACCTTTTTTAAATTTAAAACAATTTTTTTTAAACCTCGTATCATACTTAGACCGTGCTTAAATAATAACAGCCGCATAGGGCGATCGATCAGGTTAAGCTACGCTTGCCGCGGTTGGTCTGTGGATGGGTGACCATCTTTACATACCGTGACCCCTCCGTGCCTCGGAAAGCACGTTAAGCCGTTGGTCCCGGCTGTCATTCGTGGATCTTTGACAGTCGTTACGGGTAGTCAGGAGTCCGACAACCAGTCTTACCAAGGGATTTCATATTAACCCAGTAATTGGGTTGTGGAGGTCAGATAGGCAGTCGCTAAATGTAAAAATACTGGTATTCAGCTGCATCCGGCTAGACTGGAAGCCGACCCCAACTTAATTGGGTAAAGGCTAGGCAGATGATGATACTTAGACACCTACTTTTCTACCACAAAAGGTAATAAAACTAGTAAACTCAAACAGTCATAGTTTTGATAGAAATAGAAATCATTTAGTTGCTGATAAAATAAGAAATTATGTGTTCAGTTATGACTTATGATGCAAATTTAGCAAATAGTACCGATACATTTTACCATACATTGCATTGCCTTGCATTTGGCACATCTGTACCTATAATATAAATGTCCCTACTGCAAAAGCGAAAACAAAAAAAAAATCTTCAAACCATGCTAAATCAGAATTCGACAACAACATATGTATTATTAGGACAATATGACCACTTCAAGAGATAACAAAACCTCCACTAACTAAAGTAGGTACAAACTATTGTGGCGGCACTTATCTACGCGTCTAATTACTCAGACTCATTACTGGTTAAACGAAGTTTGTAGTTAAAGTAAACTCGACGAACAAACTAATTAAAATCCATCCATCGCTCTTTTTGTATCGAAGAGGTCAAGTTAACTGCAAACGAAACGAGCAATGGATACTGTTCTTTTGTTTTTGTTGAAAAAAGTTTGGTAGGAAAGAATTTGTTAACGCAGTGATTAACCTCATTAATGTTATGTCTGTTATCATCACGCGTAGCTTCTATTTACTCACTGTTTGGATATACGCCTTATTTTCTTTGGAAACCTTTCTTTTTCATCATTGACAGGTTTGTTCCACCCACTGCTAACTATTGCCCTCCTCCCTTATGTTTTGCTTCCCTGGTATGTGCGAGCCTCCTCATCATCATCATCATTTCAGCCGAAAGACGTCCACTGCTGGACATAGGCCTCCCCCAAGCACCTCCACTTCGACCGGTTCTGTGATTCTCGCATCCAACGGGTTCCTGCGGCCTTCACAAGGTCGTCGGACCACCTTGTGGGAGGCCTTCCAACGCTACGTCTTCCGTCCTTCTATTAAATCATACCCTGGTAAAAGATTAGTGGTATCGTATTACCCTGTGACTGGGTTGTGGACGTCAGGTAGGCAGTCGCTCCATATAAAATACTGGTATTCAGCTGCATCCGGTTAGACTAGAAGCTGACCCCAACATAGTTGGGAAAAGGCTAGGCAGATACTATATCCGCTGACAGTAATGTCAATAGAATATAGTGATTTTGTAGTAAAATGGAAATCATAATTAAGTTGATAATTATTTTGTGGCGGTTAAAGAAGACCCTCTTCTTCTTTTCGTGTCAATGGCACTCTTCTTCGTTTTTTTAATACTGTCTCAGCTCAGTAGGTGGCCAATTGATTGCGGCACCAATGTCATCCGAGGTGCAGGTTCACGGGCACTTAAGACGCTCCAGAAAGTGTGGCATGATCTGCAACTACCCTAAGAAATTGTAACATCCCATCCTTTTGATAAAATCCACAGGAAAAACAGGTCTCCTAAAAGATGTTGGACTTGAAAAGATCCGGCCAACCACATGGCGAACGGTGATTGTCAAAGTTTATTTCAAACCAATTCATAGAACCGACTTCCCGAACACCTGTTGCGTAGAATATAAACTAAACTGCGTATACTACGAACTCTTACTGTTGATAGTAAACCAAAACATTGCCAATCTTTTGATGTTTCACTTCATGCTCATACATTTCAACAAGTTTTGAAGAGTTGCGTAAAGTTAAAAATAGCTTTGTATTTGTTATTAAATGAAATGAATGAAAAGTTGACGTGTTTGAAAGATATAAATGACTATCAGAGTTTGGCCTGTATATAATAGTGTAATTTACATCAAAGCTTTTATAAAAGAATTTGTGTATGCGTCTGAAAACGGAGTATTTCAACATACAGCTTTATTTATTCCTTTGAACAATCTGAAGGCAATTTCCCCAGTACAAGTTTCCAACAAAGATCTCTAAAAAATGTTTGCTCAATCGAAAGTAAATTACCTAACAACCACAAAATAAAGAGGAAAATAACAACAGCGGTTAATTTAATTCGTTCATAACATCCAGCTTTTTCACAATCGGATCAATATTGTTTACATGAAAAACAGGCACAGCTCAAAAAAATAATTCACTACATTTGTATTGAATAAGAGGTTTTTCTTCCTTTGAAATTGGGTCTGTTTTCCTGCAATCCATTGTTTTAGTATTGGACCTGGTTCTTAAATGTTTACAAGTTAAGGTTCACGTCAACAGGGCGCAGTGTTATAGAGGTATGAAGAGTGTAAAGTACACTCATTCTCCGTAGAAAACTGAGGATCTTCCGACCAGACGGGTGTTTTGTCTGGTGTGATACTGCACGACGATTTTTTTTTTTGTGAATGGCATCTCGCTTCAACCTAAAAGGTTGTTGTTTGCTTAACCGAACTTGCCTGTGGTTGCCTCAATAAATTAGAACCTCCAGCCAGGGCTTAAAAAACATAAAAACTAAGCGACTGCACGCTAAGGGCACCGCCCCACTTGGGAGCAAGTGGCTGGTTGGATCGGAATTATGCTGACGATTGATTTCGGGACGTTGTATATATGCTAGTTGCGCGGTTAACTCTGCTTGCGCGATGCAGGATTTTGCGTGACGTCAGAGTGATGCGTAGCTTGCATGTGGCGTTGTAGATACCGCTACAACTCCATTTCTTATAATTCTGTGTTTCTAATAAAGGAACATCCAAACATACTGCACTTTACTTGCATCTGCTAGGCAGCTGCAAAATCTGGCAGTTGCGACTGCGTTGCAGCTGCTTCAAAATAGAGGGCGATTCATCTGCTATTACGAAAACATTTATTTATTTACCAGCAGCGCCCCGCGGTTTCACCCGCGTATGTGTCGATCCCGTGGGAATATCGGGATAAAAACTATCGTATGTCCTTTTCCGGGACTCAAACTATTTCCATACCAAATTTCATATAAATCGGTTTAAGTGTGAAGAGGTAACATATAGATAGACACACTTTCGCATTTATAATATTAGTACCTATGGATTTTTGCGGTGCATATATGTCGCAGCCAACTGGATTAACCGCCTAGCCTTTTAACTAAACGGCGGCCATTCAACTACGGCCTGAATGATATTCAATTATATGTAGTTTAGGTTGAAACTGTATAACCTATCACGCGCGAGATGAATTGGTCACAGTAACTAAGCCCTGACCAAATGGGTTAGGTTAGAACTGTGATCAACCACGTGCGAGCCGAGAGGCCAGACGGTGAACTAAACGGCTAATTTAACCAGTTGGCTGTGACACATATGCCTACTACCCATGAATAGGCAATACTATTTTCAGTTACACAAACTATAACACTGTATACAAAATGTTGTAATAGAGCAGCGGCCCAGAGGTAACGACCGCGACTTACGACTTGGAGGTTTTAGGTTCAAACCCAGACAGCCGCTTTACTTTGTGTAAATTATTTCATCACCACTGCTTTCAAAACGGTGAAGGAAAACATCGCGAGGAAACCGGCATGTTCTAGATCCAAACATTCGAAGACATGTGACATCTACCAACCCGCAATTGGCCCGCACGGTACTGAGGCCTGGGTCCCAGCAGTGGGAACATTATAGGCTGATTATGCTATATTGCTTTGACTTTGTACATAAAATTTTCCCAACACGCACCTATACAGTGTGAGTCTTCATAATGTGCACATAACGAAATGAGGGAAACATAGCTTAATTTTATCCACGGAAAAAATATTTGAAAAAATAAAAAATATTTAAAAGGATCTTTACCTGCTAAAGTATGGTGATCGCAAGGCCTTTCTTTAACAGTTGATAGGAAATGTTGTGATTGAGTTATAAACATGGTATATTTACGTTTCGAAATCTGATACGATGGAGAATAATTTAAAGTAATAAAAAAGGGTAGGTAATCGGGGCTTTTATTGAGTAATTTTACAATTATTGTAAAAATTTGTGAAAAAATATCAGATTTTTCTTAAAAAAAACCGTAATTCTCAATTGAGGGGCGATTGTTTACACAGGGGTCACAGCAGCGAAAAAATTTTTTAAAAATATTACAATTTTTTTTTTTTTTCCCTTCGATAAAATTAAGCTTAGTTTCCCTCATTTCAATATGTGCACATTATGAAGACTCACACTGTATATTTTCCATACTGATTAAAGCGCCACCCATATTTAAATAACTAATCTCTCTGTGGTCTAATATGACTGCATATTTACTGGTAGGTAAACGCCTATCTGACGTCATTGAAGTAATAAACACTTGACTATCGGCAGAATCAATGCACAATACTCAGATAACATGAGCTATCTAGCAGGTAGGTAGGTACTGGTAACTAGGAAATAAACACGTGTCAAATCATTATTAATTTTATGCATTTTGTAGTAGGTATATTTTCCTACCTTATAAGTACCATTGAGTAAATTGTTCTATGAATATAAATTCTTCCTTGTGTTAATCATATTTGTGATGATAATATTATAATAGCAAAAATATTATTCGATCCGTTCGAATTTACAAGTATAGAAAAAAACCGGCCAAGTGCGAGTCGGACTCGCACACGAAGGGTTTTTATTATTTGTTGTTATAGCGGCAACAGAAATACATCTGTGAAAATTTCAACTGTCTAGCTGTCACGGTTCATGAGATACAGCCTGGTGACTGACAGACAGACTTCAGTGGAGTCTTAGTAATAGGGTCCCGTTTTTACCCTTTGGCTACGGAACCCTAAAAAAGCCACTAGCGCACAGAAGTGCTAAGAGTTTTTGTAAATGATATAAGTAACGTGTTATTTTCCTAACTTCATTGCATAACATTCAAAATGTGCCAATTGCCTAATATTTCTGAAGTTGTCAACTCGCCCACAAATAAATTATCGTCATGCGAGTCACCTACAGAAAAAGTAATATTATTTAAAAGTGATGATTCGCCCATTTCGGGCGAGTAAATTCGTGCGAATCGACTAATAAGCTAAAAATATATAATACCTGCCTTTATGAGTAAAGACTGTGCAAATATTGGTTTCCAATTGATGTTATTTCCCGTTCTTCTTTTCGTTTCGATGGTACAGACGCAGCACATCAAGCTACTACAATCTGTCATTTTTTTAAATAGATTTTCAACTTTATCTCTAAATCATAAAGTTCAAAGTTAATTGGGAAAATTTGACAGTTTCGGGTAGCTTGTTGTTCTGGTGTCTGTACCTACTCTTCCTCGTTGTTGTTTTTTTATAGTTTGAGCCCATTAGGTGGCTAAGTTTATTGCAGCATGAATAGCATTATTTAGGTTATCCGAGGTGCAGGTGAACAGGCACTTAAGACACTCCAGCAAGTGGGGCATTTTCCACTTAAACATATTATATCAATTTTATGCTAGTCAAAATTAAATGGATTTTAAAACGACTATTGGAAAACTCATAAAATTTTGTGAAATTGTAGCGCAAACGTAACTTTATGTGCGCGTATTCTAGTAATTTTTGCAAACACTGATATTTGTTTACTGTTTTGGAAACAAAATTGCGAACGTAGAATACGCCATTAGGCATGTCCCGCTTACCCTAGACATTTGGGCAGTCAGTTTCTACTACCAACTTTGCTAATACCTATTTAATAAGCTTTTCGTTACGGCTTAATGACATCTTAAAAAGCTAGTCCTTGACTAGCATTTTCCGAAAAGTACCTACTGGTTTCACACTTAATTACGAGGTCAAATGACATACAAGGTCAAATGAAAATAGCAGAAACAAGAATGGCAGTTTTGGTGTCACTTAATTTGTACGAATGTACGCAAAGTCTATAATTTATTTTGATTTTCTGCAAGTCGTCCTAAATGGGCCGAAGGCATGTCTATCTACTACTAAATACGAAACCCAGATTACATGGAGTCCTGTCATTCTTCTTTGTTTTATTTTTATTTTATCACGTCTATGAATGTCGTCAGGTAATTTAATTCAGACCACAGTTATGATTGAGTATGCGTATAGCCAAGGACGTTTTTGAAGTTTCTTACTCAGAAACAAGCTAAACGATGTAAATTGAAAGAGAAAACATGTAAAAGATGTAAACAACTTTTTTGTACTGTTTCTTTTCACCGAATATTAAACCGGCATTTAAACAAAGAAGGTATCGCATATATTATTACATCAATAACCACCAAATTATTTCTGTTTATATTTCCTTAAGAAAAATCGATTTTATAACTTTCGACATATACACCTCTTACACTACAAATTACGAGCAATAACTCCGTCTTTCACCACAACCAAAACGTACTTATTATTAAAATGATTTAATATCACAATTTTTCAACCACCCAAAAACAATATCTTCATATTAACATTGCTTTCTTTCGGTGTATCTTGTAACAAATTATTTAAAACAAAGAGTGGTGTCCCAATCCCGTATTATCGGTCCATAAACGGCCATACATCTCTCTGTCGACGCTACGCCGGTGGCCGATATAGGCTACATTTGTACGGACAGCAAAATTAATAAGTGTACAGGCAACTAATTGCGTTTGTATTTAATCAAAGCTGTGCCTCGACTCCGTTCGTATAATTTCTCGTGGTGAGAAAATACTAAGAGATTAAAAAAAAATATTAGCATATTAATTTTTTGCTACTCAGAATAAACTGGTATCACCAATTCGCCTGGCATGCGTGCGAAATATGGTACAAATTACCCTCTAGACTTTATTCTTTTTAAAAGTGAAGACCCTCAATAATCACCACAATTCATTATCATTTTCCTGCCCTTATCCCAATTTATTTGGGGTCGGCGCAACATGTCTTTTACTTCCATACTTCTCTATTAGTCTCTGGTAGTCACCACCTTTCTTGGCATATCATCTTTCACACAGACCATCCATCCGGTCGAATGGAAGGTCATGGATTGTTTTTCGCCTGCATACTTAACTATTTTGTCGTTAGTACAAACAGATACCATACAAATGATGCGTTTAAAAGTGCCTATGAAAAATCGATCCCCACTTTGCCACTATCCGCTAAGGTAATGGAGTAGGGAGATGTAAATTAATTGATGTGGTGTTTGTAAATGATAAAGTTTCTTTAATATGTCCCTTTTTGGAGATATCAGCACTGATAAGTTTCGCATTGTTTCGCCTGGGTAATTCAGAGTTAGGAAACCATATGAAATTGTGAATAGGCCTGCACACAACGAGGTGGCCAGGGTTTGGCCAAAGAGACCAGAGTCGTCCAAAACCGCGTTGGGTTGACCATATCGTCACGGGAAACACCTGGATGTAGGACTCACGGAAGAAAGGCACAAGAAAGAGCCTATGTCCATTGGGTGATTCCGGACTGAAATGATAATGATTATACGAGAACTGTTACTAATTTGACAGCTTTTGAACATCCTTCCTGCGGTGCTATTCTGTAAAAATCTCACCGTGAAAACTTAGGTGAAGTGAGCGTGGAGTGAACTGGAGTGAGGTGGGAATAGTGTCAATTCCTAGTAAAAACAAACCCACTTCACCTAAGTTTTCACGGTGAGATTTTTACAGAATCGATCGGCTGGTACCTGGCTATCAAGTGAAAGAACATGCCTTCCTTAAAATACGTGTAGTTTTATACGAAGACACAAATGCCTTAAACAATTTGTAAACCCAACACAACCTGTCTACATACTTACTATAACACTTGACATGTTCCCTTTCTATCGTCAACGCTAAACAAACTCAAATCTGTCACGCATACCTGCACACTCCACCAGGGGACCTAAAAAGGCCACTTTGGCAGAATCATAAAAGGATAACATTATGAATCATAATGGACAGTTAACTGTTAGGTTAATCGTATCAAATCCCATTGGTGACGGATTTTTCAGTTCTTTTTTTTTGTCTGTGCTAAAATACCAATCAATCCAATCCAAATCCAATCCCAATCTCTTTGATTATACCTACGTAGTGCAGCGAAAAAAAGACAAACACGGACTGTCTTCGCCATATTATGATTCATAATGTTATCCTTTACGATTCTGCCAAAGGGTCCTTTTTAGGCCCCCAGAACATAACTACTCCACCAACTTTTACTACCGCATCCACAAATTCTTCACTCATGCTGTTACCCGCTTTCCTCTCCATTATTTAGGCATTTGTACCCGTCACGTCCACAATGCTGCTGATTGTACTTCGGTAAGACAGTTCCAACACGACCATTTTACTCTGACCTCTGACGCCTAATACAAATTGGTCGATTCCCCCAACATTTGTTAAGGGTCCAGAGGCCAAGTACACTGGTTTTGACACATTAATATTTATTAGTGAAAGCCTTCTTGTTTTTTGTTTTTTTTTCTACGGAATCTTAACTAGTTGTTCTGTGAACCAATTAGTATTGTAACGCTACTGAGTATAATGAGTGTACTAGTTATGAAATTATTAAAGTTGAAAGGAAATTAGTGGAATAACTTTCCGCTAAGAAATACCTCTTGACAGTTTTTTTTTTATATTCATACCTACGTATTTTTATTTGCAATAAATAATGAAAAAAACTGAAACAGAGTGAGAAACTAAAATTATAAATCTTTATTTACAAATAGGATAATTTTGACATAATACATATATTATTATGCTGACTGTTAAAATAATAATTAAGTTACTAGACCAAAATGACAGCTAAAAACATGACTAAATAATGTCAGGTTGACAAAAATGGTCGCTCGCAGCTGTCTTTTAGTTTAGCAAATAAAAATCAGAGTTTACATGTATAGGTATATAAACCCAAAAAAAAAAGGAAAGAATCATAGGGAACCAAAAGAAAAAAAGCCCAAAAGACTGGCAGCACTGCCACGTTAAGTTAATTTTAAAATGAAATTGTTAATTTCCTGTGTAGATAATAAAAGTCAACAACCTGGAAAACCTTATTTCCGTGTAAACAATATTTTTTTATCTAATCTATATAGCGGAGTTTTCTGACCTTATTTAGCTTACTTAAATCTTGGAAACTTTAAATACCTGTTTATGTTCAGAAGACCAATTTCCGTGATTAAAAAAACCGGGCAAGAGCGAGTCGGACTCGCGCGCCGAGGGTTCCGTACCTTGTGTGTCATGTGTTTTTAAAGTTTCATCGGCGAGGCCTATATTCATCAGAGAATTTTAAACCTGTGTTTTTTATATTTTTCATCAAAAGTCGAAAACTATGCGGCCTAAAAAAAAGAAAAAACTTTTTAACAAAAAAAAACCGACTTCCAAAAAAAACACTACAAAGTGAAAAATAACTTTTATTTCGGAAGTCGGTGTCTTTGGATCTGTATTTTAGTGTTTTGCCACCGACTTCCGAAATAAAAGTTATTTTTCACTTTGTAGTGTTTTTTTTGGAAGTCGGTTTTTTTTTTGTTAAAAAGTTTTTATTTCTCGCTTTTTAGTGTGTCTGTTTATAATGTATCTAAGTTACAATAGCCTAATGCCAACTTGCTCATCGCCTTTTACAAAATATTGCTTTTCCCGATGCAGGGACGTTAATTGTTGAGGAGTTCTCCTGGTATTCCACCATCAGCTCCGTTTCACCATTCGCATTGTGACGAGCATAACTTGCTTAGTAACCATATTAAAGTAAGTAATCGAATCGCAAACCGGTAAATACTTATTATTGAGTAGTTCGGGTGGCCATCCGTGGTCTTCATCATCAGTTCCATTTCACCAAATGATGCTTTCCGAGAGCAAATGCACGAGTTACTATAAAAAATACCTAAATCGCTATAGGTGTGCCTATAATACTTGAAGAGTTCCTTCGATTTCTCCAGGATCCCATCATCAGATCCTGACCTGATGACAATGGGACCACCTGGAAAGTATACCCTTTCAAACAAAAAAATAATTTTTGAAATCGGTTCAGCCGTCTCCGAGTAATCGGGGAACATACATAAAAAAAAAAAGAAAAAAAAAAAAAGGTTCCGACGAATTGAGAACCTCCTCCTTTTTGAAGTCGGTTAAAAATGTTTGAGAATGTGCAAACTGCGCTCTTTCATATGATACCCCACATGCCCTAGTAGCCCCACTTCGAAATTTTCAGACCCCCTTTCAGTCCCTGTTGCAAAAAAATACACATATTATATTTTTATTTACTTCTTATTTGCAAAATAGTTGAGCAAACGTTATCTAAAACTATTCCAAATTTCAAGTTGATAGCATTAGTAGTTCTTGAGATATCCAGCTGTGACAGACAGACAGACAGACTTAGTCTCACCCTAAGGGTTCCGTTTTTACCATTTTGGTACGGAACCCTAAAACGTTCCAAATCTAGTCACAGTCTCATTCGTCAAAAACTTGTTAAAAATGTAGGGAAATTAGAGATATTTTTGACAGTGAGACTGAGATCTGACTGTGAACGTTCTTCAAATTACGAGAATGGGTTATGTAATGAATTATGATCATGAAAATATTGGTCATTGTTCAGTGCAAAAATTGTGTCTGGGTTGTAGAGGTCAGATAGGCAGTCGCTCCATGTAAAATACTGGTATTCAGCTTCATCCGGTTAGGCTGGAAGCCGACCCCAACATAGTTGGGAAAAGGCTAGGCTGTTCAGTGCAAAAATTATGAAAAAAGTTATGCCTTTTTCAGCATTGTAAATAGTATTACAGAAACAAAAAAAATTATAATGAGTCTGAACCACTAATGAGTACACGCAGATACGTATAAAACAATATTTATAGTCAATCCTTTGACATAATATTAGGAATAGACTTGTTATTAGAGAAACAGCAATTCAAGTATAATAAATAATATGATTTATTTCCGTTGGATCTCAGTTTTAGATCCCATTTTTTAGGTATTAACGATGGGTCCCATTTGCTATTTCCATTGAATCATATGTTCTAACTTATATCAACATGTGTACTTTTATTGTATTTTCTCTCCAATAGGTACCCACACTAAATAAAACATAAAAGCAGATTTAAATCTACAAAACATTAATTACCCATAAAACAATTTTAAACCCCAACTTAAACAAGTATTTATGCAAAATACAACAATAAATTATGTTAGAAAATTAAATAGTACCGCCATTTACTGCGAGTTACGACTTTTGAAGCGTGGGTAGAACGACTGCTTTTCCATTGTTTTCCCATAAAAACTCAGCAATAAAATAAGATGAGACCATAAAAATTCTAGTGGCTTTCACAGTGATGAACTTTCTATAAGACTTAATTATGTAAGATAACCTTCACTGAATTTATTTGGAACTTATCTATCGGGAACTTAATAACGGTGCAGAAAATAAAAACACGTGTTTTGTTACTTTGTTCAATATTGAGGGCAACAAGGTTTTTGAAGCAGGTTTTCTTTTCTTTTAAAGCATAAACTAGAAATATAATTTATGGAGTGTTTTCGTGTAGAAATATAACACACTAAGATCAAAATCAAAATATTTTATTTCACATAAACCTACCTACATGGGCCGTCAAAAAACTCCACGGTTACTCTTTTTAAAAATAATTGGCTTATACAATGTTTTCAAATTACAGTAGATATCGGAGGACAGCGTAGGCCTGTTAACAAGTACCAGGTACTTGATAAAATATAAAAAATGGTCTACAGATCTAAAGTCTACAAGGCCTACAAAGTCCTCACATTTACAAAATAAGAATCTATCAAAAGAAAAAATATAAAAACCTACTAAAAGCAAGTGATTATGATTAGTGAAAAATTATAATTGTCTGTTTATAATGTCATAATGTCAAATAATAAAAATATTAAGTCAAAGAAGTATGTAAAAAATTACCTTTACTTTTGCTACATGACCTTGCTTCTTGCCAAATTTCAAGTTTCTAGGTCAACGGGAAGTACCTACCCTATAAATTTTATTGCCATTGTTTCGAAATATACGTTTTTTGCGGCATAAACGGCCGTATATTTTTTTACGTTAACTTAGCGGTTTGATCACAGCTTCAAGGGACTGTATATTTGAGTATATGGTTTTAATTTTAAATCGATACCTTTACGCGTTCCTGAGAAAACTTTGACAGACAGACGGTCAACGAACTGATCTTATAAGGGTTCCGTTTTTCCTTTTGAAGTACGGAACCCTAAACAACTTACTGAAATGCAAATTGGAGAGTTTACACCATGATTAATTAATTATTTTTTAATCTTCAACATGATTATCATTATAAAAAATCTATTTTCAGTATACTAATTTATTTCTTTCTGCATTGTTTCAGAGATCGAAGCGGCGGAGGCATGCAAATGGCTGAGGGCGGCAGGATTCCCGCAGTATGCGCAGATGTACGAAGGTATGTGTCTCCATTGCGTTTATCCAAACATATAGATCCTAAGGCCCGGATTCCTCTGTCGCTGACGTCGGTCGCGTACCGTCAGTCGCGTAGCGCGCTGACCATCAGCGCCAATGAAAACATCCGTAGTGCGATACTGACCGCTCCACGGTACAGGCGTCTCCAAGTGGATTTGTTGTGGATTTGTGAAGCGGAGTTTGAATTTGGGATATTATTATGAACCCGTTTATAAATTGTTTAGTTGCTGCAGCATACTTACGCAAGCGGAGACGGCGTCAATATAGAAAAAAAAGATATCACATTAACCCAATTGTTGCTGATAGGGTGACGAATGGTGAATTTTCTACTTTATTTGAAAAGCTACGTCAGGACGAGGAAAAGGAAAAGAAAAGGCGCACCTCGGCAATCACACGTTCGGTATCAATGTTCATGGTGGCGGGCGACTGTACGCGCGCGTGCCGACGGTCGGGAACAGAGTGAGGACGCTCATAGCGTTCTATAGCGCGTCAGTCGACCGACGAACGCGGCGCTGACGAGCGAGACCGACGCGCGTCATCAGCGGCGCGTAGCAACTCGCGCGCCGCTGATGTCAGCGTCACAGTGTGGTGCTTCATAGAACACAACGTATATTCGTACGCGCGACCGACATCAGCCACCGACATCAGCGACAGAGGAATCCGGGCCTAAGGGTAACCAATATAGGTACAGACCGACGCCTTAGCGTGAAAACCTCGTAAGTGTTTTCAGGAGGGATTTCGGGGGGCGTGTTGTAAAATTATCCGACTTCAAAAAAGGAGGTTCTGTATTCTTATTACCTAATTAATATGGAAATTTAACCCGCTTTTATATCCAGAACTGTTCGATACTATGTCTATAAGAATGCCCGAAATGCATAAAATGCTACTTACGAGGAATTGCATTCCCGAGGTTTTCACTCTAAGGCCATGCAGACGCCATGCACATCAAGCTACCCGAAACTGTCAAATTATCCCAATCAACTTTGAACCTTATCCTTCAGCGATAAAGTTGAAAATCTATTAAAGAAATTTGACAGATTGTAGTAGCTTATTGTGCTGGCGGCGTCTGTACATAATTGTCTTCGTGAACGAAAATGGTTTGTGATAAGCCACTGTGTTTGGGATTAGTAAATACGAACATAAAAATACCCTACGATATTCCCAAACTACTGTTTATTTTTCCTCTTCTTATTATCTATCAGAAATCGTTCATCTGAAAGTCAACTGAAACGCCAACAAATAGTAGATACTATCTGGTGGCCCTTGTTCATCTGTCAGTGATGGTCCTTTAGGGTTTTTTTTAAGTTATTTTAATAATAGTTAGGAATAAGTAATTAATCCAATCCTTTTCAGGAAGAAAAAACTCTCTTAAACTTATGCTTGTTCCAGTATATAACAGAAGACCAATTGCCGTAATTAAAATCTATCAAAATCTGACAATCAATGTCTAAAACTTGTCAAAAATGTGGGGAAATTAGAGTTACTTTTGACAGATTGACACTGAGTTAACGTTCTTAATATTACGATAATTACCCCTCACACCTACTTTCTTAATATCTTCAGTTGAAATAAAGACGACAAGGACCAGAAAATATTAACACTTATTCAAAACTATCAACGCAACGCTCAGAATAAAATATTAAACTGTCTCTACGGCCCATTCACGCAAATAACTAACACTCAACTACGTGCTTACCCCACAAAATATAACGTCATTACGATACTCTAAAGTACACACTAACTTTCGTCTCAACAAATTCACAATACATAAAGCAAGGGTTTCCACGAACTCCTGGCCTATTAAGGGCAGTCCCTATAATACGCAGTCCCGACTTGTCCTAACTTATCTATTAATCATACTTACTAGTCAATGCGCGGTTTGTCCCACATTTTGAATATGTAAAGGGTGCTGTCTATATGTTTATGCAAATTCGGATAGGGGGTTAATAATTGCAAAAAATCTGCTTACGTAATACTTGAATGGCTCCATAGAAGTTTTAGGGGAAAATCAATTATTTTATGTTTTAACAAAATATGAGGAGAATGGTATTTTAAGCTTCCATCCATAGACTTTTCATCGAAATGGTTCGTACTATTTCCTTATTTTTCACTTCAATACACAAACAACTCTGTAGCCTTTGCTCTTGTGCTAGGGGCTCCTGTATCATAAGAGCCTAAAGCCGTATTGCCGAAACATTGCATTCTTCATATTATTATTTTTTTTCAAAAGTGTCAGTAATACTAATCTTATCGGAACCCCAATAAAGAAGACGAAAGAAAGTACGTTTATTGCGGTAAACATGACTCAGAGAAAACAAAAACATAAAAGCAAAAGTTGGGGCAAAATATGCGTCACATCCACTTATAATGTCCAAAGAACAATAGGATCACATAACTCACAGCGCAGGCCATGTCCTTCGCAATAATAAGCCTACAAATCCCTCGACACATTTTTCAAACACCCTGTGCCACTGAGCCGGTAACGAAGCTCAGCTGGTCAGATGAAGCCAAATCCCACTCAATTGATCGCTATTCTTACATTTATTAATGAGAGAATTAAGTGGATATACCTCTACGATCTTTTTGTTTAAGATCTTTGTGCAACTGGTGGGGATTTTATTAGTCTTTTTATACGGAGACGTGCAACAAAAGGTTTGCTTTCTTACTTTTTCGTTCTTTTTTTTTTGAAAAAAAAAACGTTAGGTATAATTTCTATTGTTTTTTTTATTACAAAAAGGAAGAACATATTTAAAACTAGTGTCTAATGGACAGTCAGTGGATCGCACTGCGCGATTCCTTACAGGCAATATTTGTATGTAAGTATAAGTACTGAGAGTTTTGCATGAAAATAAATGAATTCAGAAAAAATCAACTAATGAGGTAAATGGTCTGTTAGAATTTCGAATAATGAATAATGATTTTTTTTTTAATTCCTAAGTAAATTAGAACCTACGTATTACGTATTCATTCGACAATTCACACGTAATACGAAGTCAAAAATCTCAAACGCTCAGAAGCTTTTCCATTCTCACATTTGAGATATCTTAATTTCGTATTCCGAAGACAGCGTTCAGTTCTACGTGATAGGTCCGTTTCTGTCCTCTAGGACCTTTCAGTTTCGAATTACATTCCGTTATCTTTTCTCTTACGGTTTCAGTCACACTCAATTTGTTTCGTAGTTACAATTCAGGTCGTGTTTGACCCAAACTGTCTTACACTAACTCGGGTGCTCTGAACCTTTTGTACAGGGATTGCTGATTGTTTTTTAAGCAGGCGAGTTTTTGGTCAGCGTTTATCAACATTATGCAATCTTAGACGTGAACTCCCCTCAATGGAGAGGGCTATGCTTGGAGTTTCCCTGCGTGATCGAATCAGGAATGAGGAGATCCGCAGGAGAATCGAGGTAACCGACATAGCCCGAAGAATTGCCAAACTTAAGTGGCAGTGGGTAGGGCACATTGCTCAGAGAACAGATGGCCGATGGGGCCGAAAGGTTCTGGAGTGGCGACCGCGTACCGAAAGAGGTAGCGTTAGCGTAGGCCTCCTACAAGGTGGTCCGACGACCTTGTGAAGGCCGCAGGAACCCGTTGAAAGCGAGGATCACAGAACCGGTCGAAGTGGAGGTGCTTGGGGGAGGCCTATGTCCAGCAGTGGACGTCTTTCGGCTGAATGATGATGATGATGCAATCTTATGAGCTCAAATTGTGCTGGTCGTTTCCTATAAACGAAAACGAATGGTTTAGCTTATGGTAGATAACATTTTTATTGTCAAACTGGGCATTTATATAGACTAGCAGCGCCCCGCGGTTACACCCGCATAAGTTTCGATCCCGTGGGAATATCGGAATAAAAACTATCCTATGTCCTTCCCCGGAACATCTATCTATCCTATGTTCTTCCTATTATAAATTCGAAAGTAACTCTGTCTGTCTGTAGGTTACCTTTTCATGCCTAAACCACTCAACGGATTTTGATAAAATTTGCCAGACAGATAGATTGCATCCCGGGGAAGGGACAGGATATTTTTTATCGACATACCTAGCGGGCGAAGCCGCGGGCGAAACCATTATAATATTATATTACCTAGCGTATCCACAACATTCCCTTCCTTCCATATTACATCTACGCTGACAATATAAAGTAAATTATCCTTTAATAGGAGCAAAAGGACCAAGCGCTTACTCTCGTCTTTGTGACGTAAATATTCCATTATGAAGCCTCAGATGGAATCCATTCTCCAAATATGGAATCCAGAGAGGGACGTTTTTTATACCAAGATGACCTGCGGGTTATGAATAATTAAATTAGATGGAGATCTAAAGGACTTTGATTATGCTCTTTATTTTTTATTTGTATTATTTTTTAGGGTTCCGTACCCAAAGGGTAAAACGGGACCCTATTACTAAGACTCCGCTGTCCGTCTGTCACCAGGCTGTATCTCATGAACTGTGATAGCTAAACAGTTGAAATTTTCACAGATGATGTATTTCTGTTGCCGCTATAACAACAAATACTCATCATCTGCCTAGCCTTTCTCAACTATGTTGGGGTCGGCTTCCAGTCTAACCGGATGCAGCTGAATACCAGTATTTTACATGGAGCGACCAATAATAACAACAAATACTAAAAACCAAAAAAATAAACACAATAAAACAGAAACAAAACACACAAAACAAAACACAATAAAATAAATATTTAAAGGGGGCTCGCCCCCTTAAATATTTATTTTATTCCGTCGCATACAACAAACGTGTTTTTTTCGGCGTTTTTGCCTCATGTGACCGATTCCTTGCACATTGGTTGGAAGTAATGGAATAGTTGGAAAAAGTTTTATGATATTTTTTGTTTTACATTATTACTAGTTTTTTTAGTATTAGTATTATTTGTAAGTTTGGATTAGGAGGTAATATTTGGAAGTGATGCGATTTCGAAAATTATTCTACTGGCAGAAAGCTACACTATTGCCGAGTGCCATATATGTTTTATGGTATATGTACGACCACAACGTGGGCGAAGTCGCGGGCAGAAGCTAGGTTTATTAAAAAAGGTTAAGGTTCAGATCATCACACAAAAATGTAAGTAAGTCAATATATTTTAAAAATCTCTTAAAATACACTTTTTACTAATCGCTCGCTTCCATTACTGTGTTAAAACATTTTTTTGAAAACATAAAATTTACTTCTGATAAAATTTACACCCTGCACAATCCTTGCAACTTCAACTGTGTAACCGAAAACATAAGACTGATATTCCTTTGCACATTTGTTTCAAGTTTTATGACAAATCAATTTCCAAGGTCTTTATCATGATTCAAGATAACGCTTACATAAAAATGTGAAGCAGAGGATTTTGTTTACATTCGTGTTGTATCATTGATAGACGCACTTTGTTTGTAATATGTTTAAGACTACGTCTTAAACATCTTTTATCGTAAATTTCGTCACTTTCTAAGAATTCGTGCGTTTTTTCCTCTGATTTTGTTGGTGATTCATTCGAGTTGAGTTCAAATTGGTGAGAAATGGTCGTAATTTGATTAGTGATTGGATACGTGGTACAGTGTGTCAGTGGTAATAAAAGTGTTTTTCATAAAATACTAATTATGCCATGTAAGTAGAACAATTTATTTACCCATACTGCTAAGTTTTATAGAATTGACACTAGCTGGTCTATACTTTAAAAATATCACCGTGAAAACTTAGGTGAAACGGTCATTTCACCTGGGGGCCTAAAAAGGCCACTTTGGCAGAATCATAAAAGGGTAACATTATGAATCATAATATGGCGAAGACAGGCGGTGTTTTCCTTTTTTCGCCGCACTACGTAGGTATAATCAAAGAGATTGGGATTAGATTTGGATTGATTGGTATTTTAGCACAGACAAAAAAAAAACTTAAAAATCCTTCACCAATGGGATTTGATGCGATTAACTTGACAGTTAACTGTCCATTATGATTCATAATGTTATCTTTTTATGGTTCTGCTAAAGTGGCCTTATTAGGTCCCCTGATGCTAGGGATTGACGCTATTCATTGATCACTTCATCTAAGTTTACACGGTGCGATTTTTACGGGATAAATGGTCAGATTACGTGTTTACCTATGTAGTTTTATTAACAGTCTTCTTTCCCTTAGTGCCTAGATGTAAGGTTTATAATCGTACTAATCCATGAGTCAGCTAAGCGTATTACAGTCAGGTGATATTAAGGTCAGTCACAAATTAGGTTAAAAAATAATAAAACAAAACAAATGTGAATCAGACAAGTCTATACATTTAGAAACAATTAATGATACTTCATTTTTCCGTACATGACAAATCAATGATCAGAATGTATTTTATCTGTCAAATGATTGTAAAACCCAGTGTTAATAAAAAGCGTTCAATTCTTGGAATAAAATACGAAAACGCGTATTACAATCTGTATAAGTCTTTATTTGAATGTTTTATAGTTATAAGGAAGGTATTAAACACAATTTATAGGAATAATTAAATCTTAAATTATTTACTCTGTATTTAAAAATAATACTTTAATACATTGTATTGCGGGTTTCATAAAACTGTAACACCTGAGGAAATTAACAAGACACCACATCAATTTCACCTTTTTAATTGCTTTAAAATTAATTACCGTGTTGTAAATTAAAGGTTTAAATATTTTTTAATAAAATATTTTGTAACCTTCACTGAATTTACGTATGTTGTTATGTTTAGTCTCCGAGACCAATTAGCATAATCAGCTTATAAAGTTCCTATACTGTTGGGACACAGGACTCCTCTCTGAGAGAGGCACTGGGCCGTAATCCACCACGCGAACCCAGTGCGGGTTGGTAGATGTCACATGTCTTCGAATTTGTGGTTCTACGACATGCCGGTCTCCTCACGATGTGTTCCTTCACCGTTTCGAGAGCAGTGGTAATGAAATAATTTACACAAAGTAAAGCGCCTGTCTGGGTTTGATTGAACCTGCCACCTACAACTCGTAAGTAGCAGCCGTTACCACTGCTCTTACAATTACATAATAAATATTTAAGATGTGAATTGCGCATGGCTTGTATGTCAATAACTAAGCCAGAAAAACAAAGTTTACTATAATAGTGCGGATTTTACAGTTAAATTTCAATAAACATAAACAAAAATAGACCCAACTTAACTTAAAAAGAAGTTATTTTTTCTGTAACAAATATATAAATTTTATTGACTCTATAAAACTCTGGACCTTCATAACTCTGTCATTTGTCCTTTCGAACTAGTTTCGAAAAGGTTTAAAATGACCCACAAAAAACATAACAATAAATAAAATGACCATTCCAATGACATAATCCAAAGATTTTGCTAATAAAACTCGAGTAAAAAACCTTTTTTTGTGAAAGTTCCCGCCCACCCATTTGATACCCACTAACATAATACTATGGCCACAATAAATGATCGTTTACGTCATCCTAAAGTCAAACAAAACGTAACTGATTAGTCTTATCTGATATACAGGTAAAATATTTCTCGAAAATGACTAAATTCCGAACTTTACTTTACAATAACACTATCTGTTTGACACATTTTTGACATAAGACCAAACGTTATTTGCTGCGTTTTGACAATTAATTCATGCAAAAATAGCTCCTATTCCTAAGAAATAGGTATTGTGTTGTTATTTTTCGGTCTGTTGATATTAAACTTGTGCTGTATCAGGAGTGTAGCGATAGGTGGTCGGTATCCTTGACAAGGCAAACATATCCGTCAAAATGTTTTTTTTTTCTCCGATTAGTTCAGGTAAGGACCAGTGGGTGACTGCATGTTGCAACGGACGGACGAACTTTTTGTGTTTTCTGTGACTTTTGATCGTTCCAAATGTGTACGTTTGTATTTTGCACAGTGTGTTGCCCTGTTTGAGGAATTTGTTTGCACAAAATTATAGTTGGTAAGTAGTGTTTTTTTTTTAATATTTAGCATTTTCCCGCGATTTATTATCACAATTACCTACTTGTCCGTTGAGAAACTAATTATGCAATTTTTTCTGAGGCTTTAACCTCTACGGCCATTTGCAGTAAAAAATGATTCACGTGTATAAGAAAAACATTAATAAAATTCATCAACAATTTTCTAAACTCTTGAAAATGAATTAGAAATTATTCATTTTCTAGAACTTGAGACTGGTTTCGAATAGTATTCTAGCTGTAGGTACAGCTAGAATACTATTCGAAACCAGTCTACATAATGTGACCAAATACCTCCTCGAACTATTAAATGACCTTCTAAATGCCCATATCCTACATCTACTATTGACTTTTCAAAGCACAGCTGACTAAGTAGGTGTGACCGGTCCAGCGTAGGACGTACCGAATAAAAAAAACTAAGAAGGTCCATAAAGCACAAGCCATCTGCCATTTGAATAAATGACTTTTGTTTTTTTTTTATAATTGCAATTCATACTAGTCAAAGAGTTAGAAAATTCATGCGTATCTATAAGTACTAAAGTTCTTTTCCCTCTTTTTTAAATATACATGTAAAGTCAACAAAAGAGATAAGTATGCAGGATCGTCGGATATATGTAGTTGAAGTTTAGTCAGAAACCGATGGATGTTGTCGACTGAAATTTAATTTGATAAATGAGCTGTTTGTTTTCTATTAATGCAATAAAATTTCATTCGAGAACATCCATTGGTTTCTTACTAAACTTCAACTATATCCGACGATCCTGCATACTTATCTCTTTTGTTGACTTTACATGTATATTTAAAAAGTTAGTAGTTAGTTAGTTGACTGTACATATTATTAATAATAATTTAAGTCTATTTGCTAATATATTATGTAAATACTAAGATTAACTGCCAAAGGCGCTTTTCGTGTCTTTATACACATACAGACACGACCAGCGTTCTTCTAAACTACGCAATGGATTTTAAAGTGGTTTTCACCATCATTTATCAACCGCGGCAAGCGTAGCTTAACCTGATCGATCGACCCGTGCGGCTGTTATTACTTAGCCACAAGCACCTCTAATATTAATATTACCAAAGCACCTGCCATCCAATCTCTTCACCACCCTTGGTTGACTGGTAGAGAATGCCTAAGGCATTAAGCCCGCCTTTGTACCTTTTTGTGCGAAAAGGTACGGACGCCAGCAGGTCAACCTACCCGAAACTGTCAGATTTTCCCAATCAACCTTGAACCTTATGTTTTAGCAATAAAGTCGAAAATCTATTAAAGAAATCTGACAGATTGTAGTAACTTGATGTGCTGGCGTCTGTACAAAGGCGATAAATAAATATTAAACTTAGATATAATATAGAAATCTCACTGTGGGAAGCTGAGCAGGTCGTACAAGTTAGTCAATTATTAAAAATACAAGTCGAAACACAGTCGCAATTTTGCAATTTTCAAGTGTTACTAACAAACCCACATTTTGTAGAGGATAAGCTGTTAGCTGTTGGAATGCAGTTCATTTGTGTACACTCGAGATGACGAATGACACAAAAAATACTCAAGCACGTAAAATGGGCCATACTCAACGTTGCTTTAAATAATAACAAAAAACACCCCTTGAACTTATCTGGAAATATCAAAATCAGATAAGGAAACCATGTTTGGAGATTGTAATTTAAAAAAAAATTGCAACTGATTACATACAGACAATCCATACTAATATTATAAATTCGAAAGTAACTCTGTCTGTCTGTCTGTATGTTACCTTATCAAGTCTAAACCACTGAACGGATTTCGATAAATTTGATAGATCAACAACATTCATTGCGTTATTTACGTTGTTGAGCAGACACATTTTTCGAACATAATTATGAAGCAATGGATTAGCTATATCCTTCAAAATGATTCAGAATGAGATTAATACATTGTAGCGGTATCTACAACGCCACGTGCGAACAACGTGTCATACTGACGTCACGCAAAATCCTGCATCTCGCAAGCAGAGTTTACCGCGCAACTAGCATAGATATAACGGCCCCACGTGAATCATCGGACAGTTGCCCGCCAGACACAACACCGGTCGGAGGATCCTCCCTTTTCTATAGAGTATGCGTGAACTTTACACCCTGTTCCTCATACCTCTATAGTGTCTTATGCAATTATACAAGTGTTGCACTGTGTACCTATAATAATTATGACAGTAGTAATATCATGGTCCTTCTGAACATACTTATGACATGGTGTTGTGACTAAAATGGATGGTGCGGTGAGCCCATCTATTAACACAATTAGTTAATAATGTCTTACAAGGTAACTGACGTCACTTATGAATGAAGTGTTTGTCATCGATATTTAAATTGCTGCTGACATTATTTACCCGTCTGCGACGAAGCCTAGATAGAGGGTTATGTTTTTGAAATGGTTTTTAGAGTTCCGTACCCTAAGGGTAAATACGGGACCCTATTACTAAGACTCCACTATGACTCCACTGACCGTCTGTCTGTCTGTCATGAACCGTGATAGCTAGACAGTTGAAATTTTCACAGATGATGTATTTCTGTTGCCGGTATAACAACAAATACTAAAAAAATATTTTTCGGCGTTTTTGCCTTGTGGTACGGAACCCTTCGTGTGCGAGTCCGACTCGCACTTGGTCAGTTTTTTTTTTGACGTGGTAACGCCTAAAGATAAAATATCTCTGGCTGGATTATTTAACTTTTACAATTATATTGAAGGAAAAGTCTCAAAAACACCTCTTTGGGAATTATTTATTCCTGAAACTAATACCTACCGGTTGTTCGAAAGAGTTACCGTGGCCCCTGGCACAAGCAACTAAAAGAACACGGGTGGGTTTAGGCAGTAAAAGTCTGACATGCCCTCAGAGCGGAAGAAGTTATTTGATGATTTCCCACCCAAAAAAAAGTACCTATTATTCGTATACAAAACGTTATTCAGTTATTTATATCTGAACGTTATTAAAGCTCTAAAAAATATCTTAATATCCCGAAAGCAATTCGCCAACATTTAGGCAGACGTAAACAAAATGCTATAATAAACCCAAATGCGAGCAATATTTTATACGACGTATGTACGTAAGAGCGCCATCTTGAATATTGCTCACACGTAAAATTGCCCCTGACCTATGTTAAGTATCAATTTGGATACCTTTACGCATAATATTGAAACTTATGACGTAGGTAAAGGTGTTAGCTTGGTATACCCGTGGTAAATACATTCTTTTTTTAGGGTTCCGTACCCAAAGGGTAAAAACGGAACCCTATTACTTCGCTGTCCGTCCGTCCGTCCGTCTGTCTGTCACCAGGCTGTATCTCAAGAACCGCGGTAGCTAGACAGTTGAAATTTTCACAGATGATGTATTTCTGTTGCCGCTATAACAACAAATACTAAAACCAAAATAAAATAAATATTTAAGGGGGGCTCCCATACAAAAAAACGTGTTTTTTTCGGCGTTTTCGCCGTCTGTCTGTCGCCAGGCTGTATCTCAAGAACCGCGATAGTTAGACAGTTGAAATTTTCACAGATGATGTATTTCTGTTGCCGCTATAACAACAAATACTAAAAACAAAATAAAATAAATATTTAAGGGGGGCTTCCATACAACAAACGTGTTTTTTTTCGGCATTTTTGCCTTGTGGTACGGAACCCTTCGTGTGCGAGTCCGACTCGCACTTGGCCAGTTTTTTACATGACATACCTACCCTACCAACCCAGTTTGATTATTTTTACAGGATAAGTAGTTTTAGAGGAAAAATATTTAAAAATGCTTCAGGGAATAACCGAATTTCTAAATTATTAAATTAACTTTTGATCTAAATGGCAATCTTAATAAACGAGCAATTTAAAATGCAAGGTCATTGTTTTAATGCCATGCAAATAAAGTGACGTTATTGCAAAGTTGATGACGTCACAGGTGATTTTATTGATATAATGAGTCATTCTGTTCGGAAAATGCGAAAACGAATTATGAAACAAAAAAATATTTGTTAACGGTTCCGTCTCTATTATTTATTAACCGACTTCAAAAAAGGAGGTTCTTATGTAAGTAATTATGTTTGTATGTCCACAATTTTCTCAAACACTACTGATCCGATTTGGATAGGGGTTTTCGTTATTTAAATGCATACTTTTCAGGGAAAGTTTTAGTTACTTACTTTAACTTAATTTTAAAAACATTTAGAGAAACAAAAAGTCTGCATAGCGAACTGAATTATTTTATTTTTTAAACGATATCGTTTCTTGCCTGTTAGTTATTTATTTCTTGATTTTTGGTATTTTGGTCCATAATATAAATATTTATAAACAAAATGACGGCTTGGACCAATCCCATAAGCTGAATGCTGATATCTTGAAGAGATGGCGAGACGACCTATACACGTACCGCAAGGGTTGGATCGAAGTAGCTCTGGAAAAGGATGCCTGGAAGGGTATTACATAAAAACTTTATTCAGTTCAGAAAAACACGATGCACGATTACAAGGAGGCTTTGGGGGAGGCCTTTGCTCAGAAGTGTGACAGTGTATACATAACCAGCCTATAATTTTCCCACTGCTGGGACACAGGCCTCCTCTCGGTGAGAGGGAGTGGGCCGTAATCCACCACGCGGGCCCAGTGCGGGTTGGCAGATGTCACATGTCTTCGAATTTTTGGTTCTAGGACATGCCGGCTTCCTCCCGATGTTTTCCTTCACCGTTTTGAGAGCAGTGGTGATGAAATAATTTACAAAAAGTAAAGCGCCTGTCTGGGTTCGAACCTACGACATACAACTCGTAAGTCGCGGCCGTTACCACTTGGCCACCACTGCTCTCGGACAGTGTAGGGTAACTTAAAAAAAAAAAAAACATAATTATTAAAATACGTTTAACAATCCCGTTTCATCACAACACAAAACAATTAACAAGGCAACATAAAACATAAATACTGGCAAATTAACAACACGCTTTAGCGTCAATTCTTTTAATTACCGACGACAATCATGAAGACATCTGCAGCTGTGAACAATGACCGGCCACTTTGATGATCATCATCGTTGAGCCTTTGGTGGCATTGTGATCATCATTATTGACTTGTTAATGAAATAATTAACCTAGGTGTTAAGTGGGCGAGACTCCGCGAGACTATGCGGTTCCATAAAAAAAGTTGATCTAGTTTTGCCACGAGTTGCGCATTCTTATGAACACATACATTCCTTCTTCACGCCCAAACGGCTGGACCAATTTTAATAAAATTTGGTATGAAGGTAGCCGACACCCTGGATTAACATACAGGCTACTTCTTATCCCGATATTCCCACGGGATCGAAACTTATGCGGATGACCGCGGGGCGCAGCTAGTAAGAAATAAAAAATAACCTGGTGTTTAACAAATGTATTCCTTGACTGTACAACTGGCATTTCTTTGATACGTAGGCTTTTTTTTTTTGTGGATGGGTAATCATCAAATGACCCCTCCCGCTCTGGGTGGAGCGGAAGGGAGTGCTGACACTCCCTTCCGCTTCAAGAACACGGGTGAGTTTTAGTCAGTAAGAGTCTGAACTCTTACTGACTAAAACCCACCCGTATTCCTTCCTTAGCCCTTTATGTTCCGGGCCAGCGGTAACCCTTTCGGACAATCCCGCTGACCCGGCAGGCTTCGGCCCTATGGGGCCCCTTCTCGATGCTGACATCTCTTTGAGGCGTCTTTGATACGCAGGCTACGCTATTGATTTGGATTCGTCAAAGTGCCTCCTTAGAGTACACAATCAATCAATCAACTCCGCCTATCACAGTCCACTGCTGCACAAAGCTTGTACCTTACACTTTAGAATATATGCACATTACCCTTCAGGGGCTTCAGGCCTTCACACAGTTACAAAACACACTGGAATACTTCATCCATTCAGCTACATTGCCATTTTTCCCGCCGCCACCCTTCAACGTCACCGTTAATGAATGTCTTTCATACAAACTGAAGGGGAAACTGGGCCACGTTTCCTCTACGCTATACGCACGCGATGGAATGACTCAATAATATTTTGCGCGTTTGAAAGAATTGCTTAGTTGTTGGTGAGAAGTTGACACTTTGTTATGGGCAAAATTAGCAATGGCATGGCCGCTATGACCTGTCTTGGGCAAGGTTTGGGTAGGCTAATGTTAAAAGTAGGTATGACCAGATTATTTATGGAATAATTACATATTATTTATTAAATTATTGTTAGTCTCCAAGGCCTAATCACACTAATTTCTGAGAGCCTCCCTAATAATGCCATGAATTTTTTTTTGAAGATCTTTACTGGCCTTTACCATAATTATAAAAAGTGCTTCAATAGGTAAATATGGAGAGAGTAGTTTTTATTTGTCTCCCACATATTTTACCACATTTCTTTGTGCTGTGCCTTCTCCGTCCAATCGGTTAGGAACGAGTCCAAAATCGTCGCGGCAGCATTTCTTTGCCCTCGGTGACGACACGCCCGTCTTCAGGCATCCACTGCGTGACGATTTTGGCCCATCTGTCTGGATGCATCCTATAAGTGTGACCCGCCCAGCAAAAGCCTGAGTAGTTGATAACCCAGATTTTTTTTCACTCAAACAAAGAAGCGTGCTAGGGTTGACTTGTAGGTAAACTAACGAAGTTTTAAAATCTTAAGTGCCTTTAGAAACTTGAGGTACGAAAAAAATGACATATGAAGGTACTTCAAAAGCGGAGAACATGCCGAAACCAACAACATAATAGGCCCAACATGCGTTCTGTCACGTCCGCATTGAAATATCTTTGTAACGTGTTGAGCATTCACCATAGAGACAGAATCTGATAAAGATATCTCTTTAAATACCACAGAATTGGTGTCGTTTTGTTGGACATTTTTCTTTGATAAGGTTAAAGATTATCTAAGTAGCGAAATTCAAATTTTCTTACGATTTTTGCAATTTGCAGCTCAGTGTCTGGGTGTACGTTGATTAAAATATGATTCGCGACTGTAACAAATATGTATTTACAGAATTATAATCATTAGAATCAGTAATACAACTTGTTAAGTTAGTATAATCTTAAATGACAAAAAATGTCTAAGATTTCATGATAGAGAGTCGTGTTGATGACTTTAACGATTATAATTCTGTAAATACAAACAAAAAAACGTAAGAAAATTTGAATTTCACGGGCTAGTTTGATGGTCTGTACCACACCCTTAAATGTGGCTGGTCTTTGAAAATAAACCGTGTATATCTATCTATCTAATAATAATAATAATAGCCTCCCCGACCGTTTTCGGTCACGGTAGCCAATCTCAATGGAGATTAGCCAGGTACGCAGGAGATATTATAGTGCACAAACACAGGTGCACTCTCTGTTCCTTTACTCTCATAGTCCGATGGAATGGCAATCCTACACGACCGGGGAGAGTTCAGGCGCAGTACCGGCTTTACGTGCTTTCTGAGGCACGGGGGTATTAAACCGCCAACTTCCAAACCCCGGACTGTTACTAAGAAATTCCTAATGGAAAACCCAATAACACTTTGACCGACCCGGGAATCGAACCCAGGACCCCACGGTCAGCAGTCGCGCTTGCAACCACGAGACCAACGAAGCAGTCTAGTCTATCTATCTACCTACCCACTCAAAGGGAACCGTGTGTAAGAGAATGCCTACCTATTTGATTTGGATATTTATATTTTATTTGTGTGGGTAGTTCGGTTGAGCGGCGATCAATCAGCACAATAAGTATCTTTGTATAGTTTACAACAGATGTGCGGATAAACCTTATGCGTTTCGCTTGAAATCATCCTCTGTATGTGACCAGTCATAAGCTTGTAAACTTCATTTCTTTACTCCGCAGAGAAGGAGAGCAGTGGTAGCCCAGTGGTCACGGACACGGCTTACGAGTTGCAGGTCGTAGGTTCGAACCCAGACAGGCGCTTTACTTTGTGTAAATTATTTTATCACCACTGCTCTCAAAACGGTGAACATACTTATGTCCCCTAGTCCACTGTGCGTCGGACACAATGGAGAAGTCGGAAGTGTGCGTATCTGTTATATGCTGACGCTACTCGTCTGCACGCACACATTCATAACGTGTTTGTTCAGTTGGTTACCACAAGTAAAGCGTGTGTTGCTTCGTAAGATGGAAATACTGTAGGTACTGGTTAGTATTCAAGACGGAGAAGGCTTTTCTTGACAAAAAAACAATTGAATGCCCAAGGTGTGTATGTGGAGCTGTGTCACAAACTATGCTCCAGCGTGCTATGTGTTCTGGTGCGCCGGTGATGAGGAGTACTTCCCAGAGGAGGGTCCGGAGACAGACAGCTGCGGCGGGTTCACGGATGAGTGCTAACGCGTGCCTGTGTTCCCGCCGTAAGCGGCAGAGGAGGACGCCGTGGAGTTTTAGTGGGTTAGAGTCCCACATAACCGCACTGTCTCCCCGTGGTAGTGCAGAATGCATGAGCATTTCTCCACGTTAAAAAAATAATAAAGCTTCTATCTTGCCCTTCGAGCCAAAATGACCTCTATGCTGCCACCGATAACTTTTTTTTTTTTTGTATTTTTAAAGTTTTAAAATCATTTTTAATTTTCGACACAATGTAAAAATTGTTATGAAATAAATAAATAAAAAAAATAACGCCGTGGAAGTGGCGTAGTTTTGGGCAACAAAACTTAAATAACTGTCGACACCATTTATGACTGAGTTTTCCAAGGCCAGATAATAAAATAAAAAAATATATATTGAATAAAAAAATATCTGTCGATTGAAAAGTCAGCCCTTAGAAGAATATTACCCAAAAACCACGAAAAACATCTTTCGCATTTTAAAGATGATAAATCGCTCTACACTCACACCCTACTCCGCTCGCCATGTATTTTGCCCAGCACGAGTATGACTGACCTTAGTACTCACATGTGGGTCCAATTGAATTGTGCTATGATGCACTTACTGCACTTGGTCCCCGACCACAAGCCATTTGTTATTTCAGTTCTGTGATGCGTATGAAGAATGTTGGGCTTTGTTTATATTCACGACTGTTTGGGTAAGGAGGTTAGCAGAGATGTAGGTTTGTAAAGTACTTAATGCTTTGGATCATTTATGTATGTCAATGGTGGCAATAGAGTAGAAATATAGCCACGTTCCTCTTTAGTTGATGATCGTTAAACAAGTACGTCTAATTGGTTCACTGCTGGAGTATCCCATATGCCTAATCGGGGGGTTAGGAAATCGAAAGTTATATGGAAGGGTTATATGGGGATATAATCCCCATATAACACTCCATATAACTTTCGATTTCCGTACTTACTATTTCAGATTTTAGCTGCTTAAAATACCTAAACATGGTTCATAGTAAAAAAAAACATAAAAAGAGCAAAACTGTTTGTTACAAAAACAGTCTATAATTTTCCCACTGCTGGGACACAGGCCTCCTCTCAATGAGAGGTGGGCCGTAGTCCACCAGGCTGACCCAGTGCGGGTTGGTAATGTCAAATGTGCTGGAATTTTTGGTTCTAGGACATGCCGGTTACCTCACGATGTTTTCTTTCACCCGTTTTTGAGAGCAGTGGTGATGAAATAATTTACTCAAAGTAAAGCGAATGACTGGGTTCGAACCTGCGACAAACAACTCGTAAGTCGTGGCCGTTACATGAAAATATTCGTCATACGGAAACAGCAAACATTAATAGCTATAATCACTAGTTATAAATTAATAATAGATTTTTAGATACCAATTATAATAGGTCCTAACTGGAATTCGACTGATAAAGCCATTATCAGCTAATGATAACAGACACAATAATAAATTAATGTACAGACTAGCACATGAAGCTACCACAATCTGTCAAATTTGATTAATAGATTTTTAACTTTATCGCTAGAGCATTTAAGGTTCAAAGTTGATTGGAGAAATTTGACAGTTTCGGGGAGCTTGATGTGCTGTCGTCTGTACCTAACATTTTCTTCGATTACATATTTATCTATTATCTTTTCAATATTATTGTTATTGTAAGTATTACGATACGATCAGTAGTTAGGTACTAGGTATTTTAAAACGTAATTTTTTTTTCTGTATATTTAAAACCTAAAAGGTATATACTTCAATTACTAACAACTAAACAAAATTAATGTGTTGTGAATTCATGCATCTCGACAGTTCAACCATGTCGATAAGGAGCAATCAAATTTTTCAAACCTATGAAGTAATGGAATATGAATATCCTCCAAAACCCTCGGATTTAGATTGAAACTGCGTAATGCAATTAAGGTGCTAGTGTACTTATAGCTACCTACAAACACACACATCACACACACACCCTCACGCACCCTCACACATCACACATTTCCATGGCCAATTATGTTTAAATCCCATGTAATAGGGGGCGAGCCTATTGCCGACGACCGGACATAGGCAAATCCAGACTTCGGGCTGCTACTGAGAAATCCCTGATGGAAAAACCCAATAAAACTTTGCCCGACCTTGGAATCACTTGGATCTTGGACCTCATGTGTGTCAGCAGTAGCGATTGCGACCATTAGAACAACGAAAATTATATTTCAATTATATTTCGCCCCGTGGTTTCACCCGCAGAAATGTCGATCCCGTGGGAATATAGGGATAAAAAGTATATGTTAAACCAGGGTGTCGGCTAACTCCATACAAAATTTTATCAAAATTGGTCCAGCCGTTTGAGCGTGTAGAAGTAACAAACATATAAACACACACACACAAACTTTCGCCTTTAATAGATTAGTGTGATGTCAAAATGGTTTCATTCGTGCTAAAAAAACACCCTGTGGGTCAGGGTGTTTTTTTAACAATTAATAATCCAGCAATCTAGTTGCGTAGCATACTATTAATCTCAATCTGAATCATTTTGAAGGATATTGCTAATCCATTGCTTCATGTGTTCGAAAAATTTGTCTGCTCAACAACGTAAATAACGCAATGAATGTTGTCGAACTGTCAAAATGAAAGGCATTGCTACTGTTAGTGCGTTACGCAACTACCCCGTAGAGCTTTAAATAGTATCAACTAATCCCATATCTAATCACAATGGGCCTTATAAAAAGGCTAAAAGTCACCCAAAGGGCAATGGAGAGGGCTATGCTTAGAGTTTCCCTCCGAGATCGAATCAGGAATGAGGAGATCCGCAGGAGAACGACATAGCCCGAAGAATTGCCAAACTTTAGTTGCAGTGGGCAGGGCACATTGCTCGCAGAACACATGGCCGATGGGGCCGAAAGGTTCTGGAGTGGCGACCGGATACCGGAAGACGTAGCGTTGGAAGGCCTCCTACAAGGTGGTCCGACGACCTTGTGAAGGCCGCAGGAGCCCGTTGGATGCGAGAAGCACAGAACCGGTCGAAGTGGATGTGCTTGGGGGAGGCCTATGTCCAGCAGTGGACTTCTTTCGGCTGTAATGATGATGATGATGAATCCCATAACAAAAGTATTTTTTTATTTTTTTCCTAATAAAAAAATGTTTAGTTATACACGACTTACGAGTTCTAGGTCGTAGGTTCGAACCCAGACAGGCGCTTTACTTTGTGTAAATTATTTCATCACTACTGCTCTAAAAACGATGAAGGAAAACATCGTGAGGAAACCGGCATGTCCTAGAACGAAAAATGCAAAGACATGTGACATCCACCAACCCGCACTGGGCCCGCGTGGTGGATCACGGCCCACTCCCTCTCATTGAGAGGAGGCCTGTGTCCCAGCAGTGGGAACATTATAGGCTGATTATGGTATGGTTATGGTATCAGATAGTACCCAACCGACGATATTGTCTCATGGTTTATGTACGTGCTTTGATCGTAATAATATTAATTAATATTCAGCTGACATTAATTAGCAAGTTGTATCAATCATCGTTGTTTGATGAGTGACGTATCATGACGGTAGACTTAGGCGGTACAGTAATTGTATTATCTATCTATCTATATCTTCTATATACATATAATAAATTTGTAGAAAAGTGGTGTCTGTACAATGGAAATATATAAAAAAAAAGTAGCAGGGGTTGTTATTATATCGATGCCGAACCCGAAATTGTAATTAATTTTTTTTTGTCTGTTTGTCTGTTTGTCGGTTTGTCTGTTTGTCTGTTTGTCTGTTTGTCTGTTTGTTTGTGCACGCTAATATCAGAAACGGCTTATTCGATTTAGATGCGGTTTTCACTAATATATTGTAGTAGGCTTCACTTAACATTTAGTGTTTATTTTATGTCAATCGGTTCATAAATAAAAAAGTTATGTCAATTTAAAGAAGAGTACGTACACGCCTCGGGCCTGCGCGTCCGATCTTCGGAACTACTGGACGGATTTGAATGATTTTTTTTTTGTTGTATAGTTATTATGGCTGGACAACATTCAGGCTATAATGTTTCTTGGAAACTTGAACACCTGATGCAGAACCGAAACAGACCAGCTTAACTATAAGAGATACAAAAATGGTACCATAGCAAAAATTGTTCCACGTGATGAGGATTTTCTGCTGAGAGAATAAATTTGAAGATCTGGAACACCTGATGGGGAACTCCAAGAGCCCAGCTACACCATAACACATATAGGAATGACGTCTTAGTAAAAGTTATTCGGTCTGATGGGCATTTCCTGTTGACTTATAAAAATCGAAGATCAGAAACATCTGATGTGGAAATCTAAGCTATCACTAATTTCACCTCCACGCGGTGAAGGCGGTAACAGTTTAGGACTGATTTTCGATGACGATGGTATATCATTGAAAATTTGACTCTACTGGCCAAAACTCCCATTTATTTTTTTTTAACGTGAAGAAATGCTCATGCATTCTGCACTACCACGGGGAGATAGTGCAGTTATGTGGGACTCTAACCCACTAAAACTCCACTGTGTCCTCCTCTGCCGCTTACGGCGGGAACATGGGCACGCGTTAGCACTCATCCGTGAACCCGCCGCGGCTGTCCGTCACCGGACCCTCCGCTGGGGAGTACTCCCCATCACCGGCGCACCAGAACACATAGCACGCCGTGACCACCCCAGGGACCAAACCAGCACATGGGCCAGACGATCCCGTGTCTGGGCACACTTGGTAGAGGAGCAGTCACTTAGATTTTAATTGATCAGGTATCTTCATAATAAAACTATAACCATGCCTAGAAAGAGGTCAAATCTTTCCCAATGTTCCAAAGGAGCTAAAAGATTGAGGATCATAAGATCCCAAGAATCTACCGAAGAGCGTCAGGAGAGACTTGATGCTGTTTGAGAGCATCAGGCTGCAACTCGCTCCGTGGAAACCTCTTTGGATCGCGAAGCACGCCTGCGTTCTCAGCGTATTTACGCATCTACATCCAGATCTCTAGAGACCAGTGAAGAATATGATGCGCGACTGACCGCTGATACGGTGAGATTATCATACATTGTTCCGAACAAGCACACAACAAAATATTCATAATCAGAAAGTGAGAAAGAAAGAATTGCTGGAGTACGGCATGAAGAGACAGATTAAGAAGAGCGCAACGAACGTTTGAATTCTGATCGACTTCGACATTCTCTGAACAGAATGTCGATATCATCTGAAGAATCGGATGTGTCTCAAGATATAGCCGTAGGGCATGGCGACCTTCCTTGGGTTGATAAGGAACGGAGTGCATTTACGTATACTCCTATGATTGACTACGCCACATATTCCGCCATCGGAGGTATGGTTAAAAATTTTACTTTTTGTGAAGCTGTCAAATAGCAAAAAGAAACAAACGGTATGTGTTGCTCAGGTGGGAAAGTACATATTGAAATATTACAAAATCCTCCAGAAATATTAAGATCACTGCTAATCGGTGACCATCACAGTCAAAACATTTCTTGGACAACATACGTTCGTACAATAATGCCTTTCAAATGACATCTTTTGTTGCGAAACAGATTTCAGAAGGCCCATTTTGCCAACATTCAAAGTGCAAGGCCAAGTTTACCACCCTATTGGTTCATTCAGACGGCACGGTTGGCGCAGTGGTTAAGCGATTGACTGCTGCGCTGCGTGTCGCGGGTTCGATTCCCGCACGGAACAAATATTTGTATGAACTACAAGTAGTTGTTCCGGGTCTGGATGTTTGTGTATGTGAGTTTAAATGTTTGTAAACGCACCCACAATACAGGAGAAATTCCTAGCGTGGGGCAACGTTTTTTTTTAAAACAAAAAAAAAAAAAAAAAATATTGCCTGAAAATGACATCTCGAATCGTCTCGCGTATCCCGTTGTTATCCAGTCCCCGGGTTCTTAGAATTCGACATCAGACGTTTCAGATCTTCGATTTTGACTACCCCGTTGTCGCTGGCGTAACCAGCAGGATCCGCGTACGAAGTCGCGGGCAGAAGCTAGTTGCTAATATATTCTGTGCTTTGAATATTCGATTAGAGCACACAGCCCAATGTTTGAACGGTAATGTTCTCAGTTGATTATTATACAGGGTGGTCCAAATAGAGAAGACATAAAAAAACGGGCAAGTGCGAGTTGGCCTCGTTTTCGAGTTAATATAATTTTTTTAGTTATAATTTCTTAAGTAAAATATGACTTTAAAAAAAAATTACCTTTATTTTTACATTCTTGTTCTGCAATATTGTCATGGAATATTCTTTCAGATATAAAATAATCATCTTCCTTCCAGTAATTCAAGATACAGAAATTCAGACACAGATTTAAAAAAAAGTGTCTGGAACACTTTTTTTTTATTTTGACCAGAGTAGTAATATTCTATTCTATTTATATGCTTTCAAATAGTTTAGCTAGAAAGTAGGTAAAGAATGGAACGTAAACTGCCACCAGAATTACTCTCAAGTACCGTCAAAGAGACTAAAGTTTACCGGAATCCGCAACACTGTTAATTTAAACCTAACTAAATTAGAACATTTCCAAAATGTCTTCGAATACTGCCTGCCCCAAAACCTCTACCCAGCGTGCATATAAACATGCGTGACTACCCGCACGTTGATCGCAAATGCGTAGGTACTGTCATCAACAGTATCCGTAGACAGAGTAAACTATAGACTGCTGCATAACTTATTTTTCATTCGCACAAGAAAAAGAGAAATATATTAATGTCACTAGCAAAGAAAAGAGACAGAGTAAGAATATTTCTGTCCCTTACTGCGTGTCGGCTAAGCACATCAATGTGCACAACAAGTTTGACGTTTATGTATGAAATAATAAAAACTACACCGCGATTAAACGGAAAATAAGATCTTTTTCGTGCATAATTCAATAATAGTACATTTGCGCAACTGTGAAAATGGTAAGGTGCAGTTTAATAAGCTGTAAAAATGATAGTATGATGAAGATTGCCGGAATTTTTTGTCCCTTTCGGTGACACGGATACCATGAGTCTATAGATTACTCTGTCTACGACAGTATCATGACTGATTCTAGTTGACTATCTAGTTCAATTAAACTGACTGGAAACTTATCACTCGCTAATTGTAACGTTGGAGAAGAGCTGCGCGTGAACGGCATTCTTTTTAAAAATTTGTATTTGAAATTAGAAGTCATTTTTATTTCGATAGTGTTTTGTTTTCTTAGTGCATGACCTCGACCTCGTCGGGCGGAAAATTTTGTGTTGTGAAAATTCTTTTAAAAAAATAAGGCAAGAATTGTAGTATAGAGATGGTCCAGCTCCTGGAAAGTGATGTGTTTGGCTATCATTATTTAGTCAGTAATAAAACAGTATTTTGGATAGTTTTTGTATTGAATAAGCCCATCACAGACGTAGCTATTATATACTTTATAGCACACGGAGACGATTATATGTATAATATATAATTATTTTACTTTCAGTTCATTGATGGATGGTCATACCATAAATATCGCAAAATACGCGCATTGACGTAGAGTTGCGAACACGTGCCCGTATTAACTGTTACCTATTTTAATATGCAATAATTTAAGGTACAATATAGGTTGGTGAAGCCATCCATACTAATACACACATCAACACTGTCTAGGGATATTTTGGATTCACTCAATTTACTCAAAATGTATTAATAATAACATACAACATGTATATATTTTTATAAAGTCCATTTATCAGACTACACTCCAGAATAAAAGAAAACTATTTTTTTTGCGTAAACAAATTTTTATTCAAATAAAGAAAAAACTTGAAATAATGGTAAAACTAACAATGAATGTGTTTCTCAAGAAAAAGTGAAAAATAAGGAAAAATTAATCTGTTTTTAACAGTTATGTGAAAAATCAGTAGTCAGTAAAACCACCCATGACGTTATTAACGGTCCTGCAACGGTTTTTCATGCTTTGGATTAAGTTATCCAAGTCTTGCCGCGGTATATTGTCCCAGGTCCGACTAAGATGCAAAAAAGTTGCTCTTCCGTCGCAATGTTTGCAGGGAAATTCCTCAAAGCCCTTCTTTGGAGCATGTCCCACGCGTGTTCTATGGGGGTCAGGCGATTGAGCGGGCCAGCGTAAGACCGATACGTCGTGCTCCTATAACCAGCTCGTCACCACTCTCGCTGTGTGCGGACGGGCGTTATCGTGCATGAGCGTGAATTCTTGGCCCATTTGTAGTCGATGGGGGTAGATTATTGGTACGAGCACCTCGTTACGGTATTTTTCAGCCGTCATGGTGTTTCTGATCCAAACGAGGTCTGTTCTTCCACCAACACGAATTCCCGCCCAAACCATAATTGTCCCGCCGTGGTATGAATGGACTTCCTGAGGATGTTGCAGACGGCTCTCACGACCAGGAACTCGCCAAACACGTACTCTACGTGTATCGGGATGGAAACCGAACCGGGACTCATCGGTAAACAGCACTACAGACCACTGGTTATCTTCCCAGAGCAAATTTTCACGAGCCCACTCTAGTCGTCGTCCACGATTTTCTCGGCGTAGTGCTGGAGTACGAAGCGGTCTGCGAGCATGAAGGTTAGCTTCATGCAGCCTTCTCCTCACAGTTTGGTCACTCACAAGCAACTGGTGCTCTGACTGGAGCCTCTGAACCAACTGCATGGCCGTAACATTTGGTTGTCTTCTCGCGGCAACTTGCAAAAATCGGTCTTGTCGTTGAGTGGTTATGCGCGTCCCGCCTGGGTGTCTTTCAGCCACTTCACCAGTAGCACGATAACGTGACCATAACCTTGATATCACGTTTTGTCTTGTTCCAATCTCCTCAGCAATACTCCGTTGAGTAGCCCCAGCTTGGAGCATGCCTACTGCCCTTAACATTTCCTCTCTGGTTAAATGGCGCCGCTACATGATGCACACAATACCATTAATTCGAAATTAACCGATAACCTGTTGTAAAACTTAAATTTGACACAAAAAAATTGCCAAAAACTACTGTACGTAAATGAAACCTTCGGATTTTGCTACCATTATGCCGCGTAAATCTTTTGTTTTTAATTTATTTTTTCAAATTCAAATTTAGAATCGTTCAAAAAGGTTTACAAAATAAGCTTTCTTCAAAAGAATTTAAAACTGGACAGTATTTTTTGAGTTTAAGAACTTTATATAAAATATCCCTAGACGGTGTTGATGTGTGTATTATAAATTCAAAAGTAACTGTCTGGCTGTCTGTATGTATGTCACCTTTTCACGCCTAAACCACTGAACGGATTTCGATAAAATTTGGCAGAGAGATAGATTGCATCCCGGGCAAAGACATAGGATAGTTTTTATCCCGATATTCCCACGGGAACGACACTTATGCGGTGAATCCGCGGGGCGCTGCTAGTAAAAGTATATTCTAACAATATACTTTAGGTAAAGGAATCAAGCCAACATTGACACGCTCCTATAATTTCGTCCTTTGAATTTATCTCCAAATGTATAGCTTTGATTACCACTATTCAATCTGCCTAGCCTTTTCCTAACTATGTTGGGGTCGGCTTCCAGTTTACCCGGATGCAGCTGAATACCAGTATTTTATATGGAGCGACTTCCTATCTGACCTTTACATGCCAGTTCCTAGGTAATACGATATCGCTTGGTAAGTGTTATTATTAATTACCACTATTGTCAAGGGAATGCAGTATGTTATTATTAGTGGACCTGAAAATGAAAAACTGGCTAAGTGCAAGTCGGACTGGCACACGAATGGTTTCGTACCACAAGGCAAAACCGCCGAAAAAAACACGTTTGTTGTATGGGAGCCCTCCCCTTAAATATTTATTTTATTCTGTTTTTAGTATTTTTTGTTATAGCCCGAAAGTCTGACAACCAGTCTTACTCCATAACTGGGTTATGGAGGTCCGATAGGCAGTTGCTCCATGTAAAATACTGGTACGTGTAAGGTACTGGTACATAGTTGGGAAAATGCTAGGCAGATGATGAGTATTTTTTACCGACTTCACAAAAAGGAGGAGGTACTATGTTCGGGTGTTTTTTTTTTATAGCAGCAACAGAAATACAGTAGCTGTGAAAATTTCAACTGTCTAGCTATCACGGTTCATGAGATACAGCCTGGTGGTTTACCCTTTGGGAACCCTAAAAATTAAAGTTATTTTAGTTGCCGTTTGCAGTTACCTTATGTTCAAAAACAAATAAATATCTACCTTACAACCAACCAAAGTGATTCACTATTTCGTAAAGTTATTTTAACCAACAGTTCAAGATTACTCATAGTAACATAAATATCTAAAACACAATCCAAAGTACAGTTGCGGACAAAACCGTTAACCCTTTATCTAAAGTACACAATTATCCAATTCTATTCTAAATTTTATCACTGACTTAGTGAACAATGTTATCAAATTCGGCTAAGCCCTAATGATAGAGTACCCTTTGTAAAGCAATTGTTAGTCTTAATTGTTGGTACGTTGACGTGCAATGAGACCACTATTTGGAATTTGGTCTAATAACTGCGGTTTCATTGTTGTTTATTGTATTGTTTGTAAGATGATTCATTAGCGACAGCAACTTAAAGCAAACTCACTAATTAGGCAAAGATCTGTCTTTGAGGGCAATGTAAAATTTAATTAAAACTGGTGTCTTTTATCACAGTGCAAAGTAAGAAAAGATCGCTAGTTTTACATGACCAAGAACATTTTAAAGAATGGTAATTATATACAACATTATTTTTAGTATACGCGAAACCCGAAACACGTGTCTAGTATTTTTATGTAAAGAATCTATGTACAAAATTTTAAAACTGTATCATGAAAAATCACAAAGTTATAAGCTTGATAAGTTACCTGTTTGTCCGTATAAAAACATGCTCACCTGCGCGATGCGCCGCGCCGACTTGCGCTTACTAATATAATAGTACCTGGCTACCTAACTGTTGGGCGCGGAGATTGGATAACCTACTTAGTGTCGCTCAGTGTCCAACTTTAATTTTTTTTTTTATATATATTTTTGGGACCAAATATAACATGGGGTAAAAATCATTGGAATCGATTCAGTTACTTATTCTGAACAAACTATATTCAAGTTTCGCATATACTAAAAATAACGTTGTATATGTAAATGTTTCCCATAATGTCCAACTGCTGGCAAAGGCCTCCCTTTCCCTTTTCCACACACGCCTCTCTGGCATTACAGGCCAATCTTTTGAGTCAAGTTCGTCCCTTCATCTTTGTTTTAGTCTGCCGCGATGTTGTCTAGCATTAATAGGACCCCCAAAGCCTCCAATCAGTGGTTATTTTAACCCGCAGCTTATCTGACATGCGGCAAACATGTTCGGTCTAATCCCACTTAAGATTGCCCGCTTTCCGTATAACATTCGAGATATTTTACTTTTTATTTGCCATTCCGATCTCCATGTCCATTCGAACAACAACAAAATCTTTTCCCATTCATGAAAGAAAAAACAAAATACAATCAATTGTACAAACATGAGGTAAAAACGGGCAATAGAGCAACGAAAGTCGACCTGTTGCTATAAAGGTCGGTTAAAAATAGATAAAAAGACGTACCCTATTGAATGAATTCATTTATGGCAAGTTAATCGAATACACGGCCGGCTGACCAGGGCTTTGTGAAATGGTTTTAATTTGCGGAGTGAGGCAACCCTATTTGTTTTTTGATGTACTGTTGGATGCACAAGTGGTTGGGCAGATATTTGCTTTTTTTTTGTTGGCTTGGAAGACTGCGATGATTTTTATCCGATCTTTCGTATCGTTGTATGACAGTTAAACAAACAGTAAATAAGATAAGATAAGATAATGCTTTATTTCTCACCACAATATATAAGTACATCAAAAGATCAAGAACAATAAATACATAATAGTTTCAATTATACTGTGGGAGACTGGTGCCTAGGCTAGGCGTAAGGCCTGTATTTTAGGAGGGGCCCCATAGGGCCGAAGCCTGCTGAGTCAGCGGTATTGTCCGAAAGGGTTACCGCTGGCCCGGAACATAAAGGGCTAAGGAAGGAACACGGGTGGGTTTTAGTCAGTAAGAGTCTGACACTCCCTTCCGCTCCACCCAGAGCGGGAGGGGTGATTTGATGATTTCCCATCCACAAAAAAAAAAGGCCTGTATATCAGGACACCAGGTCTCCACCCCTACAGAAGCAATTACATTCAAATCGGATTATGCACACGCACGCAAATATGGTAAGTTATAAAATAATAAAGGTAGTATATTTTACACAACATAGGAACACGGCTGTATGTCCTGAAGGGTTAGGCAGAGAGTATTATACCTATATAGCACCCTCATTTTCAAATAGCGGGCGAGCCAAATCAATATTTATTAATGATCTCGTAGATTTATTATGATAAATCTTCTGACGCCAACTTGTATTCATCCTTCTTTGATCAAAAACGAAGGATTAGGTAATAAACAAAGTAATTTATATGGTTGCCTTAGTAAACGATTGACGCTTGATTGATTTATTAGTCAATCTACATTATATTGCGTAGTTACATGTAACGCTACGTGACACAAATAACGAATATTTATATGAAGGTAATTTATTTTATTTCCTTAAACTTATGAACATACATATTTTTTTATTAATTCCTACTTCAATAAAAACTATACTTATTTAAAAAATACATTTTATTTTGGGCCACTAAAAAGTTCCATAAATTGTTAGTATCAGGCACTTAAAACAAAAATCCATACTATATATTATACCACGTTTTTGTTATTATCAAAACTAAAGACTAGACACACTGCAAACAAAACTACCTCCTCTATTGACTTTGAACAGGCCCTGGAATACCTTAAGAAAAACAAAATAGCCGACCTCCTGTTCTGTAATGATCCAGATAAATTAACTGACCTGCTAGTATACAAGTTAACTGAAGCAATAAATAACAATACTGTTACCAAAACAATTCCCAATAGTAAGCGTACCATTAAACCGTGGATAACTGCTGGTATATTAAGATGCATTAAAAATCGAAACAAGCTGCAAAAAAAATCCCGCAGTGATCCCTTTAATGATATTTTAAAAATCTCTTATCGACGTTACCGTAACTACTGTAATAACTTAATAAAAAAAATTAAAAGGAAATTTGAAAGGGAACTGTTAACAAAATCCGTCTCAAACAATAAATTATTATGGAAAAATATTAAATCAATAACCTACACTAATAATAACAAAAGTCCAAATTCAGAACTACTTCAACTTAGAGCAAGTCCAACTGAGTCGGTTAATTACATAAATGATTTTTTTGCAAAAATTGGCAAAGACCTTGCCCAAAAAATTCAACCCTCAGTAACCAAGGTTAACTACTCTTCTCAAGCAGACAGACTGCCGACTCAAGGAAACTCATTTGTTCTTTTAGACACAGACCCCCATGAAGTGGGTAAGATTCTGATGAGTCTAAAATCTGATAGTGCACCTGGCTGGGATAATGTACCTACTAGATTTTTGAAATATATTGCCCAAGAAATTGTTCCTATTATATCCCATTTGGCCAATCTTTGTTTTACTAAGGGTGTCTTCCCTGCGCCACTCAAGCAATCTATTATCATACCAGTTTACAAGGGCGGGGAGAGAGACGATGTCAACAATTACAGACCCATATCCATATTACCAGCTATATCTAAAATAATAGAAAAATTATTTAATGCTAGACTTATAACATTTTTAAAAAAATGTAATACCCTTAGTAGTTCGCAATTTGGATTTAGACAGGGAATTTCAACTGAACATGCAGTTACTGCCCTAACCACTCTTATAGTTGATAATCTGGATAATGGTTGTAAGTGTCTGACCGTTTTCCTAGACTTAAAAAAGGCTTTTGACACCGTCTCTGTTCCCATCCTAATAAACAAATTAGAAGCTGCAGGAATAAGAGGAACTCCGCTCAAATTTTTAGAGGACTACCTGGCAAACCGAAAGCAACGAGTCAAAGTAGGAGAATATGTTAGTAACGACTCAAATGTCATATTCGGTGTTCCTCAGGGAAGCGTGCTTGGACCTACGCTCTTTCTCCTTTACATCAACGACTTATGCAACCTCAGGATTAGTAATGCTAAAGTGTTTTCCTATGCTGATGACACTGCTGTCGTTTTTTCCGGGAATACCTGGCATGATGTTGCCCTGAGTGCTGAGGCTGGCATGACCCAGATAGCTACATGGCTAAATGATAACTTGTTGACGTTTAACACAGCCAAAACAAATTATATATGCTTCAGTATATCCAATCGTTCCCAGCCTAGTAAAGAACTAAATATAAGAGTTCATACCTGTGATGGTTCGAATAACTGTTTATGCCCAACATTAGAAAAGGTATCACAAACGAAATATCTAGGTATTATAGTTGACCAAAAACTATCCTGTTACCCCCACCTTGAACATGTGAATACTAGAATTAGGAAACTGAGCTGGATTTTTAAAACGTTAAGGCATATTGTTCCAAAGAATATACTCACTAACTCTAATAGCCCCAGATGCCTCATCAACGAAATATACATAGCATTGGTGCAATCTGTCTTGACGTACTGCATCCCCATTTGGGGAGGAGCAGCCAAAACTAAATTTATTGACATTGAGCGGGGACAACGTGCTCTTATAAAGTTGATGTACTTTAAGAACAGTCGATTTCCTACTCTAAGTCTTTACCAAATTAGCGACCTACTCTCTGTGAGGAAACTATATATTATTAAAACTATTCTTAATAAACACAAATCCCTTCCATATGACCCTAGACTAAATTTAAAAAGAAGAAAAGACCTAGTAGCAAATGTTCCACAAACTAAAACTAAATTTGCCAGTATTCAATACAAAAAGCGCTCTGCTCAGATTTACAACAGATGTAATAAAGTAACTTACATACACACAAAAAAACAACATGAATGCAAAAAAATACTAATTGAATGGATTAAACCACTTAGTTATGAAGACACAGAGGCTTTATTGTTATAAATACACAACATCACTAGGCATATTCTCAATGCCTTTCACTCATATTGTCATTCTCTCAACCACACACATTCCACACACATTCACATACACAACACACATACATCCTGATTCACACACAATTCCAGTATTTCACGCACACTTTGCTTAACCTTTAAATGTAACCCAATGTAGTTTTAAGTTTTTATTTTATTTTTATTTGTATAAAAAAAAATTAGTAATTTGGTAAAATAGAAATAAACAAGTATTTATAAGTACTAATAATGTATGGAAGAGCGGAATCTCCTAATACAGGCTTTATACGCTTAAAAGGAGGCTCCAATCACCACTGATGTTTTTTGCACACTTGTTGATTCCAATAAACCTTTTTTAATTTTTTTTCATTTTTTTTCATTATAAATTCGAAAGTAACTCTGTCTGTCTGTAGGTTACCTTTTCACGCCTAAACCACTGAACGGATTTCGATAAAATTTGAGAGAGTTTTTATCCCGATATTCCCTCGGGATCGACACTTATGCGGGTGAAACCACGGGGCGCTGCTAGTAAATTAATTAACGAATTAATGGCCAAAGCACCCACCAGCTAGACACAACGAGAAATGTAAACGAGGGTATAAGCCTTATAACAAATTGCCTTGTTACGGTAGAGGAAGATGAGAGTCAAAATGGCGGGTATACCTTAACTAATCGAATCCTTCCATTTACCAAAAAAAATTACCTAAATTGTACTATTTAGTACAATTTAGGTACATTTTTTTGGCATTTTTGTGACAGAACATCACAAATTATTTGGCTGGCATCTTTATGCGTCACAAAATCGTCACTAAAAACTGGAGTAGCAGCCAGCTCCCTACCTCGGTGGGCTGAACGTTCTGATGTACATCAATATGGCGGGTGTACCTTAATTTTAATACAATTTCGTTCTGAAGAAGGTACAATTGTTTTAAACCTAGATACTAAATAGTACATTTTAGGTACATTTTTTTGGTGTAATTATATTTTATGAGTAATGGTTAAATAATAAAATACTACAGAACACCCGCCATCTTGACGTCAATATAGCGGGTGTACCTTAATTTCGAAATAATTTCGTTCTGAAGAAGGTACAATTTTTTAAACCTAGGTACTAAATAGTACAATTTAGGTACATTTTTTTGGTAAATGGAAGGATTCGATTAGTTAAGGTACACCCGCCATTTTGACTCTCATAGAGGAAGTGTCTACCGCCACAGCCTGAAGTCCTGAAAATTCTGGACTTAGCCATGAGTAGGTATTAATAGAAAAATAAAATACAGAAATTATTTGACAGATAACATGCAGTGCTGATTATTAAAAGCTCCTTGATAAATAAAGTTTAGTAAAAATATACACAGAAATATCAATTCAACATTTAATTTTTAATTTCGTAGAAAATCTACACTTAGAATGTCGAATATTTGATACTGGGACTCGAGTCGAAGGATTTCTTATACAATTCAATTTTGGAGCCAATATTTGCTCACTTCGGAGAAATACAGTTATGGAGACTGTTTGAAAAGTAAAATGGAAATAGTTGCAGTGTTACGGAAAATCTCATAAGCATGACACGTTTAGAATTTCAATGTAAACGGGGAAAATGGATTTTGATATTAAATTTCAGGTGGAAAATGTAATATGGAAAATTTTACGAAGAAAACTTGTTCGTTCACCGTCGTTGTGTTTGTAATTCCATGATTTGTTACCTATAGATTCTTTTTCATTCAACATCGAAGTTAAATCATTTCGTAGTTTAAATTAGATCGATGAATAGAGGGGACTTTTCAAAAATTTGTAAGTTTGTCTTTTATTAAAAATCTTAGGGGACAGTCACACGTAGCCATTTGCGAAATTGATCATTCCCTTATCCGAACTCATTTTAGGGTCTGTGCAATATGTCTTTTTCTTCCATACTTTTAATCTCGGTACTCACCCGATTTCTAGTCATATTAACTTTTACACTCCATCCATCGTTTCTTTGGTCTTCCTCTACACTTATAGCCATTTGCAAAAGTAAGCCTTGTAATGTAGACTTATTATGGTCAGTCAGAAGAAAAAAAAACTTTCTTTTCTAGTTAGCGCTTTTCGCCACGACTGTAGATAGGTACAGTACTTCAAATGTGGGTAAACAACTAACAGCGAAAGTGACGGAAATTTTTATAGAACATTTATATTCACCCGTTTTTTGTCAGATGTATTGGATTTTGTTGAAAATAAATGAGAAACGGCTCGCGGAGTCACGACCGTCACGACATATTGTAGCAATGAAAGAATTCAGCCGAATTTCTGACAATTGATTTGCACGCTAAAACCGCTGAACGTAATGAATGAATGACATTTGGCACACAGATAGACCAGGACCTGAGTAAGGACATAGGCTACTTTTCATCCTGGATCGCAGACGTCGTCGAGTGCAACAACTAGTTAGTAATAAATAATTTGATAATATTTTTTTCTTCTTTCCGTGATTGAGTTTTATTTTCTTTCTTCAAACTTTGAAATCTTTCGTACCTACCTTAAGCACCAATACTAAAATCTTGAGCAACTATCTATCTGACTTTCAGAACCCAGTAACTTACCTACCTCTTTAATGTTTTTTGTGAAAGCCTCACTATAGAGAATAACTAAACATAAAATAAAAATGTCAGTTTTTTAAATTTAAGAAATAAAGCAATAGTTTTAATTACATGTAACATGTGAAAAAGTGTCAGTAAAAAAATAAATATGTTAATAGTTACAAAAAAAGGAGCTACGTCTGCCAACAAACTGTGTTGCAGTTTGGCGGAGGTAAATATAATATGTAAAAAATTTTTTCTGTGAATAAACACTTTTTTTTTTTTTTTTTCGTAACACGATACCCCTTGGCAGGACTGGTTGTCAGCATTTCAGGCTTCTGACTACCCATAGCGACTGTCAAAGATCCACGAATGACAGCCGGGACCTACGGCTTAACGTGCTCTCCGAGGCACGGAGGTGTCTCGATAAATAATGAATGGTCACCCATCCACGAACCGACCTCGGTAAGTGTAGCTTAACCTTCGATCGATCCGTGCGGCTGTTATTATGTAGCCGATAGTCAATATCTTTATTATACTCTGCTCTCAACTGTACATTAGAGCTTCACCGCCCATATTTAAAAAAGCTACCGTATGTCTAATCTGCGTTCGAGATTTGTTTGCCAAAAATGTAAACAAATATGAATTAATGGAAAAAATAACTTTAATTCTTACACAATAAAGTTCAGTTTACGCTACCTACAACTACAAACATTTTTATAACTTTGTCAATAGTGCTAGTCCCTCTGAAATCAACTTAATAGTCATTGAAATAAAGTTGATATTTGTTTAACTTGAAATAGGGTGGAGGTGGGCAGTACTGCGCACTTTTACTGTACATACAGCCCCATTGTCGTCGCACTGACCGACTCTGTTAATTGGATTCTGATAAGTAATTGTATTGAATTCTCCTCTATCGGCAAGAGAGAGGCTTAGATTACTGGCGCAACCAATTTTGGGGATAAATTGGTTTGTGTCATATAAACTAATTTGTGGTTTATTTTGGTAAGACACGTGCAAGTTTGCCATCATAAAAATACATAGATCTAGATAGATAACTTAAAAAGAAAGATCTAAACCCGTATTTAAGTCACGCCTTTCTGTGACTTAAGTAGTCCATTTTTACACAGAAAAGGATGACTTTAGGTCACACGAAAATAGTATATGATACGTGTGACTTAAGTAGTCTATTAATGCAGGCGTTTACCATTTAGAATTTTGAAATTTCATCGATTATTTTTAGGTGATAAGCACAACAATGGTGCCGATTCTGTTTTCTACAAACTAAACTAAATTTAAGTTTAGCGCATCTTTTTCTTTCCATTTCATTAAGAAAAGGACAGATGATAAATTTTAGTTTAGTCCTGTCAAATTAATCAGCGCCTGGTGTAAATGTAATTTATCTATATATGTATGTATTTAGAAATATATAAGTATGTTTATCAGTTGTCTAGTACTCATAACACAAGCTCTGCTTAGCTTGAGACTAGACGGCGTTGTGTGATAGTTGTGAAATATTATTATATTATTATTTTTTTTTTTTTTTAGAGATTTGTTTTCCTCGGCCTAGCCGGATAGCTGATGGCACGGGCCTAAGCCAAGTGTTCATCAGTGGGATTAAGTGTTGGAGTAATATTAGATACTGCGTGGTTATCCGCAGTAGGCTGTATGTTAGCCGAAACTATATTTGAGTGGGAGGGATGGTGCAAGTTATCGGACTCACACTGGAGGAATTTTCTTACTAGTCTACATGTATTGAGAATCACTGCCTTCTGCAGCAGGTGGTAGGTGTTAGATGGCAGGTTGAGAGAACTATATTATTATTATTATTGACGTAATTTTAGTAGACAAGTTTTTACTCACGTCTAAACTTGTATGGAGTAGTGTCAGACGCTGATTAATTTGACAGGACTAAACTAAAATTAATTCTCTGTCCTTCTCTTAATGAAATAGAAATAAAAAGATGCACTGAACTTAAATTTAGTTTAGTTTTAGTTTGTGAACAAGGGAATCGGCACCAGTATCGATCATATTACTCGCTTAGTTATTTTTGTCTTTTAGTTTTTACAAGCCTGCACCTTCATTAAAGCACTATAATTCTGAATTATTTTGAAGGAAATCCACTACTTCAGATTTTAGAAAAATTTGTCCGCTCAATAACGTACAGTACAGTCAACAAAAGAGATAAGTATGCAGGATCGTCGGATATAGTTGAAGTTTAGTAAGAAGCCGATGGATGTTCGCGAATAAAAATTAATTTTAATAATAGAAAACAAACAGCTCATTTATCAAATAAAATTTCAGTCGACAACATCTACCGGTTTCTTACTAAACTTCAACTATATCCGACGATCCTGCATACTTATCTCTTTTGTTGACTGTACACAACAACAACAACAACAATGGCAAAATTTAATACATTGCTACTGTTAGTGGCTTACGCAATTACCCCACAAGCATAAGTTTTATTAGCAGCCATTCTCACCTCTATCATAAAGTCATCTAATTCAGTTATTAGCAAGCAAAAAAAGCCCTTTGTCCTTTACCTCACAAACCAGTCACCCGCAGTACACTTCAGGACAGATGAAACCGCCCAGTTAACGATTTAATTAAAGCTGTTAATTTTTTTTTCTTTTTCCTTTCACCTCGATGAAAAGTTCTTGGAAAATTGGCGTCAACGGAAAACATTGAATAAAACGAAGGCTTATACCAATTTAGCTTTATGCAAAGTTTTTGACTCAAACTTTTCGGTGTTTTGTTAGCTTTATTAAAAATTGGGTTGGCTGTTTGGTGAGGTGTTCTTTGTTGTTCGCTTTTGTGCGTTATTAAATTATCTTATTTTTTAATATTTTGGGTGTCTAAGAAGAAAGGTTACCGATCTTTATAATTTTTTTATTAACGTTTATTTTTTGGGCCATAGCCGAAACAGCTTTTGGTAAAGGATGATTAGTTTTGTTTTTTAAATTATTTATTCATATAATGTTGTGTTTGGTCTAGCAACTTTGAAAAAAAGGGTTAAGTACCCAGTAAGTTTCAAAAAAGGATCGTGACGTTAAAATCATAGTCATTGAACAATTTAGTTAAAAATACTCTAGTGTCCTTTTTACCCTACTGTGACGCAATTTTTAGAAAAAAAAAACCAAAACATACATGTATCGTGGGACACAAATATGAAACACAAAACTGCCTAAAACATTCCACAGACACAAAAACTTAATATACTGTCCACAAAAAGGAAAATTTACTACCAAGCTTGTCTTAAAGAATACAAATGTCGGACAAAAGGCACCTACTTCACATGCCAAACGTCAAGCTGCCAGTCACCGAGTCACTTGTCTATCCGACAGAATAATACATGAATACATTTACTCAAACGTGAACTTGAATGCCTTTGTCTCTTAGAAGGAAAATATTTTAATAAAGCATAAGAAAAAAGCTAGATATTTTTTTCTGGTACGATTTGCATAAGGGGACAGAAAACTTGCATTTATAGGCCATGCAATAATGACATACACAGGTGTTTACAGGGGTTGGCAGGGTTATTGACGCTCAACCAGTTACCATGGATTCAGTAGGTACATGATTTTGAACCCCCCTACGATTTTCACCGCGTAGGTAATGCACATTTCTATGAAACAGCAGATTTTTTTTCCGACGAAAAATTTCTTCGCTAGGGAAAAAAAAATTAGAAACATATTTAGAATTGTCTAAACAACCGCACAGTCAGGTGAAAAAGGTAGGCAGCTTAGCAGGACTGAGAGACCTTACATTATTTTGAAATAAAATGTCTGAGAAAGTTTAGTTGCTTCAAATACTGCTGAAGTTTCAGTTTAGTTACAAACTTGAAGTGTGCAAGCTTTACGGCTTCACAACTGAAACTATCGTAAGGCAATGCCAACAAACAAGTAAGTTTGTCACGAGTTTGCCAAGCCCTTCAGATTACATAATAAGTTACATAATGACATAAATAATACATTGGTTTGAGTTCTATGAAATGTTAAATTTATGATTATGACATTTATTTTTACCGGCTGTCATTCGTGGATCTTTGACAGTCGTTACGGGTCGTTAGAAGCCCGAAAGTCTGACAACCAATCTTACCAAGCGATATCGTGTTACAGTAACTGGGTTATGGAGGTCAGATAGGCAGTCACTCCATGTAAAATACTGGTATTCAGCTGCATCTGTTTAGACTGGAAGCTGATCCTAACATAGTTGGGAAAAGGCTATCCAGATGATGACATATTTTATATACTTCACATTATTAGATATTCTAATTACATCCCACACATACCTTTAAGAGTTTTAACTCTCATTAGAAGTTGATTTACATGTAACACTCAATTCACTCCTTTTAATTTCCGTAACCAAGACAGAAGCCTCATAAGCACTCAAATATAAGCCTTATTGCCATCAAAAATATGCCTATCAAGGGTGGATTTTCCCTTAAATAAATAACAATATACATGAAAGCCTCCACTGGTTTAGGTTCTGATTTGGGATAAAAGGCGAGAGCATTCAAGCGTACACTTCACAGGCTGGCGACCGCGTGCTAATTTTAAACTCGGCCCCAAGTGTAGGGTTTTATGTACACTGCCGTGCAATGTGAAGTATACATTGTGTAAACAGCTAGTATACGAGCTTATGCGGGAATGAAAATAAGGGTGCATCATTTTCATTTTCGGAGAACCCATTTTTTTTTTTTTAGTTCTCTGTCTGTAGGGTTTTGTACACTGATTTTTGATTTTGAAATTTCTTTATTTTAACATAAACAAAACAGATAAAATGACATTCAGATCTTATTCTAAAAGCATTCAACCTTATAATTGGGTGTTTTGTGCAGACTATGGCGCCTTTATAAAACATTTACGTATACATAAATTAAGTAATGTACAAAAAACTTCTTGTTATGAATCAGAGTTATCATATTACTTACGTTAGTTAAATATTGTACTGTTCAGCGCGATGATTAGACACAAACGCACTTTATAACACATAATTAAACTATTTTTTAAGATTGTAACAAAGTACATTAATAGAATTAAATTTTAACCTTGACAGATCTATAATTGCACTAAAATGCAAATGAGCTTCGTGTACTGAGTAAGATTCGTTGTAAATCTACCTACATTTAGAGCGAACATAAAAACAAAAGTCCGGTCATGGAGTCGTATCGGTTTTGTACACTGCCGTGTAATGAAAAGGTACAGGTAGAGGTAATTAAGTAGAGTGAAGTTTACAAATTGTGGAGTTGGTTTTTGAAGCTACTCTACTAACATCATGTGCACTGCCGTGCAATCACACAGATAAATACTTAATTTTTTCTATAACATAGCCAAATGGCTGTAGGTATATGCAAATGACAATATTATAATTATTTGACTTGTAGTCTACGGTTATTATTTATTGAAGTAACAAGAAACTAAAATATGTGAACTGCGATGATTTAAAAGACAAAAATATACAGTGCTGTGATTCATATAGCCTGTCAACGTGAACTTGTAAATAAAAGACCACGTACACAAAAGTGAAATATGAAAATCTGTCTGCAGCTATTTTTGTTCACTGAAAAGATGTTTTTATAAGTCATCATCTGCCTAGCCTTTCCCCAACTATGGCTTCCAGTCTAACCGGATGCAGCCGGATGCTGTTGTTATAAGTACTGCTTCTATTTAGATTAAAAAAAAAATGTATGGTAGCATTTGCAGTAGCTACCCAAAGTTATTTAATATTTATATAAATCCGGTGGACATTGCAGATAGTCTAAAATTCTATTTATAATAAAAAAAAATACAGCCTACGAAAATACAAAACATCATTTCACCAGGAAAACAAACAGACTTCCACAAATAACACAAATTCACAACAACACGAGCCTAACTAAATACCTAATGTAATTTATCGAAGGGTCCCTTTTCCATCCAGATAGTGTTTACCTAAAAAGGTTGTCCTAATGATGCCTATTTTCGGCCGCCAGTGTTTGAATTTCATAAAATATGTAATAGTTGCTCATAATATTATTATTAAAATAAATTTAAAAGGTCCTAAGGTTAAGGAGCTACGGCGCCGGCGCAAACGTTTAGTTTTCGTTGTTTAGTTTCTCTGTTTTGGTATGAACATGTTTTAAAGGCACGATTTTGTTGCTATTTCTTGATCGGTAAAATAATTTACGTATAAATAACATGCATTATATACTAGTTTTGTAAAATATAATTTAAAAAGAGTGTCCATGGAGTTTCTTGCCCGTTCTTCTCCATAGGTACCTACGCTTTGGAATGGGCAACTAGCTTCATATTTTCTGACTGGCCGACTTCTTGACAATTCAAAAATGCCTGTAAATGGTTGAATTGAAATAAATGCTTTGAGTTTGAGTTTTGAGTTTGAGTAGGTATTATATGAAGCAATAATGTCGTTTTGGCACGGTATTTGTATGTTTAGCTGTCATTGGTCTTTTTTAATTATTTTTACCTATTAAGAAAATATTATTATTGTGGTTTAGGACTTCTAAGTACAGACGCCAGAACATCAGGCTACCCGAAACTGTCAAATTTTGCTTTGGCGATAAAGTTGAAAATAATACATTTAATAATACAAAAAATAAAACCTAATAAGCAAAATTTGCATGCCATTAAGGTAGATCAAGGAGAACGTTATCTTATCACATGTTATGTTAACACCACTGTATACCCTTGATCAGCAAATAAATGATAAATAAATAAATAATAATACATTACATTTCTAACACCAACCACCAATCTCTTAAGGATGGTAGAAATCTAACTTAGAAAGAAAGTATTAATGATTCTAATGATTATGATTCTCTAAATAGTTACCTGTTATTGTCGCGAATCATATTTTGATCAAGATGCAATCTGACATTGACCTGCAAATTGCAAAAAAACGTAAGACCTACCCATTCATCTTAAAATAACAGTTTACCCGAGTAAAAAAAAAACAATAAATACTATATTCGTAAACTAGGAAGAACAGTTTCCCTATCAAATTCAAAGGAACATAGCTAACAAATGATTGGCCCAAAAGCCAATTTATTTCTATGCGGTCTCAATTTCAGCTCTTCAAAAAACTGGAGTGAGTTTTTTCAGAACAAAAACTTCGCAGTACTGGGTAGAAGCATTAAGGAAATTGCTTCAATATCTGTCTGTCCCAGTAACGAAGTGCGAAAGCCTTTTTCTGTTCGTCTGCCGTTCAGTTAATTATCGTATTGACTTCGTTCGAGGGTGCTGTGTGGTGCTGAATGGCGCTTGGCGGTTCCGTCAAAGTGTGAATTAAGGGAATTGTTATTAAGTTTGTTAAAACATTTAGCGACTTAAAAAAAAAATTACGCGGTTTTATGACTTGTGGGAATAAAGGAATTTCTCCATTTGAGTAACTAACTTTAATACTCCGAAAGTTTCCGCATCCGGTTAGACTGGAAGCCGACCCTAACATAGTTGAGAAAAGGCTAGACAGATGATGATGAGATTCAGGAAACTTTCACAGCCGTTTCTTCTTTCCACCCTATATATTTTGTCATGTTCAAATACCAATTCTCAATCCTGAAAAAATCTCTTGAAAATACACTGTTATTATCCATACTATTAACATAAATGCAATAGTAACTATGACTGTCTCGTTATGTTCGTCAGATAAGTAGCCTAGGACCAGAAAGTCATTAAAGGCTACTTTCATCCTGAATATTTGTTTAAAAAAAAAATTAGTTTAAAAAAAACTGAAAAGCTAAAAACAAGGCCATTTTAAATTAAATAAAAGTTGGAAGCAGGCGGGACCCATACCATTTTTTTATTATATTTTCAAACTCAAATGGGTCCCGCCTGCTTCCAACTTTTATTTAATTTAAAATGGCCTTGTTTTTAGCTTTTCAGTTTTTTTTAAACTAATTTTTTTTACCGCAGTCGGGTTTTTTAGTTTTTTTAATTACTTGTTTTTTATTTCCAGCTTTTTAGTTTACAAATTTGAAAGATTTCGCAGACGATTTACTTATGTATTAATTATAATAGCTGACCCGTAAAGTCACTCAACAGGGAACAAGAAATAATTATTTTATTTAACGTGTTTTTTACGATTTGTCACTTCGAATTACTTTTAACCATATAAGTTGTATATATTTTTGTAATCACCTTTTAAAACCCTTAATTTTGATACTTCACTCGATGGTATTAGAAGAAGAATAAATTTCGAACTCCACAATATGGCACCCTAAATCCGCCATTTTACTTTATTTTTGATTTTAATGTAGCCAGTGACACTCGCGCTACCAAGACAAATCTAAAGACGTATAATTTATTCAAATCCGTTCATTCGTTTAGAAGTTACGAGGGAACAAAGAATCGGACATACATACATACATACAGGTCAAACACATAACCCTCCTTTTGGGCTTCGCCGCAGTCGGGTAAAAATGTTGAAATACAAATTACACGCAAGCGAAGTCACGAATCATCATCATCAGCCTACAGCAGCCCACTGCTGGACATAGGTCTATCCTATTGCACACCATTCAACTCGATTCGCATAAAAAAATCGCGAAAACACGAAGAAAAAATCTGATTAAAAAAAAATTAATCCATCAAATTCAAATTTCGAATCGCCCTTATAAGCTAGTAATCAGGTACACCAACAAATCCAATTTTTTCGGTGCATAGGTACTTTCGACTAGCGATGGGCGACTCGAGTTATCTAACTCGAGTAACTCGGGTCAGACCGTAAGCGAGTCAGCCCGAGCTAAAATATTTGTAAACCGAGTTGACCCGGGGAGCGCGCGTGGCGGCTCGCGGCTAGTCGCCTTCGCCTAGCCCGCGAGTCGCGAGGCCCGAACCCCGAACCGTTCGGGCTTCGCGACTGGCGGGCATTTCGGAGCAGTTCGGAGTCGTTCGGGCCGAGCAACTCCGAGCGAGCTCGAATCACCCCGACCGACGATGACCGAACGTCCGAGCCGCGACTGAAAGAGATAGTTCTCGTTGTTGGTTTCCAGACGGTTAGGCCGAAAGAACTGATGAGAGAGTTTTTAAAAGTTGATTAGTTTGTATTACAGTTATTTTTATAGAGTTACCTACAAGGTATTTTTGACTGGTATTCATTCAGAAATAAGTGCCATTACTTAGATGTTGATTAGCTTTTTTTATAGGTGTTAGTTGATAGATACATAACCAAATACAAACGTAATTTTAGTTTCTTATTATTTACTAGGTAAAAAATGTTACCATTCTTTTGCGCTAGTAGTTCCTTTTGTGATGTTTTGTTTGTAAACACTTAATAAATAATAATAAACGTCTGATTTTTGAACGGGCTCAATTTTATTTGACTACCATTGACTCGACGCCACGTCGCCACTCAGCCCGCCGTACCCAACCCGACGAACCTTGAACGTAGCAAACTAGCAACCCGCGGAACGATGCACCGAGTTGAGTATTTACTGACTCGGACGGCGGACCCGGCGGGCGACGCGACGGACCTTAGGGCAGACTGAGTCGAGTCAGCTCGAGTTGCAACTCGAGTTGATAAGCGAGTCAACTCGAGTTACTCGAGTTACCAAAAAGTCGACTCGGCCCATCGCTACTTTCGACGCTATTAACGCGTATTCGTAAAACGCACGACATTTGTTCATCCTGAAAGATCCACTCTAGATAGAATTAGTCCCTCATGGATACTAAACAATTCCTATCAGACGACATCAACAATCAACAACAACTCATGTTGCTGTCCGAACCTACGTCACGCCAGACACCCTCGTCAGATTATGACATATGTTGCCAGCAGAAATAAAGCAGCCGCTACCTTGTAGGCTGGTAACATTATTTTTCGCTGATTGACGGTAATTATTTAAAATTCAGGTTTGACTTTTTTGGTGGGCCCTTGTTATCTGAGTTTGAATTGGTTTTGCATAAATGTTTCATCTGATTAATTAATTATGTTAAAAAGATGCAAAGTTATGACCGAAAATAAAATTTGCTTCGGTTCTATTGCCATGGCTTTCATTAGATGTTAAAAGTTGCATCCATCTTAGTATAGCAAAACTTGAATTTGAACGTTTTTTAAAAACGAGTTTTGGCTTTCAGGGGTCAGTTTCTGTCCTTTGATTTATCACCACTGTTCATAATCATACCAAGTATATTATGATAGTGGCGTTCACAAACTTAGATCCTTTCCTTCTGACAAAAATGATATCCGGGTCCCACTAGAGAATTATAGGCTAACTAGCTGCGCCCCGCGGTTTCACCCGCATAAGTGTCGATCCCGTAGGTATATTTAGATAAAAAGTATCCTATGTGTTATTCTGATAGGATACTTTTTATCCCGATATTCCCAAGGGATCGAAACATAAGCGGGTTTAACCGCGGGGTGCTGCTAGTACATCATATTTACATATCTAATACTTTCCAACGTAACATTTAAAAACGTCTCTATTACGGCCAACGGGCCAAGGGCATTTATTGAGTTTAACATCGCCTATAAGACTGCCATATTATACACATTTAATGAAGTCAAGTATGTGTATACTTAGGGCCCCGAGATGAATATCTTATTCTGTGATCGCGTTATCCGGTGTGACACGATAGATTTTTACGAGAATATGTATATTTTTACAGTCCCATTTTCATTCGGTTATCCTTCGGTATGGTTGTTTACCAACGTTGGGGTCGACTTCCAGTCTAACGGGGTGCAGCTGAATAGGTACCAGTATTTTTTACATGGACCGACTGCCTTTTTGACATCCACAACCCAGTTACTGGGTAACCCGATACTGTTTAGTAAGACTGATTGGCTCAGTTTTGGGCTTCTATCCGTAATACCTATCAAAGATCTTCACGAACCGACTGCGGCAACCGTATAACCGTCGATCATCATTATCATTTAGCCACGAGCGTCTCTCCTGATCCGTCATTGGTATCGCGTAGAAAATATTGATAGGATTATTCATATTTCCTATTGAAGATTAGAGTATAGCCTTATTGTAGAGCAGTGGTGGCCAAGTGGTGACGGCCGCGACTTACGAGTTGTAGGTCGTAGGTTCGAACCCAGACCGGCGCTTTACTTTGTGTAAATTATATCATCACCATTGCTCTCAAAACGGTGAAGGAAAACATCGTGAGGAAACCGGCATGTCCTAGAACCAAAAATTCGAAGACATGTGACATCTACCAACCCGCACTGGGCTCGCGTGGTGGATTACAGCCCACTCCCTCTCACAGAGAGGAGGCCAGTGTCCCAGCAGTGGGAACATTATAGGCTGATTATGTTATATTTCCTATTGACATAGAGAGAGAGTGTGAAGTGTAGTTCGCGTCATCGCGACAATGTAGCCGTAGCATTATAAACAAGTACTAATGTCGCTTGCAATGTTTGTTACTCAAGGAAATCAAAAGTACCGTATCACGACATATTGTTAGTAAGAACATTATCATTAAGGTGAATGGATAGTGGTAGACCGCGAAATTCCAATTTTCTTACGTTTTTTGCAATTTGCAGGTCAGGTTGTAAGTTAGTTTTCTACCATTAACACTTTTCCATATGAGATTGGTGGTTGGTGGTAGAAATCTAACTTAGAAAGACTCTAAATACGAGTATGTACAAAAAGCGTCACTATGTCCTAACCCCTCAAGTTTTAAAATGTTACACTGCTACAACATTGAATTCCTTACGAATAACCTAAAGAATACTTCAAAAAGAGTCCATTGTGTTGACTCGGATTCGAACCATCGCATCACCGAACGTCGTCATACTCATACCGGCAGTTTGACGAACTAGCCAGCGAGCCCATACGAATTGCGATGAAATTGTTATCTACTATCGGCTGAGTCATTATATCTTTAGGTCCCTGTCTAATCGAAAGATGTTATGATTTGAGGGTATCCATTAATTTTACTTACTTACGTTGTCTTTATAAAATTAATCCATACCTTCAAGTTAGAACTTTGTATACGTTTACTTAAAACGGCGAAGAGTAAACGACTACTATTTATCCATTATTTTTTTAAATGATTTCTGATTTTATGAGAACTAAAATAGTTGTTCTGTTTGTTGTAAAATAAGATCATAGTTTTGTTAAATAATAGCAATAATAAATATTATTAAATGATTAATAAAGTATTTCATTTTTCTTGATTTTTTAATTCTTTATAAATAATTACTACTTAAAACAAAATAGAAAAATATATCAAAATAATATAATGAACAAAAAGCACATTTCGTGCCTATATAGGATTTGAACTTCCAATCTTATGCACGGTAAGCGGTTTTAAAACCTCCAGTCTATTTAGATGATGAATAAGTTGTCGTAAATGTTAACCCTATTATTGTTGCTTGTCGTCGCAAAAGTATTGTTTTATTGAAAAAAACAATAATAAAAACAGAATTTAAAAAAAAACTTACTTAAACTTATTTATTCACTAAAACAATACATTATTTAAAATAAAATGTTTTTGCAAAATACAAAAACCAACTTGGGCCTATCACGGATTTGAACGCACATGTCTTTTGGGGGTAACTACTTAATGGAGCTGTGTGTACATGTTATTGTCGCGAATTATATTTTGATCAAGATACAATGTGACACTGACCTGCAAATTGCAAAAAACGTAAGAAAATTGGAATTTCGCGGTCTCAACTACCCATTCACCTTAAGTCCATCTATGTAGCTTTATAGTGCACAATGTTTAATAAATAAATAAAAAAATCATTAAATAAAACACTGAAATACCATTCGAATACGAAAATAAAATCCCAGCAATACCACATAATTTCCCATATATTCAAGTTCGCCAATTATTTTCAAACGCGACCTACATCCTCGACATACGATGTGCGACTACGCCTCCCCACTTCCGTTTCCCCCTCCTCTGACCGGATGCTGACGTCACTACGATACGGGACGCTTTGTGACAACCGGCCTACTTTTGTACCCCGTGATAAGTTTAAATGTGTCTTTTTTCTGTATTTATAGAACTGCTGTAACATTGTTGAAGCGTGCAATGACAATAGTAGGCTGTATTGTGAATCTGTGTCTGTAGTGACAACATGTTGATTTTTTATTTAAATATTTTTTTTGCTTCTACTTGGAATGAACAGGGTCAGGTTATTTAAGTATTTTAGAATATTTTTTTATTAGGTATACAGAAATTTCCACATGTTATCCAATGCCTTTAGAATTCAGGAAGATGTCTCGATAACTTAGTAATTGTTTGACGAAGAAATACCATATCAGGTGGATTTTTTTCTCAATATTCAACACGGTACAAATTCAACAAAATGGCGCCACAAATTGCAAACATTTACCAACTTTTTCTTTCTCTTCTACACTCCGTTTTATTGCGGCTTTTACCTTTCAAAGAACCTCTGTAACACGTTGATTGATTTAAAAAACCTGAAACCCTGAACGGAAGGCTAGTTTAAGTGAATTACCATAACAAAGGGGCAGGTAACCGAGTTTGGCAGGAAACAAGCACCATGTATACGCCTAAAATTGGCGGGTGGTGCACAAAGGGTGTTGCCAGCAGGACATGCGGGGAGAGTAATCCAATTTCTGATCGACATGGCAGTTTATAGACTAAGTGCGCTTTCACATTTAGGCGACTTTAGCAGCGCGACTGACGCGCGACCGTCGCCCAGTAAGAATTTCATATTATAAACCACGGAATAGATAAATAAGGTTGGAAAGGCCCTCGCTGCAATTTTGTACTAGGACCAGTGTCGCCGCTTGACTCCCACTATTTTAATTTCTACACATACGCAATACTATGTTTACAAATATTTCGCACACAACCAAATCACACACACATAAATCTCAGGGCAGATATTCGTTCGCCCACTAGCAATGAGCTCCCATAGGCATAGACACTCAAACACGCATAAATGCAATAAAAAATTTCATACACGCTAGTGCTTGACAAAGCCGATATTCTTTGTCGATAAATTATCTGATGAATTTATGGGGAAAAATGAAACATTTAATAAATATTAAGAAATAATTTTATTTTATTTTGATTAATTACAAATAATCACTGACCTTGGAATAAAACATATTTATTAAAGTAATTGGCGCTTGCTATTAATTGCGAACGAATTTAGTACTCGTCTTTGTCGGCATCCAGTTTCCTATACCTGTCACGTTAATCCATTGTTCCCTGGCGTTAGGTTCTTTAGGAAACCTAAAATTTATAATTTATTGCATAATTCAAATTCCTCAATTTAATTTTACTAAATGGTCTAAATAAAAGTTTTAAGAATATAAACGTAAATATTTAAATATAACAAAATAATACACCTATTGCATAAACTTAAATAAAAAATCAGAGATTAGTCCCTTTATAACATTCGGTAGGATTCATTCAATTATTAATATAATATTTAATTTACCTACTCAAAAAACGTCTAAATAAAAATATACAATCATTAATTAAATATAAAATAATCCAAAAATTATCTTTGTCAAACGTAAATATAGTCGAGAATTCTATCGATGATTTTATTTAACCACATGGTTACTTCACTATCGATAAACATGCGCCGTGCATCACAGCCAATCAGAGCAAAGGACGAAACGTCAACGGTTGAAGTGTAGAGGACGCAATGCATGCAGTACATTGTACGCGTACTTGGTCATTGCGTTGATTGAGCGAGTACACAGCGGGCAATGTATATTTTTTGTAAATTGTTGCAATAATGTTGTTAATGTTTGGTATTTCATAATGATCAGTATATTTTTATGTTTTTGACACATAATAATTAAATGTTATTTTGGACTTACCGATGGAAAGATATACCTCCTCGCTTTATACCTGAGGTCTGACTTTTTGTCTTACATGTTATAATTGCACAACACGGCATTATTAAGCGGAGTTCTGTTCTCCGAAGTATTCCGACGCGCACTGAACGCGGTGAATGTATGAATCGGTCGAGTTATGATTGTCGAATCATAACTGTGGCGCGCTTGCCCCGCCCACATTACCATTCCAACCTTATTTATCTATTCCGTGTTATAAACAGAAGCGTGCGTGAAGGTTTCTGCTTCTGCCGCGCTACTGTCGCGCTGCTAACGTTCTAATGTGAAAGCGGCCTAAAAGAGAAGGTGCAATATAATCTACTGAAATCGAGTGCAGTTAGGAATTGATATCAAAAGTTTTTAGTTTTATACCATTTGGGTTCTTAATTCTGAAGAGAAAAAGTTAGTTTTGCTAAGCATTTTTAAGTATATTGCATGGAGTTTTTTTTTTCATATTTGGTGTCATTAAACTTATCTGTGGTAAGCTTAGTAGATCCAATACGCCATGTTTTAAAATGTAAGGCTAAGTCTAAGCTTCTGGCTAAGTAATAACAGCCGCACAAGTCGATTGCTCAGGTTAAGCTAAGCTTGCTGCAGTCGGTCCGTGGATGGGTGACCATCATTACATATCAAGACCTCTCCCGGCTGTCATTCGTGGATGGTAGTCGTTACGGGAAGTCCAGCGGCACTAGTATTCAGCGGCATCCGGTGAGACTGGAAGCCGACCCCAACATAGTTAGGAAAAGAATAGGCAGACGATGATGTTTCAAAATCATCCCCTTGTTTACCCCCTTGAGGGATGATTTTACAAAAATGCTTAACAACTAAACTAATGTAATCTACCACAAAATAGAGTATGTTTTACCTCTGTCTCATTCACCGAGAAAAATGTAAGGAAGTGGCTTTTTGTTTACGATTCTAAGTGTGGCTAGAGTATATTATCTGTGGTGTGGCTGTAAGCCAGGTTACCCGCGCATTTATTCATTTTTCTTATAGGTAACTAGTAGAGACACTTACTGCTTTTAAACCATCAAGTCGAGTGGTTTTCTTACAATGCTTTTCTTCAACATAATGTAACTTTGTAAGTAGGTATTATGTTGGTGTAAGTACGGGCACTTATATGAAGACTGTAATATGCATAGTATAAAACAAAGTAGTTTTATTTTCTGTCGCTAAGAACGCTTACCTAGTTATTTGAAACTACACAATTGATTCCAATGCAGTTTTCACCATTATTTAGAGAATTTATTCCTTAAGGTTTATGTGTAAAATACATTAAGGTATAACTTAGATTTAACACACAAATCTCGATTTTTAGACATGTTGTCATTGCACTCGTGCGAAGCAGGGACGCTAAAACTTTTAATTTGTTTTTTTTTTATATTTTTTGAACGAAGTTCTTTAACGGAGCTTGGGGTAGGAGTATACTTGGAGAAATCGTCACGTACCTAACCAGAAAGCTTATGCCCCCTCCATGTAAGGTTACCATCCGTCCAGATTTGTCTTTTGAAGTGAACACTACTGATACTGAGAGGGAGAGAAGAACCTTCATTAAAATCAACAACATTTTACACAATAAAATTATTTTTTTTGGGAATTTCATCTCACATTTCAACCTATGAATCTATGAGGTTGTCGTCCGCTTAACCGGGCTTGAACACAATGCACAAAACCATTCTTTCCTTTTATACATCTTCATCTACAATAACTACATTAAGTTTGAGTTGAGAACGTTTCCGGTTCCGCCACGTGCCCCTCGGTTTCATTTCCGTGACAAGCGGGAACGGAGTGAGCGACGCTTTTGTTAAATAGGTACCTACGTGTTCTAAACTTAAAATTGTGTGATTTATGGTTTCTCTTGAATCTGTTTAGAAATTCAGCTTGGTCCTCAGAAATGATCTATTTTGGTTTTCCGGATGGGAAATCATCAAATGACCCCTCCCGCTCTGGGTGGAGCGCAAGGGAGTGTCAGACTTACTGACTAAAACCCACCCGTGTTCCTTCCTTAGCCCTTTATGTTCCAGGCCAGCGGTAACCCTTTCGGACAATCCCGCTGGTCCTCAGCAATGATTTAGTCTCGCCTTTCGTTTCGTCTATGAACTATCATCTAACGTTCTACGTTTTGTCAATGATTGATTTAGATAATATTATCATTAGTTTCATAATAGTGTTGACTTGAGATTTATTTTAGGGAACGCCTTGGCAATTGCCGTTAGCCATATTGCAGTAACTAAATGAATGAGGTAGCCACCAGGTTCAAATATGTGAACCATCCAATTGATTGCAAACTTTTACACAAAATAAACATCTGACGATACGAGTATGACAGACTCCCAATAAGGGCTGTTCATTTATTACGTAAGATAATTTTGATCACTTTCTAACCTCCCCCCCCCCCCCTTTTAAGTAAGAAAAAATAAGACTTGGATGAACTTTTTTTGGAAATTGAAAACTTGGAATTTTCGCTTACCTTTGTGATCTTAAGTAAGAACAACCGAGACCCCACCCACGCCCACGTAAGAAAAAATAAGACTTGTTCAGCCCCTTCCCACCTCATATCTTCTGACGTAATAATATAAATGAACAAACCCTAACCTTAATGAAGACATACATAAAAGCTTTTGATTTTCTTTATCCCACAGACGCAAAAATTCGAAGACATGTGATTTCTACCAACCCGCACTGGGCCCGCGTGGTAGATTATAGCCCACTCCCTCTCACTGAAAGGAGGTCTGCCCTGATTATGTACATACATACATATATACATAATCAGCCTATAATGTTCCCACTGCTGGGACACAGGCCTCCTCTCTGTGAGAGGGAGTGGGCCGTAATCCACCACGCGGGCCCAGTGCGGGTTGGTAGATGTCACATGTCTTCGAATTTTTGGTTCTAGGACATGCCGGTTTCCTCACGATGTTTTCCTTCACCGTTTTGAGAGCAGTGGTGATGAAAATAATTTACACAAAGTAAAGCGCCTAGCTGTCTGGGTTAGAACCTACGACCTACAACTCGTAAGTCGCGGCCGTTACCACTTGGCCACCACTGCTCTACTTGGCCACCACTGCTTTCCTGATTATGTACCTATGCAAAGCCCACCCTTACTTATACCGAAACTTAAAAGACGCACGTCACACCTACATCAACCACTCTACGTCACTATATGTCTACATTATCTTTTAATCTTACCTATTGAGTACTAGACAAACACCGCCAGAGGATACGTCACTCTGATGACGTCACTATCTCACAAGGATAGTGACGTATCCTCTGGCAGTGTTTTGTGACGTAGGTTGGTGCCTATTTAGTAGTCAGGTGATGTGGGAATTTAGTATTGTTACCTGTAACTAGTGAAAAGCTTTGGGAGAATCGATAACGGTGGTGTTGCGAATGAAGTCTGTTGACAGATAATGGTTTCGGCATTTTAAGATGAGAGAAGATTCTTAAATCTAGAAGATGATTATTTGATTTTTGTGTGAATATCGTTGTTGGGGACCAAATATGCGTTGTTTCCTTGGCTTAACATCCTTTAGACGTGTTTTTGAAGTGTGTATAATGTTTTTAAAGGACCAGTCAGATACTTAAGTGTGCATACACACGAACGAAATTTATTTATTTACTAGCTGCGCCCCGCTGGAAAAATCGGGATAGAAAAAAATCTAAAAAAAATCAGCTGTTCCCAACATTTATAATTCCCTACATGTATAACTCGTCAAAATGTAGGGAACAGCTGATTTTTTTTCGCGATTTCAGGTTTCTTCCCATAGTAAAAGTTGTTCATAATGATGAGTACAATGACCTCTTCAGAGGTTATTAATGTTTTACCAATACCCTGTATACGCATAAGCTTGTCAGTCTAAAATGGATGTCACATATCTTCAAATTTTTGGTTCTAGGACATGTTGTAGGTACGACCTACAACTCGCAAGCCGATACCGATACCAAGTGGTCACAACTTATCCCATTATTAATAACATTTTCTCGTTGTTCCAGACCTCCAGTTCCCAATAGACGTGTCAGGCGTACAGAATGACCACCCGTTCTTAGACGCCGACTCCCTTCAGTCGTTGTTCAGACGTCTGACGGCGCTGAACAGATGTGCCAACATGAAGTTAGAACATCACCACCATCAGAAGAGATCGGTAAGTTACTTAATGTAAGTTTTATTAGTTAGTAGCAGCGCCCCGCGGTTTTACCTGCATAAGTGTCGATCCCGTGGGAATATCGGGATAAAAACTACCCTATGTCCTTTACCGGGACTCAAACTATCTCTATACCAAATTTCATCTAAATCGGTTTAGTGGTTTAAGCGTGAAGAGGTAACAGACAGACAGACTGACACACTTTCGCATTTATAATATTAGTATGGATTGTGTGCCATGTTCAAAATGTGGTCTACGGTGTGTTTAAAAACCGATGTAATTATATGTTTAAAAAATATGGTAGATTCTAAGAATTTACGGCAAGTAAGATTGGGAATAAACGGTAAAAATTACAGTGTACAACTTTCAATAAAACAACCATTCAAGCTCACAAATGAATGCATGCAGTCAGGGAATTGTGTATTTGTGCAGCATTCATTTTTTTAGCAGCACATTTCTTCTTGTAATGAAAGTTTTAGAAAAAGTTTTTTTCGAAGGAAATATTTTTTTTTATTGTATTTTGTTTAATCATGATTTTGTTTTTGTTTATGCACTAATAATAGTAGGTATGCCGTTCGGCTACGAGATAAAAAAACTTTTCCATTAAAGATTTTTATAAACCAAGTTAAAAGTAAAACAAACTTCACACAAAGCTGTTCTTGCCAAACGCGATCAAAAAAGTAAAAAAAAAAGTTTTTTAATCATTTCCCTTTACAGTAGTTATTATACACGAATTTATTTCAATAAAGATTTATTATTATTATTATTATTATACGTGAGTGTTTAATGTGCTTATTCTTCCAAGTAAACATGAAAACTTTGTTCTAAAAATTTTTCATATCAATGAAGTTTCATGAAATATTATTATCCCAAATTGTTGGAAAATAACGGTAAAGTACTGTCAACACACAGTGGTAACACTTGCACTAAAAAAATCGCTTTTACTGCTACACCATAGAGGAGTTGTTCATCCTTAAATATTTTATTTTATTTTGTAAGGGAAAACAAACAATAGTATATCCATACCAATATTATTAATTCGAAAGTAACTGTGTATGTATGTTACCCTTGACACCTAAACCACTGAACAGATTTCGATAAAATTTGGCGAGAGGATAGATGGCATCCTGGGAAAGGACATAGGCTACTTTTTGTCCCGGTAGTACGTTCCCGTGGTATAATTTCCAACACCTACGCGGGCGAAGCCGCTAGCAGAAGCTAGTGCTGCTATCCTAACTAATATTATAACTGCAAAAGTACCTAAGTCTGTTTGTTTGTTTGTTACGCTTTCACGCTAAAACGGCTGAACGTATTTGGATTAAATTTGGCACATGGGTAGACCATGACCTGGAGAAGGATATAGGCTACTTTTCAATACGGTAGACCATGACCTGGAGAAGGACATAGGCTACTGATCGCAGACGAAGTCGCGGGCAATAGCTAGTAATATTATAAACGCGAAAGTTGTGAGGATGGATTGATGTTTGTTACTCTTTCACGCAAAAACTACTGAACAGATTTTGATGAAACTTTCCAGTAATATAGCTTATATAGCAGAATAACACATAGAATACTTTTTATCCGGATATTCTTACGGAGTTAACACTTATGTGGGTGAAACCGCGGGGTGCTGCTAGTTCAAAATAAAAGTTACCGCTGATGTGCTGTCGTTAATCTACTGGTGATAGAAAAAAAACGGCTGGCTAATTTAAAATATTTCTTATTAGAAAAACTTATTTATAATAACAATAATACAGAAATAACAAATCATAAATAACGGAATGAATAAATCTAACAAAATAACTCTTAAAAAACAGCACTTTTCATCAAAATGTTATTACAATTTTTTTTTTTTTTTTTTTTTTTTTTCCTGTGGCAACACTACAGCTAACAGCTGTTAAAAATTTGTTCTTGTAATTTTAATCTTAAATATTTAATTTCGTTGTTTTTTAGGCCTATTTCCAACTACTCCTCAAGTAAATAGGATAATAATGTGTATATTGTGTTAGATTCAAATAGCTAGTGCAAATTAAGTGTAAATATTTCTATGTAAATCGGTGACAGTTACCGGCGTAAGTGAATTTTGCATTGTCATCTTGATATCAGGTACAATACTCTATATTTTACTTGCTATTAGTTTGTTTACGTACTACAATTTAACCAGCACTTAGTTTGTTCATTTTTAGTAAGACTTTATTGGTGCCAATGACCTTTGAACGTAAACATAACCTTGCATTGGTTTGGTGACAGAACTCCTTAGAATTACATCTAAATTTCATTTTTCCTTTTAAACTAATCATCTTCTCTACTGCTGCCACAACTACCATCTCTCTTCTAATTTCTTGTCGCTTCCTTACTAGTTTTAATCATGATTATGACTCGCAGCGCCCGTGCTCGCCTCGGAGAGTCCAAACTCAATGAGGCTTTGAGCGCCTTAAAGGCGTCAAAGGAGTCCTGTGACCAACTAATTAAGGAAATAGATGACAATGAAAAGGTGCTCTTTGATGCCCATGAAAAGAATAGGAAGTTAAAAATTGAAATGGCTCAGATATATAATCAATACACTGATGCCATAGAAGAACGGGATAGACTTCAACTTGTTGTGGACGGGTTCAGCCAGTGTAGCACAGAGTATGAACAAGCTCTTAGTCAAAAACATATATTACAACAGCAGCTACATGAGGCTCAAAGTCAAATAACACAACTTGAGACGACCAATCTTAACATCACCGCCTCGCTGAACCAAAGTCTGTACAATGAGTTGATGCCTATTGCCCCGTCAATGGTTTCTACCATAAACCCCACATACACTATGGATTTGACAGCTGATGATGAATCGAAATCATATAATTCAGTGAGGGTAGTAAGCAGTAAAAATAAACTTAAAAAATACATTAAAATTAATAAATACATTGTTAAAACACAAAAAATGGTAAAAAGACAAAAGTTCTTTATCAAAAACGTTAAATTGAATAGAGAAAGGTTGAATTTAATTAAACAATTAGACATGTATTCTTATAATTTGGAGCAGAGTACTAGGAAGTACAACATTGACACAGAGACCTTGCAATCTGAACTTGACCATCTACAGGAGAAACTTAGTTCAATGACCAACAAATATAATACCTCTGAAGACCTAATGAGGGAATATGTGTTGGCAATGAATGAGCTGGTAAACTCACAAAAAAACAACTGTGAGCATTGTCAAACACCAACCAATGTCACACCGGACCATTCATTGACAACTTGCAATACCACCTTAGTGCAGCCCTGTGTTGATTTGATAATTCCTTCTACTAATAGTTCGTATAAACAGTGTAAACAAACTTTAAATAATGATATTGTGTTATTTTGTGATGAGATCGGTAAGGACTTAGGACACTTGTTAACAGCTGAATATCCGGGACACTCAATAATAAATTACTGTATGCCTGGTTGTTCTTTGTTTCATATTATGAAAAAAATTATTAAATGTAACTTTACCCAGGATACAACTTTATTAATTTTTATGGGTAATAGGGGAAATGTAAACAAAGGAGAACTGCTCCAGTATCATAGAACATTATGCAACCTTAGTTTAAGAAAAGTTGTATTGTTTACATTCCCTTATAGTAACAGTTTGCCACAGGAAGAAAATAGCTTAAGATTTGAATTGAATATGACATTGCATAACTTGACATTTAATAATAACATGTTCCATTTAGTTGATATTAACAATTATGTTAGTAATAATTTCTATTTGACAAAAGATAGATATAACATTGTTATGTACTATCTTTCTGACTATTATAAAAGACAGATAGCTGTGTCGCTATCTTATTTTTTTTCTATTACAGCCAAAAATTTGGCTAAACAACTTGCTTCTTTTGAGCAATGCAATGACATTATAAATAATTCTGCCAATAATTTGGTCACTATTAATGACATTGCTAATAATTTAAATTAGAAATTAAGACAATAGAGGCAACCTCTAGCTATAATGTACGCAAAAAAAGCTTAAAATCAGTCAATAGTATCAACCTAGTGCATCAAAATATTCAAGGATTTATGAACAAAGAATTAGAAGTAGAATTATTTATGAATTTTAATAGTATTGACATACTTTGTATAACAGAACATTGGCTGAAAAGCCACCAGTTCTTGTTCAATTTTAATAATCACCAGGTTGGTAGTTCGTTTAGCAGAACAAATGCTATACATGGTGGCTCATTAATTTTAGTAAGTAACCAGCTCAAATTTAAAGATCGTATAGATATTGTGAGCCTATCAGTTGAGCGTACGGTTGAAATTGCCTGTGTAGAATTGGAGCACTCTATTGTATTAAGTGTGTATAGACCCCCTTCAGGATTGTATGACTGCTTTGAAAAGGTAATGGATGAAGTGTTACACAGGATTTGTAACTCAAACAAGTCCGTTATCATTTGCGGTGATTTTAATGTCAATTTATTAGAAAACTCAGGTTCTTGTAGTAAAATTTTAAGTCTGTTTCAGTCCTACAATCTTCTAAACCTATTTTTGGAGCCCACAAGAATAACCCCTACTAGTGCCACATGCCTAGATAATATATATACAGATATTATACCAAGCCACAAAGAAATTATAACTTTACTAGATTCTGATCATTGCGGGCAAAGGATTACTATTCAAAATCAAAACAAAAAAGTGGCTAAAAAGGATATCACTGTTAACCCCAAAACTGCAAGTCGCTTGGAGGCTTTTAAAGTTAAACTCATTGATAAATTACCAGTTTTGTCTATTCATGCTGATCCTAATCATCTTTATGATAATTTTTTTAATGTATACTGTAAACAATTTGATTCCACCTTTATTCCCAAGACTATTTCGGTTAATAGTAATGCATCGTTCAGTGATTGGGCTACCATTGGTATTCATAAAAGTAGAACACGGCTTTATGAACTGTACAATGAAAGGACTTATATTAACACTGATGAATTTAATTTGTATGTTAGAAATTATTCAAAATTATTTAAAAAAGTTTGTTATAAATGATAAATGATGATAAATGATAAATGATTTTTATTTCTGTAAGTAGGTTTGTACAAACACTTTTACACGTCAATCATATTTTTTTTTAAACTAGATGAGGTCGGCGTTTCCTAACTGACTATTCTGAGAAGAAAGGCCGAAACAAACTCAGAAGTCACAGTCTCTTTTAAAGTCCAGACAAAATCTTGGTCAGATCGTGTGAAGACCATGTAGATTGGTGTCTGAAATGGTCTTTTGAGGAAAGAACCACACAGATTGAGCGGACCTGTCCAATCAGTGCACGCATTTGTCAAAAATCGTGCAGCTCAACTCAGAACTTGAGGAGCTCAACGATTCGACGAACAATACCAAAGACAGGACATTTGGGTAGGCCGCATAAACTACTCAAACTGCCAGATCATGATTAAAACTAAGAAGGAAAAAAGAAATGACCCACATAGTCCTCACATTCACAATAATTAAATAAAAAAAATAAATAAAAATTACTTACAAAGTAAATATTCATGTCATTGTCTAAATAAAATTCATCAATGTCAATGTGTATATAAAAAATCCGGACATAATCTTTGAGGACCATGTAGATTAGTGTCTGAAATGGTCTTTTGAGGAAAGAACCACACAGATTGAGCGGACCTGTCCAGTCAGTGCACGCATTTGTCAGTAACCGTGCAGCTCAACTCAGAACTTAAGGAGCTCAACGATTCGACGAACAATACCAAAGACAGGACATTTGGGTAGGCCGCATAAACTACTCAAACTGCCAGATCATGATTAAAACGAAGAGAGAAAAAAACAAAAAAATTACCCACATAGTCCTCACATTCACAATAATTAAAATCATATAATACTTTATACAGTAAATGTACATGTCATTATTTAAGTAAATAGATACTTAAAAAAAAAAGAAAATTATTAAAGTGTAAAATAGCAAAATAAAAACAACATTCTAAACCTATTGGAGCAGCTCAATCCCAAGCCCTTTTGTCCTCAATATAGTCTTTTACAGTATAATAGGCTTTCTGACATAGTTTTCGCTTTATAAAAGATTTGAATTTATTAAGGCTTAGTTCTTGAATGTGGCTAGGAAGTTTATTATAAAAACGTATACATTGGCATCTAAACGAGCCACCTATTTTTTTGAGCCTTGTTGTAGGAACAACAAATTTGTGTTTGTTCCTAGTATTTATGTTATGGATATCACTGTATTTTTTAAACAGATTAATATTTTTATGTGCATACAAAAGATTATCATAAATGTACTGAGAAGGCACAGTCATTATATTAATCTCTTTAAATTTGTCTCTGAGGGAGTGTCTGGGACTTAATTTATAAATGGAACGAATTGCCCTTTTTTGTAAAATAAAAATTGTCTGAATATCGGCGGCATTTCCCCACAACAGAATACCGTACGACATCACACTATGAAAATAACTAAAGTATACTAAACGGGCTGTCTCTAAATCAGTTAAATCACGAATTTTCCTAACGGCGTATGCTGCAGAGCTAAGCTTTTTTGACAATTTATCTATATGGGGGCCCCATTGAAGCTTGGCATCCAACGTTATGCCTAGGAATACTGTGGTATCTTCAGGTTTCAACTCTTCATCCTTAATGAGAACACTAGTTTCTACTTGTCTAACGTGGGGTATGGTAAACTTAATACATTTAGTTTTTTTTCCGTTAAGAAGTAGGTTATTGACATTAAACCAGTTAACTACTTTTGCAAGGGCGTTATTTACATTGTCAGTAACCAGCTGCTGACGTTTGAGTTTAAATAAAAGTGAAGTGTCATCTGCAAACAACACTATATCATGTTCATCCCTTATGAGGTAAGGCAAGTCATTTATATAAATAATAAATAAAAATGGGCCGAGAATTGAGCCCTGGGGGACCCCCATTCTTACTACAGATCCGGGTGACCTTTTTCCGTTAACATCAACTCTCTGAATCCTATCACTTAAGTAAGAAGTAAGAAGATCCAGAGAGGCGTTCCGGATTCCGTAGTGGTGCAGTTTCCTGATTAATGTTTCATGAAGAACACAATCGAATGCCTTGGACAAGTCGCAAAAGATGCCCAAAGCATCGCATTTGTCCTCCCATGCATTATAAATATGTCCTAAAAGTTCAACTCCTGCATCGGTAGTCGAACGACCCCTTGTAAATCCGAACTGTTTGTTATGAAGTAATTTATTTTTATTAAAAAATCTTTGCAATTGATTTAAAATAAGTTTTTCAAAAATTTTACTAAAGGTAGGTAGTACTGAAATAGGTCTATAATTAGTAGGGTCTGATGTACTACCCGATTTAAACAACGGTATTATTTTACTGTTTTTCATAAGATCAGGAAACTCACCACGGTCAATACAATTATTAAATATAACAGCTAAAGTAGGTGCTACAATGTCTATAATCGACTTAGCAACATCCACAGAATTACCCCATAGATCTGCGGTCTTTTTAACATTTAACGTGTGAAAAGTTTTAATTATATCTTTACAGGTTACATATTGGAAGTGAAATTCAGAATCGCAAACTGGAACGTTTTCTTTAAGTAAAGACTCTGCAGCAATGGGTGATGAGTTAAGAGATTTAGTAGTTGATACGGGAATCTCTGCAAAGAAATTTTCAAAGGCCGCGGCGACTTGACAATCTGATTTAATTATATTGTCATCAATAACAAGGCTGTAGTCACTACTTCGGGTGCATGACCTTCCCGTTTCGCTATTAATGACATTCCAAGTCGTTTTAATAATGTTGATTATATTAATAAACTTGCCGTACCTCATAAAGGATCATCATGATATAGTGTTGTTTGCAGATGACACTTCTCTTTTGTTTAAACTTAAACGTCAGCAGTTGGTTACTGACGATGTAAATAGCGCGATCTCGAAAGTAGTCCACTGGTTCAATGTTAATAATTTGCTTCTAAACGAGAAGAAAACCAAATGCATTAAGTTTACGCTACCCCACGTAAGGCAGGTGAAAACTAATGTGTTGATAAAGGGCGAGGAATTGAATCCTGAAGACAACACAGTATTCTTGGGCATAACTTTGGATGCTAAGCTTCAGTGGGGTCCACATATAGATAAATTGTCAAAAAAGCTAAGTTCTGCAGCATACGCTGTTAGAAAAATTCGAAATTTAACTGATATAGAGACTGCCCGTTTAGTGTACTTTAGCTATTTTCATAGTGTAATGTCGTACGGTATTCTATTGTGGGGAAATGCCGCCGATATTCAGACTATCTTTGTTTTGCAGAAGCGAGCTGTTCGATCAATTTATAAATTAAGTCCGAGACACTCTCTCAGAGACAAATTCAAAGAGATTAATGTAATGACTGTGCCTTCTCAGTACATTTATGGAAATCTTTTATATGCCCATAAAAATATAAAATTGTTTAAAAAATACAGTGATATCCATAATATAAATACTAGAAACAAACACAAATATGTTGTACCTACAACCAGGCTCAAGAAAATAGGTGGCTCGTTCAGATGCCAATGTATACGCTTTTACAATAAACTACCAAGCCACGTTCAAGATCTAAGCCTTAATAAATTCAAATCTTTCATTAAACGTAAGTTGTGCCAGAAAGCCTTTTATACCGTTAAAGATTATATTGAGGACAAAAAGGCTTGGGATTGAGCTGCTTCCAATTTCTGCATTTTGAATGATTTTTTTCTTTTTTATATACACATTGACATTGATGAATATTTTTTTTTTTTAACAATGACATTTGCTTACTTTGTAAAGTATTATATTATTTTTTCATTGTGAATGTGAAGACGATGTGGGTCATTTTACATACTTATATATATATTTTTTTATTATTCTCTCTGTTCTGTTTTTTTTTCTCATGGTCTGGCAGTTTGAGTAATTTATGTGGCCTACCCAAATGTCCTTTCTTTGGTATTGTTCGTCGAATCGTTGAGCTCCTTAAGTCTTGAGTTGAGCTGCACGATTTTTGACAAATGCGTGCACTGACTGGACAGGTCCTCTCAATCTGTGTGGTTCTTTCCTCAAAAGACCACCTCAGACATCGATCTACATGGTCTTCATATAACCTGACCAAGATTATGTCTGGACTTTAAAAGAGACTGTGACCTCTGAGTTTGTTTCGGCCTTTCTTCTCAGAGTAGTCAGATAGGAAACGCCGACTTCATCTAGTTATAAAAAACATGACTGACGTGTAAAAGTGTTTGTACAAACCTACTTACAAAAAATAAAATCATTTCATTTCAAATCATTTCATTTCATTTCAAAATTTAATCAACCAATGAGAACCTATTACTGCCTATTAGTTAATTATAACCATCATTACTCAAAAATTATTCCCACAGACTTTAATAATTACTGCCCAATAATTAATATTTAAGTATGAATCAATTTGCAGTTAATTACATATTTTAGGGAATTGATCGTGTTCATGGAAAATTTTAATTTAATCGATCTATCAACTTCAAAGTATTTAAGCCTGTTCTAAGATTAGTACCTAATACAGAAATAACTGTATGGAGTGTTTTTATGGCATTTTAACTAATCGTATAATTTTATCTATATACAGGGTTATTGGTAAAACATTAACAACCTCTTAAGAGGTCATTGTACTCATCATTATGAAAGACTGTTACTATGGAAGCAAATCTGAAATCGCGAAAAAAATTCAGCTGTTCCCTACATTTTGACGAGTTGTACGAACATAGATGTAACAGCAGATTTTTTAGGGTTCCGTACCCAAAGGATAAAAACGGAACCCTATTACTAAGACTTCGCGGTCTGTCCGTCCGTCCGTCCGTCTGTCTGTCACGAGGCTGTATCTCAAGAACCGCGTTAGCTAGACAGTTGAAATTTTCACAAATTATGTATTTCTGTTGCCGCTATAACAACAAATACTAAAAACAAAATAAAATAAATATTTAATTGGCGCTCCCATACAACAAACGCGATTTTTTTGCCCTTTTTTGCTCGATATCAATAATGGCAACAGGTAGGCCATTGAAATATTCACAAAATACTCAGTTGTATTTTTACTTTAATAATAAATAATAAAATAAATATTTACGGGGGGCTCCCATACAACAAACGTGTTTTTTTCGGCGTTTTTGCCTTGTGGTACGGAACCCTTCGTGTGCGAGTCCGACTCGCACTTGGCCAGTTTTTTTTTATCAACGCACAGTCTGAACCGCTAGTCCTAGAGACATGAAATTCGGAGGGTGTGTTTTTTATGAAGAGTAGGTATCCACTAAGAAAGGGTTTTTCGAAATTCCACCCCTAAGAGGGTGAATGGGGGAGGGTGAAATTTCACGCGGTCAAGTCGCGGGCAGAAGCTAGTATTTAATATAACAAAACCATTTAGGCGCTGCGTATTATAAATTTAATTATAAATGACTTTTGAATTTGACACAAAAGATATAATTACGAAGAACCATGATTTTTTGGTAACGAAACCTCGCCAAAGCCAAAGCAAGTCACAGTATATCCATACTAATAGTATTATAAATTCGAAAGAAACTCTTGTCTGTCTGTCTGTATGGTACCTTTTCACGCCTAAATCACTGAACGGATTTCGATAAAATTTGGCAGAAAGATAAATTGCATCCCGGGGAAGGACATAGGATAGTTTTTATCCCAAAATTCCCACGGGATCGACACTTATGCGGGTAAAACCGTGGGGCGCTGCTAGTACCTAAACTATAATATTACCGTGGTACAGTTGATATTTATTAGTAAATAAAAATAGGGATAAGCTTTATGCTTCATTGTAATATTGTTTTGTCTTAAAAAGACACCACAAAAAAAGACCGTAAAAGATTGAGTAACACAAGTAAAAGTACCTGTAGAAAAGTATTTAAAAACGTTACGCGATTTATTTGTGAGTCATAAAAAAATACTTTAATTTTTTTTAATGAAAACCTGAACAGTGCTTAATTTTTTTTTAACCAGACTTTAGATAAACAACCTAGAAAGTAAATAATAGTTATTACTATTTAATGCTGTAAGTTATATGTAAAAAGAAAGTGCAAATGACAGTAGAAACTAATTGGCCGTATAAAGACGTTATTTATTCATAAATAAACATTACAATTTATTGTAAATACTTGACTTCCGGTAGGTTCAAGAAAGTTTTAAATATTATTTGCGCCGCAATTATGCGAAAAGACATTAAATTCATAATTATTATTATTGCTAGTGTGTAGTTAGCATTTTCTCTACCTTTGCTTAAAATTCCATTTCCGTGATTATAATAAAACCTTGTATATTTGAGACAAAGGTTCTAAAGATATAGCTATATTATAAAATATATACGGTCGAATTGAGAAACCTCCTCCTTTTTTGAAGTCGGTTAAAAATTTATAAATGATAGTCGCTTTTCATGTAAAAATATAGTTATAACTTTTCATCGTCATGATTTTAGCCGAAAGACGTCCAATGCTGGACATAGGCGTCCCCCAAGCACCTCCACTTCGACTGGTTCTGTGCTTCTCGCATCCAACGGGTTCCTGCGGCCTTCACAAGGTCGCCGGTCCACCTTGTGGGAGGCCTTCCAACGCTACGTCTTGCGGTACGCGGTCGTTACTACATTTCGGCTCCATTGGGCATCTGTTCTGCGAGCAATTTGCTCTGCCTACTGCCAGTTAAGTTTGGCAATTCTTCGGGCTATGTTGGTTACCATAACTTTTTACTGACTTTAGATTAATATTCTATTTTAAAGGTACGATCTTACACATTGACACTTTAGTAAACTAAAAAATATACAAAGAATATCTAAGTTACATTTTATAGCAAAGAATTAGATGCATAAATGTACAAAACTGGCCAAGTGCGAGTCGGACTCGCACACGAAGGGTTCCGTACCACAAGGCAAAAACGCCGAAAAAAAACACGTTTGTTGTATGAGAGCCCCCCCCCCTTAAATATTTATTTTACTCTGTTTTTAGTATTTGTTGTTATAGCGGCAACAGAAATACATCATCTGTGAAAAATTTCAAGTGTCTAGCTATCGCGGTTCTTGAGATACAGCCTGGTGACAGACAGACGGACGGACAAACAGCGAAGTCTTAGTAATAGGGTCCCGTTTTTACCCTTTGGGTACGGAACCCTAAAAAGTACTAAGTTTTTCCTTTTATTTTTCAACTTAAGAACGTCCCAGACAACAAAATCCATCCAATCAAGTCAATGCCCCCATTTACTTAAAGGCGAGCGCACTCAATCGCCAACCCCAGGGGGCTATCACTTTAACTTGAGAACCGCTGGACCACAGCAGCTTAGCAAACTAAGCAACCAGCTTGTTTTACGATTATATTGGTCATGTAAAGAGTGCATTTGATATAAAATTTGACTTGTATATCTATCTCTACGAATAATAAAGCTGACGAGTTTTGAACGCGTTAATCTCGGGAACTACCAGTCGGATTTGTGAAAATATTTTTGGCATTTGATAGCCTATAGGTCTAACTTCGAGAAAGAGGCTAATCGTCGAATCCGACTCGGCTGGGCAGCGTTCGGGAAGCTACGCAATATCTTCTCGTCCCACATACCGCAGTGTCTCAAGACGAAAGTCTTTGACCAGTGCGTGTTGCCAGTCATGACTTATAGCACTGAAACGTGGTGGCTCACAATGGGCCTTATAAGAAGGCTAAAGGTCACCTAAAGGGCAATGGAGAGGGCTAAGCTTGGAGTTTCCCTGCGTGATCGAATCAGGAATGAGGAGATCCGCAGGAGAACCAAGGTAACCGACATAGCCCGAAGAATTGCCAAACTTAAGTGGCAGTGGGCAGGGCACATTGCTCGCAGAACAGATGGCCGATGGAGCCGAAAGGTTCTGGAGTGGCGACCGCGTACCGCAAGACGTAGCGTTGGAATGCCTCCCACAAGGTGGTCCGACGACCTTGTGAAGGCCGTAGGAACCCGTTGGATGCGAGAAGCACAGAACCGGTCGAAGTGGAGGTGCTTGGGGGAGGCTTATGTCCAGCAGTGGACGTCTCTCAGCTGAAATGATGATGATGATGATGATTTGATAGCCTTGGTGCAATTCTTGAGGAGGGCTATAGGCTATACATATAACATCACGCATCGCTAAGCATAAATATGTATATAGCTAATAAAGAGCGCTAAGCATAAACGAAGTCACGCCGACGAAGTCACGGGGACAAGCTAGTTGATTTTATAAAATCTTCTAGAATTTAAGATACTTGAACTTAAGGGTAATCGTAAAATGTAGGAGTTTATGATGTGTAAAGTATTTTATAGTTTCCTGATTAGTGTTGATAAGTTATTGAGATATTAAAGTAAAGACATGCTCGTTATTTTCTTTAGTTATTGTAGTATACATTGTTTAAAATAATTCTGTTTACAACTATTGCAAATTCCTGCGGTGCTTGTGTCACTTTGTGTGTATGTAAAGGCATGTGCTTCCGCATGCCTCACCACGAATATGAACGTCCACACATTGCGAATCATGCTATGAGCGCCGTGCGCTGCGCATGCCTCGCAATGGCGTGTCAGAATGGTGTGTCAGAATTTGCAACCTAGAATTTTACAATAGATATTAAGGTCGATATATAATAAACTTTTGGTAAACGTAAGAACAGAAGATCTCTGAGAAAAGTGAAAACTATCAATAACGAAAAAAAAACATTTTAGCTCTAAAGCCGTGTCCTAATCAAGTCGCACTTTTTTTTTTTTTAAGTCATGTTGCGTTTTTACGTCAGCATTCATACAGACGATCGCTTATGGTTAGAACACAGGGTCAATATAAAATAATAATGTATTATTATTTTATGTTAAGTTGTAACTTAACATAATACATAACTATTTATAATAATATTACTTTATTATACCAACTTAATTCGTCAGTATTAAGGCTCCTACAAACAGGCGCGACACGCGATAAAATCGCGCGCGACACAAAGGCACCGCTCATTGCGCGACTTGGGGTGCCTTTGCGTCGCACGCGATTTTATCGCGTGTCGCGCCTGTTTGAAGGAGCCTTTATAACCAACTTCTGACTGCGATTTCATCCGCGTGAAATTTCTTGTCTCACCCCGTCGCATCGCATCGCCTGCCCGCGGTATTTTACATGGAGCGACTGCCTATCTGACCTCCACAACCCAGTTACTGGGTAATACGATACCCCTTGGTAAGACTGGTTGTCAGACTTTCGGGCTTCTGACTACCCGTAACGACTGTCAAAGATCCACGAATGACAGCCGGGACCAACGGCTTAACGTGCTTTCCGAGGCACGGAGGGGTCACGGTATGTAAAGATGGTCACCCATCCACAGACCAACCGCGGCAAGCGTAGCTTAACCTGATCGATCGATCTTTATTTCTTACCAACTCTGAGGATAAATAAGGGTGGCCTCAGTTAGCCTGCGGCTATTCTAGAAAGTACCTACATGTGGTAATAAAAATAATCGAATCACAAACGGGTTCATAAAACAGTAAATAGCTTTAACTAGAAATCAGAAAACGTTTGCAATAAAACTGTTGACTTTTCATTTAGTTGATTACACCGTAGTTAAACGCAGTTTAATTGCATTTCACTTGAACATAAAGTTTTCAATAAATACGCTCTGAAAATCACACGCCAGTCTGTTGACATTTAAGTGCACAAAGCAATGAGTTTTCTTTTTACCGACTTCAAAAAAAAGGAGGTTATCAATTCGATACGTATGTATGTAATATTATTGAAATTGCATTATATTCACATATGACAATCTACTAGGGCTTCCAAACAAATATACAAAATTTCATAGACATATGTATGTATGTATGTATGTTTGTCCACGCATTTCTCAGCAATTATTAATCGGATCGTGACCATTTTTTTGTATTAGCTTAAATTTACTTCAACTTAGGGAACAGTGCAAGTTCCATCAAAATCGGTTCAGTAATTTTCAAGATATGGACTAATACGTGTAAGTGTGACGGCCTGGCGTATTGATACGAGCTACGGGTGTAGTGTCAAAGGGAAAACATCTCAAAACCTTGGTCAAATTCTAGTGCAAAAACTAAAAATTACGAAATAAAAAGTAATTTAAAAAAATTAAACCGACTTCAAAAAGAAATCAACTCAAAATTATGAAATACCTTTAATTTCGGAAGTCGGTGGCAAAAAACTAAAATACAGATCCCAAGACACCGACTTCCGAAATTAAAGTTATTTCATAATTTTGAGTTGTTTTCTTTTTGAAGTCGGTTTAATTTTTTTAAATTACTTTTTATTATTTTGTAAGCTGATATACTGTTTTTTGTTAAAATTCTTGGTCTTTCAGTGCATAGCGTATTATAAGACCTATCAAGCAAGCCAGCATGAACTGAATCTTAAAAAAAATCTCTGATTATAAGACTCCGCTTATCTTTCTGTGCAACTCGTCGGTTAGAAAACGAACTATAATTATTACGACTATTACTTTACACACGACACATCAAGCTTTCCTACGTGCCCAGTATAAGCTGACCTGTCATTTTCTTGAAACCTTACACAATGAGAGGTCAGCATAAACTGGATTTTCATAATATAGCTTAATATGTCGTGTATTCCTTCAGCATCCCTGCCATTATGGGGTATTATGGCCTGTTATCATTATCGCATGCGTATTAACCTTTATTCCTTAAATAATAAAATTGTTTATTTTAAATTACCAATTTATCAACCAACGTATTGTACGTTAAACAAATCACGTCATAACAAATGTTAATTACTCCAAAACTTTATTCAGCGAACATGAGTTAATTCTGTACTCAACAGGATTCGCGAGCTAAGGAAACTCTACAAAGTCATTATAACAGGAGCGCTCAACAATTTGACAGCGTAACAGAGGTTGACAATCTCTGGGGATTTGGTGAAAAGTTTGCTCGCACTTTAGATGATATGAAAATGTGGTTAAGGCAGTTGTCCTACCGCCGGCGAGGAAGCGACTAACTATCGGCTATTTTCTCGCTCAAGAAACGTACAATAGATATACATTCCGTGTAAACAAAAGAGATGCATATATTAATAGTTGATCGCGGACTGTTCACACTGCCGTTGAGGACTCGCTCCACTGGTTTGTCGCTGAGCGACAAGAACTATCAAAGATAATACTCGCTCAGCGATGCTCGCTCGGGGGTCAGAACTCACGCCAGCTATATATGTATATCTCCGCCTCGAGCGATTGGTGCGAGTAATCGCCCGTCGCACTCGGACACTCGCTGATAGTCTAGCGACAAAACTATCGGAACTACACACTCGCTGCTCGCTGTCCGCCAACTCGTTTTTAGTTGCTAGTTAGATCATCGCCGGCGGGGGGACAACTGCTTTTTAAAACCTACACAACAGAAAGCCTGTTTGTTTCTGCCTCTTGTTGTACGTACAATTTTATATTTTATGTGAAAGTGTTTTATTATTGCAAAGTTTTCTTTATTAGTGTTTGTTCAGACGGTAAAAAAGTCAGCCGGTACGATAATTTTTGTATTATCTACTTATAATCTAATAGGCTAGATTGTAATGTGAATAAAGTACCTATTACATCAAAACAGTGGCAGTCCGGGAGTGACAACAGAAATGAAAACAAAACACAAACATATTATTTTGCCATCACTCACTGACATATCGGATGTACAACCCGGGGACAGCCGAACACATCCAAGGCGGGTATTTTTTTAATCGTCTTATAAACAAAACACGCGCGGCGTCGCTTACGGTAACAGTGGCGCGGTAACAGTTATCTTAATAGAATTTACAATTTGACAACGTTACAGGGGTTGACAATCTCTGGGGATTGGTGAAAAGATTGCTCACACTTTAAGTAATATGAAAATGTGTGTAAGGATTTATTTTATACCTATTATTTTTGTTGTTACTGGCACGGGAAAGTCAGTGTTTCTTGCCCCTGCCTGGTCAATTTTATCAGTTTTTATGAAAGAGTCATATTATCACACTAAATTATTATAAAGGCGAAAGTTTGTGAGTGTGGGGGTGTGTTTATTTGTTTGTTACTTCTTCACGCTCAAACGGCTGGACCAATTTTGATAAAATTTTGTATGAGGGTAGCTGACACCCTGGATTAACATATAGGCTACTTTTTATCCTGATATTCCCACGGGATCGACATTTACGCGGGTGAAACCGCAGGGCGCAGCTAGTTTATAATAAAGCTAGAACTTAAACGTATGTTTCTAATTTTAAAGTCTAGACGAAATACAAAGTTGTCATAATTGAATTGCTCACTGTTGCAGGGGTCGAAAATCTCTAGGGATTTTGTGAAAAGTTTGTTCAAACTAACATGAAAATGTGGTTAAGGATTTTTTTAATTTTGTTTTTATTACTGGCAGGAGACATTCTGCTATTGAACTTTATCAAATTAGTAGGAAGTAAGTACTAAAAGTTTATTGTATGGACTACTTTTTCTTTTAAATATTTTGAGTTTTTAAGAACCTCAACAAATTTCAAATCGTGTTATCATTCATTCTTAGTTCGGGGCCCGAACTAATCTTCTGTTCGTAAATGACACTTCCGGAGTAGGAAACGCCCGCGGGTAACTCTCTACGGACTTCGTGATTAGGGAGTAGACCCTCTTCGTGATTAGGGAGTAGGTTGTGAAGGTCAGATAGGCAGTCGCTCTATTTAAAATACTAGTATTCAGCTGCATCCGGTTAGAAATTTTATTTTTTATTTATCCTTTTGATAGATTCTTATTTTGTATATGTGAGGACTTTGTAGACCTTGTAGACTTTAGATCTGTAGACCATTTTTTATTTTATTAAGTACCTGGTACTTGTTGACAGGCCTACGCTGTCCTCCCATACCTACTGTAATTTGAAAACATTGTAAAAACCAATTATTTTTAAAAATTGTAACCTTGGAGTTTCTTGCCGGCTCTTCTCCATAGGAAACGACCAATTGGAACCGTGCACCTAGCTGACACGTCAGAAGCTAGGTGCACGGTTCCAATTGGTCGTTTCGTAAGTGCCCCATGTAGGTTTATGTGAAATAAAATATTTTGATTTAGACTGGAAGCCGACCCCAATATAGTTGGGAAAAGGCTAGGCAGATGGTGGTATCGTAAAAACCGCGCGAAGCAGATAAACCTATAAAATTATCATATTCAACCACACCAGTATTAAATCCACTTTGTCCATTATCAGCTAATCCCCACACACTATACCCAATCACCACCCTAGCAATATTTCACAAAATGCCCGGGCAATATTTCACAAAATGCCCGGGCAATTTCGGGCGTGACCGGTCGCGTGTTACAATATAAAATTATCACGCAGTTTACTCAGCTGTTAAATAACTTTGATACATTGTTCAATAACAAAGTGTGAAGTTTGATGGTGTGGTTGGGAGGGTGAGCAGAGTTCCTGGTGGTATCGTAATAAGCTATGTTACTTGTATTATATTATGCTAATATCATCTCTGCAATGTTGATAACGGATTATCCATACTAATATTATAAATTCGACAGTAACTCTGTCTGTCTGTATGTTACCCTTCCACGCCTAAACCACTGAACGGATTTCGATAAAACTTTGGCAGAGAGATTGTCCCGGGGAAGGACATAGGATAGTTTTTAATTTCAACTTGATAATTTCACGCGTTCCTGTGAAAAAGGCTCTTGACAGACGGACAGACAGACGGACAACGAAGTGATCTTATAAGGGTTCCGTTTTTCCTTTTGAGGTACGGAACCCTAAAAATTATTAAATTTTATAATATGCAATGAAATTATTTACAACAAATATTTATTTTTATGTCGTAATAACAACCTTTAAACTTACCACCACTTACCTGACCTCCTTTAAATATTCAGCGAAAGATTATTTATCTTAGAAATTTTTCACCAAAGCCAAAGTAATCAAAATCAAGTACCACCTAAGTCTATATCTTTGTAATACATCTTCACGTAAAATGACTCACAGTTTTCCCGCGATCGTTTCAACACAAGATTGATTGTTTTAAAAGGTTGATTGTAACGAGACTCGATACACCGACATTATTGATGTTCTAGCCTCTACTTTAGAGTATGAATGAGAAAAACTTCTAGACAACTTATTTCGGTGGCACTATTGAGAGCAGTGGTGGCCAAGTGGTAACGGCCGCGACTTACGAGTGTTAGGGTCGTAGGTTCGAACCCAGACAGGCGCTATACTTTTTGTAAATTATTTCATCACCACTGCTCTCAAAACGGTGAAGGAAAACATCGTGAGGAAACCGGCATGTCCTAGAACCAAAAATTCGAAGACATGTGACATCTGCCAATCCGCACTGGGCCCGCGTGGTGGATTACGGCCCACCCCCTCTCACCAAGAGGAGGCCTGTGTCCCAGCAGTGGGAACATTATAGGCTGATTATGGTTATTAACTAAAGCGACCTATCTCCCCGGTTTCAGAAACCGACACCGTAATTGCACAACACATTCATCTGCCTAGCCTTTTCCCAACTATATTGGGGTCAGCTTCCAGTCTAACCGGGTGCAGCTGAATACCAGTATTTTACATGAAGCTACTGTCTATCTGACTTCCACAACCCAGTTTCTGGGTAATACGATACTCCTTGATAAGACTGGTTGTCAGACTTTCGGGCTTCTGACTACCCGTTATGACTGTCAAAAATCCACGAATGACAGCCGGGACCAACGGCTTAACGTGCTTTCTGAGGCACGGAGGGGTCTCGGTATGTAAAGATGGTCACCCATCCGCAGACCAACCGCGGCAAGCGTAGCTTAACCTGATCGATCGACCTGTGCGGCTGGTTGTTTGGTGTTGATAATGATGAATAATAGTGTTGTGACGAGCTTACGCGAAGCTGATATGCAACACCTCTGTTTTTGTTGGCAAATGGGAGTGTTTACAAAATATCTACAAACACCTAATTTCGGGAAGCTTGCTTCATGTAAGCTTTTGTATTTTTTTTTTATTAAATGACAATTGACAATCAAATTATATCACACTTGTTTCTGCCTGCGACTTCCCTCCGCGTTGAAGTAAAGTAGGAACCCTGTTTTTTTCATTGCTGAATGGGCTTGCTCTTGACCTCGATCACGCGTGATTGAAAGCAATGGATGAGGTCTATGATGGAACGAGCGTGTGTGAGCGTGTGCATTATGGCACTCGGCAAATAGTGTAGCTTTCTGCATCAGTGAAAGAATTCTTGTAAAAGGATCATTTACCTCCAGAGATTATCTACCTTTTCACAACAACCAAACAATTTCACCTCATATATCACACTAATATTATAAAAGCGAAAGTTTGTGAGTGTGTGTGTTTATATGTTTGTCACTTCTTCACGCTCAAACGGCTAGACCAATTTTGATAAAATTTTGTATGGATGTAGCTGACACCCTGGATTAACATGTAGGCTACTTTTTACCCCGATATTCCCACGGGATCGACATTTACGCGGGTGAAACCGCGGAGCGTTGCTAATAATATTTAAATTTAAAAACAGGTTTTCATTACTTTTGGATGGCAGAAAGGCTCAGGGTGGATCAGGATTACATGTCACGCTGTATCAAATACCTACCAATAGCGCTCTACAGATCTAAATTTATACTCCAAGGCTATTTACCTGTCGTTTAATGTTAGGTGCTCTTTGTTTTCAATTTTACGCAATATCAGATTGCGGTGTTGTGTCATAATTATGCTGTAGGCGGCTTACGTGAATGGACTTCTGAATTGAGATTTTTTCGTTTGATAGGTGACAGGTCAAAGTACTATTATGCAAACATACGTAATGGGTAGATCTTGTCACCTCCTTCTGCGAAGCAGTCATGCTAGCTGCTAGAGGTGGCGGGACGGCTCAGGGAGAGAGCCTCCCGTCCCAGCCGCCGCGGGAGATGCTCCGGGCGTCGGGAGCCGCGTGACGACTCCCGGCCACCGTAGGCGCGGGCCTGCGGGCGGAAAGTAATGGGTAGCTCACCGTCCGATCAGGACCAGGCCCGTGCCGGACGGCGCGTACGGGTTCCACGCGCGCCTCAAAGAGATGTCAGCATCGAGGAGGGGCCCGATAGGGCCGAAGCCTGCCGGGTCAGTGGGATTGTCCGAAAGGGTTACCGCTGGCCCGGAACATAAAGGGCTAAGGAAGGAACACGAGTTGGTTTTAGTCAGTAAGAGTCTAACACTCCCTTCCGCTCCACCCAGAGCGGGAGGGGTCATTTGATGAATTCCCATACGCAAAAAAAAAAAAATGGGTAGGTATATCTTGCATAGAGAGTAACAACTGGCCGCAACTTTGGCCACTTATTAGACTATGTTAATAATTTCTTAGTGTGTCACTACGTCTGCAGCCCCTACAAAGAATAGAATTATTTGTCTCAGTTGCTCTAATAGTAACTACCCTGGATGTACATTCAGTTATAGTATTTTTATCCTATGAAGCGACCCGCGCTCTAGTAGTGGTACTTAACTAAGTGTATAAACACGCTGGGATTTTTTGTGCAAGCGCAGAGGAGCTCTCGGTACCTTCCGATATACGGAAGAAGTCGGAAATGTGTCTTCATATGTCATTTATGTGGTAACGCTACTCGTCGTCATGCACACATTCACAGCATGCGTGTACAGTCACGAGCAACACTTGGCTTTATTCAAAGGCGATTTTTTTCCTTTATTTTTGAATGAAATTTTATATTATTAGGAACATAGTATTTTCGAACCCATAGGTTTATGTAAAGTGTCGTATTTCAACGTTGGATTCGTTATTTCGTGAATAAATCGCAATTGAAAGTTGCCAAGTGTTGACATATTAGTGCTCGTGACTGTACCTACACTTGGTTACCTACCTAAAAGTAAAATGCGCGTCGCTTCGCGCGATAACAATACTGTAAGACCAAAATATTCGCCCGTACCCACGTACGGGCGAATCTATTCGTCTAACAGTATTGTAAAGTCCCATGACTTTATCAAAACTAAAGAAATGACGTCATTGTACTTAACGTTTCCAAAAACATAAACCGGAAATACGTCTCTCCTTCTCAAGTCAATGGTATTTAATAGACAGATTTTATTCCTTGCTCAATGTTGTGCACCCTTTTGGCAAAATAAGCAAATGTCTTGATTTCACACTTGAGTGCAAGTTATTCGTTGTGCAGTGGACCGAATACTACCCAATCTGGTTTTGGCAGTGATGTCACGTTTTTCGAAAAATATTATAATGGTAGTTAGGTTCAGTCAGGGATATCATTTGAAAAATTAACAACCTACGTCAATTTGCCGTATTATAGCCATTTCATACAACTGTCAAAGAATGACAGTTGTGACTTTACCAAGCAGATAACATTTTTCTTGTCGTTGATGATATTCTCCAATCCTATGTAAATAATGTACAGGCTGGCAGAATTATCTGATCACGTTCTGATTCAACCCCCTAGTGTAGAAATAGTAGGTACGTCGGCTATCAAAAAAAAAATCTGTTCAATAAAAAAGTGCGAACCTACTAGATTAAAATGTAACAACAACATACAACATGTAACACCACACCACTTGCATTTTTTTTTTCATTTGCAATTTTTTTTTTGTATTTGCTTTTGTGTGAATGTAACTACATTTTTTATAGTAATAACCGACGAATTTTTTTATCGCAGGAGGTTCAGAATTTAGACAAAATCCATGGTGACAAAGGCGCAATTTTAAGAGTATTCACAGAATAAAAAAAAATATTATACATTTAACTTCGCTAATATTCCGCTAAGGGACAGACATCTGTGCGTGTTGAATTTCAAACAAAACGGGGAAAAAATATTTTAGTTTAAAAAAAATTACTTTAATACCTATCGAAGCACAGTAAAAAAACTAAAAAATCTCATCCAAACTTATGCAATTAACTACTAAGCTGTTTATGAAATAAATAAACACGAAACAGATTACCATAATAATTATTATACCTACTCAAAATATTCCATAATATCGTTAAAGTGCAAATACAGTGCCCATGTAATCCCAGCTTTGTAAGCTAAGCGCTTATTACGGAGCTTACGATAATCGATATTGTTATTTGTTGGAATCTCCTTTTGATTATGTCAGCCTGGTACTTCGCATTAAGGTATTGGTGATTTAACAAGTAATTTTACCATGAGTATTCTTGATCGAGGGGCCCGTGACTAAATAATAACAGCGGCACAGGTCGATCGATCAAGTTAAGCTACGCTTGCCGCGGTTGGTCTGTGGATGGGTGACCATCTTTACATACCGTGACCCCTCCGTGCCTCGGAAAGCACGTTAAGCCGTTGGTCCCGGCTGTCATTCGTGGATCTTTGACAGTCGTTACGGGTAGTCAGAAGCCCGAAAGTCTGACAACCAGTCTTACCTTACTGGGTTGTGGAGGTCAGATAGACAGTCGCTCCATGTAAAATACTGGTATTCAGCTGCATCTGGTTAGACTGGAAGCCGACGCCAATATAAGAACATAAAATCTACGGTGGGAGTTAGTCACGATTGTATGCTCCCATGGGGTAGAGCTGGTGTAAACCCACATTAAGTTATGAATCCGCAGTTGTGACTTGTTTTTTTGAATTTTTTATTGAGCCTATATATCGCTAACACCCAGATTCCAGACAGTAATTGCGGTCAGCGGGATTGTCCGAAAGGCACGGCACGGCACGGGCATCCGGACTATTCTGTAAAAATCTCACCGTGACAACTTAGGTAACTACTATTATTATCAGCCATTTCTGTCCCACTGCAGGGCAAAGGCCTCCCTTCCCTCCTTCCACTTATCTCTATCCAGTGCTGTTAAACGCCAATCCTTCTGGAAAGAGTCGAGCTCATCCCGCCACCTCATTCTGGGCCTGCCGCGTTGTCGTTTACTGCTGTTTGGGACCCATTGTGTGATTACTCTAGCCCATAGTTCCTCCGGCATGCGACAGATGTGACCAGCCCAGTTCCATTTTAGCTTGGCAGCCGTGTGACCTACATCAGCAATTTGAGTTTTAGAACGCAGTATCGAGTTCCTTATACGATCAGAAAGTTTAACTCCAAGGATACTGCGCTCCATTGCTCGCTGACAGATCCCAAGTGCGGACTTTTGACGATTGGTTAGTGACCATGTCTGCGCTCCATAGGTAACTACTAACATTAAAAAAAACCGGACGGTTCCGTACCATCATGTTTTTAAATTTTCATCGGCGAGGCCTATATTCATGGGAGAATTGTAACACTGTGCACTGCGGTGTAGAATATTGCAATTTTATGTCAGCGCGTTGCGTTGCGCGTTTTGTGTGGTAAAGCTTGTCAGTAAGCTATGGCAAAAGATGAGATAAGAATGCATGCACTGGGGTGCACGTTGAAGAGCCTCCACGTGGCGCACCCTGGGCAACGTCGGCTCCAATTGCCCACCAGGTTTGGGTGGACAATTGGGGCGGGCGGCAAATCTTCGACAGGAGGAGAAGGTCATGGTTCCAGTCACCGATCATCTTTGATGGTCGGTGAAGGGAACCGGGCTATAGACGGTCACGCGTCTACTCCCCCTCTGCTTACAGAGGAAGGTGAGTTGGCGCGGACCGTCGCGGGGCGGTTAGAACCGCGGTACCCACGAGAGTGTGGGTGGTGGAGGGTGTCCCATGCCCGCGCTGCGTCTGTCCGGCATCCGGCGGCAGCGTGGGGACGCCGGGGCGGCGGTTGGTTCTGCCCAGCCGCCGGCCACCCCGTAATCCTGAACTGACAGGACCGGGGTTTCGGGCCACTGAGGCCCGGGCCGCGAGGTAGACAACCTCTATAAAAAATTACCCCAATCCCAAGGTCTAGCGTGCCGAGGGGATGAATGGCCGGAGGGGATCCGGTCGTTAGCGCGAAAAGGGACCTCACCCTTAAAAGGAACAAAAAAAAATGGACAAGACAGATGAGAAAAAACTACCCCAGGGCGGTACCGGCTGCTCAGCAGTCGGAGAATCCGCCACGTTCCCTTCGGGAACGTCAAGCCCCCATTCGTATTCTGGGGGGGGCAACAGATGTCTTCCACTTGCCATTGGCAACAAGAGCCGAGGAGGCTCCTGTCCCTCAGGGGACCAAGAAGAGGCGAGGAGTGATGCGGGGTCGGAGTCCGACGCCGCATCTGGAGGCACGAGCTTGGGAGGCTCAGGGAGCCCCTGCCGTGCCAAGGAGGTGGCCGCGAAGACGGGCAAGCGGCCAAGGTCTGGGGACAGCCAGGGATTGTCCTCAGACGGAGAGAAGGCCTCGGCCCGAAAAATCCCCACAAGTAGGCGGGGTGGGGTCCGAGAGCGAGGCAAGGGGAGGGGGCTCAAGGCCCGTGAGGCAACGGAGAGAGCGGAGGAGTCCGCAAAGGAGGGAGGGACCGGTCGTGCGGTCGCTTCGGGGCCCTCGAGTGACGAGGCGGGTGCGGCTGACGCCCCTGACCCCGAGGCGGACTGCATGCGCAGGTTTGCGGCGGTAGTGGAGGCCGCCATCCGGGACGTGTCCTTGAAGAAGTTACAGACTTCCAAGAACAGGGCCATAGTCTCGGCGACGGCCTCCATCATGGCGGCGGCAGAGGCGGCCAACTACACCGGCCCTTCGGCCGGCGAAGTGGCTGATTTACGGGCGGAAGTCGCCCGCCTGACGGCCGCCACGGAACTTCTCCAAAAGGAGAACGAGAGGCTCCGGACAGACCTGGCCGGCCTGCGGGGCACCGGGGGCACGCATCCACCGAGCCAGCAGGTTCCGGTGGAGAACCAGGTCCTCGGCCTGGTTCGGCAGGAGCTGGCGGCCTTCCAGGCGCGGTTTTCCGTCTTGGAGGGCATAGTCCTGCGCCCTCCCCTGGCGGGCGGAACGGCCCCGGGGCCGAAGGCGGCCTCATACGCCGCCGCTGCGGCAGCTGCCGCCCCTAAACCCGGGCCGTCGGGCCGGGCCCAGGCGCCGGCCAAGCCGGCGTCGGCCAATCCGGCGTCGGCTAAGCCGGCGCCGGCCAAACCGGCGTCGGCCAAACCGGCATCGGCTGGAGGAGCCGCGGCGCCGGCGCCAGCTGGCGGGGCCCCGGGGCCTACGGGCAACCCCCCGGCGCAGGGCCGAAAGAAGAAGGGCAGAGCGGCACGGGAGGCGAAGGCCCCAGAGCCTACGCCGCGCCCCCAAAACTCCCCCACTTCTCCCACGACCGACGCCCAATGGCAGGTGGTCGGGGAGAAGAAGAAGGCGGCCAAGGCGGCCAGAAAAAAGGAGCAGAGGCGGCGTCGCAAGGAGAGAGCCGTCGCGGCTAGGCTTCGCGCCCCGAAGACCGCGGCTGTAGTGATAACGCTACAGCCGGACGCGGTCAAGAGGGGCGTGACGTACTGCGACGTGCTCTCAAAGGCGAGAGAGAAGGTGGACCTCCGGGAGCTGGGGATCACCGGGGGCCTCCGGCACAGGGTGACCGCCACTGGCGCCCGCATGCTGGAGATCCCCGGTGCTACAAGTGGCCCCACCGCTGACGCCCTAGCTGAGAAGCTAAGGGCGTCCCTCGCGGACGAAGCTCGGATCACCAGGCCCGTCAAGTGCGCAGACATGCGCATACTGGGCCTGGATGACTCCGTGACGGAGGGAGATGTGGTGGCCGCCGTTGTCAGGACGGGCGGGTGTCTGGCCGACCAGGTGAAGGCGGGCACCTTACGTCCTGACTACACGGGCATGCGAACCATAACGGTAAGCTGCCCCGTGACGGCGGCCAGGACAATCACGGAGGGCCGAAGGCTCCTGGTGGGCTGGGTCTCAGCGCAGGTAAAACTGCTGGAACCCAAGCCTCTGAGGTGCTTCAGATGCCATGTGGGGCACCACGTAAGCGTCCAGTGCACCTCGGAGGTAGACCGCAGCACACTGTGCTTCCGCTGCGGTCAGCCCGGACACAAGGCCGGCTCGTGCAACGCCGCGCCGCACTGCATCACATGTGCGGCTGCTGGCAAGCCGGCCGATCACCGGGCGGGGAGCAAGTCCTGCGCTCCACCCGCCGGAACCAGGAGGAAAGGCAGGCCCTCCGCCGCCGTTGCCACTCCCACAGTCGCCGCCGCCGCTGCCGCCGCCACCGCCGCCGCCGCTGCCGCCGCCACAACCGCCGCCACCGCGGTCGCCGTTGCCGCCGCCACTACCGCCGCCACCGCCGCCGGTGCCGTCGTGGAGCCCTCGCAGGGGGCCCGGGAGGGGGCTGAAATGGAGGTCTAATGGCTCCATTGCGCCTCCTCCAGGCGAACATCAACCACTGCGCCTGCGCTCAGGACCTGTTGCTCCAGAGCGTGGCGCAGTGGTCGATCAACATCGCCGTGGTCGCTGAGCCGTACTTTGTCCCGCCCAGGGATGACTGGGTGGAGGACCTGAGCGGCTCAGTGGCCATAGTTTCGTCGGTCGCCGCCGGCACCCCGTCCCTGGAATGCGTCACGAAGGGACAGGGGTGTGTAGCAGCACGGTTCGGAGAGGTTGTAGTCGTGGGAGTGTACTTCTCTCCGAGCCGAACTCTCGCCGAGTTCCACAACTCTTTAACAGAGTTGAGTGTCGTCGTCGCCGGAAGCCATCCCTTCCCCGTGCTAGTGCTCGGGGACTTCAATGCCAAGAATTTGGCCTGGGGTTCCCGTTGCACGGATGTGCGGGGCAGGATGGTGGAGGACTGGGCTCTGGAAACAGGCCTGGTCGTCCTAAATCGGGGTTCTGTTCCCACGTGTGTGCGGATGCGGGGTGAGTCAGTGGTGGACATCTCGTTCGCCAGCCCCGCTCTGTCACAGCGTGTCATTGACTGGCGCGTCATGGAGGAGGTGGAGACCTACTCCGATCACCGGTATATCCGGTTCGACGTCTCCGCCCAGACCTCTAGCGCGCTGGTCCAACAGGCCCCGAGTGGTCCGCGGTGGGCGCTGAAGCAGCTGGACCGGGAGCTCCTCCTGGAAGCCTCGATCGTGCAGGCCTGGGTGTCATCACCGGACAGGCCTGCCGATATCGACGAGGAGGCGGAGTGGTTCCGGGAGGCCATGTCCGAGATTTGCGACGTGGCAATGCCCCGAGTCCGGCCAGGACGCGCCCGACGTCAGGTGTACTGGTGGTCGCAGGAGCTGGATGCGCTACGCAAGGCGTGCGTCGATGCGCGACACCGGTACACCAGGCACCGCAGGCTCCGCATTCGTCCTCCGGATGCGGAAGCCACGGAGGCGGAGCTGTACGAGGGGTACAGAGCAGCGAAGACCGCCCTCCAAGAGGCTGTCCAGCGGGCCAAGGATATGGCCCGCGAGGAGATGCTGGAGACTCTGAACAGAGATCCGTGGGGGCGCCCTTATAAAATGGTGCGGAATAAACTCCGCACCTGGGCCCCCCCGCTGACGCAGAGTCTCCGCCCCCAGCTGGTGGAGGAGGTGGTGAGCGCTCTGTTCCCTTCACGGGGGGTGCACACCCCCCCGCCCATGGCTCCGCCAATTGCGGTGCCCGAAGCGGACCACGCGGACGACGACGACGACATCCCTGAAGTGACCGGGGTAGAACTGAGAGCGGCGGTAGGAAGGCTGAAGGCCAAAAATACCGCCCCAGGACTCGACGGCTTGCCGGGTAAAGCCTGGGTCCTGGCCTCGAGGGCTCTCGGGCCTCGACTGGAGGCGCTCTTAAGCGCATGTTTGGAGAGAGGCCAGTTTCCACTCCGTTGGAAGACGGGGAAGCTGGTCCTCATTCGGAAGCCAGGGCGCCCTGCGGACTCTCCGTCCGCATACCGGCCCATCGTGCTGCTCGACGAGGTCGGCAAGCTCTTTGAGAGAGTGATTGTGGGCCGCCTCGTCGGGCACCTGGTGAGGACGGGGCCGGATCTTGCGGACAGCCAGTTCGGTTTCCGCAAGGGGCGCTCGACGGTGGACGCCATCATGCGCGTGAGAGCCCTCACGACGGGGGACGCGGTGTCCCAGGGTGGGGTCGTCGTGGCGGTGTCACTCGACATCGCCAACGCGTTCAACACCCTGCCCTGGAGCTGCATTGTGGAGGCACTCCGGTATCACCGGGTGCCGCCCTACCTCCGTCGAATAGTCGAGGCGTATCTGACGGACAGAGCCGTCAGCTACCCCGGTCGCGATGGGGAGTGGAACCGGCGAGAGATGTCGTGCGGTGTCCCACAGGGATCGGTCGTGGGGCCGTTCCTGTGGGACATCGGCTACGACTGGGTGCTGCGGGCCGACCTCCCTGAGGGCGTCAGCGTGGTTTGCTACGCTGACGACACGCTGGTCCTGGCGCAGGGGAGGTCGCATCAGGCGGCGGCCGACGCGATGACACGCGGGGTTGCGATAGTCGTGGAGAGGATCCGGCAGTTGGGTCTCGAGGTGGCATTGCACAAGTCCGAGGCCATGTCGTTTCATGGGCCCCGGAACGCGCCACCATCGGGATCCCAACTAACGGTAGGAGGGGTTCACATCGGCGTCGAGACAACGATGAGGTACCTGGGTCTCGTCCTCGACAGCCGGTGGAACTTCGTCGAGCATTTCCGACGTTTGGCCCCCAAACTGGAACGGGCCGGGGCCGCCTTCAAGCGGCTCTTGCCCAACCTGAGGGGGCCAAACGCCTCCTGCCGGAGGCTTTACGCGGGGGTCGTGCGGTCCATGGCCCTATACGGGGCCCCGGTGTGGGCGCGTTCACTGCGGCGGCGAGCCGCCCACTACCTGAACGCGCCCCAGAAGGTGGTAGCCATAAGGCTTATCCGGGGCTACCGCACGATCTCTGGCGAGGCGGCAAGCCTCATTGCCGGACTGCCGCCATGGGATCTGGAGGCGATAGTCCTCGCGCGCGTCTATGAGTGGCGCGCGGAGGCACTAAGCCGGGGGGAAGTTCCGCTTCCGCGGCAAATCGCTGCGGAGCGGACTGAGCTCCGGCGCGATCTCATGGCGACATGGAAGGAACGACTGTCGCAACCCAGCGCAGGGCACGCCGCGATAGCGGCGATAAGACCCCTCTTTGAGGAGTGGCTAGGGAGGCGCCACGGCGCCCTCACCTACCGCCTGACGCAGGTCCTCACCGGACACGGAAGTTTCGGGAGGTTCCTGCACATCATCAGGCGGGAGGAAACGCCCGGGTGTCACCATTGCCAGGATCGCCCAGAGGACACGGTGGAGCACACGGTGGAGGTCTGCCCCGCTTGGGCGGAGCACCGCCGTGTCCTCGTAGAGGCGATCGGCAGCGGCGGCGACCTCTCGCGCCCGGCCCTGGTGCAAGCCATGGTCCGGGGCGAGAGGGAGTGGGAGGCAGTCACCTCCTTCTGCGAAGCAGTCATGCTAGCGAAGGAGGTGGCGGGACGGCTCAGGGAGAGAGCCTCCCGTCCCAGCCGCCGCGGGAGACGCTCCGGGCGTCGGGAGCCGCGCGACGACTCCCGGCCACCGTAGGCGCGGGCCTGCGGGCGGAGAGTAATGGGTAGCTCACCGTCCGATCAGGACCAGGCCCGTGCCGGACGGCGCGTACGTGTTCCACGCGCGCCTCAAAGAGATGTCAGCATCGAGGAGGGGCCCCATAGGGCCGAAGCCTGCCGGGTCAGCGGGATTGTCCGAAAGGGTTACCGCTGGCCCGGAACATAAAGGGCTAAGGAAGGAACACGGGTGGGTTTTAGTCAGTAAGAGTCTGACACTCCCTTCCGCTCCACCCAGAGCGGGAGGGGTCATTTGATGATTTCCCATCCGCAAAAAAAAAAAAAAAAAAAAAAAAAGAATGCATGCACTTCTTTATCAAAACCTCCTTCCCTCCACCATATCAGAAAAGCGCGTCCTAAAATATCCAAGAACAATGTGTCAAGAAGATTTTCCATGCAAAACTACATACAAATTACAACTCTATACACACAGGTATGAAGATCACATAATTACTTTAACCTTTCCGACATCATATCATGCGGACAGGCTTCCATCATTGTTAGCGTTAGGCGTTGGCTACACTGAACAGATTTGTGAAGTTGATTGATACGTTTGTGCATCAATCAAAGTGAGATGTGAGTTATAATATCAATCAATGTTTTGTGAATTGAATTGGCAGGTTAAACGTATGCTGTTCATATAATAAGAACAAAACCATGTGGTATTATTATTATAGAGATCTTGGACATGAGGATCATGATGGTCTTGGTCTTGTTGTTAATATTTTGGTGTATCTACAATCAATCAACTCAGCCTATCGCAGTCCACTGCTAGACATAAGTCTCTCCCAGACTGCGCCACAACACCATGTCCTCTGCCTTCCGCATCCAGTCTATCCCAGCCCAGTCTCAAGGTCGTCGGTCCATCTAGCTGGAGGGCAACCCACCTACAATAGAGTATTATGTTTTAAGCTACATTACTATTCTGGTTTGAAGGATATTATTGCGCTAAGTAGTTGCCTTAAATATAATATTGTTCTGACATAATGAGACTTTTCACAAGGAGTACTACGACTTTGGTTGTGGAGCTCCATTTAAAATACTGGTATTCAGCTTCACCCGGTCAGACTGGAAGCCGACCCCAAGGTATCTGGGAAAAGGCTAGGCAGATTGATTGACTACGAATTTGTCCAAGAATCTGCTTTAAATTTCTTTTCATCAGATAAAATTATGATTGATAAACTCCTCCAGTATGCACACAGCCTTTTAACGTGATCTAACGACATTTAACCTTTGTAATCTTATAGTAATTAGTACAGTATTAAGTTTCGAGTCCTTGAATTATTGCGAGTAATTATTACGGTAATAATAACACCTTCGGTCATGTTCATGTACTATTAATAGCATCTACCTAGTTTGTTTCTGAATGAGTTGAGTTCTGAATTAGGTTACTACTTTATTTGCAGTTGCAAGTCCATTTTGGCTTATTGGTTGATTCGCACGACGCACCCGAAACGGGCGAATCGACACTTTTAAGTAACACAAATAATCTGTAGGCGATTCGCACGATGTTAATTTATTTGTAGGCAAATTGAGGACGACAATGAATGTCAAAAACTTGTCAAAAGTGTAAGCTTTTGACAAGTTTTTGACATTGACTGTCGCTGACATGAGATTGCCACTAGATTTTGAACGGTTTTAGTTACGGGAAATGACCTTCTGGGGGCCTAAAACGGCCACTTTGGCAGAATCATAAAAGGATAACATTAAGAATCATAATATGGCGAAGACAGTACGTGTTTTTCATTTTTTCGCTGCACTACGTAGGTATAATCAAAGAGATTGGATTTGGAATGGATTGATTGGTATTTTAGCACAGACAAAAAAAAAATCCTTCACTAATGGGACTTGATACGATTAACTTAACAGTTAACTGTCCATTATGATTCGTAATGTTATCCTTTTATGATTCTGCCAAAGTGACATTTTTAGGCCCTCTGGTCTCCTGCCTTCACAGAATACTAAAATCAATTTGCAACAAAGTGCAGATAATCTTAAATCAATCAACTCTCTGCTCGCCCTATTGACTCCGTAGACCAATAAGCATCGACCTCGGTAGCTAATAATAAGTAAAATACTAATTTTGCGATAACACTCCTCCATCTTTAAATTATTTTAATATTATGTTGAGTCACTTAATCCGTATGTGTACAACCGTAAAGACAATTATTGGACTGCTGATTTATTTTTCGTTTCACAAAAATTGTTTTAAAATTAAAAAGAACAATGGCTCCCGCAGACGGACGCGATGCGACACGGTGGGACGCGGCTCTAGTAGATTTTTTTTTTAAACTTCTTGGCAATTAGGAGCCTTTTGGCCTCATATAGGACTTTCTGTTTAATTTTCCTTTTGTTACTTTTTTTTATTTATCTTGGATTTTTATTTTACTGTGTTTAGTTTAGTTTGTGATCTTCCTGTACGAGTTGCAATAAATACTTTTTCTTTCTTTCAATTGTTTTACCGGAATCGAGTCGCACCGTCGCGTCGCGCTTGTCTGGTGTCTACCTTTACCTAGATGGAGAGTTTATTCGAAAAACTTTCAAGTTTTTCTTCCTCGTTGTACTGATGATTCCATTTCCATATTTCAAATAGGCTTTGAAAAGAATTCGACCACTTCGTCAGCGTCAGCAATGACCTTGCAAAGGTCTTTTACCTAGTACTTGCACTAAGGCAGAGAGCACGACAAGAGGTGATACATCGATTGTAACTTAAATTAAATACAGAACCTCCTTTTGAAGTCGATTAAAAATACGAAAAAAGATACATTCGGTGCCGATACCCTTTTCACAAACTAAAGTAAATTTAAGTTCTGTGCATGTTTTTCTTTCTATTTCATTAAGAAACTGACACTACTCCATACAAGTTGAGACGTGATTAAAAACTTCCCTACTAAAATTACGTCAATTTACGTCAGTCGCTGATTAATTTGACAGGACTAAACCAAAATTTATCTTCTGTCCTTTTCTTAATCTATTTGAATATTAAATTCCAAAACGGTAACCTCATCAAATAAAACAACCTAAATAAAGATAAATTGTTTACCGAAAACGCAAAAAAAAAATCTATGGAATGTTTATTTCCAATCGCCAACCATTTACGTGAATGACTGTACTCTTTGGCCTCCAGATAACATCTCGGTTCGCTCGTCATGCTTACAAATTGATCTGAACTGTTATTAAATGGCTAGTTCAGCCATTTAGCCACCTTCACACTATTTATTAAGCTTGTTAGCCACATTCTGACAGTATAAAAGGTATAAAAAGTTTAAGAAATTGTGGAGGATTTAATTTAAATCATGGAATAAATATTATTGATCGAAGTGTGTCAGGCTGCGGCCCGCAGTTTCACCCGCATACGGGATCGAGCTCTTATGAATATCGGGATAAAAATTATCATATGTCCTTATCCAGTGTCATATTTCATTCAGATCCGTTCTTAATAATTATCTATTATTATAACGCCACACCGCGTGATAATCCTCAGAGGAATCTAGTGTTAATAATTCAATTATTTTGTAAAACAGAATTAGAATTTATTTATTCTATTCTATTTTTTTGAGGTTCTGGCTCCATCGGTAACATTCGATGATTTTGCCAATGTCAAGGTATGAGAAGATAATTAAGATAATGAACGTAAACTGTTACACAACTATTGATCAGTGTTTGTAGCGGTGACATCCATGGATCCCCATGCTAAAAAAGGACAAAACATTTTTGATTAGTAGAATTTATTTATTTGTGCAGAATTGCAGACAATTTAAATTAATCTTCCTTTGCAAATTCAAATTGACCCTACCATCTGGGAATTATTTAATGAATATTTAAAAGGTCATTCAAAAAGCGCTGAGTGGTCGAACCTTCGATAGTATATTTGAATCTGAGGTCGCACCGTTTGTGGCAGCACCTAGATCGCCACACGTGAACTACGCATCACACTGACGTCACGCAAAATCCTGCATCGCGCAAGCAGAGTTTACCGCTCAACTAGCATTTATACAATGTCCCGACAACAATCGTTGGGCTGTTGCCCTCCAGACACGACACCCGTCTGAGGGATGAGTTAACTTTTCACTGTGTTCCTCATACCTCTATACGTTTACAAAATAAATGCAATTTTATTTCAAAAGTAGCGATTAGGGGGTGTTTTTTTTCTACGTTATTGTTAACCGGAGTTTATCATCCCTATAGCAGAAGCCATGTACCTGATGGCATTTCCCATCTACAAAAATGGCCGAACTTCCATAAACAGGGTCCCTCTAAAATAGATGAACAAATTTTAACACAGCGCTCAGTACGTCTAACTAAAGATATCCAAGCAAAAAAACAATGATTAAAGTGATTTTATTTTGACCTAAAATAATAAATTGTCGGCACATTTGTGTATTTTCGTTGGCTGATTATTTTTCTTGTAAGTAACCTATCTAATGTGTTTTTTCTTAAATATTTTTTATCATCGTCCTTATTTTGGTGGTCGAATGATTTCTAAAATTTTGTCCATCTATTTTAATGGGACCTTATATATTGCGAGTTTAATAGAGAACCTTAGATACCTAACACAACATTTCACTACAGAATCCCCCACAACATCAATTCACCTGCACCTTTAACTACTTACATATATTCACGAAACAACAACTTCTTTGAAAGCAATCAACGCTCTTCAGATCGCTCGACTCAAAACAGATTAATTCAATTAAATTGAATTGAATTACATTCACTCGGTTTAAAGGCACGGGCGTGTAAAATAATTTGTGTTAATCCAATTACTTGGCTTCAATCGCGATTGGATTAAGATTGTTAAGTGTGGGTCTTAATTTTTTTAGAGGTTTTATAGAGGTTGTTTTTGAAACAGAAAGCTTGTGTTGTGTCATAGCCAATACAAAAACTACGATATACCAAGGTGGATTAGAATTTTAACGCAAATATTTATGTTGTGTAAAAACTACTTCGAAATCTAGTTAGGTCAACTGCATCTAAACTGCGAAGTTGCAGTTGGCATGCAGTTCAAACGCAGTCCATCTGTTTAGAGCCTAAGATGTCCATTTTGCCATGAACCGCAGGACCTATAAGAAAAATGGTATCCCAAAAAAGGGTATTGTATTTACACGCTTGGAACACGAAATGGTATGGTATTAGTAGATCCCTGTCGACTAATACCATCCATTGGTGTATCCAATATTGAACCATTTTGTCTTAGTGTTTCTCAAGCCGCAATTATATTTAGCCCGCGCCGCGTGTCGCCACGCGTGGGTAAGCTATCGGTTACATACATTTAGTGCATGGCGTGGCGACACGCGGGACGGGACTAATGTAATCAATCCTATACTAAATGTATGTAACCGATAGCTTACCCACGCGTGGCGACACGCGGCGCGGGCTAAATATAATTGCGGCTTTAGTGTGACCGCGTAGTTTTTATAAAGTACAGAATACATTTTTATACGGTTTTCATCATAATTTAGAAAATTTATTCCGGAAGGTTTATGTGTATAATTTAACTTAATTATAGTACAGAAATCGCGATGTCTTAACATGTCGCTACATAAGTCGTTTGTATCCGTACGAACTGTGTTTACACGTGATAATAAAGATTATTTAAAATGAATAAAAAAAATGAAATCAAATGATAATTGATTAGAAACTAACACTTTTCGGCAATCGTCATTTTCAAGCCGAAATGAAATTTGACTAATGTTATATTAATACAAATTCCTGCCTAGCAAGTAATATAACAATTTTATCTTTGGTCAACAGAACGATTCTGATGATGAACAATGCGCGTTGAGCGACAAATGGCAGTACGAGAGGAAGTCTCGGAGATGGTCCAGGGTTGTGGAGATCACGCCACAGGCACAGAGGAGGTTACAGGTAAGATAACATACATATTATGTTCATTGGCGATTTATTTGCCAAAAGTGTAAATATATATGAGTTTATGGAAAAATAACTTTAAATCCTACACAATAAAGTTCAGTTTACTCTACAACTTCACACATTTTTATAACTTTTTCAATAGTGCTAGTCACTCTGAAATCAACTTAATTGCATTAAAATAAAGTTGATATTTGTTTAACTTGAAATAAAATTGATTTGAAAAGTTTGTATTCCCGATGTGGTTGGCAGAGGTTCCTATGGGTCTAGACAAGTGGTAATCGTTTTCAAAGCGTTTCGTATTTCCACAACGACTTTTAACTAGTTTGACATAAGGTTTTCGGTAGCTTATGTCAATCCGATACATTTTTAATTTTCCATCATCTATTAAACGCCATTCAATTCGATTTTCGGCAACTCTCATGCAGCTGCTACATGTAAATACTGTGTAAACTGAAATAATAGTTACAGCCTGGCAATAAAAACTAAAATACAAAAGCAAGATCCTAGTGGAGCTTATTAAATGTCTAAAAATCTTTGAGTTACAGACGGGCGCGACGCTACTCTAGTAAAACCATTTCTATGAAAACTTCATGGAAATTCTTCTACCAGAATCGCATAATACCGTCGCGTCGCGCCTATCTGCGGGAGCCTTAACTTAATCACAAGGATTTATAATACCTAGATATGAGCTCAACTGTCAATACTGAGACAATTAATTTCGCTATTGTTACCAATCTTTAGGATATTTCGCGACATCGGAGCGGATATCTTGAAGAAATACCCTCCTGAAACATTACATTCTCAGACACGCTTCCAACATTCATCAACATCGCAGGTACAGACGCCAACCACATCAGGCTACTACAAACTGTAAAATTTCTTTAAAAGATTTTCAACTTTATCGCTAAAGCATAAGGTTCACGGTTGATTGGAAAAATTTAACAGTTTCGGGTAGGTTGATGTGCTGGCGTCTGTACATATTTACATTACATGTAAATTGAAAATACATTCTTGATTTTCCACCTCCGAGCTCCGACACATTTATACAGGTGGCAACGCCACCGACGCGCTAACTGAAATCATGAATCAGCACAATCATGATTCTAGACAGTTTTTTTTTTTTCGGATCGGTAATCATCGAATGACCCCTCCCGCTCTGGGTGGACCGGAAGGGAGTGTCAGACTCTTACTGACTAAAACGCATCCGTGTTCCTTCCTTAGCCCTTTATGTTCCGGGGCAGCGGTGACACTTTCGGACAATCTCGCTAGCTCGGCAGGATTCTAGACACCATGGTTTAGACAATTTTTCGCAGACAAGATGAACCATGTCTATATTAAACAAAATAATAAACATTATAAAAAAATGGTAATACGGTCACTTCAGAATGTGATCTAACCTTACGGCAATCAACATTTTCAGGCCATTACGAATTATTCGAATTATGACGGCACGGTTGGCGCAGTGGTTAAGCGATTGACTGCTGCGCTGCGTGTCGCGGGTTCGATTCCCGCACGGAACAAATATTTGTATGACCTACAAGTAGTTGTTCCGGGTCTGGCTGTTTGTGTATGTGACTTTAAATGTTTGTAAACGCACCCACAATACAGGAGAAATTCCTAGTGTGGGGCAAAGATTAAAAAAAAAAAAAAAAAAATTGCCACGGACCAAAAAGTGGTCAAAATGTATAGACCAACAATTTGTTTTTTAATAACCGATGATACATTTCTACGTAGGGTGTTTCAGAATCATGTACAGTTATACAGTACGACTGACGTAACTAGACGGGCCTGAACATAGCCACTAAGAACTTTTGCGCATGTTCTCTCACTCGCACTCGCCTCATGTCACCATTTGTTTCCTAAAAAATCTTACTGCGCAGCCTTCTGCGCAAAGTTCAGGCCGTCAAGTTACGCCGGTCGTATTGTACTGCATCCGTGGTAACAGGTAGCGCGATATCCCTGTCACCTGTAAGTGTATAATTGTATACAGTATACGGTTCTAGGTAACATACGAAACAAGTCCGCAGACGTGAGGGCTTAAGATCTGAAACGTTTGTCTTGCATACGTATGCATAAAGGCATTAGTTGCTATTGTAGTTTCTATGAGCGAGCGGTGACAGTGCATTAATTCTCCTAAGGTAGGGTGGAAAGACGGAGTTAATGGGTACTTAATATGGACGCTTGAAATACCCCTTTCTGTCGGTAACTCAATCTGAATTATTGGTGTCTGGCTTAAATTATATATGACAATGAAGTACCTGAGAGGGTGACACAGTTGTAACGGCCGTGGCTTACGAATTGGAGGTCATAGGTTCTTTTTTTTTTTTTTTTTTTTTTAATTTTTTTAAATTGAATAATAATGTAATTTTAATATAATATATTGTATTATTTTTTATTTTTTTATTAATAATGTCATCGTATTTAATTTAATAATCATTTAATTTCATCGAAATTATTTAGTTTAATTAGGACTTAAGATATTTGTTATTATTTTGCTCCATTAATTCTGACCTTTTAATGTGAATGTTGTGCATGCCTATAAGTGATGTATTTACACAGAATTGAAGACTCGTGATTACCTATTGTTACTACCCTTGTAAATATATCGTTGGTGTGCCTTGCTAAATAAATAAATAAATAAACCCAGCCAGGCATGTGTTTTACTTTGTGTAAATAATTTTGTCACCACTGCTCTCAAAACGGTGAAGGAAACCATCGTGAGGAAACCGGCATGTCCCAGAACCAAAGAAGACATGTGACATCTACCAATCCGCACTGGGACCGCGTGGTAGATTACAGCCCACTCCCTCCCAAAGAGAGGAGTTGAATATGTAATGAAGTAGCTACTTATTATTATAGTAGTTATACAATCTTGGTGCTGTTAAGGCCCTGAAAGCTGAGCTAAGGAGGTTCGTTTTCCCAAATTTAAACTCAGTATTATTTAACCGTTTCATTTTATTTATATAAAAAATACTTATTCAAACACACAGTTGGTTTCATATCCGATACACATGAATTCTTATAATGCTGAAACCGAAAAGTTTTTCATCCGTACATTCGCGTTTACAACGTTTTGTGAAAAATGGTTGATCGCACATGATTTGTTTCGGGGGATTTCAAAATACGGCGAAAAAATGGGGTTAGCATATTGAAATGTATGAACAATCGGATTATCTGGATGTGGGGTAGGTACTTCAATTGGAACGCTGTTATTGGTTTACACACACACACAGCAGTGATACATCGGTTGTCAGAACTGAAATATTTGATTTTTTTTTGTAATATTTTCTAGAATTATTCTTTATTTATCTGTATAAACCATTGTTGTATGTTCGCGGATATTAGGAATTTGGCTCAATTTGTATAACTGTATGCCTTTGTTATGAATTTTTGGTTTTTGGGACCTTGGCAAAATTTGGAGGTACTATAGGTACATACCCTTCGGGGATTACAGGCGTGATGTTATGTGCTGTATGCGTGTTATGAATTTCATAATTATCAAATCACATAAGTCAGTCAGATCAGTGGTGCCAGTTTATTCCGCCAGTTACTCAACTGAACCGAGCGCTCGGCGCATCCTGGACAGTCACACCCAACACTTATTTGACTGGCCAATTCTTCCCTTGCGGTGGTAAGGCTAACTCCCACTTGCTTTGCGACCACCCTCTCACGGGAGTCCGGCGTCAGGCAGCCTGAGTCATCTTCTGAGCATACTCGTTCCATCATAGACCTCATCCATCGCTTTCCATCAGGCGTGATCGAGGTCAAGAGCGGGCCCATTCAGCAATAAAAAGAAAAAAAAAAAACTTCAACTACCATGCAAAAGGCACTGATTTAAGAAAAGTTTACCTACATAGTACCCCTTAAGAATAACGAAATCCAAATAATTAAAGTTTTTCTGTAACACCAGATTTTTCTAATATTTAATTATGTTTACAGGTCATAGCAGCTCGAGCATTAGCAGAAAGAGAAGCAAGGGAGGCGAGAGGAGAGGTAGAAGATGATGAAGACGAGACTCTGCCCACGATAAGAGTGGGACTCGTCGACCCAGAAGGAAATTATACAGATGTTGAACCTGACCTGTAAGTGTATAATAATTATTAAAGTTGCCTTGATTGCCTAGAATACTTAGCAGCATATAATCTAATCTAACTAGCCTGTACTGTCCCACTGCAGGGCAAAGGCCTCGCTCTCCCTTTTCCACACAATTCTGTCTTTTGCGAGTGCCAGTAACGGTACGGTAGGAGTCCAGCTCGTCCCGCCATCTTCGTCTTGGCCTTCCGCGATGGCGTCGTGCGTTTAGTGGGACCCAATCGGTGGTTCTTTTAGCCCAATTGTCATCTGACATGGGGCAAACATGGGGAATAATCATCCTGTAATGATCCCACTGCACACAGGCCTCCTCTCTGTGAGAGCTAGTGGGCCGTAATCTACCACGCGGGCTATTGCGGGTTGGTAGTTGGCACATATCTTTGAATTTTTGGCCTCGCGGTTTCTTCACGATGTTTTCATGTCATGTTCATCATAAAAATTGAAATGTGTATTGATCTAAGGCGGAGGACACTGATTCTTGTAACACAGGTTCGCCTAGCACAGGAGTCAGGGGTTTCACATGTATGGTTGTAATATTTTTATGTCAATAAAGATTATTATTATGTTTTTGAAGCGCCTCTCAGAGCTCGAACCTACGGCGCGGCGTCCAGCTCGTAAGTCGCGGCTATTACTACTGGGCTACCATTGCTCTCAATATAGAATGTTTCGAGTTATTCGTTCTGATACCCTGATACCCTTATGAAATTGAAAATAATATAAACACTCAAGGTGATAATTCTATTTACCTTCCAAAGCCTGATTTCCCAGCAGCTTGGAATTTGAAATTTAACTTTGAACGTGTCATAGCTAGTTAAGAACTAACTAGAGTTTGAGCCATTATGTTAGTGCTGCACGCCCGTGTTACAGTTAAATCTAGTTTTAATAACGTTGGGAACTGTATTGTTTATGTTTTGGGACATTGTTTCATCAAAACATACATTTGTTTTATAATATTCTAGCTCCGACCAAGTATTTTTCTCATGTTGTCAGATGAGTGTAGAGGAGAGGAGACGGCCAGACCTCGACCAATCACATTGATTTAATTCTACAACGCGTGTGTACTTCTCCATAGCGATCTACGTTTTGGAATGGGCGGCTTTAATTTTCGGCCTAGATGACCAAAAAGAAATGGAAAAAAAAAGAAAGAAGAAAAAGTTGAAAAGAAAGAAAGGAAGAAGAAGATTGATTGATTGATTTTTTGATTGGATTGATTGAAAAGTGGATGGATGGATGGAATTTTAAAGTGGTTTAATTAAAATAAATGCTTTAAGTTTAAGACATCTCAGCCTATTTTCTAGCTTTTCGGTGTTTCAATCACTCCCAAAATATGCCTGTCGGGTACCAGGCATGTAGAACTCTACAGAAGGTATCATATTTTACAGTAACAACATGGACCTGAAATAAATCAAAAGTTTTGCTCCAGTGACCTTTTCCAAGCTTTCATTTACAGTTTTGCTTACTTTACCAAGGGACCAAGGGACCTCCATAAAGTATATTTTTAATAAATATTATAACAGCCATATCCTTGTTTTGTCAACAAAATGTTTTACGTTTACCTAACCTAAGCTATGTACAGACTGGTCAGCGGGATTATCCGAAAGGGTTACCGCTGGCCCGGAACATAAAGGGCTAAGGAAGGAACACGGGTGGGTTTTAGTCAGTAAGAGTCTGACACTCCCTTCCGCTCCACCCAGAGCGGGAGGGGTCATTTGATGATTTCCCATCAGAAAAAAAAAAAATAAAAAAAAAAGCTACATGTACAGACGCCAGCACATCAAGGTACTACAATCTGTCAAATTTATTTTATAGATTTTCAAAGCATAAGGTTCAATGTTGATTGGGAAAATTTGAGTTTCGGGTAGCTTGATGTACTTGTCTGTACCTCAAATGTAGGTGTAGGTTACAGTTTTGCAGAGATTTCATTGCTGTAAAAAAATGATTATAAAGAACGGTACTTTTTTATTAATTACTAGCTTCTGCCCGCGACTTCTTCTGTGGCCCCGGAGCCATCGCATCGCATCCAATCGCCCGCACATGCTATTACTTTCTTTTCACTTAGCATTCCTTCTTTTTGCCGTAGTTTCGAGAGAGAGTGAGTTTAAAAAATAAAAATAAATAAATAGTAATAATATATAATCTATATATTATAAATGGTAAACTGACTGACTGACTGATTGTTGATATATCAACACACAGCCCAAACCGCTGGTCCTAGAGACATGAAATTTGGAGGGTGTGTTCTTTGTGAAGAGTAGGTATCCACTAAGAAAGGGTTTTTCGAAATTCCACCCCTAAGAGGGTGAAATTTCACGCGAACGAAGTCGCGGGCATAAGCTAGTTTAATTATAAATTTCATCCAAATCCGTTCAGTAGTTTTTGCGTGAAAGAGTACTTAACAAACATCCGTCCATCCATCCTCACAAACTTTCGCGTTTATAATACTAGCAGCGCCCCCTGTTTTCACCCGCATTAGTGTCGACCCGTGGGAATATCGGGATAAAAACTATCGTATGTCCTTTCCCGGCACTCAAACTATCTTTATACCAAAGGACTTTGCCCTTTTTCGGCTTCGCGTGGACACGATTCTCGACAAGAAACAAATAATTCAAAATCATGTTTAGTTTGGTTTTAAACTGGGCAAGGTACCAAGATAACTTAATTATCCACCCGCCCAGTTCCTAGACAAAAAAAAAAAAGTGTATCTTATTTATAAAAAAAATTAAGCAAAACAAGTCTTACAAGCATCACGATACAATTTTATTACAATATTCTCTTTCCTACTGGTATTAGCTATTAAACCTGTATTATATTTTTACTTATAGTGCCTGTTCATACCAAGCCAAATGCCCATACAAAGTGGACAATGTCCTTTCATCTAAATCGGTTAAGCGTGAAGAGGTAACAGACAGACAGACAGACACACTTCGCATTTATAATATTAGTATGGATTCAGCTACGGATATCAATTTAATTATATACTGAACAGTAAGTTGAAGCCTTTTGTATCTCAAATATCAATCGTTTGTGCAATCAAGGGCCAATTATTTTAGTGTGAAGACTCAGAAGTACTGTTAGGTTGAGGCCATTAAAACGACTTCAGCGGACAGCGATTCTTTAGCTAGTCTTTCACCAAATATCATTTGCTTTTTAAATAGATTTTTGGGAACATAGACATGGTTTTTATAAAGACACACCAAAAAGCATGAAATACTTTGCTTCTTTCTGATTTAAAATTATTTTAGACAACTTTTTAAAGTAAACTTCGCTAAATTTTAGTGCTAGTGTGTCTTTTCCTTCTTTTGGATCAAGCCTTTGCTTATCATCAAAGTTATAACAGCTACAATGCAGCAGAAAATATTGTTTTGTAAACGCCAGTTTCCAAAACAATATTTTCCACTGAAAGAAAGAAAGTTAAATGCGTTTATTGGCATTACAGTAAAATAAATACACCTTAAAACTATAAAAACAGAAAACAAAGAGTATAATGCCAAAAGGGCCTCAGCTCAGCATAATGTCAGATGACAACACAAGGTGTACCACCTCACGCTGATTTTCAGCTGCAACCCACGAGTGCCATACGCTGGAATAACAAACACATAGGGATGTGTGTCCCCGTTGGAATAAATTAAATGCGATATTAGAGAAAATCTCATACAAAATCAAATAAAATGTTGCGACATACATGTGTGTGTTGCATTGTGATTAATGAAAAACTAAAATGTATAACCCATATGTGCGTACTACCTACATAAAAAACAAATAAATAAAGAGAAAGTATATATATATATACTATAAGACAAAATCGTGTGACTGCATTGTTCTTCTACTACGAAACGGATTTTCATGCGATTTTCATTTAGAGTAAGGACAATAATAATTGACTTAGAAAAATTGCACACTGTATTGTATATTATGCAAATACATAGTAGTAAGGTATACGCTACGAAACCGCAGGAACCCGTTGGATGCGAGAAGCGCAGAACCGGTCGAAGTGTAGGTGCTTGGGGGAGGCCTAAGTCCAGCAGTGGACGTCTTTCGGCTGAAATGATGATGATGATGATACGCTACGAAACACGCTACAGCTTTTATAAACCCCGCTGTTTCCAAAGCCCACAAGCACATCCTCATTAACACTTACCTACAGATGATTATAGATATTGTAGGCGAGCTTATTAATTTGATTGTTACAACTGATTGATTGGAATGTTAAGTGGAATGAATCGGGCGCGTAACGGAACGGATTCGTATCAGTTTTGACTGGCAGTATTGTTGAATCAGTTAAAATGTCGATGACCGGTACTTCTTTTATGTTATTATGATGAGACGTTTTCTTTGTGAAGTTAAGTAACCTCTTGTGTTATGAAATTTTGTGTTCATTATTTTTTGGGAGGGTAGCGAATGGTTGATAATAATCTCTCTACTAGTCCAATGCTTACTCTAGGATACATATCCGGTACGGCTCTTAAATCCTTCCCTATCCTACGGACACCCCCCCCCCCCCCGGGCTATTACTTCACATACAATGGTCGCTGCAGCACCATGAATATGAGGCTACAAGAGCTAGTGCGAATCTTGGGGTTAATTCGATTAATCGAGTCTGGTTTAACATGGCATGGCATCGATACAATTCATTAATTCATCCATTTATTCATGGTAGCGAATGGTTGAAGGTTCAATTCTCGCCTGGGGTTATTGTTTTTATGGGTTAGCTTGTTACGTGTTGCCGTGTTTGTGTACTTACGATACGATTAATTTAAGTACTTAATCACTTCACAACACACAAATCACAGCCTCAAATTTCTTCCGAAGTAGATTTTGTTATTTAATTGCAATCAACTTGAGGCGCGACACGCGATAAAATCGCGCACGACACAAAGTCACCGCAGGTCGCGCAACGAGCGGTGCCTTTGTGTCACGCGCGATTATATCGTGTGTCGCGCCTGTTTGTAGGAGCCTTAAAACTTTGTTTACAAAAAAATATATGATGGATGAAACGACCGAAGCGTTATTGGATGGTCCTCAAAAGGTCATTTATAAATCCTCTTCGTAATTAAAGATTCGCTAACTACTAAAAATATAACAGTGTGAGTTTGGTTACCAACTCATAGCTACTCATTTTTAATAGTCCAATAATTTCTATCGGAATAATAAATTTGTCAGTTTGACATAATTTTATAAACAAAAGCTGCATCTCCCCGCAACATCTTTTTCTCAAATAAAATACATTTATTTAATACTTCAAGCACATAAATGTACAGAGGCGGACTTAATGCCATAGGCATTTTTTTCCAGTCAATATTTGGGTGATGCAGAGACAAACAGTAGTAGGTGCAATCATGAAAATTGAGGAATAAATATTTTAAATATACATCTAGCTATTAAACAATTAGCGAATATTAAAAAATCAGCAATCGAAATAAATTCCCTAACAGTCGATTCTTCAATAATTTTCGACATGAAAGTGTCTCTTTCATAGCCCCAATTCGTGCTGTAAAATCCATCAGTAGTAATCGCATCGGCATCAGTCAAAGACGTAACAGGAGGTTAAAGGTCGCAAGTGTCCATCGCATACTTCTACGGAACTAACCCATTAGAACTTTAGTAGCTTGCGAAGATAGTTAAACTAACTATTAATAGGAATAATAGATTGAAAAGAACGAAAAAATGCATTTGTAATGGTTACCCATCTTCAGACTGATCGAGTCAGGCACTGCCTCAAAATCCTATTCGTGCAGTTTTTTTTTATGACAAAAAATAGCAACTAATTCGTTCGGGAATGGAACCCATCATGAAATTGAGCGCAGCAAGTGCCCCTTACCCTTGAAAACAGTAATTATCCTTGAAAACAGACCCGTACCGTACTGTTGTTAGTTCGCAACCTTAGACTTTAGACGGGTCTCCAAAGTGTCATCAAAACTATTATTAGCAAACTGACTGTATAACAAAACGCCTTTGCCTTACCCTGGCTTCTGCGGGGTAATTGCGTAAGTGTATCACGCAATTACCCCGCAGAAGCCTGGGTAACAGTAGCAATGTCATTTTGACAGTTCATCAACATTCATTGCGTTATTTACGTTGTTGAGCCGACAAATTTTTCGAACACATGGGCTTCTGCGGGGTAATTTCGTAAGTGTATTACGCAATTACCCAGCAGAAGCCTGGGTAACAGTAGCAATGTCATTTTGACAGTTCATCAATAACATTGCGTTATTTACGTTGTTGAGCAGACAAATTTTTCGAACACATGAAGCAACAGCATTGGTTTGAAAATGTGTTACGGAATTAGGGTGCTGTTGTCTGTTGTAACCCTTGTACGCTGTCATCACTAGCCCTTCCTACCAATAGAAACTCTATTGACTAAGCGCCTCATAATGGTCCCTTAGCAAACATTATCAAAGAGAAGGTCTGTGAAGCGCTACTGCAGTAATTAGACCGTAAAGTTTCGTTTAGAATTAATTTGGAAATGGTCTCCCATCTTCAAACTGGCAGTGTAGGTATGTGTGTGCTGTGTGTGTGTGTGTGTACCTTGAAGACCAAGCTTTGCTGTTTTCATTTTGTCACAAGCGCCCTTCAGAAATTTCTATTTGTTGTCAAAACTATGTCATCATCTGCCTAGCCTTTTCCCAACTATGTTGGGGTTGGCTTCCAGTCTAACTGAATGCAGCTGAATACCAGTATTTTACATGGAGCGACTGCCGATCTGGCCTCCACAACCCAGTTACTGAATAATACGATACCCCTTGGTAAGACGACTTGGTAACGACTGTCAAAGATCCACGAATGACAGCCGGGACCAACGGCTTAACGTGCTGTCCGAAGCACGGAGGGGTCTCGGTATGTAAAGATGGTCACCCATTCACAGTCCAACCGCGGCAAGCGTAGCTTAACCTGATCGATCGACCTGTGCGGCTGTTATTATTTAGCCACGGGCCCCTCAGTTGTCAAAACTATTATTAGCAAACCGTAACTGTAACACTACACGCCTTTGTCTTACCCTTATGTTGTTACCCTTGTAAATTGTTAACAATTTCAGCCACACTAATAGAAATGCTTCTGTTGTTATTACATCACTCGCCATTACTACTAATAGAAATTACCACTAAATTCATTAAATAGAAGGTACCTACCTAAGCAAACATCATCAAAAGTGTTGGCCCGGGCCGCAATTTTAATAATGTAGAAAGACTTTTTTTTCATTAATTTACTATAAGTTATGTAAACCTGACAAGTGTGGTCACCCATCCAGAGAATGACCACTAAAGTAAGTTCATCTGAACCTCTCAAATTGATCGGTCCATGTAATATTTCAAGTGGCATTCAAAACCAACAAAACAAATTAACAACCGAACCTTCACGCTTTTGTTCTCGTCACATCACTTGCCCTTCCTACTACTCGTACTAATAGAAACTCTATTGACTAAGAAACTCATAATGTTCCATCATCAAAGTGACGGTCCGGACCGTGCAATGACTATAATTAAGCCCACAGTCCATTTGTTCTACATAGTATACTCCCTTCACCTATCACGATTCCATTTTGGATTGCTAAACCTTCAGTAATGATAGGTTGGTAAATGAATTAGGTTTGTGTGGTAGCGGAGAGCGAGACGGATTGGAAATACAATGTTGCTTAACTTATTAATTAAAAAATATCGTGTAATAGAAGAATGAAATTACTTTTATTTGCGGTAAACATGTCGAAGAAAAAGAACAAACACAAAAAATAAATAACAAGTTGGGGGGAAAACATGCGTCACATCCACGCAAAACGGCTATAGCTCCGCATAACAGCCGGCGTTGACGATAATAATAGTTTTACTACGAGTTGTATTTTCAAGAAAATCACATGAACTCAAGTCACATGAAAGCAAACTTCAAGCTCCTGAATCCCTGAACTTAATTGGTCCTTCGCTCCGTTCAATATCGTAATATCAAGTAAGCCCGGCCGGTGCCATTTACAAAAATACAACATTGTTCTTTTGACACAGTATTTTCTCCACCTAAAGAGCAACGCTGTAATTTTACCGTCTCGGTCATTTCGAATCGTTTCGGGGTTATGTTGGCTAAATATATCATTTAATTTATCAAAGCAGTACACAATTAGACAGAGAGAAAGCAATTATAACTCCTCCACAACCCAGTTACTGAATAATACGATACCCCTTGGTAAGACGACTTGGTAACGACTGTCAAAGATCCACGAATGACAGCCGGGACCAACGGCTTAACGTGCTGTCCGAAGCACGGAGGGGTCTCGGTATGTAAAGATGGTCACCCATTCACAGTCCAACCGCGGCAAGCGTAGCTTAACCTGATCGATCGACCTGTGCGGCTGTTATTATTTAGCCACGGGCCCCTCAGTTGTCAAAACTATTATTAGCAAACCGTAACTGTAACACTACACGCCTTTGTCTTACCCTTATGTTGTTACCCTTGTAAATTGTTAACAATTTCAGCCACACTAATAGAAATGCTTCTGTTGTTATTACATCACTCGCCATTACTACTAATAGAAATTACCACTAAATTCATTAAATAGAAGGTACCTACCTAAGCAAACATCATCAAAAATGTTGGTCCGGCCCGCAACTTTAATAATGTAGAAAGACTTTTTTTTTTCATTAATTTACTATAAGTTATGTAAACCTGACAAGTGTGGTCACCCATCCAGAGAATGACCACTAAAGTAAGTTCATCTGAACCTCTCAAATTGATCGGTCCATGTAATATTTCAAGTGGCATTCAAAACCAACAAAACAAATTAACAACCGAACCTTCACGCTTTTGTTCTCGTCACATCACTTGCCCTTCCTACTACTCGTACTAATAGAAACTCTATTGACTAAGAAACTCATAATGTTCCATCATCAAAGTGACGGTCCGGACCGTGCAATGACTATAATTAAGCCCACAGTCCATTTGTTCTACATAGTATACTCCCTTCACCTATCACGATTCCATTTTGGATTGCTAAACCTTCAGTAATGATAGGTTGGTAAATGAATTAGGTTTGTGTGGTAGCGGAGAGCGAGACGGATTGGAAATACAATGTTGCTTAACTTATTAATTAAAAAATATCGTGTAATAGAAGAATGAAATAACTTTTATTTGCGGTAAACATGTCGAAGAAAAAGAACAAACACAAAAAATAAATAACAAGTTGGGGGGAAAACATGCGTCACATCCACGCAAAACGGCTATAGCTCCGCATAACAGCCGGCGTTGACGATAATAATAGTTTTACTACGAGTTGTATTTTCAAGAAAATCACATGAACTCAAGTCACATGAAAGCAAACTTCAAGCTCCTGAATCCCTGAACTTAATTGGTCCTTCGCTCCGTTCAATATCGTAATATCAAGTAAGCCCGGCCGGTGCCATTTACAAAAATACAACATTGTTCTTTTGACACAGTATTTTCTCCACCAAAAGAGCAACGCTGTAATTTTACCGTCTCGGTCATTTCGAATCGTTTCGGGGTTATGTTGGCTAAATATATCATTTAATTTATCAAAGCAGTACACAATTAGACAGAGAGAAAGCAATTATAACTACTGTGATAAATGAAAAGTTGCAAAAAACAGAAATTTCTACCTTAAAGAAATCATAGTAACCGCCAGCAATCAGACCATCACCTTATGTATTGCGGCGGCTCCAATAACCTACATAAAGGGCGTACGTATTCAGAGCGGAAAGCTCTTAATGTAACTTTAATTGTTAGCGTGTGAATTTGACGCGATAATTGAGTGAGTTCGTGAATACACGGCCAAGTTCGAATACACCAGCCAAGTAAACGATCCGTAGGGAGATGGAATTAATTTGGCAGAAGTAGACATATAAGCCAATGGTTTAATGGTTGCTTTAAGTAAATAGAATTTACACGATATTATAATTTTAATAATTGGTGTAAATGATTAAGATTTATTTAACAGTTTACAATGTGATAAAGAAAATGATCACGGCGACAAATACGGCAAACTCAAATTTGGGTATGAAAAGGTTGACGATGATTGTTCTCTAATATTATTAAGAGAGGAAAGCTGCAATACCAATTAGATTGGTAAATATTATAGAAGACATAATTATACATCAATATTTGAAAGCGAGGTATATAATATGTGGGTGTACTAGAGGTACACCTTTGTCTAATCCTTTGTAGATTCCAAGCGTCATATTATGTTGTAACGTTACGTTATGTTAAGTTGTATTTGTATGTAAGTGATGCTACATGTAGAACCATAAATAGCAGTAGACGATGTCGGGTTCATAAGAAAACCGACTATAATCAGGGTCAATTAAAGGCTTCCAGACAGTCGCGACTTGTCGCACGAGGTGAGACATGTCGCATTGCGACTTTGTTTTCATAGAAATTGTCCTACAGATATATATCGCTGAGTCGTGTCGCACTATCGCCTGGTGCATGTCTGTGAGAGCCTTTAATCCACCTTACGACCTATTAATTAAATTCTGCCGACAACTAAGTTCCGCACTGTAACATAATCAGTAATAACCCACCTTCCATAATTCCCCTAATCGCCTCTTACAACACCCATGCACGTCACCAATAATATCTATTCCAGTTCAGCCATTCACTGCAAATTACTGCCAGCAAATCCATATTAATCTAAACATAATTTTCATTTATCTTCGGACGTTAACAATTTGTCTTCACTCTTAAACCTATTTATCATATTCGAATAAGGAGTGCACAATCTTTGTTCATTTTTTAAATTGGACGTATTTTAGCAGAAAGGACTCAACCCACACAAATTTATTTTTGAGGTATCGAGGTTTTAAGGTTAAGTTTAGGTGTGTATTGCTGCAATGATGTTGTACCTGGAATTATTTGAAATATTGTCACCTATGGGCTAATATACTAATATTTTTATAAGTCAAGTTGTATTACACAGACTAACGCATTTTTTTGTTTGTAATTTATTTTTTGCTGAGTCCTTTCTACTAAACTACGTCCAATTATGGTAAAAAACACTATCTCTCTCCTTAAACGTCATTTATTATGGTCTTTGCACTTGTTAGTATATGTTTTGTGTATGTCTGTATGTAAATAGTACACCACAGACTACCTGGAGTATTATATCTCATTTCTCTCTAAATCCATCCAAAGATTGTCTTTAAAAGATCGCTTTTATCGATGAGGGCGGTCTCATCGATAAAAGCGATTGTGTCACCCTTTGTAAAATTTCTAAATGTATATCTGTAATATGTATGGTATGCATCATCTGTTGTGACCCCAATATATTTAGGAAAAGGCTAGCTTTTCCTAAATATATTGGGGTCGGCTTCCAGTCTAACCGGATGCAGTTAGCTGTATACCAAAATTTTACATGGAGCGACTGCCTATCTGACCTCCACAATTCAGTTACTGGGTAATACGATACCCCTTGGTAAGACTGCATATGGTATGCATAATAAAGAGTATTTTATTCTATCATAAGGAACCCCAAATTAGTTGCCAGCAGAGTAAAATATGCATCTGAATCACTTACCTTAACAGAATTTAGATAAGAAGAAGTTACACCAAAATTTATACTTTCTAATGATACTAACGGAAGCAAAACTTTCTACTTAAGAACAATAAAAGTTAATTAAATGTATTGGAAAATTTCCGTTGTTAGTCTAATTCGGTAATGGGCTTACGATGATAAGTGATTATAATATTTTTGTGGTGGATATTAAAAAAGTATTTTTATCGTTCAATCTCTCTTAAAGATTTTGAATTTGTGTGTTAAGTTGGTGTTTGTTTATGTCTGCAGAGGCTTTTAGAAATTATTAAAAGTCTTTTATACTGTTGTGTCGATTTTGGCATTTCTGGTCTTTATGTCCACGCGACCTCTCTCAACTAGAGAGGTCGCATAATGGTAATAAATTGTTGTCTATTAGTTTGTCGAGTTTCTGCAAAACTTTGCACTTGAGCCTTCGAAGTTTGGAGTTACTCAGAGACCATAATAGGCCTTATGAAGTTTATGGAGATCAGCACCCTAATTGCGTAATACACAATCAATCGGAATCTGAATCATTTTGAAGCAAATTGCTAATTCATTGCTTCATAAGTTCGAAAAATTTGTCGGCTCAACACGTAAATAACGCAATTAATGTTGTTGCACTGTCAAAATGAAACCGATTCCGAGCGAGAAACACTTTAGTTGAGCATATGAGTGGTGTAATTTAGTTAAACAAACACGTGAAACATTATTCTTCAGAATTTTAAGAGTAAAAATTGTAAGTAATACCATCTTAAGATGAAAATCTTTTTTACAGATTAACAGTACCAGGCCAAACAGTAATACAGTTACCAAGCGACAAAGAAGATGAAGAAGAAACAGGCACACGTTTCCGACGCACAGGCTCCGAAAGACTACGAGACGGAGCAAAAGCCTTACTCCGAAGAGTGGAATCCCTCAAAACAAGAAGAAGAAAACGGCAGAACCGTACAGAAGTCATCGTATCCTCCCCCCATTTCTTAGATGTGCAGCAAGACAAATATGCTGATCTTAGTTACATTGACATGACTCCTACTACGCCTACGGCGTTCCCTTTCCCAGATTTCCATAGTTCTCCTTTACATGCTCCAGCAATCAGAACTCAGCCACCGTCACCAATGACTGTCATGCCTCCATCACCTATTGCTCCTTTAGAACAATCCTATGTCCTAAACGCTCCCTTTGGAGATGACTCAAGTTATGCCTCGGATGGAAGCATGGGTTCCAGTAATAAGAGTTCGAAGTCAAAATTGGGAAGAGCTAAGAGAATTTTCCATAGAGGAATCAAGAATGAAGATTCTAGTGCTCTAAGCGATTCTGAGTGCCAGCCTGCTAGTTGGAGACATAATTATTATAAGGATCATAATACTCATCAAAATGCTGAGGTGAGTGTTTATTTGGATGATTTCATAATTATTTTATTCAAGCACATAAATGGCAGTAAACCTTAATGGTTTTAGTTTTAACAAGTTGAACTACAAGAAGAGACTATCTGTCAGTCCCTTCATATCATAAATGTATCGGTATCGATATGTATCGATCACCAAACCTTGGGTTCAAATATATCATGTAAGCGAATCCTTTAGGTAAATAATTGGCTGACATTTTCGGTTAAAATTATAAGGCTTGATGATAATGTTACGTCTTCATATCTACAATAGTGCTTCCTAACTACCACGAATAGTTTGCGGAAACTCGCTGGAGCTTCAACTATTACATAAGTATGGCTTATCTCGTGCGATGTAATCTTAACTCCGCGAGGCCACTTAATAACATATCTGTCATAGATGGAACTTTGTTATCAAGTTAATTACTTCTTCTTTTATCCGTCTTCTTGGTTCTTTGCGAGAAGGATCAACATTATCTGATTATTTCATTAAGAACTTTCTTATGTCTATAATATAGTTTCTGTATTTTGGAAACGCGATACATGTTTGTTATTCGTCTTTTATTTTTAGAATTTTCGACAAGTTACGAGTACTTGATACTGTTGGTTGTTTCGGGTGGGACGTCTTTATAGGAAACCTTACAGCAACGTTTTAATGCACACGAATTGCTCAATTCATTCACCAAGGCGTAAAATAAACAATTTTACAAACACTGCTAATAAAAATGCTTCAAGAACCGTAAAACTTTTAACTTCGTCTTTTTCATCACCAGGTTTACGTAGAGCCCCCGTCTCCAGTGGACCTGAAGCCAGACCCTGAGATACTCCGAGAGGTCCAGAAGTCACCAGGTCACACTCATCACCGACGGCAGGCTATAAGGACCAGCTCGCTCAATTTAGGAAATGATGGGAAGAAGTAAGTAACGGCTCTTACGAGTATATTAACTTTCATTGTTGCGCTTCGATGGCGTCTTGGTGCGTACAGTTGTACATACTTGTGAGTAGCGCCATCAAAAAATACTGGCATCATAATAGAAAGAAAAAAAGAAGATAAATTTATTTGACCCATGTTAAGGCACGCAATATTCACACAAAAAAAATCATTAACCTAAATCATTAATTTATTCGTTAAAATATTGTTTTTGTACTAGTCAGTTGATCTTGAATTCGTTTTAGACTTTGTAAGATTGTACTTGTAAGAAGGATACGATACTCAACAATATATAGACCATACAAGCACGCACATCTTGAAAATTATATTTTTTCATGTAATATTTTAGTCAAGGCTGTGCCTAGGCTTTCTGGTAAAATCGATTAAAGTGCTTTATATATCTCTAAAGTTGTAAAATACTTATTCTAATTTGTAAGTTGACGTCGTTGCTCAAAATGTACCAGACCTTCTTATTTATTGGTACTTCACAAAGCGAATTCTCATCAATCTCCTGTTCCTTATACCAATTAGTTTGGGGTCGGCCCAACATGTCTTTTTCTTCCACACTTTTCTTTCTTATTAGTCGTCATCTCGGTAGTCACCCCCTTTCTAACCATATCTTCATTCACACAGACCATCCATCGTTTATTGGGTCTTCCCCCACTCTTATAGCCATCGAAATTCATACACAAAACTATCCTCACGACATTTTTTACATATATTTTTTATCACACTATTAAAAAGGCGAAAGTTTGTGAGTGTGCGTGTGTGTGAGTATGTGTGTGTGTTTATATGTTTGTTACTTCTTCACGCTCAAACGGCTGGACCAATTTTGATAAAATTTTGTATGGAGGTAGCTGACACCCTGAATTAACATATAGGCTACTTTTTATCCCGATATTCCCACGGGATCGACATTTACGCTTTATATTTATATATATCTATATTGTTTGGCTTAGAGTGACATTTTGTGAAATCTACGAACATGTATAGACAAAGAGATCTTTGTCTATACATGTTCTTATATTTCAAGATGTAACTATTGATATCTGAATATACTGAAGATTTTACATTAAGCTCTAGACATTCTATCACAGCAGCATCAAAACTGAAATAGTCAAACCCAAATATCTAGATAATCCCTACTTAAAATACCTTTAAGGTACACAAGATTCTCCTTGTGGATACATTATTTCAGCCTTCTTTGAACCTTAGTTTGAATAGGACGCTTGCAAAACAAAGGATAATAATGTATTTTGCATGCGTCCTCTACAAACAGCTACTCAATAAATCAAAGGTTCAATCTTATTGAAGCGAAGTGTGAAGTGTCAGTGATATCCACATATTGATTGTCGTCACTTGGAAGGTACGGAAGCAAAAATAATTCCTACGAGAGAAAATCAATCGGCCGACTCTTTTCTCAACTACGTTGAGGTGGGCTTCCAGTCTAGCCGGATGCAGCTAAATACCAGTGTTGTACATGGAGCGACTGCCTATTTGACTTCCATAAACCAGTGACTGGCTAACACGTTACCCCTTGGCAAGACTGGTTGTCAGACTTCCAGGCTTTTGACTACCCGTAACGGCTGTCGAACGTCAGCCGGGATCAACTGCATAACGTGCTTTTCGAAGCACGGTTTGCAGTTCTGGTATGTAATGGATGGTCACCCATTCACGGGCCGACCTCGGCAAGCGTTGCTTCACTCCTATTATATAGCCACGAGCCCCTTAGCCCTTTATAAGGGAATAATTCTTAAAGTGTCCGCAAATAATCGTTTGGCATCATCTACCACACTGCGTGAGGGTCGCCATGTGGCTGCCTTCTGAATAATAAATATTTTCACCATGTAATAGTTCATTCTCAAGTTTATGCTGATACGATCGGAGATCAATTATCATTACAATGAACAAAGAGGAAAACTAAAGTATAATAACATCCATACAACACTTGACATACTCAATAGTGATTACGACATTATGTCGTCATTAGAGACACTGATGAAGTTAAACAGAGTAAATAATAAGGTGACAAGGCTATGGAAGAATGGAAGACAAAAACAAATTACGCTTTCTTCATTATTTAGACAAGTAGAGAATCGAACGGTGTTGTTCTTTCTTTGTCAAGCCTCACAAGGAGTGCTAGTGTAACAGAAGACTAGACACAAAACTCAAAAGCAGACCTAGACATAGACGACACAGACGCCATAATTGGAAACGACATTACCGCGTGAAGACTAATTACTCCAACCGGTAGCCATTAGTTTAAAATGAGTGTCGCAGTAATGGACAATGCTCTAACAACTGATTGGCATACTAATGTCAGTGTTGACTATGCAGTATTCGTTATATTGTTAGTAAATAGTGATGTTTTGTGGTAAAGACTTTTTGTGAAAGTGCTGGGAAATTGTGGATATAAGGACCAGTTTTGGATGGAAGAGTTTTTGGGCCTATTGGTGTGATGATAAAGATTGCAATGTTATTGTGACGTGATGTTGCAGTAGCGTCATTAGCAGGAGGGCTGTCTGCCGTTATGTCACCAATAATAGGTTGTTGGTAGGCTCTGGTCGTGTTTTCGTTGTGCAAGATTTCCTATGCTCTAATAAATTCACTATTATCAAATATTATGTATTACGTTAAGCCGTTGGTCCCGGCTGTCATTCGTGGATCTTGGGCAGTCGTTACGGGTAGTCAGAAGCCCGAAAGTCTGACAACCAGTCTTACCAAGGGGTATCGTATTACCCAGTAACTGGGTTGTGGACGTGGAGGTCAGATAGGCAGTCGCTCCATGTAAAATACTGGTATTCAGCTGCATCCGGTTAGACTGGAAGCCGACCAAAACATAGTTGGGAAAAGGCTAGGCAGATGATGATGACGATGAAGCAAGAATCTACCTAGGCTCTATGGGTTCATACATTTTTAATTACTTTGTAATGATAAAACATTTTCGAAATCCATCGTCTTTCAATAGTCTGTGCTGGTCATCGTTTACCATTAGAGAAACTAAACGTTCTTCTTTGTCTCCAGGTTTCGTGATAGAAGTCTCAAGAGAGATAAGTCGGCATCCAGGAGTTCGGAACTGGACAGCAGCCCCAACTCTGCAGGGTCCAGGTCTCATGATGGAGACCAGGATGATGACGATGATAGTCTGGACATGAAGACTAAGAAGTAAGTAACCAAGAACAAGTGACGTTTTATATTTGAACGTAGGATGTAGTAGATCCACTTGATAGTGTGTGGTTTTCGCTGCCTACTGAAATCTGCATAATATGCGTAGGTACAGTGACCTCCAAAAGTTAGTAGACATTTTTCCACTTCAGCTGCGACTGCGACACACCTCATTATGATTTAAAATTCTAGCGATGCAAATGTTTGAACTGATCTAACGTTATTATTGACTAATTCAACTATCTATGAAGTATCAAAAAAAAAATCAAGCAATCCATTTTCATGACACAAACTCTCCTAGTTTCTAACATAATACAAACTTACAAATCAACCTTCTAAATTTCAGGAACAACATACAGCGATGGTACTCGTTTAGGACGAACGCGCTAAACGGCGGACCGAAGGCCAACAACACTTTGACGCCGACCCCGAACCAGAAGGACCCGGATTCGTACCGTAAGTTGGAAACATTTAGATTTTTTGGGATGCATGAAGAAGCCTCCTCATGTAGGACAGTTTGTTCCGCCAGTTACTCAACTGAACCGAGCGCTCAGCGCATCCTGGGCAGTCACACCCAACACATTATTTCACTGACCAATTCTTCCCTTGCGGTGGTAGGGCTGACGCCCGCCTGGTTTGCGACCACCCTCCCACCGGAGTCCGGCGTCAAGCAGCCTGCTGTGTTTCGTCGATGCGTAGTAGTGCCAGTACGAGCGTGGGCACGCTCGTTCTACCATAGACCTTATCCATCGCTTTCCTTCGGGCGTGATCGAGGTCAAGAGCGGGCCCATTAAGCAATTTTTTTTTTTCATAAAATGCAAAAAAATACAAGAAAGGTGCTTAGTTCTCCTATCAAATTCTATAAATTGAAGCCCAGTGACTTGTACTCAAAACCGTAAATAGAAATACAGGCTACAGGCTGTGCCTAGTCTGGGACCAACGATACCTCCTGTAATTTTGAATGTTGAAATAAACGATTTTTACTTTTACTACTTCAAATATCAGGTATCTGCTCCAAAATCGTTTTAGAACTCACAAAAAGTAGTGCAGTTTCTTGGAAGACGCTTCCACAAGAATTGATACAGAAGATCTTTCTAATAAAGATAAACTACATTAATTTAACAAACGCTTAAAAAATTAGTCAAAATACAGATTAATCAACGTATTCCTCATTTAAAACTTACTAAACTTGACAACTATTCTTTTTTTTTTCAGTATCCCGGCCAATGTCTTCGCTCTCATGTGGCCAGCTCCACATCCTAAGGAAGTTGGCGCTACTTCGGCTGACAGCCTGCATGGAACGGTACTGTCCTTCGCACAAGTCTGGCTGGAACTGGGAGCTTCCTAAACTGATCAGGAAGATCAAGACTCCTGATTATAAAGGTTAGTCTACTTAGAGTTATAGAGGTATGAGGAACAGGGTGTAAAGTTCACTCATACCCTATAGAAAAGGGAGGGTCCTCCGACCAGACGGGTCTTGTGTCTGGCGGGCAAATGCCCAATGATTCATGTCGGGCCGTTGTACGAGTATCTATGCTAGTTGCGCGGTAAACTCTGCTTGCGAGATGCAGGATTTTGCGTGACGTCAGTATGACGCGTTGTTCGCATGTGGCGTTGTAGATACCGCTACAGAGTAGTGTTTATAAAGAAGATCCTTTCGGTATCTTACGAACTGGCTCGTTGGTCAGCCCGGAGTCTGGACTCGTGCCCCGTTGATGGCAATAGGATCGCCCCCTTAATAGGGACTTAAATACCTATAACTGGAGAAATGTTGGTGTACCATGGGTACAACTCCGCCTAAAGCTAAGTGATGCCCTTTCGGTATACAGTAAGTTGGTAAAATTATAAAAGAGTTCTACAAAACAGAGTTGTTTTGTAAGGGTTAATATGATTTTAAATGTATAACTTAATTCGCAAATACATATTTTTAAATTGAATATAGTAGGTACCTTTCCCGAGTTGTCCCAACAAGAAGTATAAGCTTCGACGTCAATATAATTAGGTAAACACGATTCCAAGGACTGAACGACTACCAAAACATTTCGACAAGAAAATCCTACTGATATCATTTGAGATCAAACGAATATTTAGGACGGGCAGTTTTACCCATTCGTCCGGCAAAGTAAATACGTCTCAAGGGGATGAAAATGTAACATAATGAGAAATACGAAAGTCACGCACACGGAAATAACATCCTATTTCTAATAAATCATATTTTCCTTCCCAATAAAGTTAATCCAAATAGGTAAACCCATGTCCGCACTGACGAAAAAATATCGCGCACTGAATTTTCAACTCTCTGCGTTGAGTCGAGCATTGAGAATTCAACAGAGCACATCTCAGCGCGTCAAAAAACTAACTGTTGGATTTTCGACTCTCGGCAATAAGGAGAGCGCAGAAAATCCAGTGCGCGAAAAAAAATCGCCGCGGATTAAACGCGCCCATATCAACCTAGGATAACGGTACGAATCGACATTACAATGAGATTTCGAAGTCTTTCAGGAAAAAAGGGTTTTCCAACCAAAAAAAAAAGCTATTGGAAACCAAATAAAACCGATATCTTACATTAATGTGACATTTAAAACTCCTAAATCATGAAAGCCGTTATTATCCTTACTCAAAGCCAAAACACACATTCAGAATTTCTTTTTAAAGTTACGTTCAAAATTGGACTCTAATAATCTGCAGAGACAGGGTTTATTTTCATTTAAAGATTTACATTAACATTTATATTAAGTTTATTCATCCCTTGAAAGTTGACCAGTCAAGTTTTTCCTTTTAACGGAAGATATTTGGGGATAACGGATAAAATGTAGTTAAAATCTCTTCTTGTTCACGTATAAGTGAACTTATTACCTTAGGATTATGCGGTTCTTTAGAAAAGATTGTACCGACTTTGCTTTTATAAACGGTCAGCGGGGTAACTGCGTAACACACTAACAGTAGCCAATTGCTTTCATTTCGGCAGTTCAACAATGTTCATTGCGTTATTAAAAAAAAAAAAAAATATATGGAAAAGCAAAAAAAAAAAAAAAAAATATTTTCATGCAAATTTTTCAAACACATGAAGCAATATCCTTTAAAATTATTCAGATTGTGATTGATACTGTGTTACGCAATTAGAAGGCTGATCATAATTAAGATAATTGAGAGTTTGGATAAATACCTACCTGGAGTTGTATCACAATTGCTACTTTATTTTAATAACTACTTACATTTTTATGTACGTAGCCCAGGCCCTGCAGTCTCGACATAGATAGCGATCGCTTTACGACCGAATTCGGTCGCAAAGTCCTATCGATCCGGATTTAGCGATATTTGGTAGTCTCGACTCTCAAAGTTATCGATTGTCATCGGTATCTTACCGAAGTTTGTCGCAAACTTTACGATTTTCGTAATGTTTACGAATATATTTTGCGAGCATTTTTGACAGATGTAGAGACTTGCGTTTGTCGTAAGGACCGTTAAGGCTAGCGATTATATTGTCGGTATTATTTAGCGATCGGTAGTTTGCGACAGCGTCGCTATCTATGTCGAGACTGCAGGCCCTGAACACAACGAATCAATCATACTTAAGTATCACATAACATTGAAGTTTTGCTATAAGGAAGCCGAAATTACCGACCTTTTTCTTCCTTTTCCAATCATCATTTCAGCCGAAAGACGTCCACTGCTGAACATAGGCCTCCCTCAAGCACCTCCACTTCGACCGGTTCTGTGCTTCTCGCATCTAACGGGTTCCTGCGGCCTTCACAAGGTAGTCGGTCCACCTTGTGGGAGCCCTTCCAACGCTACGTCTTCTTTCCGCTCCATCGGTCATCTGTTCTGCGAGCAATGTGCCCTGCCCACTGCCACTTAAGTTTGGCAATTCTTCGGGCTATGTCGGTTACCTTGGTTCTCCTGCGCATCTCCTCATTCCTGATTCGATCACGCAGGGAAACTCCAAGCATAGCCCTCTCTATTGCCCACCCTTTCCAATACTTTGTCTGAAAATCATCAGTATTTTTGTGAGTTGATAATAAAAATCTTAATTGTTTTCGTTCCAGACAAGACGGTGTTCGGTGTGCCGCTAACCGTGTCTCTGCAGAGGACAGGGCATGCGCTACCAAAGCCGATACAGTGTGCACTGAACTGGCTCAAAAACAACGCTTTGGATCAAGTAAGTTTTCCTTGAGTTCGTGAATAGTCAGGGTGGTCAGGGGGCCTAAAAAAGCGGCAGAATCATAAAGGGATAACATTATGAATCATAATGGACAGTTAACTGATAAGTTAATCGTATCAAATCCCATTGGTGAAGGATTTTTCAGTTATGTTTTTTTTGTCTGTGCTAAAATACCAATCAATCCAATCCAAATCCAATCCCAATCTCTTTGATTATACCTACGTAGTGCAGCGAAAAAAAGGAAAAACACTGACTGTCTTCGCCATAATTATTATGATTATTTGTCCTTTTATGATTCTGCCATAGTGGCCTTTTTAGGCCCCCAGTTATTAAGTAAAGTCCATTATGTTTGCAAAACTTGATTATTATGGCAACTTTTTGTCGCGACAGAAAAAGATCTTGGAAATATGATCTTCTTGGGAAGTACCTTTATTTTCAGCAATTTCAACATTGGAGGGGTTGATGATAATTGGTTTAAGGTTGTTTTGTGAATAGGGTGGCCGCAAATCGTTTATAAGATTTTCAGAGCATCCGTCGTCTAAGCACTTTTAATTTTAATTACGGAATCTAGCAGAATGGCCTTCTTAATTTATAGCCTGTTCTTCAAAATTTTGTCTGACATTGGTCTAATTTCATGGCATCCGAAATTCAATACAGCATTCTGTTCTGTTCTGTTGTGTTCTGTTTCTTTCTTCTTTTATTGAACTAACCAACCTTCAAACTATTTCCAGATGGGTATCTTCAGAAAAGCTGGCGTCAAATCCAGGATAGCGAAACTCCGGACCACAGTGGAAGCTGCAGGAGCTTCCAACGCGAGCTTTGCCATAGAGAATATTAACACCATAGAGCCAAACCAGTCCAGCCTCAACTTCGATGGGGCCCAGGCCCATGATGTGGCTGATATGGTGAAGCAATACTTTAGGGAGCTACCTGACGCGTTGCTGACGAATAAGCTGAGTGAGACGTTCATTGCGATCTTTCAACGTAAGTTTTTTGGTCATTTTTGATCCTATTTGAATATGGGTATCATTTAAGCTATCACCAATTTAATTAGTTTTGTGTTTCTTAAATAATAGGGTTTGTCCTCCAAATAGTAGATCTGTCACCAAAATGTAGTCACCAAACAATGCAAAATCAGTTCCACAATAAATCACCTAAAATCCTGAGATATAAGGTCTATAATAATTTTTTTTTTAAATAATCTCTTTTCCATATTTTTTTTCTTTAAAATTTAGTCGTTTCTGGCACTCGCCGGCCGCTGCCGCGGCACCGCTCCCTTCGCTCGCTCGGCTCGTGCGTAGGAGGTCACAGTTTTAACCTAACCTAACCTAAGCATTTGTTTTAAAATAATTAACCTCGTAACTAATTCGGTTCTCGATAATGTCCATTTCAACTAACAAAACTGTTATTATAAGAACGAAGTTTATATTCATGTAATGCAATATAATTTTATTGGTTATCGATCTCTTATTTTACACATGTATTAACATTAATTTGATAATTCATACCTGGGAACAATTTTTGTTTATTTGAGAACGAAAATATTTCGTGGCGATAGATCTATTTATTAGGTGATACAACTTGATGACAAATATAAATTTTGGTGATAGAAAATATAGTTCCCTTTGAATATTGTTTTTCAAAACTTCCAACTATTCTCACCTACATTAAAAGTGTAGATTCTTATATTTTCGGATATCAAACAAACCGGTTTTGCGTCGTTGGTTAAAAAATCATCAACCCAATTGTTCAGTCAAAGAAGCTACCTAGTTGAAAGGAAATCTAGTTAATTATGTATGGGTAATTTCTTGACTACTTTTGATCTTTAAACTACACGGAAACAAGATTCTAACTGAATCGCAATCATCTTAGATTTTTTATAATAGGTGTACTCACCTATAATAAAAAATCTGATTTTTACCACCAGTTCTGATTTTTAATCTACCAGTAGGTAGCACTGCAGGTCACGTCACAAAAATGAGATAAAGGAATTTATAAAAAGGAAATAAATAAATAAGTATAATATAATGATTTAAGAAACAAATGAAATTTATTTGCAAGAATTGCAAACATTACAGATGGTCGGGTTTTTTTTAAACAGTTTCTAAAACAATTCGCTAAAACTAGCATGCAAAATTATTGATTACATGAATTAAATAAATGGACACAAACAAAACGTAGAAATATTACAATAACTATGTATTACAGATGTTCCTGAACCATTAAGGCCGGATGCCGTGCAGTGTGCATTGCTACTATTACCAGAAGAACATTTAGAAGCTTTGCAATCTCTACTCATATTTCTAGCAGACGTAAGCATCAACTCTACATTATTAATTTTGAATAAAACACCTTTCAAAAAATCTTTTTAAACCTGAATTCTGCAACTCTGCAATCTTTTGTTTCAAATACTTAGGTATTGTTAGCGCTTCACAGGCTTATAGTCAACAAGGCTGACCCTTTTGCCTTGGCAATCGTAATCAGCCTATAATGTTCCCACTGCTGGGACACAGGCCTCCTCTCGGTGAGAGGGAGTGGGCCGTAATCCACCACGCGGGCCCAGTGCGGATTGGCAGATGTCACATGTCTTCGAATTTTTGGTTCTAGGTTAGGTTCCATGCCGGTTTCCTCACGATGTTTTCCTTCAACGTTTTGAGAGCAGTGGTGATGAAATAATTTACACAAAATAAAGCGCCTGTCTGGGTTCGAACCCACGACCTACCACTCGTAAGTTGTTACCACTTGGCCACCACTGCTCTTTCTGCCTTGGTAATGAAGGTATTGAATCTTCGTTAGACTGACTCATTATAATAAAACGTATGTTCCAGGTTGCAGAACATTCGGTTGTGAACCAAATGACGGCATCCAACCTGGCTGTTTGCCTAGCTCCTACATTGTTAAGATTGCACCATGCACCACCAACAACTGGTAGCACGAAGGAAGGAAATTCTAACAGGTAAATTAGGTTTTTTGTTGCACTTTCAAAAAAATTAAAACTATTATACAACAAAAAAAAGGCTTCTTATAATTTCAGATTTATCAAAAATTGCATGTGACCATTTTGTGTCCTAATATACCTACCTCCTTTGTTCGTTTGGTACTCAGGTAGTAGAAATCGTAAAAATGATAAACATAAAATCATGAAACCCTTCTCTTAATTAGCAGATTTAACATTACCACCAATTCCAATTTTCTCTACAAACCCATTTCTCACCCAAAATATTCCATTTCCAGAATGGTTATCGAGAGTGTAGCAGACCAGCGTCAGATCAGCGAGAGTCGCGCCGCGCATGCGTGTCTCTTACTCCTCATCCAGAAACATGACCAGCTGTTCCTGGCACCAGCTGATATGCTGGCCAGGTGCAAATTTAACTACTTCGAGGAGAGTGTGCCGGTAAGTCATAATATTAAGAATGAAAAAGATGATGAATGATGATTATCAACTACATTTGATTTCACTTCCCTAATGGAGAACTGTTTCGTTAATCGATAGAAATTTCGTTTGCTAGCGAATTTCGTTTCGATATCAAATAGTGTAGGTACCTAAATTACGACGAATAATTGAGTACCTAATGGAAAAGATTTTGGATCACAGGCGGCTAGTAAAACTGGAAAACCACGAAGTTAGGAAATAGATTTTCTGTTAGAAATGACTAAATACCTAAGTACTAAAATGCCTAAGTACCTAAGTATTACACTTAGGTATAAGTCATTACCTATAGAGAATGTGTCATTTTCAATGTTACCAGCCGCTTGTGATTTTACCTTATTTTACCTTTTCGAATTAATACGTAAGCGAGGATTATCCTGTTCCTAAAGTAAACATTATGGTAATTCGTGACGTAAGTATTCATAGTCATCAGGAAAATGTTGACCTTAACCTTACCAGCTTACACTCACGTCAAACATCGAATGATGTGGTTATTATGACTAAAAGAAAGTGGGATAACCTTCCAGGATATTCCGGATTGATTCCAAGAAGAAACGTCACTGTTTAGACAGAGGGACTGGCTCTGATGTATATTTGAAGGAAATTAAAATGTGCTCATGAAAAACAAGACTCAACTCCCATAATAAATGCACATTACCTATGGAACTGTTGGAAATTTATCCATTCTGAAATTCCAGGTTGCGTTAGAAGAATTGGGTGCAGACTTCAACCAAGACTGGAAAGGTTTCCAGCAAGCCTGCATAAAAGCTTTACTAAAAGAAGCCAAAGAAAAGTAAGTGTTATCCTCTTTAGAATAGTAACCAGTTTCCAAAATCCTTGAATTACTATAGTAGACTCTGAAATCCTAATTCTCTTCAAAATCTTTGTATTTAAACTTGTCTCTCATAGAGTCTAACTTTTTTCATGCTTTTTTAGAGTCTGTGGCCGATCAGGAAAAAGGTGAGACATCGGTGTTAGAGCATATATCCACCTTTTCATCGATTTTTTAGAAACATCTGTCCTTTACTGATAACTAGAAGATTTTTTAAAGCTTCCACATTCACTTTTTAGAAAATTCAAAAATTTTGCCAACAATTTTTTTATTTTTTTTTTAAATGGATTTGCTCTTGTCTAGGTCAGAGATGACAGCGACAAAGTCAACGATCGATAATGGAAATAGTGAAACAGCCACCATTGATTGAAAAACTTATTTAGGTACTGACTTAAGTTTAAGTCAGTAAATAAGTGGTGTTGATATCCACATATCAATGGTGGCTGTTGTGACATTTGACAGCAGAATTAACAGAATGGGTTTTCAGAATCATTTTATTAGGTCTTTTAACTCAGTTAGTTCACTTCCGACAGAAAGCCGATAGCAGGGTTAGTAGACACCTGGTATCAAAGAAACATACGATTTGAAAGCATAAGCAGAATGAGATTTCTTTAGAAATAAGCACCACCTTTGTACTTATTTTTATGTTCCTTTCTTCTTGTTAGTTTATATGTGTGTGCAGAAATAGTTAAATAAATACCTACATAAACATATAACAATATTTACACGAGCCAAGCTGTTGTTTCGCTTAAATATGCAATAAGCATTTGTTATACCAAGTGTGGGAATCATAACATCAATTCAAAAATGCACCTATCTTGTGTTTTGTTAAAGATGTTAACTTATACTATTACTCATTGTTTTAAATAATTTTAAGACAATGGGAACCTATCAAAACAAGTTGATAATATTGAATAAAGTGAGTAATTATTTATTAAACACGGGTTAAATTGTCTTTTTCGTTTTCCCCTTTCACATGAAGTGCGAAATTGTTTGTTTTAAAACGAAGCATGGCTACATCATGGGAAACGTGTTTACAGGGACAAATTTTTCCTTAAACGTCACGAATCCTACGTAGTTCTGTTTACTCACTTGATGAAGGTTTTTACCTAATATTTAATGACTAAGAAAATTGTGTCCGTGACACCAGTCACTTGGATACTTTCAGTAAACTTCGTCAAAGTTAGTAGCTACCATAGGATAAACTTCCAAATTCCTTATACCAAATATAAATTACTTTGCTAAAAGTCTGGCACCTTATAGGATATCAAATTGCGCATCATATCAGTAAAGAACAGATGTTTTAAATACAAATTTTCATTCAAAACACGGAACACATGTCACTGCCATCTGTAGTCCTATCATGGCCACTTACCTAGGTGTTTATCCGTAGTGTTTTCGTATTTTTTTATTAAATCTAAATGTTGCTTGTTTTTAATTAATACAGGTTGACTTTTTTTTAGACAACGGTTTTATTGGCTTTCATTAAATTATGATTATTTGACTAAGGACTGTTTTTTGGCTAGAAACTGCGGTCGAAACTTGATGAATGGCAGACGTTTAATCCACTAAAATGTACTAGATTTGATAATCGGCTGTTTTCCACCTACTAATTTGATGTTTTTTAGTACCTACTACAAAATCTAAAGCATCTGCCCGAATTGAGGAATGTTTGGAGTACTGGCAGTTCCTCAATAACTTAATAATTACCTACTAATAACAAAAATATTTTTTGCGTTTTCTATTTTTAATGGATGATACGCATGTTTCAGTGTTTAATTAGAGATTTTCAGGCTTTTTAATTCCAACCCAGACAGAGAATGGAATTTAACCCAGATTCTATAATTCCAGAACACGTGGATGGATGTCAGTGTCAGGGGCAGCGCCTCACGTGGAATTGTGTTGCAAGAAGGTTGGTGACGGACATCCGTTGAGGTTATGGAGAGCTACTACTGATGTGGAGGCACCGCCCCAGGAGGTTATGCAAAGGTAACTTTAAGGAACATATTTTTATCTCTGAACTTTTTGGATGAATCTATTATTTACTTGCCTATAGTGTGCACACTTTTATGTTAGACGATGAATAAACTTATACAGAAACAAATATTTTCCCTTGTTTAATAAGTATTATTTACTTTCTAGGATACTCCGAGAGCGGCACATATGGGATGATTCGTTGGTAAAATGGCGAGTTGCGGAGAAGCTTGGCACTAACGCCGAAGTGTTCCAGTACGTCACGGCTTCTAGCATCAATCTTCCGTCAAGGGATTATTGTGTTTTACGGTAAGAAAAGGATATTTTATAGAGGATCTATCTTCTCCACAAGACATTCAAGACTTGTCTTGGCTTCACACGAATTAAATCTATTTTGTTTGGTAAGATTTTTTCGTCTAGGAAATAAGATACATTTTTTATTTTCCTTGGGGTTTAGCTTTCATCTTTGCTCTTAATAACCTTTCAAGACTTCTATTGGTTTTGTTCTGTGACAGATCATGGCAACAAGGTGGTGGTGGTGGCGGCTGGTGCGCGGTAGCAGAGACTTCGGTAGCGCACGGCGCGGCACCGGGAGCGCACGGGCCGGCACCGGCGGGCGTGCCGGCGGGCCTGCCGGGGGCGCTCGGGCCGGCGCCGGCGGGCGCGCCGGGGGACCCGCCCCTCGCCGCTCGCGGCGTCGTGCTGGCCTCGCGCTACCTCGCGCAGCCCGCCGGGAAGGGACGCAGCAGACTGGTGCATTTGGCTAGAGTTGATACAATGTAAGTGTTGATATTGATTTCAAAAAAGCTCTTGCTATTATCCACCTGCATCAGGCCCGCGTGGTCGATTATGGCCCAGTTCGTCCCAAGGAGACGAGGCCAGTGTCCCAGCAGTGGGGTCATTGTAGCCTGATTATATTTCAAAAATCCCTGGTGCAACATGGGAGAGACCTATGCCAGAGTTTCTGCTGGTTTAGGTAGGTACTTTGCAGGCCAGATGTTTGCTTAATTAACTCCTCTTGTCTCGAACTCGTGGATGAAGTTATCACAATAACCGTAGTACAAGAGAACTATCAGAAACAAAAAATAAAATACAACTCCTCACCTAATGAGACTTTTCTTTTGTTTTATAGGGGCCGAACGCCAGAATGGTACAACAAATGTTACGGACACATCTGCGCTCTTTATCTCGCCAGAATCCGAGCTTCGTTCAAACACAACACGGAAGGCCCCGAATCGAATGTATGATCCAAGCATTCCACTTAAGTTGGTACCATGTTGGAACCGACTTAAGTTGACGTATCTTTATGGCGTCAGTGTAAATAGTCTTAGAATAAGTTGGAACTAGAATTATAAAATGGAATAGCTTGGCGTTTTTGCCAATATTGAGTTGGTTACTGGTGTAACGTTAATTCGTTATATTCTCTGAAATGTCATAATTGGTAATTATATGGGATATTAATATATTTTATGTAGATATTATAATTAAAACAAGAGCAATAGATTGTCAAACTTATTTATTAGTGTCAATAATGGAGATATCATGTCTGTGTAACAGATTGTTCTATAATCTTTAGCAATGTTAGTTGTACCTACTATTGGATTGACTTCTGATTACAATAGTTACTGCTCATTGAGGAATTAATGCTTTGAGTTTAATATATTATGATACAATTTGAAATGTAGGTAATTAATGATATGTGTCCAAAATGGACCAACCATTTGCCTACACAATTTACAGTAGGTACCTAATTGTCTGACATATGTATTCAATAAAATTAGTAACCATTAAAATAAACAGAATTTTAGGTATAGTTTGCATAATATGGGATATCAAGTTATGTATTTATATTATGTGGACGTAAATATTTGACCAAAATTATAATTACCTACTATAGGCAATAAAAAAAACTGATCTGATATGGTCTTATAATTATGTAGAGACGTTTATTGCAATATTAAAAAAAGAGCTTTTGCTATGTAAATAATTGAACAGCATCATAATAATTTCAGATAATTAAATGTACTGCATAATAAATTAATGCATATTAGGTTTTTTAAATATTATTTACCTACCTCTATAAAACAAGTTATTCTAGACCCATAACCCCCAAAAGGGACCTACCAAAAAGCCTGATTTATTTGAAAAATTAGTTAGATATTATTAAATAATAGTAGATTTACCCCGTGGTGCATTGTAAATATAAGATAAAATCTAAATAAATTCATAAAACTCATTATTACAATATAGTACCTAAATAATAAAATTATCAAGAAATCTCGTTGAATAATATTTGAATATAAAAATTATTCTGTTTTACCATACCCTATGTAAAGTTATCGTTACATATCACTAGTCATATTATATAAATAAAAATAATAATCAAATATAAAACACATTTTAACCGTACCTGTCCTGTGTTCAGGAACATAGTATTAAATTATATTTAGGTACATTAATTATTCATATATAAAATTCAATAATGTAATAAAAATAATGTAATTTTTGAACGTTGAGATGTATCAGAATGAAATTATAATGAATGTTCTATTGAATAATATTGTTGTATGTGTATTGTAAAAAGTCTGATTGTAAATAGTTGCATTGTTAGCTTGATAAGAAATGACCATCACAATTTTAATGTACTTAGCATAATTACTGTCTGAAGATGTGTTTCATGTAATGCAGAAATTGTTAATCTAACAATATGAGGAAGTTTTAGGAAATGGGTAAAAGAGTGTTACTTCTATAAGGTAAACTAGTTATGGGTAAAACTACCCAATATCTTCCTATATTTAATACGTCATTCAGTATTGGTTTAGGTAAGATGACTAACATAAGACGTAGGATAGGGTTTACCCCTTTTCTCGTATACCCCTGCATACTAAACCACAGAGCAATATATGAAACACAGCTTCGTACAGACTTGTAAAAATATTTTCCTGTACCTATGGAAAATCAATTTTAAGCCAAATATCGCAAATTGAAGATATTAAATTGCTTTTAAAATAGATTTAATTATATTTTAATTATTAATCTATAATCTCAATATTATAATGTTGTTAGTTACCTATGATTTCACAAATTGTTGGTGCAGTTATTCATATTAACTATTTGGAGTGTGATGTCAATTCTAGAAACGGTTTGTTATTTCTCTAACGAGAATGGGAAGTTTTAATTAGCATAAGGAAATATTTAACCTACTTTGGCTCGCGATTTTCATTTAATTCCTTTCTAAAAACGAGGAGTCTACAGGTTCCAATTCCGTCAGACAGTTCTTACGTAATTGCATTGTATAGGCACATAGATAAGTGTTAATTCTCTAAGGTGTAAAATATTGAAAGTAAAAATCCAACAATCAGTTTCTGGAATTTGCTCCACATTTAAATATTATTTCGCTCCTATTTTAGCGAGTGAAAGTTAATTCAAATATAAGCATCACATCATCAAAATGTAAATAATGGCCAGTTACATGATAATCTCATAATGTACCAATTCCAAAAATAAATATTTAACATACCTACCTACTTAGTATCAGATAAAAAGCACTTTTCATTCCGTATTTTAAATTGGAATTTCGATCACATTTTTCCATTCTGGAATTCCAGTTGTAGAGAAATGAAAATCGGAAATTTAAAAAAAAAACTGATTTTCAAATACCTAGACGTTAATTTCGATAGGAAAAATATAGAATGAAAGTGTTTTCAGCCATTCCATGTATTATAATTATTGTTACAAAATGAAACCAAATAATGATAAATATAAACGAAAGTCTGTCAAATAAAATGTGTTTCTAAGTTTCATCATAATTATGCAGTCAGAAAAATAAATCGGCATACAGAAATTCAAAATGAATATTCTACGAACTAACCTATCAACAATATTGCCAACCTTTCAACACATTTAGGTATTCGACAGACGATCATTTTAAAATTGTATAGTTTTCCGCAGTTTTACCAATATTGATGTTCAATTGTTCATGTTCACAGTATTTTGTCTGTTTAGAGCACATTCATCCGGTTTCTAAAAGGCTAATCAACACAAAAACGAACTAACGAACTGTCAAACATAACTATGTGTTAACTGCTGTGATTGATTGGCTCACGAAATGACAATGCAGCCAACCAAATCACTTGACAGCATTTTGACAGTTCGATTTTTTTATTAGTCTTTCAAAAACCAGTTGTTAGTCTATTTATTAAGAGGTTAATAACTATGTCCCAGCAATTAACTGAAATATGTAACCATTTAATACTCCGTGTCTGTTATAACATGTAAAATATAAACTAATGCATTGTGATTTATTCTTTATGAAAATATATGGACCATTGTATTGAATCTTTTTGAAGTTTTATTTTGAATGCTAACTTCTTTCCCCGGCCTATCGCGTCGTATCGCATCGCCTGCCCGTGCGATTACTTCGTTTTCTTTCTGATTTTTTTAATTTTTGCTCGTCTCTTGGACCCCATCGTGATGTTAAATAGCCTATAACCTTCCTCAAGAATGGAGTTATTATTGAAATCCGACTGGTAATTCCAGACATTAATGCGTTCAAACATACAAAATAAACTCTTCTATCTATGCTATCCATAGGTACTAATATTATAAATTCGAAAGTAACTCTGTCTGTCTGTCTGTATGTTACCTTTTCACGCCTAAACCACTGAACGGATTTCGATAAAATTTGGCAGATAGATAGATTGCATCCCGGGGAAGGACATAAGATAGTTTTTATCCCGATTTTCTAACGAGATCATAACATAAGCGGGTGAAACCGCGGGGTGCTGCTAGTAACTTATAAAAATACTAGTGTCCACTACTTCTTCATTTAGTTTCATCTTTATCTATACGAATAACAACAGCTGAAGAGTTTGTTTGTTTGAACCCGATATCATTGAAACTACCCGTCGGGTTTGAAAAAATATTTTTGCACTTGATAGCCCAATTCTTGACGAAGGCTTTTGCCTAACACACGCTATGACCCTTAGGAGCCGAGCAAAAAGAAAAAAAGCCAGAAATAACGCTAAGAGAAAACGAATTAATACCTACCGCGGGCAGGCGATGCGATGCGACGGGGGAACAAGAAATATCACGCGGACGAAGTCGTGGGCAGAAGCTAGATAAATTATAAAGGTATTGCAACAAGTTTTTTGCTAACCATTGTTAGAAATTGAGCTATTCATTTGTTTACTAAAACAAGATTATTTTGTTAAAACCGGTTCTTACACATAATCAGCCTATAATGTTCCCACTGCTGGGACACAGGCCTCCTCTCGGTGAGAGGGAGTGGGCCGTAACCCACCACGAGAGCCGGTTGTCACAATCTGGGTAAGTAATTAAGTATGGGTCCAACAAACTATTTTATTGGTGCTTATCTCCTGTTAGAGTAGGTAGTAGTTAGTATAGTGTCAAAGAAAGAAAGAAAAAGTATTTATTGCGACTCGTACAGGAAGACCACAAACTAAACTAAACACAGTAAAATAAAAATCCAAGTCAATGGCTATTGTAGTTACCTAAGTACCGCACAAGAAAAACATGTTTATAAATATGTTTTAGGTACATAAGTACTAAACCACGGTACAAATATGGATATCTAACTCTTTAGGGACTTTACAATGAATAATTATAATTATTATACCAAGGCCTTGTTGATCTAGGTAGGACCTTCTAAGTTTAGGTAAAATGGTTAAGCCGTTGCTCCTGCGCCTATTCTCACTCCAGTCGTGTCGGATTGTCGTCCAATCGGACTATGAGGTGAGGGAAGAGAGATTGCACGTTGCACCTTGGTCTGCCCACGCCCTTGTGTCCTATTACACCTCCCGCGCCGAAGGCTAGTCTCCGCTGAGATTGGCCGTCATAGCCGTCATACAGTCTGGAGGACTTTATTTTACTTCTAGAAAAGTTATGTAGGTACATAATTATGAGACACGTTACTACATCCATAAACTTACAATGTTTTTCTACTATGGCATAATCAGCCTATAATGTTCCCACTGCTGGGCCACCGGCCTCCTCGCTATCAGAGGGAGGGGACCATAATCCATTACGCAGACCCAGTGCGGTTTGGTAGATGTCATATGTCTTCGAATTTTTCACCGTTTTGAGAGCAGTGGTGATGAAATAAATGTGTAATGTGTGGGGGTGTGTGTGTATGTGTAATGTGTGTGTGGGGGTGTGTGGGGGTGTGGGGGTGTGTGTGTGGGGGGGGGGTGTGTTTGTGTGTATACACAAAGTGAAGCGCCTGTTTGGGTTCGGACCTACAACTTCTAAGTCGGGGCAGACATCACTGGGCCTCCACTGCTCAGGCTTTTCAAGAAGGAGAGAGAAACAACAAATCGCCAGAGATCTGACTAAATTGTACCTGCAGCGGCTCACCTGGCTTCTTGGTCAGTTAAAAGATTTCTAGGTGAGCCATAGCGCCATAGCGGTCGTTTTTTTTTTGGTATGGCATCTCGCCTTTCAACCTAGGAGGTTGTCGTCTACTTAACCGGACTGGCCTGTCCCTCCAGCCAGGACTTAATAAAACTAAGCGACTACACGCTAAGGGCACCCCCTGTGGGGTACGGTCCTCGGCTTAGGGCGTCGCTGGGAGAGGGCAGCAGGGACAGGCTGTATGACCCGCTGGCAGCTTTTCTACAGGCTCAACATAGTCAGCTGGAGGCCAGTACAGGCCCAATTATCTACCTAATTATTAGGTATAGGTAGTCCTTAAGTAGATACCTATTACTACTACCTAACTAGGCTAACACCCTTCGAAGTTATTGTGGTTAAGATTCATCACCTTACATGGTGCATATTTTTTTTCTAGAATATCCTAGTCATGTTTGTGAACCATATAATTTTATTTATATTTCTGCATAAAACCATATTACCTACACTTGAGTCTGGGGTCATCTTGTATGACTTTTTCGTACCCCTGTAAAAATGACAGAAAATATTTACGTATTACCGGACCAGCCGGACCACCGGTCAAGAGCAAGTCGGACTAGGGCTCCGTACGTAAATAAATAATGAATGTAGGTATGTAAATAGTTTATCCCGTGTTTTTTTTATTCCCTTGCAAGTGTCAAAATATGCGGCATAAATAGAACCTAGTACTAGGTAGGTATTAGTTATTCTGTGATGAAACATAAACGCCCGTATCTTTTGATTGCGTCAACTTAGAAGTTTGATTTTGACACTGCCTCAAGGGATTGCAGCCCTGAATACCTATTTGATATGTATTTGGTAACACGTTCCTAAAAAAAAGGTCTTGACAAATGGACAGGTAGATGTACAACGAATATTGATCTTTTAAGGGTTCTGCTTTTCCTTTTGCCACGACCGGTTTCCTACGTACTACTGATCTATCGCGTCGTGCAAGCAAGCACGTCCAAGGCATACCGAATTGCATCATGCGAAACGAGGTTGATCATCCCTTTCCAAGAAGAATTTCTTGATCAAAGACAAACCCCATAATTATGTCGAAACGTCTGGGGAGTTTAGAACAACTTACCTTGTATAAAATTCAGATAATATTTCCTTATTTACCTAAGTCTAAATAGGTAGGTACCTACTTAAAAAAACATAGGTAAGTACCTACCTACTTTTTTGTTAATTAATGAAAATTTAATGAACTACTATGATAAAATCGGTTGAACATAATTATGAAATTCCAGTAAAGTGTGGAATAAGTACCTAAGCATTTTCACGCTCTAATAATTAGGAAGGTACTTCAACTACCCATGCACCCACCTTAGGAATAAACATCGTACCTAGGTACTTATTTCAGTACCTAGGTACCTATCAACCTATAATAGGGTAACTGGGCAATCCTTTAGATGTGAGCTGCTAAGGTCATTGAATAACTTAAACGACAAGTCGACAACTCAGATCAAGTAAAAAAACTTGATCTGAGATCGACAATAAAATATGAAATGTCGCACCATGCATAGAAAACAATGTTACTATTAAAATGTTTAAATTTTTTCAACTAGCCTTATGTACTATAAAAAATCCCGCAAATTGTCTCATGTTAGTTAAGCCAATTAGAATAAATTATTTACAGAATAAAAATTACTTACCGCAGTATGTTTAGTGTAAGGCATTCAAAAAATTGCATCAGACTCTTAACGACCAATCAATGATGAGAAAGGTGATTGGGCGGGGGGAAATCCAGTTACCACAACAAAAATAAAAGATGAAAGTCAAGTTCCTTTGCACGTAGAATCGAACATATTTCTTTTTTGTTTTCAAGAGAATTTCTGTATTATGTTTTATTAAAATACTTTACAATACCATATTCGTGTCTTAATTTGTTAAATACTAATACTAAAATACTAGCATATAAACTTATAACTCACAATACAATAATTTATAACCTTCATTCTTGCGTTTGACAGGTGAAGCAACATCGTGTAACGAAACGCAAATACGCGCCCTATTTCGCTGTAAAAACGAAAAATGTCAATTGCCTTTGCCAGTCTGCAATATAGAAGCGAAATGGGTGGTCGTTTAAAGTTTAAACATTATTCTTAGTGCTAGTTTATATTGCATTGTGCGTATACTAAATACTAACAATGAGACACAAGTAGAATAGCAAAAGTGGAGTTTTAAAAATCTGTGTTAAGAGCACGCGACTCGGTCTTGCGCTTTCTAATTTTCTATTCTTTATTTGAATTCGCGAAGTGTTAAACGATTCTTATTTGTTTCTAAATTGAATTAATAACATAAAAAAACTTCCAAAATCAATATGAATATGTCAGAAGAAACCAGTAAAGTTATGGATGCGAAAAAGGAAGCATTATGGGTTTTCGGTTACGGTTCGCTGTGCTGGAACCCAGGGTTTGAGTACCAGCAGTCGATCACCGGGTACGTGAAGGGATTCTCAAGAAGGTTCTGGCAAGGAAATACGACACACCGAGGGACCGATACGCAGGTAATTCTTTAGAGAAATGTATGATCTCGAAACTCACCTACCTCCTTACATCATCCAAACTGACCATCATCGTCGCCCATCTGACCCGAAGGGACTTGTTTAAATTTCGAAAATACCTAAACAAAATAACATCTACTACTCTCTGTTACTCTTTCTTAGGTTTGACTAAAAAGATTCAAACTGAAATAAAACAGTGTTTTGTTTTGCAAAAGTTGAATGAACTAAAATATTATTTGAGCAAGTGTTCTGGGGGCCTAAAAAGGCCACTTTTGCAGAATCATAAAAGGAATTCATCAAATCATTATAAATCGTAATAGACAGTTAACTGTTAAGTTAATCGTATCAAATCCCATTGGTGAAGGATTTTTTAGTTATTTTTTTTTTGTTTGTGCTTAAATACCAATCCAAATCCAATCCCAATCTCTTGCAACGAAAAAAAGCAAAATACGTTTATGATTCTGCCAAAGTGGCCTTTTCAGGCCCCCTGTCCTTTGTTCAATAATGATCGAAGGTTCTGTCACAATGTTTTTATTATTTTAGTTGTTTTGAATATTTATAGATTATTAAACAATTCATTTGTTTTTGAAATTAGGTCATTTAGAAGTAGACTTAAATTTTCGGTTATTTTTTCAGTTTATTAAGTATGGCAAGTATGTACCTATACATACTTGCCATACTTAATATGTTTAATTGACTGAACCGGTGGTTTGGTTTACTCGCCATTCTTCTGAATAATTACCAAACTCATTAATTTTTCCAGCCAGTAATATGTTCATATCATGTATAGATGACAAACCAAAATGTGCCCAGCACACCATAGTTCGACTACATGACAGACTTTGACGCCGAGGGCACCTTTTAGACGATTTTTTTATGTGTGGCGGTCAAAAGGTTAATCTAATAAATTGTTGGTCCCGGCTGTCATTCAGGGCTCTTTGACAGCCGTTATGGATCATCAGAATCCCAAGAGTCTGACTATCAGTCTTAGCAAGGGGTATTGTATTACCCAGTAACTGTGTTAAGGATAGATAGTCACTCTGTAAAATTCTGTTATTCAGCTGCATCCCATTATACTGGATACTGATCCCAACATAGTTGGGAAAAGGTTAGGCAGATGATGAGTTATTTAATGCAAGTCTTGATTCATTGTAAAACGGGCTAAGTTGTAGTTTGACACCTGTCAGGCAAGACGACACATCAAAATTTTCCGTTTTTACAATTTTAATGTATTTATTTTGAAAAATTCGTTGAGTTTCAAAAAATCGCAAAGAACGTGCCCAATTGGGATGGGGTAATGGAACTGTGGAGTTAACGCTGTGTGAGCATGCGTGTTCCATCGCCGCCCGTTCGATGTCCACCACGCACAGGATGGATGGAAAGCAGCCATTGACTTATATATTAAAGCAGCACATGAAGTAATTTTTCGCTCTGCCTGGTGTAATTGCTGTAAGGCGTACCAGTAGGAGGATAATTAAATAAATAAATAAAGTTACAATTTTATTATCACTGTCTTTGACCTAATGACCCCATTTCTATATGATAATCTGATGGGCCTGGGTCATGCCAATCAGGTTACTGAATTTATTTAAATCTTTTTAACCCAGCTACTGCGACAGGCCTTTTAAAAGACCCAAAAACGCTACAGCAACAATTTTTTTTTTAATCCAATCAATTCTTCTACGATGTTGCATTTATAACAAACTAAAAATTAAAACAAGATACTTAAGTACTTACAAAGAAATGATACAATAATTCCAAAATATCATCATCATAATTTCAGCCAAAAGACGTCCACTGCGGGACATAAGACCCAAGGATCACCATTTTGACCGGTTCTGAAATACGCATAACTATAAATTAAAATATCCAAACAATTGACATTCAGGACAACCACAAAGCATACATAATGCCATAATAATTGTACTTACCTAAACCCATATTTACTTAGCTGAATCATTATCTACTGTAAATATTAAAACAATGATAATAGCAACATAATCCAGTCTAGACATTGATAGCTAATTTATGGATAGATTATCACTATATTATGATGGAGTGCATTTGAATAGCTAATTGTACCTATGTACTTAAAAGGATTCATAATAATCATGATGAGCTAAGCTATGGGATTCGAAGGATTTGTCCCTAAGTAACTACCTATCAATCGATCTTGTCGGGTTAAGCTGCACTTGCTAAGGTCAGTATGTGGATGGGTGACCATTATTTATGGATCAAGCCTGTTTGTGTTGCCTCTTCTCTCATCCTCCTACCTAGTTCTTATAAGAACACCACTGGCAGGCTCCAGTGGCGATTAGCCCATAAGCAGATTAAGCAATTGCTTAGGCATCACGTCTCGGGAGGCACCATAAGGCAGAAACAGCACCGAAACAGTATTTGCTAGCACATGAATGGCAAGACTGTTTATCAGCAAGATATTACAAGACCCAAAAGTCTCTCTAGAGATGTGCGCTAATCTTTACAAATCGCTCGTCGATGTTTTGGAAAAATACGAGGCGACTAGTGGATAGGAGGGGCCTACATGCGTGGATTGCCTGTTCACTCTTGCTTTGAAGGCAGAGTGAACAGGCAAAAATGCGTAAGAATATACATATGTCAATGTACTAGTTTAGTATTTTACGGCTTACATTCAACTGGACTCGTAATTGCTCAGTGAAATACAGAGCAGTCTGACGTCTGTCTGTTCCGATATTTACCTAGATTGCATCATCTTGATGAGCTTTTGGTAGTCTGATAGTCAGTTAGCTTGAGACCAATCTATCTGCAAAACTATTTGGGAATACTTTTAATTACCTACTGTGTAATAGATGAATGAAGAGATGATGAATAAGATTATTTTTTTAATAAGCTTCTCCCGCGACTTCGTCCGCGTGAAATTTCTTGTTCCCCCGATCCATTCCGTCGCATCGCATCGCCTGCCTGCGCTATTACTTCGTTTTCGCGTTTTTTTTTCTTTTTGCTCTTAAGAGTCCTAACGTGATGTTAAATAGCCTATAGCCTTCCTCAAGAATTGGGCGATCAAATGCAAAGAAGAACTTTTGAAATCCGACTGGTAGTTACAGAGATTAGCGCGTTCAAACAAATAAAGTCTTCAGCTGTATTGTTAGTGTAGATTCGTATAATACATACTCGTACATACATAATCAGCCTATAACGTTTCCACTGCTGGGACACGGGCCTCCTCTCTGTGAGAGGGAGTGGGCCGTAATCCACCACGCGGGCCCAGTGCGGGTTGGTAGATGTCACTTTTCTTCGAATTTTTGGTTCTAGGACATGCTAGTTTCCCCACGATGTTTTACTTCAACGTTTTGAGAGCAGTGGTGATGATACAATTTACACAAAGTAAAGCGCCGGTCTGGGTTCGAACCTACGACCTACAACTCGTAAGTCGCGGCCGCCACCACTTGGCCACCACTGCTCTGCATAATACATAGATGAAACTAAATGAAGAAGTAGTGGACACTATCGACTGATAAAGCGCTGAGCAGACGATGAACAATTGTCCGTGGTCCGCTTCGTATGGAAATCTACGCAGTAACGCACATGTAGGTAAAAATATACTCGGAAATAGAGTAGGAGAAAAGAGCGGTCACTTCTCCCCGGTGGCGGCGGACAAATTGTCCATGATCTGCTCAGCGCCTAAAGTGACAACGCCTACAGCCCAAGATAAAAATAATCTGAATAATGATGACTATAGATACACCCGAGCAATCAACGAATCAAATTCCTCGCCGGAATCCCTTTACGAATAATAATAATAATAATATTCCACAACTATCACACAACGCCGTCTAGTCTCAAGCTAAGCAGAGCTTGTGTTATGAGTACTAGACAACTGATAAACATACTTATATATTTCTAAATACATACATATATAGATAAATTACACCCAGACACAGAACAAATGATCATGCTCATCACACAAACATTTGTCCTGGGTGGGAATCGAACCCACGACCTCCGGCATAGCAGTTATAGTCACTGACCACTAGACCAACAGGCCAGCAATGGCCTCCAAATATTTAACGACACACGTCGAACTGGCGAAGATTCAAGGTGGATGCACTTTCACACGAGATGCGCTGACGCATCGCGACCGATATTGTTTTGAGATTTACCAAAATAGTCGAGGTCGAGAGTATTTTTGAGATAAAAAAGGAAAATGATTCGAATGGAGTGAGTGTCAGGGCTTGGTATTGGTGTCTTGTATTGTCTTTTGTCTTTCGATGTTGATTTTGCTGCTTGTGTCTATAGAGGTATGAGGAACAGGGTGAAAAGTTCACTCGCACTCTATAGAAAAGGGAGGATCCTCCGACCAGACAGGTCTACACAGGTTGGACAGGTTGTGTCTAGCGGGCAACTACCTGATGATTCATGTCGGGCCGTTGTATCTATGCTAGTTGCGCGGTAAACTCTGCCTACAAGATGCAGGATTTGGCGTGACGTCAGTAGTGACGCGTTGTTCTAGTCAGTAGTGATGTGTAGTCTAGGTAGTTTTCGCACACACATTGCTATTCCAGGGTTATAAAAACAGGAAAACTTACTAGGTACCTTTTCTCTAGCCAGTGTCGAGAGTATGTTTAAGATAAAATAAAAAGAGGGATTATTTGGAAGGAGTTGAAAGTTTTATGAGTAGAGATTGATATTAGTATCGTGATTTTATTATAGCAATCAATATTTGGATGAATCCGTACACCAACCTTTTGAGACTGACTTATTGCTTTTGCGATTTCAGACCCTTCTTCCCTTTTCTCTAGCGTTTGTCGTAAAACACAGCCAAACCGTAATGCAACAAAGGGGCAATTCTCTTAAATTTAAGAATGTTCACAGTCGGATCTCGGTCTAAATCTGTCAAAAATACCTCCAATTTCCCTACATTTTTGACATTTGTTTGTTCCCGAGATGAGACTGCGACTAGATTTTGAACGTTTTAAATTACGAGAATTGCCCCTCAGTGGCCTTAGTGTGAGTTTTTTCGACTCACGTTCGATTGCAAGCGCGTTAAAATTTTGTATGGGAAATTAGGTTTCTCCTAGTGACCACCAGGTGGCGCTATAACTTTTTTCCATATAAAATTCTAACGCGCTCGCTATCGAATGTGAGTGAAAAAACTCACACAATGGCCACTGATCTCTTCGTGGCGTTGAATTGTTGATAATTTGGAGAATTTACAGCATTTTGGCAATGTTTTGTGGGAAACAAAACCACAGATAACTATTGAGTAATCTGTGACTCAATGAGTAGCTACGCTTAGCATAATCAGTCTATAATGTTCCCACTGCTGGGACACAGGCCTCCTCTCTGGCCCCAGATCTCTTCGTGGCGTTGAATTGTTGATAATTTGGAGAATTTACAGCATTTTGGCAATGTTTTGTGGGAAACAAAACCACAGATAACTATTGAGTAATCTGTGACTCAATGAGTAGCTACGCTTAGCATAATCAGTCTATAATGTTCCCACTGCTGGGACACAGGCCTCCTCTCTGGCCCACGCGGGCCCATTGCGTGTTAGTGCTAATAATAATAATAGCTACGCTTGTTTACAAGGATATCACAAGCAGTGTCATACAGCTAACAGCATTTCTCTGATTATCCTATTAAAACAGTGACGTATTTGTTTCATCAATCTATTCCCTACTGAGAATTCCAAATGTTTTGATGACGTTCGTAAAGTTTGTACTTTTGTTATGAACTTGCCATTGCACCAATCAAAGGAATGTGAGGAGAAAAGTATCTCCTTCGTTGGTTTCTTTCTAAAGAGAGGAAGCTTGATCATAATGGTGATGATATGCCATCGTTGGTTTTTGTTCTTCTTCAAAATAGATGGTATGTAGGTACAATAGGCTGCATTTCAGTGCTAACAGAACCAGTACCAGAGCTAGCCTCGCATTCTATTAAACTTCATACTACGCTAAGCCAGCTCAAAGTGATCCACTGACGTGAGGTCGACTGTACAACACAATTGACTATTGTAATGGCGCAATAATATTGCAACATTTTAGGTGCTATCATTTACGTCTCTCAGGTTATCGTAATGATTGCTGATTAGATACCTACTTACCTAGTTATAATGTAACCTCAGATCGCAGTTTAGATAATATGCGGAGAGAATACCTAAGTACCAAACTACTTGAAAAATTGAGGCATGAGTAAAACACATGCAATAATACTTTGTTTTGGTGTCTCCAAACATGTTTCGTTCCAGGCGATAAGAGCAGGAAAATAAAATCGAAAAATATATATTGTTAAATTGTTGTAAAAAGAACAAAACAAAAATATATGTATATGTTTTTCATAATATTATTCTGCAATACGCATGTTTTTTTAAAAATAAGTATAGATAAAGAGAGTAACTCCTGTAGGCACTAACAAATGACGACCGGATGATCTTCGTGTCAATGGCACATCAGCCATGACTTTACATGGCCTTGATGTTCTTTGCAGTTGAACTTCATCGGTTGCGGAAGTAGTCTGGGCCATTTCAATGCATATACTTTCGATCAGAGTGCTGAGGCATCGTATGGTCACGCAGTTTAGCTTGACGTTTACTGGGACATCCCAGGAGAATAGGAGAATGATTCAAGAGCTGGACAGAGTGATGGTACAAAGAGTAGACGTCAGGAAGAGGAACTGACTGAGAGGTCCTAGTAAGCTAAAACATGGACTACGTGGGAAAACAGAAATAGGACCCTGTGCAGTGAATAGCCAGAAATATTTCATCATTTAAACTTTCCTCTTTCGCTTCTTTGGTCTAGTGGTCGCAAACGCTTCAGCATGAGGTCCTGGGTGCGATTCTCGGGTCGGGTAAAGTGTTGTTAGGCTTTTCGATGTGGAAAGATTGGTGTTTAGATTTTTGCCCGGTTAATTGCAATAAGCTCGCCCACTATTAGGTACAGTCAGCAAAAGAGAGGTATGCAGGATCGTCGGATATAGTTGAAGTATAGTAAGAAACCGATGGATGTTGTCGACTGAAATTTAATTTGATAAACAGGCTGTTTGTTTTCTATTAATTAAAATAAATTTTATTCGAGAACATCCATCGGTTTCTTACTAAACTTCAACTATATCCGACGATCCTGCATACTTATCTCTTTTGTTGACTCAAATCTTCTACAGAAGAAGATTAGACGCCGATATAAATATATGTGGTCTAAAGTCAAGGACAAACCTTAATTTCCGAACGAGTGAAGAAAAGTGGTGAAACATGTTCTGAAGTAAATTTAGCATGCCAACGGATCATGCATATTGCATAGTTTATTTGCATAGATAAACTGCGTAATACAACGATCACGCATCTAACACGCTCACCTATTTTCGTATTTTTGTGTGAAAACACACACCCGTGCGTCTGTGTGCGTCGTTACAATATATTGATTTGCGATTTCTACGTCACTCTCTATCTCTCTACTTCAACCCGTTTCATAACAATGCAGAGTGTAGTTTCCTTCTGGGGGTCTAAAAAGACCACTTCGGCAGAATTATAAAAGAATAACATTATATGGCGAAGACAGTCCGTGTTTTTCTTTTTTCGCTGCACTACGTAGGTATAATCAAAGAGATTGGAATTGGATTGATTGGTATTTAAGCACAGACAAAAAAAATTCTGAGAAATCCATCACCAATGGGATTTGATACGACTAACTTAACAGTTAACTGTCCATTATGATTCATAATGTTCTTCTCTTATGATTCTGCCAAAGTACGCTTTTTAGGTCCCCTGATCTTGTGACTTCTGCATCTAGTTCTTCTTTTCTGCTCCCCTGAACCTGTAAACGCATCCACAATACGGGAGAAATTCCTAGTGTGGGGCAAAGTTTAACAAAAAAAAAAAAAAAAAACAATTGTTGACCTAAATTGTGGTCGGTAATAGTAACCGCAAAAGAAATTTAAAGACTGAGACCAACCACATTTATGATAATTTCACAGGGTTGAAAAACCAAAACATCTTTGTTAGGGGGGGAGCCCCCCTTAAATATTTATTTTATTTTTAGTATTTGTTGTTATAGCGGCAACAGAAATACATAATTTGTGAAAATTTCAACTGTAGCTATCGCAGTTCTTGAGATACAGCCTGGTGACACGGACGGACGGACAGACGGACAGACAGCGAAGTCTTAGTAACAGGGTCCCGTTTTTACCCTAAAAACAAGTTTTTTACCCTTTGGGTACGGAACCCTAAAAACAAGTTTTTTACTCCAATAACAACGAAAAAGCATGTAATTCAATGTTTTGATGATACGACGGTCGACGACTCCTTATCAAATTGTTCATATTTTCATAAACAATGACTTAACGGATCCGTTTCTTTTTTTACAGCCGGGCCGAGTCGCGACTCTCATAGAAGACAAGGAAGTGAGTATTATTTACTTTTTATGTCAGTACAAACTTCATTCATGTTTATACGAGACAATCGACACATTGACGCAAATGATTCAACCCATTTTCCCTTTTTTTAACATGGTTAATTTTCAACTGTTTTTCGAAGAAAGTAGGGTGGTAAGTAATACTTACGTATTGAGATTTTATATGTTCTAACTTTTTCGATCCTTTGGGACAAATAAGTACACAAATCTTTAGTTTATATTATAATGATCTGCATGCTGCTAAATTACTATACACAGGCTATTCCGTAGCCTAGCTAGGAGTACAGAGCTTCACCCACCTTATTGTAGACTACAATACTGTGTTACCTATTATTATTATGTAAAAAAGTTGTATATCTACAATAAGTTTATTTTAAATATTTTTTTTTTTTTATATATTTGAAATAAATTATTATTATTATTATTTTTTATTATTATTATAAATTAAAAAGGAAGGAAAAAAATATATTAACAGTATTAAAGGAACTGTTAATCAATACGATATCGTCTAGATTTCTAGAATGTCTAGGACATTGTGTGTTAAATTAGTGAAAGATCAAAGTAAACTCGCAATACAACAGGTTATTGGATCGACACAAAAAGTGATTGACTTTTTATGCAAACAATCCCGTCACTGCAAAATTTGACCCATTAACTGATCTCATTGTTATCAGCATTAACTTCCTATTAAACACTGACCATGAATAGAAACTAGTTATTTAGTTTCATTGTATTAACTTTTGCCAACAAAAAGTATTGACAATACTGACTGTAGTTGACAATTTGACATCCTTATTGAGTAGGTGCTGAAGTAAGTTTACAGTGTAGGTAAAAACATGAGATTACTTCGAGTTGTGATTTAAATAATAAAAGGAATTTAATTAATGTCAAAACGGTGACTGCTCATTAAACTACTTACAATAAATTAGTTCATCAATTTCTAAGGGTGCTAACTTAGATTTCTTGAAGTTTTCATAGGCTTTATATTAAAATTGACATCGGTTTTGTAACCGATGACCAAATGGAACAAAAAAATGGTATTCAGACATACACAATGTTATCCCATGTAACCATTAAAACTCATGCACAACACAAATAGATGAAGACATTAATTAAATTAATTCATATCATCAATCTAAAACATTGAACAGGTCAACCGATAACCCGAAACGTCAACACAAAAAGTATTATTACGTCGATCAAACAGTCGTTGGGGAAACGGTAAATTATAATTTAAATGCGAGTACCAAACACTAACGTTATCAACGTTACGTGCCATTTGAAAGAAGCTTTTCATAAATGCAATAATATAATCAATAAGGACAATAAAAACGGCAGTATTACAGTTGATACTATGGCAAATGGAGGTTAATACGCGCCATATTTCAATGAACGATTTGCCTGCGCACGACAGGTGCGTGCGTGCGTTTGTCCTGTGTTCGTTGACTGAAAGAAAAACAATAGACGATCACCTGTGTTACGAGATGAGATTAGAAATAACAGAAGGCCAATTTTCGTAATCAACGTCTCATCTCGGCGACCAACAAATGTCAAAATGTAGGGAAATTAGAAGTGTTTTTTGACAGATTGAGACTGAGATCAGACTGTGAACGTTCTTAAAATTACGAGAATTACCCTCAGAAGTGATGGTATTGTTGGCAACGAAAGTGACTCGGTCGTACAGTTGTACTTACGTGTTAGTCAGATCAACAAAGGGATAAATAAAAGAGGTACTTCATTCAACAAAGAATTGTTGCGTAGTTTTTTTATTAATTCCATTTCAATTCCACTTTCATTTAAAAGAAAATAGTATAATTTGCATTATAATTAAAACATCTGTTGCGCTATAAATTATGCGTTTTACTAATAAACACGTTGATAGCACATTTTTTCTTGTGCTACTTGTCATTTACTTATAAATCTTCTTGTATGTACTGCGCAAAATCTCAGATGCGTAATGTCCAGCTCAATCTGGTTCCTTTGTTTTTATTTTTGTGCTAAATAAACATCCATATCTCCATTTTGTGATACTTTCTTCAAATTGTCACCGTTTTCTTATGAGATAGTGTTTTATTTGTTAGACTTAGATTTCGAGTTTATCATTAAGACTATTCTGTGCTGTGATTTTAGCCTAATTTGTAAGTTACCTTTCCTTAATTTATGCAAAATCATTTATGCATCTCGTAAAATTTTCCCATTCTCGTAAAATTTTCCCATCAGCATCTTTGTTGTCATTTACCTGGGTAACCCATTTGTCCAGGACTCCAGGTGCAGTTTTATTTGCCATGTTTTCATCACATCTTTCCACACTGTTTTACGCAGCGTTTCAGTTCTAACCAAAATTAGGGCCAATCAAATGATGAAATAGACCTTTCAAATTATTACTAATCTCAAGCAAATTGGTAATTTTGTTGCAAACACCATGACCAATGGGTTCGACAATTAGATTAACTTTGAACCGATGATTTCGAAATTGTTCTGCGGCTTCTTTTGTTTCATTTGGGGACCTTCAATTACCGCCATTTCGGACGAGCTCAGAGATTGATTAGTTCCTGTTATGTAGCGGTTCTTTTATTTCTTGTGGCCTAGTTTTAGGTTAATTGGGAACGAAATTATCTTAAAGTTAAGTAACTTGTTATTCTGTCGCTTTCTTTGATCTTTGTCTTTCTTTTAGCTCGTTGTTTTTAGTTCTAGATCTTTTTTTCATTCACCCATGAAACTGGTCTCGTCGTCAATTTTCTAATCTTCTATAAAATAAAGCCTCTTAGTATTTGTTACTTGACAAACGGTATGACCGATAGTCGCATCCGCCGCTCGCCATTGGAATAATAATGAATTGTCATTATAATAATTTCATTATTATGGCAAGTGATTACATATATCATGAAAACATCATTATTAACTTCCCAATGCATTCTTAAGGTTATGTCAGTAGAGAGATATGGAATCTGTAGTAATATCGATTGTCTTATATTGTATATGCATTTGAACAACCGCATTCTATGATCAATATAAAGTTCGCGTAGTACATTCTGGACAATGAGACTCGCAAATAGCCGCTACTTTGTTGACTGGCAAGTCTTTTTAATACTGCAAGAGGTTTTAACTACTTTTGCTTCGTACTGCTCTGCCATATCCCCTTCTCCTTACTGGCGTGCATATTTTGGTATAATTTTCTCAATTACATACTTTGTAACCACGTAACATTTTGACGCAATCGACTAAGTACTGTAAAAGCATGACCTTTCCTGTTACGAAGGAAATCGAGCATCTCGCAACATTCATTCGTCACTTATGTACGTAGGACGCACGGGGTTACAGCATCGTACCTAATTAGTAGAAATAATTGGTTTTGACGTTGACTGTATATGACCTGGTCTGTGACGTACGCGCCTTTCTTTGGGGATAAGTCCCTGCGTCAAGTTGTATGACGTCACTCTACTGTTGATCATCATCATCATCTGCCTAGCCCTTTACCAACTATGTTGAGGGTCGGCTTCTAGTCTAACTTGATGCAGCTGAATACCACTATTTTACATGGAGCGACTGCCTATCTGGCCTCCACAACCCAGTTACTGTGTACTTAACACGATACCCCTTGGTAAGACTGTTCACTCTACTGTTGATATGAGAGGAAAATGGTATTGTAAAAGGGGATAGGTATTTATGTTCTTGGTCGAGTACTTCTTTTCCTCACAATTGCACTGATATTCTTTATTTCGGACTCACAATCCATATACTTAGTATTAGTAACTATGACTTAAAAACTGTTAGTATACTTTTACAAACTAAAAATGACGTGGTAAACACGTTGGCACATGCCTCCGTACCCAGTGCCTTAAAAAGTGACTTTCCACTTTGTCTAATAACGTTTAAGGCCTACTATTTTCTGTGCAACTACATAGTCAAAAACAAAAGCTTCAACGGAATATTCGAGTCATCTCTGAATCTGGAACTCTGGTCGGAATAACCTTGCACCTTTCTCCTTCCAAAAATTGACGCCACACTATTATTGGTAACAAAGCCAAGCCAAATTCAGTTAAAAAGATAGCTTAAGGAAAATAGGTTGGAAAATGGATCAGAAAACGCACCGTCAAACTGCATAACTTTATCTCTTATCACTGGGTATTTAATAATTGTCTAACAGGAAAACCATTATCTCAATAAGAAATTACATTCTGCTATACTTGTCCAATTAATTGATACTGTTAATTAGTATTGTTTTGTAAACAAATGTTGCAAAAGCTAAAAACAAATAATTTTCCTGTTGATATCTCGTGTAGCTTTTAATTGATATCTAGTTATGACAGACATTGTTTTACATTTATCTGATGTTTTGTAATTCGGTTATTAAATTAGCTCCCCCGCATACACTGTATACAGTTACAATTCAGGAATTTACAATTCAGTTTCGCGTCCTTTGGCATACTGCACAACTGCTACTGTACTTCGGTAAAGCAACTATCATGTAGTTGAATGTATGCAGATTGCAGGGTTCCTAATTATTATAATACAGGGTGGCAGGAACATCAACGCACAACCAGCGCCCTAATTGCGTAACACACTCTCAATCTCTGAATCATTTTGAAGGATTTTGCTAATCCATTGCTTCATAATATGTTCGAAAAATGTGTCTGCTCAAAAAAAAAAAACAAAACAAAAAAACAAAACAAACACACAAATGACAAACAAATACAAACAAACAAAAAAAAAACGCAACAAATAAATGACGCAATGGATGTTGTTGAGCTGTCAAAATGAAACCCATTGCTACTGATAGTGTGTTACGCAATTACCCCGCTGTTACTAACACAGTACAAATTAGCTGTTCCGCGCATTTTGACCGCGTGGGTATTGCACTTTTGTAGGAAACAGCAAGTTTTTTTTAATAACCGACTGAAAATTTCAACTGTGGGGTCCAGAATCGTATCCTGAATCCATGGCAACAGGTTGCGGGTAAATGTCCCAGCAACACCATAACCAAACGTTGTAAAAAAACTTCTACAAGCTAGGTATTGTATACATACTCGTGTACCTGCATTTGCCTCTTTTCCTCGAAAACTATTATCATTACACCTCTAATTTTCCTCCATCTTTTTCTTGGTTCACCCGCTATTAAAGTCATCTTAATAATATCGTATCGACGTCATTGACCAGTTTCTTTAAAACAAATATGTGCTAAAATTTACATACACAGATCAGATTTCAGAAGGCATGCGAGCTGATGACCATTTTTCCTTGTCCTTTAGCTTTGTCAACTCAAACAACAATTTTCAACATAACACATTCACGCGCAGTTTGCACATGCTTCATATTACTATCGACACGAGTCACATGCACGTGTCAGTTTTTATTATTAGATTAACTGCGTTTAATTTTATTGTCCAGTTTACTTGTATGGTATTACTAAAATAACTTCCGACACTCCTTTGATGATTTTTATTCTTACTCATTCAATCTAAATTCTTCGGTGACGTTTCTGCACAGATTTAAGAATAGAACTATGTACGTCACGCATGCTTTTGACGTAATCTAGTAGTGATTGGCTTTTGTTTACATGTCTGTGGTTGGTCGTGGGTTGTGTGTCATTGATTGATTGGATTCAGTGTTATCACTATACCAATTTCACTTTAGTTACCAAACTTGGCTGGTACGTCTGTTGCTATTTCTCAGCAAGCAAGCACTTTTGTGTACTTTTTGAGCAGTGTTAGCCAAGTGGTAACGGCCGTGACTTATGAGTTGTAGGTCGTAGGTTCGAACCCAGAATGGCGCTTTACTTTGTGACTGTGAACTATTTCATCACCACTCCTCTCAAAACGGTGAAGGAAAACATCGTTTGGAAACCGAACTACCAATGTAGAATATGTAGATATCTACCACCCCGCACTGGGCCCGCGTGGTGGATTACGGCCCACTCCCTCTTACCGAGTGGAGGCCACTATCCCAGCAGTGGGTACATTATAGGCTGATTATGTATGTAAGCACTTTTGCCACAGCATGCTTTGGTTCCTTAAGCTTTATCTTTAAAGTCAACAACCGTGTGCAAATATTTGCAATATGGTCATTGCCATCAGGCCAGTACAATGCACCATGTATCTTGATCAGATAATTTTTTATCAAACTTGACACTCTTTCAAGTAAAAAGTGTCCGTTCTACTCCACAAAGCTAATTCCACTTTCCCATTATAGAAAACACGTTTTCGAATCCCCAATTAAAATACCCAATCATTTCGTTCGACCAATTTGGGTCAACCTATTCCCTCAAAGCTTGCATCAAAGAAATGTTGGCTTCATGCCAATATAATAAAAACTCCTGTGGTCCAGAAATAAAGTTCTATACACTTGATCGCTATTGGACTAAGGAGGGGTTCTTGATGAACTCGACACGGTGTGAATTACGTCCGCCGATTTATAAATTGGCAGTCGTATGACACGATAGACACGTGATAAAGATAATATCTCCGTGACTCGAGTTGTAATAGACTGCGAAAGTACTGGACTGTCAGACGGGCTGGGGCCTTATTGTGATGCTATTGATGTAATGCATTTTGAAGAATTTGACATTGGTATTCGGGATGCCACAGTGTGTAACACGAAATAATGTAATCTTGTGTCCACTACACCCAAATCTTTCCATAGCAATCCATGACTACTTTTGTTAGCTTGGGTATCACCTGTTAAAACAATTGTATGTGTGGTAATGAATAAATAAAGATTGTTTTATTTTTACGCTGCGTGTTGTCTGGATGCATGTTTTTCTCTTTGCTTCTTGGTGATGCTATTTGGCGCAGCCGTGTTTTTTGTGTATTTCGTGTGAATATTGTGTGCTTATAACACCTTGGTCGAATAAATATATTTTCTTTCTTTCTTCTTCCATCTCGTGCTAGCAGTTTCAATTAGTCTACGATATAAAACTACGAGTCAATCCGGTTGTAATTACCACCGCTCGTCCCAACACCTTCGCCGAAAACTGTTACAAATCGGTCGGTTGATGTGATTATATTGTGTCTAGACGGAAACTACTCCCTCCCGATTGTAGACAGTTATGAATAGCCTGTCTAGCATAAGCCTTTTAGAAGAGTAAAATTGAAAGTGTCTGAAAGATTCCCATGAGTGATGATAAAGAAAATTGATATTAATTTTGATTCGAAAGGAATTGTTATTTTCAACATGGCTCACAAACGAAAGGACATCGATAAGGTGGGCAGTGGCTGAATCGTAATTGAAATACAGCTATATCTAATATATTATGGCTTCTTAGAACTCCCAAATGAGATTGTTTGATATAGCTTCGTATTTCATACGACTTCGGTCAACAATCTCAAATTGGTGCAAGTTGAATGTCATCCAGAGAAATAAATCAAATGTTTTGCCTTGCCAGTGCATTGAACTTGAAAATTGACTCTAGTTGTATTACTTGCACATGTCCAAAGTAAAATGAGCGAATGACATACCTAAATAATACTACTGCTGACCATCGCACAATGTTACGTTTGCATAAATTTTATATTTCTATCAAAAATATTATTAATCAAAATATCATCGATTGAAAAGACTAAGCAATCAATCTTTCCAAACTGTGTTGTAGTCAGTCTAACAGGATGCAGAACAATATGCCGCTGACGATGTAACAATTGCCAAATGCCAATGTATTGTGATGTTTATTGTTTGTAATTAGTTTTCCTTATGATTAAAATACCTAGTGAAACAAGTCTACAGCTACGGCAGACAGTCTGACTCCATTGAAACGTGACATATTGGTACATACTTACCTAATATAATATGTTCGAATAATATGTTACTATATGGAGCTTTGTCAGCCTTGGCTCAATTTGCGTAGCCTTCTCCCAACCATGTTGGGGTCGGCGAAAGGATACAGCTGAATACCAGTATTTTATATGGAGCAACTTCCTATTTCCTATCAGACCTTCACAATCCAAATACTGGGTAACGACTCTCGAAGATCTACGAATGACAGCCGACAAGTTAAAGACGTTGATAGAAAACGCTTAAAAAAACCTATAAAATACCAAATAGGGAAAGGATCTGTAATTCCAGATCAATTACAACAGTAAAAGCTAGTACCTAATCAAAGCAAAAGAGAGGAGTGAAGTGATCTAACCAGGTTAATACTCCAGACAAAGCTGATGCCCTCTTAACCTTCAGTATTGCAGTTTCATTGCTTATACGTTATTTCTATGATAAGACTATTGCTATAAGAGATAGAATTAGCTCGTCATTTGTTATTGCTTGAGCTTCGTTGCTAGAAAATAATGTAGTCTGTGTGTGTGTGTGTAAATCCGTATTTGGCTCCATCATCGTTTAGCAGTCATTGGAACCAGTATCCTAATTGCGTAACATGGTTTCATTCACAATCCGAGGGTTTTGAAGGATATTCCTAATCCAGGGTAGGAAAAATGCGTCTGCTCAACAACGTAAATAACTCAGTGAACGTGGGTGATGAAACCCATTGCGATCAATTGTCATTTTAAGTGTGTTACGCAATTACCCCGTAGGTGATCTATTTCATATACATCGATCGTTCTCATAATCTTTAAGAGGTGGTTTTGATTTATTATTTATTTTGTATTCTGATAATCTTATAGTAGAGCTGGATCAGGCGCATCTTTAAAATCTTGTGTCATCTAATCCAACCAATTTTATCGCTTCGGTGAGTGATTGGATATCACTCGTCTGTATAATAATATATTCGTTCGTATTTTATAGAATTACAGCTTCAAGCTGTATAATTATATAAAATACGAAATGGTATTTAAATCTAAATATAGAATTATTTCTTAGACTCGACTGCACTTCATGAAGAAATTCTCCGCTTACATAAATATCAGTTTCTATGCTTAGATGCTTACATAAGTAAATTGTTTTAAACTAACACAGTTTGGTATAGACCTTGCAATAACAGCATTAGTAACCGTGAACTTGGTAATTTATAACATTGCAGTTTCAGCTTAGTTTCAAATTGTAATACGCATTGCAAAATTTGCGAAATCTCATGCGCCGAATTACTTAGAATTAGCAGCCCATATTGTTCCCACTACTGGAGCACAGGCCTCATCTCTGTGAGAGGGAGTGGGCCCAGTGCGGGTTGGTGGATGTCACATGTGTTCGATTTTTACCGACTTCAAAAAAAAAGGAGGTTCGAGGAGGAAGGAGGGGGAAGGAGGTCGTGTATTCACATATGACAATCTATTAGGGCTTCCAAACAAATCTACAAAATTTTATAGACGTGTATGTATGTAGCAGAAGCTAGTATTAAATAATCATCCCGGTGGGAACGATTTATATAACCATAAAACTATCATGGAGCAGTTTCGAAACAATTTAGCATTGATAAGACATAATATCCGCTTCACAGTTATTAAATATTACGTCAGTTAAACTGAACTGTTAAACATTGACTATTCACTAATATAAAAATAACATAAGAGTAGTTATCAAAACACTGAGATAACAACACCATAACAATATTCTGGGACTATATAGATCCCATAACATGTATTATTAATAATAATAATAATAATAATAATTTATTTAGGTCCTTTTACAAAGTAATACAAACTTATAAATACTTAGTAGTACCACGTTCTTAACTGATTGGCTTAAATACTTATTTAATAAAAGCTACTCTAATTTACACATTTTAATCACTTATAAAAAAATACTTTGGTACTGACGTTTTAACTTGTGGCGATCCGCCTGAACTAGGTTAATAAAAACCTGTGTTTCAGGCCATCCCCAGACTAAGCGATCAGCATATTTTTGTCCATAGTTAATTTATTTATTGAAATAATGCTATCTTAAAGTACTAAATACAAACTAAAAAATTTCAATTCAATATCTACATAACTACTGAAGTACTTCTAGAAGTCTTTCTGTGTCTGTGTAATCAAGGTTACCCAAATATTCGCATATTTTCAGACTACAATGTTTGTAACTGGCATTATAAATATTAAGTATCCTATTGAGCTTATTATATAAATGGGGTCCTAAAAAGACATAAAAACGGTTTACAAAAGCATGTCTAGTTAGAGGCTTTATGCAGACCAAATCCTTCCTTCTCTTGTCAGAAGGTACTGGCTTATAAGCGAGTTCAACGTGCTGGTGTAATACGATGTGCAGTATAAATAATTGTCGTACTGTTAGCACCTCACATGCAATGTACAGCTGGTGTGTAGGAAATCTGAAAGGCCTAAAGGTGGCAACCTTTAGAATTGATCTTTGAGCGCGTTCTAGAGGGAGTAAAATGGACTTTGCAGCACCACCCCAAGAAGTTATGCAATATGTAAGTACAGATTGGCACAAAGCCAAATATACCTGTTTAATTAATTTAAAGTCAGCAATGTGACGTAAATTCTTAAAGATATATATGAGTTTACGAACTCGAGTACATTGCAAATCAATGTGTTTACGGAAATTTAGATTTGTGTCAATTGTGACACCTAAATATTTCACGTAATCGGCTTTAGCTAGAGTAGGACACGAACAAGCAGCGTCAGCGTCTGGCGTACAGTTATGAGCATAAATGGTAAGGTTAGTAAGCGGTATATTAGTGTTTTTCATTCTAAATAGAATATATTTGGTTTTATCGGTATTAATTGTTAGTAGATTCATACGTAGCCAATTTGATACAATGTTAAGGCCACTCTGCGCATATTTATAGACCTCCTCTCGTGACTTAGCCGAGAATATTAGGGCTGTGTCATCTGCATATGACATTATTAAACCATCTGGTAATTTCAGGTTGCACAGTTCATTTATGTATACTAAAAACAACGTTGGTCCTAAAATACTTCCTTGTGGAATGCCGTAGCCGCTGTTTTTAAGTTCTGAACTTTTATATTGACCGAGTTTTACACTCTGATATCGATTGCTAAGATAATCAGAAAAAAGTAGGAGTTGTGTTCCTCTTATCCCAAGTGTTTCAAGCTTGTGCAATAATTTAGAGCAAGAAATTGTGTCGAAAGCCTTGGCAAGATCCAGGAAAATTCCCATGCAATGTAAGCCATTATCCAGATTTGTAGTAATATAATTTGTCAATTTGTGAACTGCTTGGCAGGTTGATCTTTTTTGTCTAAAACCGAATTGATTATCTGAAAGTAATTTGTTATCCTCTAGATATTTTATTAACCTATTATTTATAATTCTTTCCAAAATTTTTGAAAGGCCTGTTAAGACGGAAATGGGTCTGTAGTTATTAACGCAGTACTTGTCCCCAGATTTGAATACCGGGGTGACCAATGCTTTTTTAAGTAGGCTAGGAAAAACTCCCTTTGACAGACATAGCTGAAAAATATGTGTTAAAGGTTGAGCAAGTAGGTATTTAAATTTCTTAAGGATCCTATTTGGTATATTATCCCACCCGACTGCACAGTCATCTTTTAACCCGGAAATAATTCCTAAAACTTCATCGACGTCGGTATCTAATAAAACAAAAGAATTAACCGGAATTACAGTTTCAATAGTTTGGTGTTGGCAAGAGAGAATTCTAGTTCCAGGTGTTTTGTCAGCCAATTTTTTACCGACGTTAACAAAAAAATTATTTACTTTATCTGCTGCTCTAGATGGGCTAATATCTGTTGATAGTAAATCAAGTGGAGGTTCGGAGTTTTTTGCGCTAAATGTATTTTTTCTTATAAATTTCCAGACTCGTTTACTATTTTTTCCTGCTGATTGAAGCTCATATTTATCATGTTGGATTTTGATTTTCTTCAGGAGGTTATTACAGAAGTTCCTATATCTTTTGTACGTTGTGCTAAGTACCTCGTTGTCAGGTGCGAGTTTAGATTTTTGGTGCAATTTGTCCCTATGTCTAATACAGCGGACGAGACCTGGTGTGATCCAGGGTTTAACATTACTATATTTCTTAGGCATTGTTGTAGTACAAGTGTTTTTAATTATTGCATGTTGCAGTGAGCCTATAAAGTATTTTAGGGAAGTATTTGCGTCGCATGAGTTGTAAACTGGGTCAAGATTTATGCTGCGTATGTCATTTTCAAGTTTTGCCATATTGACTTTGGTATAGCTGCGCACGCAGTTTTTTCTGGGTAATGATATTTGTAATGTTAGTAAAATTGCATTATGATCAGTTAGCGAAGAATTAGTAATGAACGTTTTTGTTGGCTTTTTTGTTTTCAAAATAATATGATCTAAGCATGACCCACTTTGATGCGTGGGGTAATGATATGCTGGCAATAGTCCGTGATATGAGCAGATGTTCAGGTAATTATGTGCATGATTATCGATTTTCCCGGAAACAATGTTAATATTTATGTCGCCTGTTAGTATAATGTTTTTGAAATTAGACAGCTTTTTTAGAAGTGTGTCAAGAGATTCTAAAAATCGGTCAATATCTTGTGAGGGAGGTCTGTAAACAGCCATTACCACTATATCGGGGCTAATTTCAATGATCAAGCAATTACTATGCTGAACTATCGGTTCCTCTACTGTTGCTTTCAGATTTTCCTTAATATAAAGTACTAAGCCATCATTCTGATTTATGTGTCGATTTGTTTTGTGGGAAGAATAACCATCCAGGGGTGGTAAATTGAGTGTCTGATTGGACAACCAACATTCTGTCAGGACAATTATATCACAGCTTATACCAAGATTTTGTAACAACACTTCAAAACCGTTCATGTTTTTGTTTATGCTGCGAATATTTTGGGTGAGCAAAGTTAATGTTTTGTCCATAGCGGGGATAAAATGTTTACAGTCTTCAACATTACAGATTTTAGTCTCAGACACAGAAAAACTGTCTAGGTCACAAATCAAATTTTCGGTCATAATTATAGTAACTATATAAGATATAAAGATACAACTGTTACAGTGCTTAAAAAGATATGAAAACTGTGGCGCTCTTAGGCGCCTTCATAATCTATAGAGTTTATATAGTTTTCCTCTGCGAACTTGCGTGCCGGGCAACTAGCATCACCAGTTTTATGGTCACTTTTACGCTTGAAGCGATTGCACGTCGCACATTTGGGGGGAGTGTTTTTATTGCTGCAGTCTTTAAAGGAATGACCAATCTCACCACAGTGGTTACATGTTGTGCTAGTTTCTCGGCAATACTTGGCTGCATGTCCGAATTGCTGACAATTGAAGCACCTGGTGACTATTGTGAAATCTCTGACGGGGCAAGACGTCCAATTGATGAAGATTCGTCCTTGTTCAATAAGAATTCTCCTGATATTAGCTGGTAATTCTAGAATATAATTACAGGTGCTCAGATCTTTTTTACCTGATTTATGGCTTAATTTCATTGTAGCTAAGACGGACTCACGGGTTGTGTTCGGCAGCTTCTCAGAGAGGTTTTGCTCGAAAATACACTCAAATACCTCTTGTTCAGATAGGGCTACTGGAACACCAATAACGGCAACCCTAGGACGGCGCTTTGTTGGTTCTTCCACGGTAAGGCCTGATGATAGTAGTTTCTCAGACTTCCGCAATTTTTCTATGTCTTCTCTATTGTCCGTACTGATGATGACCCCTCCGTTTCTCACTTTTCGAACGCTACGAACATGAAGTTTGAGTTCCTCGGGAGAGATGATTTCCTGGACGAGTGACTTCGTGTCGTCGCTGGTTTTAGATTTATCGCTATGGTAAATAGCAACGGAGCTTAAATTTGCAGGGCGGATGTATTTGTCGGCGCCCTTCTTGACCATACTAGCAAAGGAAGTAGTTTCTACGGGCTTCATTTTACTCTCTACGACTTCTTTGAATTGCCGTAGTGAATTCGCAACGCCCTGCTTCTCTTTTAGGTGTTCGATAGTCGTGTACGCCTGAGTAGTTTTATGTTTCAAGGACTGATACAGGACAGCCATCTGAGATGTCCCACTAGTCACCTTACGACATAAATTGGTCACACGGATCTTCTGTTCGGCGTTCATTTTTCCCTCCGCTACTATACTACACACTTCGCTCAAGATGGTATCTATCGTGCTCATCCATTTCTGAATTTCCGACGTGGGTATCACTTCAGGGGGTAAGACATCTTGCGTGGGTGCTGGTGGAGTTGGGGGTGTGGGCTTGTCACGTTCAGTTGGAGTCGGCGGAGGACTTCGCCCCAGCAATTGGCTGCGGCCAAATGGGCTAGCTCCTGAACTAGCCATATCCAGCACTAACACTATTCTATAGGATTTAGTTCATTGCATGCAATGAAAACGTACGTCAGAGTTTCTATTAACTCGCGACACTCTTTCGTTTTAATGCTTACACTGCTTATTTAATTTCAATAACAATTTAGTAATTATTTATAACACATGATAAGCAAAACAAAAAGCACGTCCGCTTAGACAAGCGATCGATCGCGCTGTATTAAACTGAAACAATTAAAAGGGTTTCCCATACATACGTCAATAGTATTTTGTTTCACTATAAGTAATCGCTATCGGAGGAGACAGATCGGCAATTGTTTGACCAGTTCACAGTTCGATTGTCTGTTGTTATTATTGGAACAATAGTTAAGTTATCTGGCTTTATCTCAACGAAGTTATAAATTCTTTGGTTGTTAGGAGTACCTACATGTTTGCTTAGAGTGATTGTTGTCTTGGTGTATATCTATTTGGGAAATCTATTGCTTCCACGTGTAGTGACACTTAGGTCTCGTCCGGTGCACCCTGAACTGTCAGCTGAGTCATTTTTATGCTGTCTTTGTATGCTTATTGCATTTGTGCATCATCATTCTCCTGTTATATTTTTCTTCCATACTTGCTTACTTACTCCTTTGTCGTCTATCTCGGTAGTCACCCCCTTTCTAGACATATCTCTCACGCAGTCTACCCATCGTTTCTTTGGTCTTCCCCTACTCTTATAGCCTATTAATTGTAATACAGTATTGTATGCATAAACATCTTCCCGTCTATCTCATTCTTTCCAGTCTTGCTCATGTTCAGGTGATTCCAAAATAATTATGTAATGAAATATTAAATGTGATTACACATTTAGGTATCCCTTTTATCAATGTTGTTCACATTATAAATTATATTTATGTTATCTGTCTGTCTTGGGCTTAACTCGGCTTCTCGAAATATTATTCTATTATTCTAGTAGAATAGCAATCTTTTATTTCCCTAGACTAGATATTGTATTTAGAATTTAAATAACTAGACCGATATCCAAAACTTTCTGATTAGATACTTCTCGTCCTATGTCGTTAATCCTGCTAATATTATTTGTGTTAGATTTGGAAGATGTTTTTATGTTTGTTACTTTATCACGCATACGCGGCTGAACGGATTTCGGTGAAATCTTGCACGCGGATAGGTCTATAAGTCAGGACATGGTCATGTCCGAGTTGTGACTTATACCTAACACAATTTTCCCTAAGGATAGGTAAGTGAAACCTCGGGAAAAAGCTAAGCGCCTCTTGAATGGCGATCCTAAAAAAAACTTGATAAGCAAATTTTTTTTTTTTTTTTTTTTTTTTTTTTTTTTTTTTTTTTTTTTTTTTTTACAAAATACAAAATGTTTTTATTCATGAAATTTGTTACAACAATGGGTGGTTGTGTTTGGGGACTCCTTTTAAGCAATTATTGCCTGTGTTAGGAGGCCCCAAAATTTGCAGTTGCTATCTCCAGAGTTTTCTTATCACGTAGACAGACAGCCACGTGTCACATAAAAATTCACTGCTGTCATAATAACAGGTTATCGGGCTATCACCTTGCAGTCGTCTTTTATCTTGTCGCGTGCAAAATCCTTGCAATTCGCCATCAGACCTCGGCAATATTGATAAAAATGGTTTCACATTAACATTGGTCTTTCAAAAATTTTTGAAGAATACTTTTCTCATTGTTCTAGTAAACAAGGCACCAAAAATCACACAAAACATTTACAATAAAAACTCTTTGTTCTGAATAAATAATAAAATAATGTCATACATCCTTATTGCTTAGAATTAAGTGTAACAAATAAAGAGTAACCTATATAAAGTGGATAAGACAGGGATTAAAACAAAAGAAGTAGCAGGGGATCGAGGGGGTGGGGGTTCAGGGGATAAGACCGGAATAAATCTAAAAATTCCGCCTACCATTAAACTAGCATGCAAATTCTGGAATCCGTTGAATGTTTTCAGGCGTCGTCATTGTAATACTTTGTAGTTATTTAGAACATTATCTATTTCAGTTGTAGTCTTTACTACAGCCATAGGAAATGTTTTATATTTATTGGATATTTTCTCAAACATCAAAGAGGATGACTAAAAGAATATTTAGTATTAGTGGTATCATTAGTGTTTTATGACCTATGATATTTGGCATATCCATAGGCTACTGTAATTCCAGCTGTTTTAGCTACAAACAAATAGTTTGCCAAGATCTTCGTGTAGCTTCGGATTTCATATAGGATCACTGCTTGAATACCAAAATGTTATCACTCATCATCTGCCTAACCTTTTCCCGAGTATGTTGGGGTCGGCTTCTAGTCTAACCGGATGCAGCTGAATACCAGTCTTTTACATGGAGCGACTACCTTGCCTATCTGACCTCCACAGCCCAGTTATTGGGTAATGCGATAGCCGTAAGACTGGTTGTCAGACTTTCGGACTTCTGACAACCCGTAACGACTGTCAAGGATCCACGAATGGCAGCCGGTACCAACAGCTTAACGTGCTTTCCGATGCACGGAAGGTTAACCTGATCGATCAAACGGTGCATCTCTTGTTACTTATCCAAGAGCGGATTATCATTATAATAATATCAAAGTCCATTTTAAGACCAAATAGACATCGTTGTCTACTGCGGAAGTTAAAATATAGGCTAACTAGCCGCCGTATGTCGATAAAAAACTATACTATGTCCTTCCCCGGGCTGCAATCTATCTCTCTGCCAAATTTTATCGAAATCCGTACAGTGGTCTAGGCGTGAAAAGGTAACGTACAGACAGACAGACAGAGTTACTTTCGAATTTATAATATTAGTATGGATTAAACACAATATTTCAAGACAGTAAATTAAAGATGGAGGTGACTGAAAGAACAAATGGCCTCCGGATTTCACGTTTGTTGTTCGTTCAAATAATTTTAGCAAATGTTTTCCACGTGCACACGCGCTGGTGTTTGTATTATGAACGTCATAAAACAACCTTGACCTAATTCAGGGTCAGAAACACAACGAAACGAACGAAAACCGGATACCTACCTTAAACCGAATTAAACAAGATAATATAATATAGAATACTAGCTTCCGCCCGCGGCTTCGCCCGCGAGGTATATCGATAAAAACTATCCTATGTCCTTCCCCGAGATGCAATCTATCTCTAAAGTTTCCCGGAAAATTTTCAGATTCGGGAAATCTGAACGTCCTCTTATGTTCAGGATTTTTGTATGAACTCAAGAGTTCAAGATCAAGACCATATTGAAAGACAGGACGAAGTCTGTCGGGTCAGCCTAATGACCCGTGTTATGTGTTTAACATAACATCACGCCTTATTTCCCCGAAAGGATTGGCCAGAGGTGTACCTATACAACACCTAAATTTCACTAGTCATGTTTAAGTAAGTCCCATGTAACAGCGGGAGAGCCTATTGCCATCAACCGGGTACCAATCCAGACTCCGGGCTGCTACTGAAAAATTTCAGATAGAAAAACCCAATAACACTTTGACACACTTCTCGTGTATAATACATTAGTATATAACATTGATAACGCACAAACGTGACCTCAATGTTTTGATCACATTACATCAATAGATTACACTCTTGTACGAAGCAGCCGTCAGGGGCGAGTCGCCAATAAATTTAGAAGGTGCGATAAAAACGGATACTTGAAAGGGAAAGTGAACGAGAACGAGAACAAATGACTGATACATGTGCATCTCTTATCAATCACGCAAATGAAGCGTGGGACACGCACTCGCACATGTTCGGCTTATTAACTATTAATTTGCGTATCATTAAGTTGATAATGACGTGATTTGTTATGGCAACCATTTTCATAATAAATGGATATGTATTCTGTCGGTGCGTCATTGTTGCTATGCTCGATTATTTTTTCCGTGCCTTGAACTTTGAACCGTTGGTCATCTTTAGATCTTTGACGGTCGTTATGGGTAGTCCAAAAGTCTGATAACCAGTCTCCAGTCCAGATAGTCAATCATCCAATAACTGGGTTGTGGAGGTCAGACAGGCAGTCGCTCCATGTAAAATGCTGGTATTCAGCTGCATTCGGTTAGACTGGAAGCTGATCCCAACATAGTTGGAAAAAGGCTAGGCAGATGATGATGATATTTATAATATTATACGATGTTTTTTCGACTATGTCTGTAGACAAGCAGTTTTGATGTTTTACCTTGCATTTGCTAATAAAAAAATTTATACTCATCAGTTTTGTAACCTTTACGACGTGTCTTTGATACTATTACCCCCTTGTAAACCCCTTAATTGCGATAAAAACAGATTTGTAATCAAATTATTATTACCTAAGAATTTCGTCAATCTTCATTACGGACGTGTCATTTAAAATTCGACCATAAAATAAGTCCTTGACAGACTAATAAGATAAAACTAGTTTTCACATAGCACGATTTTCTTAAACCTCACCAATAATCACGTTTGAATTAGTTATCCACCTCATCATTAAGAAATCACGACGACTAATCTAGCTCAAAGAATTAGCAAGCTGAAGTGGCAGTGGGCCGGCCATATCTCGCGAAGAACCGACAACCGCTGGGGTAAACGAGTTCTTGAGTGGAGACCGCGACTTGGCAAACGTAGTGTGGGACGCCCTCCGGCCAGGTGGGATGACGATCTGCGAAAGACTGCAGGCAGATGCTGGATGCGTCAAGCTGAAGACAGGGCGCTATGGCGCTCATTAGGGGAGGCCTATGTCCAGCAGTGGACTGCTATAGGCTGATGATGATGATGATGAATCTAGGGGTCGGCCTCGCTGTGCAGCGAATTTCGCTTTGCAGGTCTTCAGCGCAGGCTGCATCAGCTGGCAATTCATAGAGCTTCGTTTTCAGTGTGGCCTGCGCTTTAATCGGGCACAACTTTGCCACTAGACTTAGAATTGAGTAATACTTAGGTATTTACTGTCCTAATTTAACCATGCAATTAATCAAACAAAAAATTTTGTTTGTGGATTGAGTCAACGAACTACATTGTCCGATAAATTGGTGGGTGATACGGGTGTTCCTGTTTAAATCCTTAAAGTCGCCATAACTGTACATCACATCTGTATCAAATATGGACTTAGCTACCATTGGTATTGATCCTAAGCTGTGCTATAATCATTATCAACTTAAGATCTGTGTAAACTGACAGCATTTAGATCAATAAACACTCCAGGCAAAAGAAGCTTGATGTCCTGTGAATTATATCCAATAAGAAAGATCATCCATCAAAATTAAATAACTAAAGCATTTTCAATACCAACTAATGTTTATTTTCCGTTTGTTCCAGGGCATCACATGGGGCAAAGCGTTCCTGATCTCAGCGGACAACAACGCAGCCTTACCTTACCTTTCAACCAGGGAATGCCAACTTGGTGGCTACAGAACACACACAGTAAACTTCCACCCGCGCCCCATTCTATTCACCTCTTCATCAAGCAACGCTCCTAGTACCTCAGAAAAGAAAAACGCTCTTCTGTATATTGCTGTCCCCGAAAACCGGCATTGGTTGGGAGCAGCCCCCTTACCAGATATAGCTAAGCAAATTCTAGAATGCCAAGGACAGTCTGGTCCGAACGCAGAATACCTTTTAAGATTAGCAGACTTCATGAGGGAAGAAATCCCTGAAGCTCTAGACGAACACCTCTTTTCGTTGGAAAGGTTGGTTAGGAAATTCGCTTCTGACATGAAGATTTGTTTGCGAACTTTGATGGGAGAAGCAGCACAGGAAGAAGAGAAGGCTGAAGTGAAAGCGGTCGTGCCTAGCTTCCAGTTTGCGTCTAGAGTACCAGAAAAGAAATTGCGTTGTGTCAATATGTGATATGAGTTTGTTAGGTCATGGACAGTGTGGATAGATATAAGAAAGCCTATTAATTGTCGTTGTTGAAATTTTTGACTGAGGTGAATAGTTGTGACTATTATTTGGTTTAGACTAGAAAATGTGCAGCAGTGTTCATGATTTGCATATATCAACCGATCGGCCTAAGTCTGCGCTTTGTATTATAATGCTCTTAATCAAACTCTGCTATGAATATTTTTTAGAAAAGCTGCAATTTGACATTCTGAATTTACATCAAAACTTGGATTATATTACACACTTAAATTTACTATGATTGTCATAACTATTTGTCTTATTCTAATAACCAAATTGGGTATTAGGTAGGTAGCAACGAAATTGACATTTTGCATGTGATATAATTAAAATTAATCGTTTTCGCAAAAGGTATTAAATTTTGCAAAGAAATATTAAAATGGTTAAAAACTTAAAAGGAAGCGTTTTATTCAGTGCTTATTTAATTTAAAACTTGGCTGCTCCAGTAATTACTGTAATATTTTCAAAAAAAAAAAAACAGTTCCATTTTTCTTTGACTTTGCAACATTTATTTATTTAAGTATACGGAAATTGCTGAATATGTAATATGTTATTTTATTTGCTTATGTTGACATAGAAGTTGAAATAGACGACATAGTGATGATGCTATTCGCCATTGTCTCCTGCGACAATACATCGTCGTGGGACTATTTGACATTTATATGAGTACATTTTCAAAACAAATGTGCGTATGTACCTACAGGTAAACCAGAAAAGATTATAATTATAATATAGCGCTTCGGTAAATTTCGTGTTTCCGAATTAACACGATGGTCGCGCCACAGAGTACTCCCCCACAGAGACAAAGCTTTAAGGTTTTGTACTGCTGGCCGCGCTTTGAGTGCACCTGTCATTGCGTGTTTGTATAAAGTTTTCCCAATCACAGATCGTCATCTGTCAGACTGCCACTCAATTTTTGTTTTGAATTGTATACTTAAATGTTGTTTATCGATGATTTTGTAATCATAGTAATGTAAAATTGGCAAGTACTTCTATGGTTGTCACAGCTCTATATTAGATCTCAGCATCGCGCGTTCGTATTTCCGAAGATAGACGATGACTCACGAAGTCCCGAAGCATATACTTTTCTTGTGATATCTGTAAGTACTAATTTATATAGAGACTTCTAAACCGAAGTCCATAGGTAATTATTTTTCTAGACCATCAATTTTTTTTTTATAATTTATGTACACAGTAAAATACATACGGATAAGACATAATTATATTATCTATTTATATTTTCTGCATTTTTTACTGATTATAGCGCTGGACGTTAGTGATAAAAATACAGTCTTTAGAGTAGAAAAAAACTATTGATCGAATAATGAAATCGAATCATAACATAAAAAAAAAATTGTTTGACACGTCTTTTAATGTTAAACTAATAAATAAAGCCTTTTCCAAAGCAGCACATTTAGAATGACGTATATATAACCAAGTCATTGCAATGTAACTCTTACCTCATTGTAATAAAGTATAAATTTGAATGATGGCCCTGAGTTTGATAAAACTTCGGCAATCATTTTTATATTTTAATACCTTACCTTACCGAGATGGGAGTTCGATTGACTTACTAAATGGGTTTACGTCGATCGTGAATGTCCTATTTCCTAACGTATTAAATTGTACATGTTTCTAAAACTGCCAAAACTACAGTTACTTGAAAAATATTAAGTAATTTTGTTCGTGTTTTCTTCAATACAGATTTGGCAGCAAACAATTGGCAATTACTTTACTATTCCTCAATATATTTCTCGACCTATACTTATAATATTTTAATAATTAAATTATGTTAACTAACAACCTTTCCTATATTATTAATATTTAGTAAGAACATTTAAAAAACAACGCACAAACAAAAACAAAACCAAATAACTAATTTTTAATAAATAAGTATTATCTACGAATCTAGATTATTTAAGTTCATTTTTGTGATTAAAATAATTACTTATTAAAAAAATATTTTCGTTACGTATAATTTTAAGTGATAATTATTTTAAGTTGCTATCAATGTTCATGTTATTTAAATGTGAATTAAAAATTAATTTTGTTTTGACTAAAAATGTTTAATTTCGCTAGAATCCTAAAGATTAGTTATTGTGATAGAAAAAAAATGAAATTTGTAAAACAATTTATTTTGTAATTCAAACAAGAATTGCGAACGTTCAATTAGCATAATTTTTGTATGAACATTTGTATGTTAATTTAAGGCAATGCCATAATGTACTGACAAAAATAAAATTATGTATGACTAAAACAACTCCTTTAATTTCAAACCCTTAAAAATTCATGGACTGATAATTTGCGAACATAGCAAACTAAAAAGAAAGGAAACCGGCATGTCCTGGAACCAAAAGTTCGACGACATGTGACATTTATCAACCCGCACTGGGCCCGCGTGGTGGATTACGGCCCACTCCCCCACGCCGAGGCCTGTGTTCCAGCAGTGGGAACATTATTTTCTGATTATTCACCTGCGATGGTTCATACAAAATGTTCGAAAGTGATGAAGGACGATTTTTGCAATACGTGGCGTTGTGGTGCTGTCCGCCCTAATATGCGCGCGCATAGACTAGGTACTATTATAAACCAGAGATGCGCGAGCCTCAAAGCACTTAGGATGCTGATTATCCATCAGCATGCTTGTACAGTCACGAGCGAGCGATTTATTATATTATTATTCAAAGTCGATTTTTTACTTTATTTTTGAATGAAATTTTATATTAGTAGGAACATAGTATTTTCGAACCCATTGTCTATGGGTTCGAAAATACTATGTTCCTACGAAATAACGAATGCAACGTTGAAATACGACACTTTACTTAAGTCTTATGTAAAGTGTCGTATTTCAACGTTGCATTCGTTATTTCGTGAAAAAATCGCAATTTAAAGTGGCCAAGTGTTGACATATTGGTGCTCGTGACTGACTTTTATTGAGTGGGGCAAACTTCTTTGAGTTTCTGGCATTGTCCTTTGAATCAGTCTAAAGTTCTACACCAATTTTTCTGTAATGTGCGCTTAGCTTGAATATTCCCGATCAGTAACACCTTATCGTCCACACTTGACGATCGGGAAAAAAGTTCCCTTCGTCAACACTGAACAAATGAAACGTTTTTATGGGAATATTCCGCTTAGCTTAAGTAGACAATCAGTCAATGTGGTTCTGAAACCAACGGACCACTTCTCCAATCTGTTGGGTAACTGCAAATTCGGCGTAGGTAATCGTAATTTCGTCCTAAGTAATAGGTATGGATAATTGTTAAACATGGATCTGAGATTCAAACTTCTGGGGCCGATGCCCTATGAAAATTTCTTTATTTCTGACTCGGGAAAACTCGGCGAAGTGACAAGCGCTTTAGAGCTTCTCATGACATTTTGCAAAATTCAGTTACCGACTTAGTTTGCAGAGTAAGCAAGCTGAAGTGTCAGAGGACTCAGAGGACGGCCCATGTTTATTGGAGCATGCGAGTCCTGGAATGGAGACCGCGTATTGGCAAGCATAGCGTAGTGGACTGCGATAGGCTGAGTTGATTTGCCAAATAAATTTACAACAGTGATATGTAGTTAACACAGCTTTTTGCAATATAAATTATCCCGGGTGTAGTACAAGGGGGGATGAAAATTGCCTTATTTTGACCTAGGACTCCTAGTTTTTGAGATATTTGCGAAAAACTAAAAAGAAATGGGCATTTTTTATAGTAGGAAAATATACCTTACGATTTCACTCGTCTTAATTGGGGTTGAGTTGTTCGGGTCGAGTTGTTTTAAAGTTAAATTGTTACGGGGACGAGTTGTCAAAAAACCATTCCTAAGACGCGTTTTTTTGGAAATTATCTATAGTCCTCTTCCTAGTTAATAACCATTTTACTTACAAAAAAGTTAAATAAACAAAAACAAAATCAAAAGTAATTTATTCAAACTAAGCTGAGAATCAGCACTTTTCGAACGTCAAAATTAGGTACAAAAGACAGTCCCCAAAACGCCCGCCCTTCACCACTTCCTAGTGCATACATTGGTAATACATAATAATACCATGAATAATACGAACCAGTCATACTCGCGGCGCGCACGTGTGATGCAGGAAACAATTTTATTTTACAGGTGCCAACCGTCTGGATTGGAAGCTTAGTGCTGCCCTCTATTAGCACGACGAACAACTTACTGACTCACTAACTAATACGAAGAGAACTAGTAAACGTGGAAGTACATGTATATTTTAATAGATGGCGCTGTTCTGTGAAATAAGAAATAAGTCTCGTTATGAGGAATGTTTCGAAGGAAATTAATTATAATTGGCTAATCTTCAGGACTTAATTAATAAGTAGCATAATCAGCCTATACTGTTTCCAATACTGAAACACAGGCCTCCTCTCAGCGAGAGTAATCCGTAATCCACCACGAGGGCCCAGTGCGGGTTGGTCTTCGAATTTTTGGTTCTAGGCCATGTCGGTTTGCTCACGCAGAGGTGATGAAATAATTTACACAAAGTAAAGCGCCTGTCTGGGTTCGAACCTACGAACTAGAACACGTCGTCGTGGTCATTTGCCACTGGGCCACCACTGCTCTAGAATTAGGAGGTATATAGTGATATCAGGAATTATATTTAATTTATGGCAGTTCAGAAAAAATAGAGAAAATACAGTCGCACTATAAATCTTTATTTCATTATAATTCTTACAACTTCATTTTGACCCACACATAAACCAACAAATATACATACAAGGAGCGCCAAATAATATGTACTACAACATTCGATTATTTGAATCAAGGCACATCAACATTCAATTAATTAAGTATAAATAAATGGATTCAATTAAATTATAAATACCAATAACGGTGATGTCATCCATAAAATTATTAGCAGCTATTTATGATAGGTAATTATTATAAATTTTCCGATTTTAATTAACAAATAAATCCCATTACGATTTCCATAAAAAAAGATATTTGTGACAACTATCAACTCATTCTTTCAAACTTAATTACTTACTTGTCTCATTACATAAAAATGAGTAGAAAATTCCTACCTACTATTTACAAAATAATCTCATAATAATTTCTCGCTTATGGGTTACACATTTTTAATTATAACGATAGCATAATTAAGTACGATAAAGATTTGGTGGTGAAATGCATCCTCTGCACAGACATACAAAAAAATGTCTGTGGTCCTTTAAAAACTAAAAATTTGAACGGGAAATTCCCGTAGACAAAAACCGTGGACTTACTAGGAAATATTCCTAAGCTATTTGTTAAATACTACAAAGTGTAGTCCGTCAAAAATACTCTAAAATAATTCAATGTAACAGCCATAATATTTTGTGATAAATCTAAAATACTTAAAAAAAATCTTAAAAGAAATATTATTAAAAAAGTCGCTTCGGTTCTTCTGAAACAGACTAGATGTTATAGATTCTTATTTTACTCAAAAATACGTCAGTAACATCTCTCATCGTCATAAAAAATGCTATAAAACTTCACAATAATATTTTATAATACAAAAAAAAAACACATAAACTTTGGTACTAGGATATTTACATTTGACCCCAAAGGGAAATATTTCTATAAATATTTACACGAAATATTATGCAATACTTTGTTTCGCATTTTGTGTAAAAACCTATAACCTAAATAAATATCTAGACTAAATAAAGTAAATACATTTTAAATAGAAAATGACACGAACAGTATACGATACCCACTATTCTGACTTTCCAGTATCGTCAAATTCGTCTGCAGGGTGTAGATTTCGTTCTAACTGCACTAAAAGGTCCTTGTGTTTTAAATTGTATCTGATTTTATACTCAAAAGTCAGATTAAAACACTAGTTCGTTTATCTCCGCTTATTTCGTAAAAAATCCTCATAATCTGTTTAGGACGTGTCATGCAATAGTGGAATATTTAGTACTGCAAAAGTCCGTACACATAAAGCAATGTGTTGCACGTCATGTCCAAAAAGGACCAAAAGTAACAGAAAAGTTATTCTGGTCCTCTGGTACTACTTTCTTTAACAATACTGTCCAAGAATCTCAATTCATTGTAAAATCTACCCTATATTATATCAAATACAACACGATTCTCATTGGTGGGTTCAATATTAAGTTCAACTACTCATTCGGGGTTCAAACACGTGTGTTCTTGCCCTAGAAATACTACTTTCCTCCTTTCTTTTAGGTTTTTAGTTAGAGCCACACACCCAGTCTAACCGAACTGGTAGTATTCGGCAATTTCAAAAACTTGGTACATTAGGACCACTATTTTTTGTATAGCTCAGGTCCTACCATTTGCCGAATCAATCGACAGAATAGGTGCCTAACCAGCACGTTTACGTCCCTGTGGACTGAATGGCTAGTTATTTCCAATTTACGACCCTATAAGGGCAATTAAAATTACATTCTAGATTAGAATTGCCACTGTCACAAATTGGAACACTTGAACATTCAATACTTTACAAAATATCTTCTACAGTGGTGCACTTGCGCGTAACTAATACTGTTCACCTTGCTACATTCAAAATTGACACAAATCAAGTCTACTTGATGAAAGGAAAATCACTGTCACTCTCGTCTCCTGAGCCATCGTAGCTCGAAGGTGGTGTGTCAAGCTGTGGTAGACCGAGGTCGAGGTACTCCTGGTTAGCGGTGACTGTGAGGATCTTGTCCAGGTCTTCTACCAGTTCCGTGAAGGAGGGTCTGTCTCCCGGAGAGAAGGACCAACACTCGCGCATCAGCATGTATCTGTGGAGAAAAAAATCGTTATGTAGATTATTCGGTGGGTCTTTGGCCTTCAAATCAACTGAACAATTCATTAAGGCTTGTGGTATTAAACAAGACAAGCGGTGCGATTCTGTAAAAATCTCACCGTGAAAACTTAGGCGAAGTGAGCTGTCAATAGTGTCAATTCCTAGCAAAAACAAACTCACTTCACCTAAGTTTTCACGGTGAGATTTTTACAGAATCGATCGGCTGTTGGGTCGGTGTTTTCTTGTTGTGGTGGCAATGCTGCTAGTCTTCTGGGCACGTTTCCAGATGACACCGATGTGAAGGAGTACTTAGTAAGAGTCCTTTTGTATTTTTGCATGTCTCTTCTAGGTCTTACAGTATGCATGATGGCGAAAAATAAAGTTAGCAGAGAATTGTTAAGAAATCAAGAGTCAATGTTGCAAGGTGAGTAAATGTAACATCACTGGGTTCGATGGTCGAGCAATTTATTATTGGGTTTTTCTATCAGGAACTTCTCAGTAGCAACCTTCAGTCTGGATTTGTGCCAGGTTGATGGCAAGAGGCTCGCTGCCTATTGACTTAAACAAATAAGTTAAGCCATTAATAACTTGATGGGGCCGAAAGGTTCTGGAGAGGCGACCGCGTACCGGAAGACGTAGCATTGGAAGGCCTCCCACAAGGTGGTCCGACGACCTTGTGAAGGTCGCAGGAACCCGTTGGATGCGAGAAGCACACAACCGGTCGAAGTGGAGGTGCTTGGGGGAGGCCTATGTCCAGCAGTGGACGTCTTTAGGCTGAAATGATGATGATGATGATGATTAATAACTTACATTTCAAGACTACAGCATGGCGGCTTCTCCATCCGATGTCCCGCGCTAAGGTGCTGGTACATGTACTGTCCTGGGACTGTGGGGTACGGCGTTCCTCCCAGCGTCATGATCTCCCATAGCAGCACGCCGAAGGACCAGCTGGAATATTTAGAAAAATATACCTATTAGTACCTACAGTAGTACATACTGGCAGTAATTAGACAGTAGATCTAAGTCATAGTAAACTACTAAAGAAAGATCAAAAATCACTTTAGGTACTTAAATTGTTACATTAAAAGTGACTATAGGTATACGGTTACATTTTAATACTGTTTAAGATCGTTTACCATGTTCCTAAACCGTATTAGAATTTAACTATCCTTCAAATTCTCGATTCGATTCAGCGAAATTATTTTAGCTTCCTTTCTTTTTAAAAAAACGTAATTCATCATAACAAAAATTATTAGGCTGAGTTTTTTTTCCAATTGTCAATTATCGGTTTTCCAAAGCATCTACGTACACATCAGTCTGCGTTGTAAAAACTTTGTGATACAGTGACTCAGGCGCCATCCACCGGACAGGCAGCCGTCCTTCCGTCTTCTTCCTGTAGTAGTCGTTGCTGTGGACATCCTTGGCGAGGCCGAAGTCTGCTATCTTGAGGATACAGTCGTCAGAGACCAGCACATTACGGGCGGCCAAGTCGCGGTGAATGCACTGTGGAAAGATGAGGTGATGATTAGAGGTGAAACGATTTTGAGGAAGATTCTAACTAAGTAGGTCTAAGTAGAATCGGCAAACGAATAAGCAAGCTGAAGTGACAATGGGCCGGCCATATTAGCCGTAGAACCGATGCCCGTTGGGGTAGACGTGTTCTTGAGTGGAGACCGCGAATCGGTCTAAGTAAGGTAGGAGGACACCTTCCGGCTAGGTGGAACTACGATCTTCGCAGGATGGCTGGCAGCAGCTGGATGAGAGTTGCCGAAAATCGAGTTGAATGGCGTGCAATAGGAGAGGCCTATGTCCAGCAGTGGACTGCTATAGGCTGATGATGAGGTATAAGTATGTAAGTAGTAGAATGACTGCTTTGTTGGTCGCAAGCCCGACTGCTTGGCTTTAGCGTCTGTCAAATTGTTTAATGCCCGTTTTCAGTAACACCTAAATGTTCCTGAATTTCACCTGAATTTTCAATACTAGTTAATAGTTAAAAAATCAAACAGTGCTCTTCTGTATAGGTATTGGATTTAGGAAACGGAAACGGGCAATACAGTTTTTTTTTTATAATAAGGAAATCTGCAGTAGCAGCTTATATTATTCAAAGGAATAGGGTTCTTTCGTCTCAAACTTCTTTTCTGTACAAAATTAAGCACTGAGCAGGCATTCTTGGAGGCTTTTACTTAATCTATGGTAATGGTAACTTACCCGTCTGGACGCCAAATACTCCATTCCTCTCGCAACTTGATATGAGAATGACACTAGATCCTTTTGTGTCAGCATTTTCTTTTCTTTTAATTCTTCTGTAGGTGATTCATATCTGAAAGAGAATGATATTTTTTATAGAAAATACTACACTTGCCAATAAGCACTAATAACAATCTATTAGTGTTCATGAGATCAAAAGTATTGAAGGAGCACATGATGAAAATAATGTAATTTCTTCTTTAGAAGACAATACGGCCAACATTATACAACTAGGTATCAATGTTCTCGATCAAAAGTCTCTCTCAAAAAACCTTGAAATAACTCTCGATAAAAATAGTCATGACGAATCCATTAAACTCTCACCTGTTTCCAGGTCTATGATTCCTCAAAAACTCCCTCAAGTTTCCATTAGGAGCGTACTCGACGATGACGTAAAGCGGTCCATCCTGTGTGCAGCATCCGAGCAAGTTGATGATGTTGACGTGTTTACCGATCATCTTCATCATCTCCATCTCTGAGACTAACGCCATCATCTCTGCGTCCGTGTGGCCCTCTGGAAAATTAAGGTTTATTTTTGGAATATTATAGATATTTCAGGAATCTCTAAGGGCAGACAGATTATAAAGGTTCCAGAATGCGTCATCAATTTAAATCAACTATAAAGGTGCGTCCAGACAGTGAGAGGCATATGCTTCAAATAGTAAGCCACCCATGGTGATGTGACGCCGACGAAAGCATATGTAACATTCATTTGCGACCCATGCCTCGCAATGTTTTAACATGTTTGCATTAGGTTGTCTATATTTTACTCAACCAATCAAAACAGAAAACATGAAATTTGTCAACAGATTTCAATTGCTGAGTTTCATAAATAGGGTTTCCTTTAACTTCACAGTGCTTCAGTCATTTTTAAACTACGTCCACTGCCACATCAAAAATAGCTCAAAATCAATTTTAGAATCTGCAATCTTACCTTTCAACATCTTAACAGCCACAACCGACTGCATACCCGGTTTCAGTATCCCCACGCACTCAGCCTTAACGACCTTGCCAAACTCCCCCTCTCCGAGTATCTTGCCCAAGCACAGTGACTCCCTCGGCACCTCCCAGTCGATATCCATTGGTAGCTCGTATTCCGACATCATCATCGAATCGTTGGTTGTGTTCTGTACTTGTGATAGCTTTTGTTTCTCGATTTTTACAACTGGCATCAGCTGTGGAAGTGTTGGATTGGTTGGTTAGTCAATTGATAGAAAAGTTCTGATGTGTAATGTGTTGTCACTTTACTGCTTTACTTTTGTATGACTGTTATTTAGATATCGAACATCTTGAGTACAGTCGAATAAGCAATTAGTATACAGACAAATAACTTGCAGCTGCTTTTTAACAGTTTAAAGAGTGAGAAAGACTACTCAGAGTCTTTTGGGTACGCTGTCATTCGTCAGCGATGTGAATAAATATTTCAATACCCTCTTTTAGTTTATAGCACATAATAGTACATTATGATACATGTGTGCTATGTTGATCATTATGCACGAGGCGATATTATCGCGCGAGCCGCAGGCGAGAGCGATAAGAAAGCCGAGTGTATATTGATTAATGCACACGCGTTTCATACGACGTTTTTCAACACACTTGCGAGGGAAAAAAACAGACTTGTATTGTTAAATATTAACTTGTATGGAAAATGGCGCGCTGGTTTTGTTTTCCCGCGCGCCGTGCTAGCCAGCACTAGCGATGCGCGCGCAACATTGACTCATTTTAAATATATTAATCTATGGCACAGACAAAACCGATACAGCCTATAGAAAAAATATAATAAACACAAACCTGAAAATTGCAAAAAACCTAAGAATTTCGCGGTCTACCACTGCGCATTCACCTTAAATTGTCTGTGGTCCCCTGCGAGTTCATTTTACAATACAGACTATTTAAAAAAAAATTGAAATATAGCCCGCGGATTTTTTCTTTCGGCATGAAGTCTCTTTGGGCGCTTTCCGAATTAGCTATAATCGCTCACATCACAGCGCTCACATCATCTCCATAGACGTAATATTACGTCCATGCATCATCTCACATGCGTTCCGATTTAGATATTACTATTATGACTGCTGAGAGCGGAACACTCGTGAACGCGCTCACATGACAGTGCTTACACAATGTAAAAAAGATATTATTACAGTATTTCTTTGTATAAACACCACATTTCTTCTTCAGTTCTTCTTCTTTGGTTAGGTGGCGACTGTCAGCCAGACGCACAATTTCAAAAATGCCACGTTAGTTTAATTTAAAGATGATGCAACTCAAAACAAAACACACACTGACACAACCTCATACACACACTGTCATTTTTGACAGCGCTCACGGTGATATTATTCTAGGGCATGGTCGGCATTATCGCAAGATGGCGAATGTCATGACGTCATCTATGACGATTCACGGGACATCGTTATCGTTATCGCGCTCACGCTAATTCGGTTATTTCCCAATTCGGAACACATCGATTATTTCTCAATTCGGAACGCAGGGTTTGATGAGATTAAAAAAGCGCGCGTCTCCGACTAGTAAATAGTTATCTGTGGTATTACAGAACATGTGGATTAAAGTAAAGCAAAAGCACGCGTTCGTAATACACTCCATTATGGACCTAAAAGCGGTTCAATAAGAGCCACTTTACGAGCAAGTGTGTTGAAAATAAATATAATGTTTTTGTATGTGTTTTGTTTGATTAAGGGCTGATTTTTCAAACGACAGATAATTTTATCGGAGAAATAATTTTGAATTTTTGACAGTTCTTCCATACAATATCTGTCAGAAGTCAATTCCACGAATAAAAATTATCTGCCGATTGAAATCCCCTGCATGTTCGTCTTCTGTTTTAATCTCTGTCTTATCCACTATAAACTTTCCTATTCCGGTTTGATCCGCTTTTTCTTTTGTTTTTATTCCTGAAGGATCGTCACCATATATTACTTTACTCTATGATCGTCACCAACAAAAATAAGTAGGTACAGGGTCTATTGAAATACATAAGTTCGTAATTCTTATTGTAACGGATACGTGTATGTTAGTATTGAGGAACAACGACTCCACATAAATGCTGTGAAGTGAATGTTTTTGTTTATAACTTACCAAAGCTTCACCCGTCGTCGTCGGAGATCCATTCATGTTCGGCTTCTCCACAGTAACCTTCTTTGTCCAATGCGTCACTATCACTGCCCTCGCCGTCTCTATCGCTAACTGCTTCTGTTCCTTCTCTCTCTTCAGCTTCTTGCAGATCATCACCACTATGATGGCGGCTACAAAGAACATGGCTCCGAGAACCACTGTTAGGATGTTAATGAGGAGAGTGTGCTTCCCATGGTCTTGTGCTTCTTGGATTGGTGGAGCTGCTGAAATTGAACAAGAAGTCGGTTAAACTGAGATTGCTATTGTTACGATGGATATACTCGTGCATATAAGCTTAAGGTGGGCTGCAACTAAAAATCGACGTCAGGTGCCATCTGACAGTTTGCTAAGCTTTTTCCGTTATTTCATTTTTAAGGTGATTTTCTGTTGTTATTCATGCCAATAAACGAATTTTGTTTTTTTCTTTACATAGTAATGTTTTATAGTGTAACCCTCGCTGACGCGCGAGACCAGTACCCTAAATTCATAACACACTTTCAATCACAATCTGAATCATTTTGAAGAAGCAATCCATTGCTTAACGCAATGAATGTTCTTGAACTGTCAAAATGAAAGTCATTGCTACTGAAGTGTGTTACGCAATTACCCCGCCGGTTTATCAGTCCTCATTACGACATTGCAGGCTCGCTTTGAACCTATCAAGCCTTGACTAATTAGTTATCTATTGTTTTAAACGCAAAACAGGATTTGTAAGTTTGGTACAAAAACAGAAAGTACGGTTTCTGAATTTAACCTTTTATAACCAGTAGACTTTCAATAGAGTCACGAACAGTAGATAACTAAATGTGTGGAATACTTTTATTGTTTATATCCATATAAATGCGTAGGTATTATAAAAATGTTTTAGTTAAACAAACACAAAGCAGAATTTGTAAGCTTGCCACAGATACCATTTTGCGTTTAAATAACTTAAACAATTTTAATACAAGAATCATCCATTGTTTGTTTGTGAAAACCTAAAACATTTGTGTCTTTACTGGCATTTTCTACTGCTAATGTTACTTACATTCCAATACAGTCAAGAATCCCTTAGCCGTTGTGTTTCCTAAGCTGTTGAGGGCCACACAAACGTACCAGCCTTCGTCTTCCTTGGTTATATTGTATATCGTGAGTTGTTCCGGTTTGTCTGCTGGGTTTTCGCTCTGAAATTATCAGTTAGGTCAGTAATGACGAATATATTGTTTTTTTGGTTTGTTAGTTGTTCATAAGATAGTTAAAAGATTTGAGAATTAAGCTAAAAACACCATGCTGTGGTTGTTTTGTTGAAAAATAAATAATAATAATCAAAAGGCTCTTATTTGATTATGTTAAAAGCATAAGATTGCAAATATCTAGGTTACACCAAAATGTAGAGGTAACTTAACTTATTTGCTGTGCAATAGGGAGAATTATATTTCGCATGCACTACATTTTGAAGAATTTATTTCAGAATGGAAAAGCAATTAGACAGAAATGCTGAAAATTAAGAAATGATAAATGATTTAATTTCTGTACAAATACTTTTACACGTCAACCATATTTTTAAAACAATGAAGTCAGTCGGTCGACATATGCATTTAAATCATAAAATCGATTACTTTAGAAGTAATCGATCGAACGTGCACCACACCATGCGTTAGTGACAAAGCCCTCACCAAAACCATTTTGTTCTCATTGAAGATGACAATCGTCTCCTTGACGGACGCATCATTAGGGTCGACGGTGTAGTTGTAAACGTACTCGTCTCTTGTAAAGTACATCCAAAAGACTGACGGATGCATGTCAGTCAGGAACTGACAGCTGAAACGAGCCGTATCTCCAACCACGACCGTCTGATTCTCAGCACCACGAGTCAGTACTGGCTTTGCGTAAAGACGCTCTATAAAGAAATTGGGTGGTTAGAATTCTGCTTCTGTAACTTATTTTTCGTCTGCTTTTTGACGTGTTATTTTCTTTCTATCAGCTGGTTTGAAATATAAGTACTCGTCTATGAGATGCCTAGATTTGGTTTTAATCTTCACTATGTGAAGTATCATTGATTATCTAGCCATCATGTTAAATATTTTAACACAACGTAACAACGCGCTCTTAGAAATCTAGGGTGACTTTTTCGAAGAAATGTTATTATCATCTAAATTAAGAACACATTCCACATAAATTCTTTCTCTCTGTAAAACAATGAACAAAAATAACAATGTTTGAATTGCAACACTTCGATCCAAACTACCTACTGTTAGGAAGATCGAAGTGTGGAAGTGGAATGTCAGTCGTTCTTTTGTACGTTTTGCAGTTTATATTTGTATTGAATCAAATAGCTGGCGAGCTTGAAACGCCTATCGTTTTAACCACACTAAATGTTAGCAATGTGAACTTTGCTTACATTAAAAACAAGATTAATGTTGGTCCAACACATTCTTTATATTCTCACTTATTTGCTAACATGTTACTAAAGTATCTCGTCCTGCGAATACCAATGGATGAAATAGCATGAGTTAAAGTTAATACAACATTTACCACCACCAAAATTAAGACCAACCCTTCACCAGTTACTAAACCAACTCCTTTAGACTTACACTAAACAGTTAAGATTACATGTGCGACATTTGTACCCTAAACCTGCAGTGAAAATTGCTTCTAATCCAACAATAATTACCAGACAAATTACAATAGGCACCTAGGTTTTAAAGATATCAGTTTATTAAGCAGAACATAGAAGGAGATAATCGACAAACCGAAGAGTTTAATGATACTAAAGCGAATAACAAAACTTTTTTCGACTTCCAGAAAAAGCAGTGATCCAACACCAAACCGTGACTTTGGACCAACACCGTGTATAAGAAATTTAAAGACCTCTATAACATCTCCAACAGGTATTGGCATATCACTGGGTCCAACTTCGGCATTTTGAACAGAATAATTGTATGGCCTGACCCAGTACAAGTAAGGTTCCAAGTCTGAGACAGGTGGACAGGACAGAGTCACAGTATCGTTGACCAGAAGTGTGATATTACCAGGATACCCCTCCTTAATGTACGGCTTCGATGGGTAGCGTTCTATAAGAGATAGCCTATTGAAATGTCGTAGAATTTCTACATTTGTAAGATTGGAGTCACGTTCGTAATAGGCCATAAAAGTTAAACATACGATAGAAGAACAACATTACAATACGGTATGACTTGATCCATATAATTCATATTATTATGATCTTTATTTTCGAGTAAAACATTTGTAACAAACAAGTCTCGTTGTCAAATCTTAACATAACTAAATCTATAAATCAAAAACATACCTTGGATATGAAGAACCACAGTATGCTCGATGCATCCAAGCTCGTTGCAGACAACACAAGTGTAATTTCCATTGTCAGCTTTTGTCAGCTCATCCAAAGCCATTGACCACTTTCCATAGGACGGTTGGAAGAACACCCGTGATATCGGCGTACTCCTGTTTTTATACCAAGTAATGTTTGGAGTTGGATTCCCTGCAAATGTTTTACGATGTAGTAAATATGCTTCTGGCTATTTCTGTGTGGGCTGCATTTAAGTTTGTAGTGTAAAATAGGGAAGCAGACTGTTTGGGGCCGATGACTAGAGTTTGGGTGTTTAGTTTAAAATAACGTTGACTATATCGCGGTTTGTATATACGAAACTACAAAAGAAGAACTGAAAACATTTCATTTGCGATAGGTATATGAAATAACATGTCCTAAAATATGAACCTAAACACGGCTCCAAAAATGAAAGAAACAGAAATACAGCAACACAACACGATGCTTAAAATATCCACTAATAAAAATATTTATTACCTTCAGCCGCGCATCTCAGTCTTATAGAATTCCCTGCAGGTTTCATGTCCATCTTATACAGTTTTGTGGGATGCTTGAACCTTGGAGGGAAGTAGTCCTGCTTCTCATCAACATGACCGTAGTTCGGATGGTCTTTTTCGTCTTTCTCTCCTTTCTCATCTGGGTCCTCGTCTTTTATGTATCGTTTGGTGTCAGTCACATTTTCTTCTAAAGTATTATTTTCTACTAGGGCTGCACTTTTGATTTGTGATAGTGTTTCTGGTAGTGCTCTGTCACCCATGTCTGCTTGGTAACCTGGGAACACTATTTGATTAGCATAATCTTGAGAGTTGAAAAATACCTACGTCCTTCTTTATGATATAAAACAATAAATATAAATAAGGAAAGTCATCAAATAAAAACAGAAGACGACACAGGAAATCGCTGGTTATTTCGATAAAAATGTACGTGCATCCCGTGTCGTCGAAAAAGCTAACGAAATGTTTTAAAACCGAATGTTTTAAGCATTTCTACACACGAGTGCAATATTGCTGCAACCCCGGAATCCGGTGCACACTGTTTACACATCTGGATGACCAATAAAGACGCTAATAAAATATAATATTAAAATAACCGCGCTCAGGCCGAAGACACGGAAACAGCGATGAAAACTGTTCAAAGTAATGCTACTGTGATACGTTTGACATTGAAGATTTGTAACACGAATTGTTTTATTGTTTACAGATTGTGGAATGAGTTCGCGAATTTCGTGGAAACCTTTTATACTGAAACAGTTTGTTGTTTTAGAAATGGTTTCACGAGAAAACTTCTTTGCCCACCCATCCTGGTTTCTATCTCTTCGTTTATTTGTATCTAGTTGTTGTTGTTGTTTTTCAACACGAATTACATTATATTTGTCAAACTTACCTTCAATATCTTGTGGACTGTTACGTTTTAGCCTGATCCTAATATTCATCTCTTTGGCATTTTGATTACAAGTATATAGTCCTGCATCTTTGGGTCTGAAAGCATTTATTCTTAACCTGAAATTAACAACATTTTCATTTATTCAATCGACCATGAACATATTTATAATTGTGGTGATAAAAACAAGTCACTGACTTCAATGAGATAATCTGAAACAGAAGATAACAAACGTCATATCTTTTACGAGGATTTTGTACCACGCCAAATACGCAGCAAGACAAAAATACATTCATCCACTGTGAAAGCTTTGGCTTGAAAAGATTTTATATGAAGCCATAAACTTTGGTTCGAGTTACAGCAAAAATGTTGGCTTGAATTTCAGTTAATCGTTTGCCAATTTATTGCAACTAAAGAGCACATTTGCTTCAAAGATCATACTGATCTCTATCATATTGGATTATATTTCTAGATATATTTCGCTTGAAAAAAAATTCAATATAATTTATTCGCTTGTATGAAACTGACAGATGACAAAAACATATTCTCTCGTCGACCGCACTGTAACTTCTTCAATAACAACAAACACCAAAAAATATATATGTATTAGATGCGCCCCGCGGTTTCACCCGCATAAGTTTCGATCGCGTGGGAATATCGGGATAAAAAGTATCCTATGTGATAATTCTGGTAATAAACTATCTATGAGCCAAATTTCATCCAAATCCGTTTGCTTGAAAGAGTAACAAACTTCCATCCATCCATCCTCACAAACTTTGGCATTTATAATAGAATAGAATAGAATAGAAATACTCTTTATTATGTACACCAAATAAATTACAGACATAAAAATAGAAACTGTACATAGGGTGACACAATGGGCGGTCTTATCGCTAAAAGCGATCTTTTAAAGACAACCTTTGGATGGATTAAAAAGGGGAAGGACAGACAAATACTGTAGGTAGTCTGTATAATAGTAGTGTAGTGTGTATAATATTAGTAGGAAGTAGGATATCGCAACAGTTCTGGCGTTTTCATTCACAATTTATGTGATTAATACTCAACATAATTTTGATCGACAGTGTTTTGAGCCGCCTCAAATAGAATCACATAACTCAGCCATGCATTACGAGTTGTATTCAAAGTTCTGTGTAAATATTGTTACTGGATACATTGCTTACTGTTTCTATGTCTCTATTTCTGTGCTTCGCGAAATTTTCCCTGTTATTTCTAGATTTGATTAGAATAGGTGGTGAGGTAGCTTAGTTGGTTGTGTTGATTGAAACGGTTGCAGAAGCAAGCTTAATGAGGTATTTTGATTTGATTTTAAGCGAATAATTTTAATTACACTGTGATTTTTTTTTACTTTTCTGATTGAACTTAAATTTAGGATCTTCTACATTTGCACCAAAACCTATAAGATAAAATGATAAGTTAAAAGCCCGTTGTTTTTATTTTGTTTGTCACCTTTTTATCAGCATGATAACCTACAACTATATTGTATAAATTTACATAGGTACTTAAAATATAAGCCACAATTAACAATATCCAGTTTCCAGTCTTTGTGCTAATTCGATCATCGACTGTTTTGCCATCATAAGACCTACCTATGTAGGTTATCCGGAGAGGATGATTTTTATGCAGATAGGGGCAGGAGGATTTCTGTTGTTATCAAATTTATTAAATAATGATTAAATTTATTGCGAGTCAGTTCTCTCTTTACCTTCTAATACATCTCAATTAGCCTTCATCTCTCAATTCACTTTCATCTTTCACATAATCGATCCATCTTTTCATTGGCCATATGATTACTGTCTGCATAAAACAGTATAATTTCTATGTTGTCACCTACCATTGCTTTGGTCCTTTGCTTCTGTGACCTTCCGTCAGCAGATATCCATCCTTATACCACAGCAGTATGGATTGCTTTTCACCATTAGTCTTCACTACACACGTCAGTCGTAACCGCTCGTTCAGTGGAACTTCTAATTGTGTGTAGTTCTTATCTGTAACAAGAGATACAAATTTAAATTAGTATGAATAATAAAAATAATTAAATTAGTGTGTGTGTTTGTGTTGTGTGTTAATTGGGGTGTGTGTGTGTGTGCAAGTAATCCAATAGTAAGGCAATTTCGCATTACAACAGCCTTCACTGGTGGCGATCTTCTATTCTGGAGCGATACTAAAAAGCAACCGCGAATCCGCAAGCTTAAGGTAAGAGAGGCTAGGTGGAGCGACTATTTTAACAGAATGGCTGGTAGCAGCTGGATGCGAGCTGCCGAGAATTAAGCAGAATGGCGTACAATTGGAGAGGCTTAAGTACAGCAGTGGACTGTTATAGGCCAATGCCTTAAATGTCTGATAATGACTTCCAATGCAGCCTGGGCAGGCAATTCTGTTAACACCTTGCTAAGTGGTTAATAATAATATGTTAAACACGGAATGAGCTATTTTAAAACAGGTCTTGTCGATACTCATTCTTAGTAATTGATTGCAAACATATCGACGGATGAAAGGCTATTTGGTATAAGCGACATTTTTTTTCAATATTGAGTTATATACATATTCGAAATGAGCAAATTTTGCTGATTCCGAATATGTATATAACTCAATATTGAAAAAAAATATCGCTTATACCAAATAGCCTTTCAACCGTCGATATATGTCTATGATTTCTTGTGTTATTTAGATCCGGTAATAACTAGATAGTTTCTTTCAGAATCTAATCCTCGAATACTTACTTTAAAGTGAATTATTCATAGTAAACATAATGCATATTTCATAGAATCAAAACAAATAAATCATAAATCTGTAAAAGCTAAAGGTTATGAAAACTGTATGTTTACGGTTTTCACGTGAAACTCTTTCATTGCCAGATAGCAGGAAAAATACTTATGTTTACATTCGCATTATAGGAGTAGTCTTGTTATTGCGTAGAAATACGACTAAAGTTATCGTTTTTGCATTTCATATTGTGTATGAAATGCAAACATGGCAGCAAATTCAAAGAACTATTTTATTCTTTTGCATTGTAAACACTGAAACATTTCATTAACTTTATCTTGTAAGGACGGCTTTTCAAAACTACCTATAGTCTGTTCCAAAGGCGTTTACCTATTTGATAAAAATGTAAACAAATGGATCAGAAAACATAGCTGTGGATATACCACTTTGTAGTATCTCTTACAATTTAAGTGCTGTGGTTTGATTAAGTATTTGAATAATTAAACCTGAAATTAAAATTTGTTGTGTGATGTTTTTCAGTTGACAATTTTGAGGTTAACTTTATTTTCGTGAATGATTTTGCAATTACAATTTATTCATGCGGTGGTGAAATATAAAGATACTTATGAATGTGTAACTAATTCCCTTTATTAAGTGACTGCGTAAAAATTTTACCTGAACCAGAACTGGGTTTGTTTATACTTTTATCAGACACTTTTGGAACAGACTATACATGCATGCATGCATACATGCTGTATAGAATCCAGGAATAGCACCTACTTTTATATTCTGAATGTTACAATAAAACGAAAACTATCCTCAGTAAAAACATAACCCTATGCTACTCGTATATTTAACATACACCATAAAATAACGAGAATAAAGGAACCCTTTAGCGTTGCGTTCTCAGCTCATAAACCAAACCCTACCACTGCAGCTTGTGAATGCGAATGAGCTCTCGCGACTTTAAAAAACAAGTCATGTATAAATTGAGAATTAAAAAAATGTTTACTGCTCTTAAAATGTCGATTAAATGAATATCATTGACTTTTGTTAACAATAAACGAAGATTTATTGTGTTTGTTTTTGTTTAAGGCTTATGAAATTTATTAACTTGACGTGATGTATTTATTAGTTGAGCTTGAGCGGCATAATCTGTTCGTTATCGTAATTCTATAAGTACAATGGGTGATTTCGCAACGATAACCGTTGAGGAAAAGAGCTTACCTAATATTTACAGGTCACAAATACTCAGAGACTGATACTCTAAATCAGAATTGGATAACTACAATACTATTGTGTAGAATCAAGTTCTTCGTTCGTGCTGCTGAGTTTTTTGCGCCAGTTCTTCTTCCCAGCTAAAGCACTAGGAAGTGGTGAAGGGACTGCCATAATTACGTAATTTTAACGTTCAAAAACTGGTCATTCTCAGGCTGAGAATGAGCAGTTTTTGAACGTTAAATTTGAATAAATGACTTTTGAATTGATTTGAATCACATTACATCCCAAGAGTTTCTGTCACCTAATTACTTAAAACACTTCGAGTGAAAACCAAGACCCCATGTTCTATCTTCTATGTTATTTGGTTTGGTTTGGATTCCACACTTACGGCCAGTTTCTTCATCAATAGTAACAGCCAAAGTAACGTCACAAAGTCAAAGTAACGGATAAATTTTGTTTCTTCACTATTTTAGCTTGTGTTGCTTTTACTTACCTACTGTTACTTTTGCCCCTGACTTTTCAAGTAGACCATTATGTGTGCGCCATGGCGACAGTCGTTGGACCAAGAGCCCAAGTCAAGCAGTAAATAATTACGCTTGTAACTCAAAATAAATGTGTCGCCAAAACGCAAGAAAACAATCCTCCCGGACCCAATTCTCAGTGAAATATAGAAAATCCATTTGCAACACTTGGGCATGTTAAAATAATATACAAGTAGATTTATAGTGTTCAGGTGTCCGCAACAACTTCTATTTATAAACGCAAACGTGATTTTAATGAGCATTGGCTGGTTCAGTTTTTATTTTAAGGACTTTTATTGTAACGACTTCGACTTTCGCTCTGCACTTTAGGGTTATTACTTAGGGTTGCTACTTTGAGATTTATTTGTTTATTTGCTCTGGTTTATTTTAAATGTCTACTCTGTAAATAGGGTTATTTAACTACAGATTTATACGTAAAATTCAAGGATAATTTTTTTGGATTTTTTTCGTTTTTTTTACTTTTTTTTTTAAATATATTTTTTGAATCGTTATTTGAGATAACTTTCTAAATCAACCGAGATGGTTGTATTATTTCCGTTAATCTATATTGTCCCACTACTTGGCATAGATACCCCCCCATATTTTTCAAAAATATTTTTGCTGTGACTCGTATAAATTTTCAATCGATACGGTGCCTAATACTCACTTAAACCTAAAGTCAGTACACGAAGTCTGACTCAAGTCTGACGTAGGAACTAAAAGAGGAGCACAAAAGAACGACTGTTTAGTTTTTATTTACGCATTGTCAAGTTCATTTGATTTAGTAGGTTGCGCCTCTTTACTACGTTTCTTGTAAAGGCGGACAAAACTGGAATGGGAACCATGTGCAACAATATTACATTATTATTCACTAGCAGCGCCCCGCGGTTTCACCCGCGTAAGTTTCGATCCCGTATATCGGGATAAAAACTATCACATGTCCTTTCCCGGGACTCAAACTATCTCTATGCCAAATTTCATCTAAATCTGTTCAACGGTTTACGCGTGATTGAGGAACAAACATCCAAACATCTTCACAACATTTTCCCATTTTAGTACGATTTGTTTTGGACTTGAGAAAATGATTTCCTCATTTTCAAGTTGAAATGCTATTTTGACAGCTACTAGCTGGGTTAGACTAGAATCTAGATTCAGCCATACGTCATATAGGTCAACGGGTAACGATCGCGACTTAGGGGTAGGTCGTAGGTTCGAACCCAGACAGGTGCTTTACTTTCTGTAAATTATTTCATCACCACTGGTTTCAAAAGGCTGAGGGGATATATCGTGAGGAAACCGGCTTGTCACATGTCATACATTCACCAACCCGCACTGGGCCCGTGTGGAGGTTTATGGACCAGTCCCTCTCACCGGGAGGAGGCCTGTGTCCCAACAGTGGGCACATAATAGGCTGATAATGCTTATAGGTCAACGACAGAAGTCGCGATGAAATAAAAATAGGTACCTATATTTGGAGATAAGGGTTATTTTGGAGGTCAATAAAATCAAAATTTATTTTTGACACTTTGTAGAGTTCATAATAAACTTTGAACTTTTGAAGTAAGCACCAAAATCTTTGCAGAAATGAAACTATCGATAAAAAGTGACGTCTTCACTAAAAATAACCACGGATATTATTAAGTATGTCCATTTTTATTTCTAAAACTCTCTTTAATACTTACTCCAAGTCTCCAAGATATTTATAAATATCATGTACAGGCCCGATTGTGTATTTCTTACAAATATATTGCAGTTGTACAAAGTAACGTAGCTTTGTTTCGCAAGTGGTCCCGGCTGAAATTTTAACTGCCATCGAGATTTGTGGCCTGTGAATTATGGCCTGCAATAGTGATGGGTCGATGTATTTTGAAGTTGATATCGATGAAATGTTTTAAAACTATTGCGATTTTACTAAGTAATGTCTTCATAAATTGTAGCTTTTTTATAATAACATATGTATAGTGTGTGCAAACAATTTGAAATTGTTTTTTTAAGGTTAACACAGCATATAAGTTAAACGTAACAGATTTCACTAAAACGAAATTAATTTCTACGAAGATAATTATTATTTTTAAATTATGACATTCTTCAATTCGACACTTAAAAATATCGATATTCCACCATAACAACACTATCTTTTTTGCAAAGCTCTTTAACCATCGATTTATTGGTTGCATATGTTGAGCAGATGCAAGCCCTGCACCCATGGTCCACAAAAACATGGAAACTCAAAACTTAAGTCATAAAAGATTTGGTGTTTTTAAAAACAATAGCCCCTTGAGCCTTGAGGGCAGGCGTGAGAAAGATTTTTGCAAATGACCATTTTGGGTTGAATGTTACTTAAAATAACTTTGACAAAAGAATAACATTAGACTTTATCTCAATAGGCTCATGTCTACATCCTACTCGGAAGAATGGTAATGGAAAGACTCCTAATGAAAGCACATGTAAGTAGGTACGAGAACTTGAAATAGAAGTTTTATATAATTATGGTTTGACAATAATTTATATGAAACAGACAGACAAAATACATAAGTTAATGTAGGTACCAACGCTAAAAGTCGAGTTTGATCTTAGAACGAAATAGAAGAAAAAAACGAAAGAAAAATTGTTTATTCTGCACAAACAAAACGCACGTTAAAAAAAATCCACATATAAGGAATCTTCATGAGATGCAGTCAACAAGACCCTTTAGGTACATGCATTTTTGCGCCAATCACAGTCAGTCACTCAAAATCTTTGTATTTTGAAAGACCCATACGATCTGTTCTTTTTTACTTGTGACTCAACGATAATGACAAGGAGCAAAGGACTATACTTTTCTCTAATACCCGAATCTTCATATAATTTTGGTACTCCCGAATTATCCCAGAGACAATGGTACAGTTGTTTAAACCCCTTCATCTGTCACTATTCGGATACAAATTATGTAACAATGGAAAGCGACTAATCTTGAATGTTGGTGGTCTGAACCTGGATGTTTGGAGTTCGTACTGCATTTAAGTCGTGACGGATAATAATTTGAGAATTTAACTTTATGATTCGAAAGATGTTTAAGAGACAAAGACACACATTCCAACTTAGAGAGAGATTTAAATTATTATGTAAATAGAGGTTAAAAATAATAAACTTTAGATTTCAAATTCAAGCGTAAATGAACTTTTGAACTCGTCATAAATAATTTTGATCGACTCAACGTAATGAAGTACATACAATTCTGAATAAACAGTAATGTACACCTACGTATGAAATTCTTTTTGGCGTTGTTCCAAGCAATTAATAAGTCATATGTAACGGCAATACAAAAGGCTTGCGTTACTTGCATCATTTTGTATGAGCATCATTTTATTAATAAACTAGATTTCATTTATTTATTATTTATTGAGAGCCTGTGTTGTCCCACTGCAGGGCAAAGGCCTGCCTTCCCTCTTTCCACTTTTCCCGGTCTACTGCGATTGTGGGCCAATACTTTAAGAAGGAGTCCAGCTCATCCCGCCATCTCTTTCTGGGCCTGCCGCGCAGTCGTTTCCTGCCATTGGGGATCCACTGAGTGGTGGCTTTTGCATATTGCTGCTCCGACATGCGTCAGATATGGCCAGCCCATTTCCACTTTAGTCCAGCAGCTGTGCGACCAGCGTCCGCTATTTGTGTTTTGGAACGAAGTATAGAGTTCTTAATGCGGTCTGAGTTTGACACCTAGTATACTTCGTTCCATAGCCCGTTGGCAGACTCCAAGTGCGGACTTTTGACGCTTTGAAATAGACCATGTTTGCGCTCCGTAGGTGAGGGTGGGAAGAATGCACATGTCCATGAGCTTTCGTTTTAGTGAAAGCGGGAGAGGTCCTTTTATTTCAAATTCACCCAAAGGGCAATGGAGTGGGCTATGCTTGGAGTTTCCCTGCCTGATCGCATCAGAAATGAGGAGATCCTCAGGAGAATCAAGGTAACCTACATAGCCCGAAGAATTGCCAAATTTAAGTGGCAGTGGACAGGGCACATTGCTCGCAGAACAGATGGCCGATGGGGCCGAAAGGTTCCGGAGTGGCGACCGCGTACCGGAAGACGTAGCGTTGGAAGGCTTCCCACAAGGTGGACCGACGACCTTGTGAAGGCCGCAGGAATCCGTTGGATGAAAGAAGCACAGAACCGTTCGAAGTGGCGGTGCTTGGGGGAGGCCTATAGCAATGGACGTCTTTCGTCTGAAATGATGATGATGATGATGATGATGATGTGGTGCAAAAAGTAGCTCTTACGAAATGTTCTTGAAGATAAGATTACATATATAACAGATTTCAGAATAATATTTCTTAACATTACGCCTGTAACCCCCGAAGGGTCAGGCAGTGGTGTCCCTTTAGTACACCCACATTGCGCTAATTATGTTTAAGTCCCATGTGATAGGGTGCTAGCCTATTGCCAACAACTGGGCACAAATTCAGACCCCGCGCTGCAATTGAGACATTCAATTTCTTATTAATTTTTTCGTTGAACAATATTATTCTGAAAATATGAGACGTTGATTTATACAACAAGATGTTGTTAAGTATCGGATGACATAATATAGCAAAGAACTGTGGATCAAAGAAAAACACGATTCTATCAAAATATGTAAAGAAGTGACGCAACAAACTCCGCAGCATAACTATAGGAACTCCTCAAACCCATTACAAACTACTACATCACCATTATAACAGTACTTCTCATTACAAACGACGATCACAAACTCATTGTTAATCAGTTAATCACTAATTAATTAATGGCTAAGCCGTCCTCTACACCATTGTGAATGAAGGTTACATTCCGATGGCGGTCACGCCCACTTCCTTGTTCCATACAGGAACGAATGATTGGCGTGAGGAGTTATGATCGATAATCGTTCTTTCATGGTTATGTCTTAAGGCGGTTAAACGCGGGAAATCCGATTTCAGAAAAATGTGGTGCGAATGCGAATGTCGTTACAGTTCATAATACATTCGGCACATGTGTCTGAAACAAGTTTATTTCATTACAGAACCATGGTCTCCATTTCTGTGCCGAAACCTACCGATATCAGGTAGGTACTGATACAAATACGCACAAGGCTCTACAGAATCTTCCTCAGTAATATCATATCATCATATGGCATACAGATCGTTTTACCCAGTTTCGGATTATTTTGATGACTTAGTACTTACTGGATCTTAAGGAAGGGGCCGGCGAACTACGCAAGCTAATGCGTAGTTCATACAAACGTAATACGAAAATAATTTGTAAATCAAACATATTCTTAAGGTAGTGTGTATTTATTCCGATTGGATTACAGAATATCTAGGTCCATCTAGGGATATAAAGACGAGATATGAGGAATTTCAAATTTCTAAAGTTTTTTTTTTATAACTCGTCTTTGAATCAGTGTCCATTCAAAATATATATTTGGGAACCTAGATATTCTGTAATCCAATCGGAATAAATACACACTACCTTAAGAATATGTTTGATTTACAAATTATTTTCGTATTACGTTTGTATGAACTATGCATGCTCCGCCGGCCCCTTAAGAATTTGGAAGATGTTTTAAAGACGGCAAAATAGATGTATGCTAAGCGATTCATAAACATTTAAATTATAAGGTCTTGATGTATTCTTTTGTCCGTTTTCACTAATACTAGACGACACCTAAGCACGCTGTTGGATCTTTAACTTTCGGTGCTGAACCGAGCGTTGAAAACTCAACAGCGAACTTTTACTTAAGTATTAGTTTAGGAGTCTCCTAGTGCTAGTGAAAACGGGCAATTTTTTTAAAATTCCCCAAAAGGACATATTATGACTGGCAATACTTACACATTGCTAGGAATCTCTTTTCAATTGAATTCCAGCTTGCCTACCGGGTTCATAGTGCTGCTATTCCGACTCCCTAAGGGCAAATACCAGTACATGACCAGGATATTTATCGATGGCACTAACAATAGCAGATGCCATCCATCATATTACTTCGTCCCCTATAAAGCGCTTCGGTTTAAGGGACTGGTGGACACGCGATACATAATAAGGAGGAACGAGAAAGGTATCGGGGTCATCACGTGTTTGATTATCGTTTATCTTTGTTTTGATATCAAGGTTTTCGAGTTCACTTCAAAATTCTGTGCATTCACTTCAGTGAGGTTCGAAGTGAACTGTACAGATTAGCACTAGTAGTAGGAGGAGTGTTATAGAAGGTAGCCACGTCATTAGATTTTATAACCACATCATCAAGATAAACTATAAGATTTTCTTCATTAACATTATGTCAGTGGTCTGCTAAGTTTTGTTGCCCATCCTCTGTTAATATAATATTATTTCGTTACAAACTTCATCACATCTATCTACTACAATCTGTCAAATTTGTTTAATAGATTTTCAACTTTATCGCTAGAGCGTAAGGTTCAAAGTTGATTGGGAAAATTTGACAGTTTCGGGTAACTTGATGTGCTGGTGTCTGTACATAAAGGTTTTGTAGAACATGAGGGACGTACTTGTTACATGCAATTCGTTGTAACGAATTGTCCGATGAATCGCTGCTCTCCTAGCTAGATTACTGAGTCATCATCATCTGCCTAGCCTTTTCCCAACTATGTTGAGGTCGGCTTCCAGTCTAACCGGATGCAGCTGAATACCAGTATTTTACATGGAGCGACTGCCAGCTAGATTACTGAGTAATGTGTAATTAGGAGAGACAGTTTTGACTTCCAATTTGAGTCGGCAGCGTCATCCTCCTGTAATAACAATTGACAATAGCTTGAACTAAAATCAATAATCGGTTGACCGTTCGATTGGCTTGACCGTTAATTGCGGAGTGTTTATTGGGAGAGCGAACCATGAAAATATACTCTTCAAGGCTGATATGAAACGAAAGAAGCGAGATTTAGGCTGTTCAATGTCTAAAGAGCTAAGCTCCTCTATCTTTGTAAGGACGTTTGCAAATCTATCGTTCTTCTCATGATTTAACTCAGGAACTCGAGATTAGATTAGAAACAGCTACAACGATGAGGCAACATTAAAACCTACCGCCAAACCGCATCTTCCCTTTCATTTCCTGAAGCTTAATCAACATCAATGGTAGCCAGATTTAGTTTCTTTTACATTTCCTTTGTCTCAAATATCAAAGGATCTTCAATATCTATTGGAGATAGATTCAGGGCATAAATATCTGTCTTCCTTGAAATTATTAGGTCCCTCTCCCTTCCCAAGTATGAATCCCAAAATGAATGCGCCAAGCCCACTATGGTTTGACCAGACTCGATTAATCAAATTAACCCCAAGATTTGGCGCTGAATCCTCAAGTTTCATGATGCTACGGAGACCATTGCATATCAAGGACCGAAGGGTGCCGTAATGGTAGGAAAGACGTGCCCTTAGGATATAGGGAAGGAATTGTGAGCCATACAGGATGTGCACCCTAGAGTAGGAAATGGACTAGTGGAGATGTGGGTGATAGAAGCTAAAAATATTTTCAAATAATATACAACCATCGACAAACACAAGTCTTCCATCAATAATCATGCTCATATTCGAATCTTTACCAATAGCCCTCTTTACACAATCAAGGGCTGTTATTGATGTTAAAGTCAGTCTCTGCTACTCATCTTCACGTAAAAAACCGTTTACCGAAGTCTGCCCTTCAGAATCAGTAACTACGCCATTAAAATACAAAAAAACCACTTAAAACATCCCCCTAAAAATAAAACCGCGTACGAAATAAGGCATCAAGTATCAATGTCAAGCCAAAACCGATACTCAGACCAACATACTTAACTCTGCAGCTATGACACGTATAGCCAATGAATTCTCGACCATAGTGTTGTTAAAATAGGAGTGGGTGAGGTATGTTTTGATGGTAACATCCTTGGTGGTGTTTTGAAGTATATCGTGTGACATACGTCATATCGAGTGCGTCCGTGCGAGATGTAGAAATAGCTTGGTTTCCTGTGATTTTACGGTTTATTCATAATAATGTGACACGGGGTGGCCGGTTTGAGATTATGGAAATAATTTAAGAAGACAATCCCCAAAAGTGTTGTAGAATGTGGTGTGTCCAATTAGAACTCTTTCAAAAGCATCAATTTGAGACTGATGAAAAAGGTGGCGAAAGTAACACCCATCCTTGATGTATTTTCTACTAAATCAGGTTTTCAAAAACCATTAGAAAAGTAGTGAATAACGATTTGGAAAGGGATTTAATTGACAGTTAGAATCACTTTTTTTTACATTGCGTTTAGATTTGAAATCGAAAATCTATTAGGTATCAAGCTCCGTAATTTTTCAATTTTTTTTGCAGTCGTACGGACCTAAATACAATAGTGATTTTTAAAAATAATTTGCCAGCTAAAACGATCCTCATACAAAACAGAACAAAAATCCACCTCGCCAACTCTTTGACAGTCTTACTTTTTAACACATTATAAAATTAATCACTTAACATCTAATTAGCTGTAGTGCCCAATAGTTTGTTATGGCAACTTCAAAGCCCTATCCGAGATATAGGAAACTATTAACAAAAGTACATTCAAAAGATGAAAAGGAATATTTTTAATTCCAACGACTTGTCGCGTCGGGAATATAAAAATATTAAAAAGACACACCGCTACATCCGTTTCCTGTTCGGATTTCGTAGTTTGCGCGTGCGCAAGCTTTTTCCCAATTAAGATGGCGGCTAAAGGCGGAAGCAGAACGTCGTTCATAGTAACCCTATACGTCATTTCCGCTTGTAATATGACAGTTGCGAAATTTGAATTCAACGGTTGACGTTTAATTTGACAGGAATGTCAATTTGTAACCAAATGTCAAGTATTTTGGCACGAGGCAGATGCTTTAATTTTAAGGTAGAGAGACCTTAATTTGTTGCGTAAAATGTGTCATTTTGTGGGCACAGTACCTAATGCGGTCGATTTGAAATAAATCGTGAGGTAGGTATTGCTCGACCACAAACTTCTTAAGCTAATACTTATAAACACTGTAATAGAAAGTATGTGTTGCAAATAAGCAATAAGACAAACTAAACACTTTGGTATTGATACTCTCACATTTCCGCGTCATAACTTTTGCAAACAGTTTATGGCGTTAAAATTACATAACTCAACTTAACAATGATCAATATTGCACATTTGCGTGAAACAAATGAACATCCTACTAAGTAAGAAGTAACTATTGTAAAAAGTTCCTTAATGTAAATGTATTCAAGCATAGTCGTTAAAAACATTGTTAAAATTCTGAAGAAGAAGTTGCATAAAACTCTATCGGAATTTCGAATAACTCATGGCACATTCTATTATGGGTAACATCAGTAGTCAGCTTTTCAGCAGCAATACGTTATTAATTAGCAAGAATATTCAGACAAAAACTGCATCATCATAAATTCTCGTTACAAAAGGATAATTACTTGCATTTCTGCTAATAAGGACCGAATAGTGAAACCTTTTTTGCTACTGTTCGAACTTTTTCTATCGCTTCCAATTTTGGCGCGAAGGGTGGGCCGCCATCTTGGATTTATTTATAGGAGCACGCGCACGTTTCTTTTAGTTGCGTTCAATTAGTTTAATTTGTGGGAAATCGATTTCATGGAAGTTTAACTGGGGACGTTTTTAAAATGCTATAAATATTTTTTAATAAGAAAACTAAAGATCATCTGTGACCTAAAATACTTAAGTTTAGGTATGTATATCATAATAGTACAGTTGAACAAAGTTATAAAAAGTCCGAGGTAAAGAAAGAAGAAGTGCATTTGAGCTGGAATGAATAACTTGATAAGAAAAATAATCTAACATCACTCGATGTTGGGTGTAGGTACAGTACACCATTCTCTTGTAACTGTCAGACATAAGGCGAATGGTACTGCCCACCCACTTGATGTTACTAATCATGTGGACAATATGATTGAAGGTGATAATAAAAGCACAAACGAAACAGCGGATACAATCCATATTTCTTTTATCCACAACCCACGAGAAGCATAATTCAAATACAATTTCAAAATTGCTGCGCTTCTCCAAAAGCTCACCTAAAACCTATAGACATGGTTTCCTCTCTCACGTAAATTTATCAAAGAGTATATAAGCTTGGAGTATTTTATGTGGCTACGACTGTAATTAGTCTTGCGCGTGGGCAAGTGGTAACAAAGTTATTTATTGACCTTTTGCCAACGGAAGCTTGTACTCGTAATAGTTAATTTGGTTTATTAACTGTGATGTCTGTGATATCTTTTGTCTGGTTTGTCACGGAGTTCTATTCTACATACTTATACGTCTTTTGGCATAGTTATAAATGTTTAAGGAGATACTGATCGTTTTCGTCTTAAACTTTTATTTTCTACTTTCAGTATCTTTCTCTCTATCTGTTTTTCGTTTTTTTCTTAATCTCTTTGTCATTGCAGTGATAAAGATTTAGTCAAATTATTGGTAACATCATTTTCTAGCTCTACACCCTAATTGCGTAACACTTTCTTTCACAAAATTCCGAAATTTCTCAACAATAATTTCATTACTCATATGTTTGAAAAATTCATCTGCTCGTTGTTGAATTTTCAAAATGAAAGGCATTACGCAATTACCCCGCAGCTATCTTCAATGCGATGTTTGAGACAGTAGAATTACTAACTTGTCTTCTATCTCTTGTATGTCACAACTTATTCCCTTCAATAGCCTTTTAGAACAAGCTTATGAGTGACCTCCTCTGTACCAATAGCAAGCTACAAGCTTATTTTAATTAAACACACGTTTCCTATCATCTAGCTAACTATTCTACCGGAGCATAATTTCTAATGTTATTTCGCATCAACGTTGCAGCTTACATTAACATCGCTTTCACGATCCACGTCTACAAAATCAAGAAAGCGAAATGTTCCCGCCTACATGCGTTTGCGCAGGAAGACTCGGTGCAACACAGAATAGTTTGGAACAGAAGGCTCATCCCTAAAACATGATGACGTGTCGTTAGATGTTGACTGAGAAGAATAAAATCTACGAATGATTTTTTGTTTAGATGTGGCGAAATAAGAAGTGTTTTCGCTCGTAAGCCGTTAGACGCTTTTACTACACTTGTGACTACAGTATAAAACAATGACCCCTATGTCCAGCAGTGGACGTCTTTCGGCTGAATGATGAGTCGTGACTCATGATTACAGTATAAAACAATGACTGATTTTGAACTGGAAGCCATTTCAATTGTTAGTAGCTCTGTTTAAGCTTTTCGTATTTGATCTAAAATATTCTTGCTCACTAAGATTCACAGAATTATATAAATGTTCTACTGAGAGCGAATTTGACCAAACTTTTGTACCAGTAGATATAAGTCTTATCCTGCGAATTTTTTGACGTCAGTTTTTGTTACGAACTGTCAAAATTTTTAAAAATATCTAACTTTGACTAACTTGCTAGTTGCTACGTATTTAGTGTGATTTTAGAGTAGATCTTCTTTACCATCTCGTCTGGTGGCTCCTGCGTACGAGTTGATCTAATACGTCGTGCTCAATTTAGAAGACGAATTTACTCTACAAACAGTCGTGTACATTATTAGTTTATTAGAGAAAATGTTGGCTGTGCTGCCAAAATGTGACTTTAGTACGTACAGTTAGTAGTACCTACTACTAGTTTGTTTACATGCAAAATAATCCGGACTTAGTGCAAAATCGACTACTCTATTTCGGCCACGACTGAACTTATCTATTCACTAGCAACACCCCGCGGTTTCACCCGCATACGTGTCGATCCCGTGGGAATATCGGGATAGAAACTATCCTATGTCTTTTCCCGGGACTCAAAATATCTCTACACCAAATTTCATCGAAATCGGTTCAGCGGTTTAAGCGTGAAGAGGTAACAGACACACAGACAGACAAACACACTTTCGCATTTATAATATTATTAGTATGGATTATTTATCTATCTTATTGTACCTGCTGTTTCTATGTTTATGAGTTGTTTAGCATAATCAGCCTACACTGTTCCCACAGCTGGGACACAGGCCTCCTCTCTGTGAGAGGGACTGGGCCATAATCCACCAAGCGAGCCGTCACATGTCTACGAATTTTTGGTTCTAGGACATGCCGGTTTCCTCACGATGTTTTCCTTCACCTTTTTGAGAGCAGTGGTGATGAAATTAAATACACAAAGTAAAGTGCCTGCCTGGGATCGAACTCACGCCGGCGCCGTACGACTCGTAAGTCAGAGCCAACCACTGCTCTCTGTTACTTAGACAGAAAAGAATCCTTCAGATTCTTCCACATTTGGCATTTTTATTTTTCCTACCAAGCATTTTTCATCGCACTTTTTATTATCAATTATCCTCGCACTAAAATCATGCAGCAATAATTAGGAAAACCAAGAAATAATAAAAAAAAAAACTAAACACTCACTGCGATTCCGGTATTAATGACCAAGTTTACTCACATTATAGCTTTCAAAAATGGTAGTTACGCCGGCCGGCACGTAACTTGGCAAAAGTCGTTAGATGCTTTTTTCCTTTCTTTTTACTTTCTTATAAACAGACACGTTTAAAAATAAACTATGGCAATAACCATAGTATAATGACAAACAATAAAAGTGACCATTTTCTTGTTGCACTAAGTGTGTATGCGCTGCGCTAACTTACTCCCAAGTTACGTGCAAGATAGACATAATAGATAGAATATTCTCTAATAAGTACACATCATAAAAACTACAGAGTTAAAGTTTGGTTAAATCCCACCCATTTGGGTTTTAGGTACGTCTCTTAACAAAATATTTTTAAACTTTTTTCCATTTTAACAAATATTTTTAAAAGGACATCTTCGTCCGTCCATGGACGACTTCCGGAGTCTATTTGGATGTCGTCGGCTTCCAATACAATTCGGTAGGAAGTCATTAGTCATGGATTACTTAGCCCCTGTAGTGACGTATGTACTGATCCTGGAAACCGGTGTTGGTAAACCCCAGATTAAAAAATTTGAAATTGAATGGACATTTGAGTGAGAACAAAAATGATGTCCGTTTTGTATGAATTTACGTATCTTTAATATGCTTTTGTAAAGCATGGCATATGTTTTATGAATAAATAATAACAGCCGCACAGGTCGATCGATCAGGTTAAGCTACACTTGCCGCGGTTGGTCTGTGGATGGGTGCCCATCTTTACATACCGAGACCCCTCCGTGCCTCGAAAAGTAGGTACGTTAAGCCGTTGGTCCCGGCTGTCATTCGTGGATCTTTGACAGTCGTTACGGGTAGTCAGAAGCCCGAAAGTGACAACCAGTCTTAACAAGGGGTATCGTATTACCCAGTAACTGTGTCGTGGAGGTCAGCTATGCAGACGCTCCATGTAAAATACTGGTATACACCTGCAACCGGTTAGACTGGAAGCCGATCCTAACATAGTTGGGAAAAGGCTAGGCAGATGATGATGTGGCGTGTCAAAGCTGAAGTGGAAAAATGACAACTAACTTTTCGAGGCCGCTGTATGTTCTCCACTTGCAATAATTACTTAGTCGTCGTAACTTTTCTTTTTTTGCAATATCTAGATATTTCCGGGACCAAGTGAAATATGAGACAGATCTAGTAAAAGACAGTATTATGATTCAGCATTTAATGTCTCGTGTTCACAATCCGTTATGTTTTATTTTATGATTCAGTATAAAGTAATAAAACATGCACTTTACCGTTTATTCTATGTATAATAACAATCAGTTTCCAATAACTTTCTAGTTTCAAGTTACTCGATCTGATTTAGTGCACTTACTTACATAGCCATAAAATGAATACAGAAGTACAACGACAAGATGCGCTAATAAACAATTAAAATAGAATAATGACGTAGTACAATTCCAGTTTTAGCTGACCTCGCATTGTATTTACTACATTTTATTGTAGGTTTTTCGTACAATCAGAAGTCAACTTATACTGGTTATTTATAGCTTGATGTGTAGTGCGTACACATGATGATCTGCAAGTCTTCGAATACTTCGTTTTTATAATCGAATCTATCATCATAATAAGATATAGGATTATACCTAGGCCATTTACTAAATAAAGATTTTTCGCGTTATCTTTTTTTTATCCTTATTTATCTTTAACGATGACTTCTACAAATTGTGACAGTTGGTCGGCGGTACTTCCCAGTCCGACCGGAGATCCTGGACTCAGTACTTTTGTACTGAGGACAATGAAGTTTATAGTTTTTTGTCGGTAGAAGCCTGTCCATAGCGAAACCCACCCTCTTGCCATCATCATCATCAGTTCGAATTTTGACATGATAAAACAAGTGTCAATCAGGAGATCCTTGCTTTCTTTTTAAGCAATTTTAAAATCAATGGACCTTCTGCCCTTTATTTTGTGCAGACCCACCTGAACATAATAGAAATGTACTGTCCTGTCTTGACCGCGTTTATTTATGCAAAGTCAAGTGCAATAGCAAGGTGTTCTGTTGGTTTAAACACTCAGGGGTGCTACCCACTTGTTCGGGTCTGATTGATGATTGAGATGATTCGGCACAACCGGGCGGCAATATCGATTTTAATAGATATACATATGTTCGGAAAAAAGCCACTCGGCTTAGCTTGAATTATGCCGAGGAAACCCGAATATGCTTCAGCTAGAATAGAGGGTAGGACCGCGTATCGCCAAGCGTAGTGTGGGATGCCCGCCAGCTAGATGGACTGACGACCTTGAAAAGGTGGATGGGACAGATTGGATACGGAAGGCGGAGGACAGGGTGTTGTGGCGCAGCCTGGGAGAGGCCCTTGTCCAGCAGTGGACTGCGATAGGATGAGTTGATTGATTGACTGATCGGCACGAGTCGAATGAAAGCCGAGTATGTGTAGTAATTACTTCGGGTCGACTTTGTTCAACAAATACTGCCGTGTCGTACGAGTGTGTAGCACCCCTCAGGATTAAACACTCTCCGGACTGCACAGGCTGTTCATTTAAATAATAACAAGAGTAAGGTGATTGTAAATGAGGTAGTCGGTGTTCCTGATTCAGGGTGTTTGAATAATTAGTGAGGCTTAATGAAGTATAGAGCGGTCTTGTTGTAGAATAAGGGAGCTTGGTTCTTGCCGTGGTTGTCTAGTTAGTGTCACAAAAGGCGTCTGAGGCGACAGACGTACTGATAAAATGCGATTACAAGATCGTCTAAGTTTTGACTTGATCTTTTTTTTTCAGCTACATGGATTGACGACCTTAAGAAAGTGACAGACTAGGTGCGGAAAGCGGAGGACAGGGTGTGGTGGTGCAGCCTGGAAGAGGCCTATGTCCAGCAGTGGACTGCGATAGGCTGAGTTGATATAAACATTGTGAGAATCAAGTGTAAATGAGAGGTGTTCCATAGTAACAGCCAAAATGCAATGGAAAATGATACTAGAGCTATTTTCAACAAAATTTATTTGATAAATAAATGTTTCTTATTGTTCCTTTAACACTGAACCTCCCTCTTAATCCGAAATATCTCAGAGTTTATCCGAAAGTCTTAAGGCACTTAAGTAGCGAACCTATCGACCATTTATCAAATACCAAATGACTCTAAATTGAGCATAAAACGGGAATTTGTATGAAATACAGAGCTTTCTTATCCAACATCGAGACATTATAATCTAGACTTAGGGTACTCGATAGGGATCAGGTTTAGGCACAATAGAGCCTTAGGTAGGTAGTGTAAAGATAAGCTGACAACGAGGAAGGTTACTAAGGCAACCGTCCCACCGCAAACGGTTAGCGAAAAGCGATTAGAGCAGCTAGCAACTAAACACGTGTTGGTGATCAACAAGCAGTGACACATAAAGGGCTAAGGAAGGAACACGGGTCGGTTTCAGTCAGTAAGAGTCTGACACTCCCTTCCGCTCCACCCAGAGCGGGAGGGGTCATTTGATGATTTCTCATCATCAAAAAAAAAAGTGCGCGACGGCGAGGAGCTATTACTCGCTGGTTTGATTCTAGTCGCTCCTTCCAAAAAGTAGTTTTCGTCTGGAGAAAAATGGGCAAGAAACTCCACTCTCTTTTAAAATGTTTTATAATATTTTGTATACAGTCATTCCAATCGTGAGTCTCTCAGCGAATGTACTGTCGGTCAAGCGAGCGTAGCTTTTTTATTTTCAATGACGTCTCGCAGTTCAATAAATTAAGGCTTTCAGCTAAAAAACTAAGCGAATACACGCTAAGGGCACCCCCTGTGGGGTACGGACCTCGGCTTAGGGCGTCGCTGGGAGAGCGCAGCAAGGGACAGGCTGGATCGGAAGAAAGTACGCTCTTTAATACTTCCTGTCACTGCGGCAAAAGGCGGGCAGTATGAAACAGTCAGAGACCAACTGTTAACCGGTTGAATGCCGTAATTACAGAAACAATAATTAAAAAGCTATAGGCCAAACGTGTAACTGTGACGTTGCCTGAGGTAGCTACGCGGTGCGGGAGGGGTGATAGTTGTCACAAGTTGACGAATCACTGAGCTCTCGCATCACGTCACCACACCCCTCCCGCACCGCGCTGCTACCTCAGACAACGTCTCAGTTAGGCGGTCGGTCTGTATAAAGATCCACATTCCGGATGGTATTACTTTTTTACCTACACGAAGCCATTTTTTGTACGTTTCTTGAGTAAGAAAATCATTGATAGCTAGTAGCTTCCTCGTTGACGGTGCGACAGGTGCCTAAAGGGGAACATGGGCCAGCGATTAAAGACTATTGTTGATAAGCCTACATGGTTACCGGATCAGCTTAAATGGGATAGCAGTTGTAACAGTGTTGAAGATTTCTCTAGATGTGCCTGTGGCTTTTGTCAGCAAGTCTTTTGTTCTTGGTGAAAAGTCGTTAGTTTCATGTGTCAGTGAATAGTTGGCAATTGGTGCCATTTGTGGTGAAAAGTTCATTCGGTTGCACAAAACTACATAGTATTTCTATTATAGTATTTTACGGGTTAAGAACAATATAGTAAGCTAAACAAATAGTATAAAGAGAAAAGATTTTATTGTTTATTGTTGCGTTTTCACGCTAAAACGGCTAAACGGATTTAGATGAAATTTGGCACATGGTTATACCATGACCTGAATTAGGATATAGGATACTTTGTATCCCGATATTCCCACGCGATCGAGACTTATGCGGGTGAAACCGCGGGGCGCAGCAAGTTTAAAAAACTCTGAATTTGAATCGACATTTCTTCTCAAAGTCGTGTAAAAGATTTCTTCATTATCTAACTTGAGTAATATTTCATCTCATTTCAGATTTCAGTGGTTTAGTTTAATGGCTTTTCTAATTTACGTGAACTAAAGAGACATTTGCCGTACCTCTACATGTTGCCAAGAATAGTGTAGGTACAGTCGCCAGCACATCAGGTTACCCCACATTGACCTTGAACGCGTTATGCGCGCAACAGCGAGAATCGTGCGAAAGAGATATATAGCTTTTTGTCTGTTCTTACTTGTAATGTTTCGTGCTGCAGTGCGTACGTGAGGGTGTGTGCGTATGATCGTCGTGGTGTAGAATAAAATACTGTGCGATAAGAAATAGCGTAGCAGGTTGAACACTTGAATCGAATCGAAATAATGGCCATGCGATCGAAATAATATAAAAGCAGGCGGCCGTGGCCCGCGCAATGCCTAAATAGTATGAAAGCTTATAATCAATATTTTTTATTTAAATGATCTTTTAATTACTTAATCCTTCATTTTTACGTATTTGTCGGAAAATTACGTTAAGTAGGTATTACCTACTCATATTACATTTAACCTGGTAGGTAAGTACGGTATACACTGTTACACAATTAATTAGCGAAATTTCACGCTCTCGATGAATATTGTTAAGTAGACAGGTAGGTAGGTTTAATCTGAAGTCAGAAAAACATTTCTTTTTTTAAATTTCAAGCAGGGTTTAATGACCTTTTCCGGGTTTTGTTACCTACTTACTGACGGGCTGGCGATGGCGGTCACCTGTTTTAGCGCGTTCTTATTGATAGCTGCGCCAGTTATTAACTTTTGTAGTTACTTACCATCGTTTAACTATTTTTATAATACCTATTGTATATGTTATTGTTCCAAAATAAACGATTTTTAAAAGCTTTTATTATTATTGACTTGTATGTATGTGAAGGTGGACTCTTGAAAGTTAAATTTGACCCACTTCCCGGTATCCGATTAAGCTGAAATTTTGCATGCATGTATAAATCGGATGACAATGCAATATTATTATGACATAGAGCTGATCTGATGATGGAGCTGGAAGGTGGCGATAGGAACTCCGTAATTAACTGACGCAACTCTATCGAGTTTGGGCTCGTTTAATTCGTCTTGACGAGTACTTTGATACTACAATCATGGTAACCAGGGTCTGATGATGGAGCTGGAAGGTGGCCATAGGAACTCCGTAATTAAACGACGCAAGCTCATCGAGTTTGGGCTCGTTTAATTCGTCTTGACGAGTACTTTGATACTATATGGTAACCAGGGTCTGATGATGGAGCTGGAAGGTGGCCATAGGAACCCGTAATGAAACCACGCAACCCTATCGATTTTGGGCTCGTTTAGTTCGTCTTAACGAGTACTTTGATACAACATAGTAACCAGGGTCTGATGATGGAGCTGGAAGGTGGCCATAGGAACTCCGTTAATAAACGACGCAACCCCATCGAGTTTGGGCTCGTTTGATTCGTCTTGACGAGTACTTTGATACTACATGGTAACCAGGGTCTGATGATGGAGCCGGAAGGTGGCCATAGGAACTCCGTAATTTAACGACGCAACCCCATCGAATTTAGGCTCGTTTGATTCGTCTTGACGAATATGCAACTCCAACAAATTTGGGAAAAAAGTTCGTTCCGTTTGTTATGAATGTGGATTATGTCTGATTGATTAGATGGATGACCCAATGCCAAGATGAGCACGTGCCGAGGGCTGAATGGTATGAGGGTGTATAAACATTTCATATCGCCAACGTTGCGCAGTTTCTTTTGCTTTCCTACAATAAATGGGTATCAAATGAAAGGTGAGAATACGAATGCGAGTTAAACTCCGTTGCTCCAATCCGTCTGCAATTTTGGTGTACTGGGGTTTTTGGAGTCCTCGATTATGATATTAAGGTCGAATTGTTCGTGTCTGTAGCATCGGTTGGTTAACTTTTACTTGTGTAATTTGGTGAGATTGGCGTCAACAGCATTGGTTTGCAACCTGTCTAGGAGAATGATAACTCCAAAATGAAACCTGGAACTGTGTTTCGTAAGGCAGAAGTAAGCTTCCAGCTGAAATAAGTGGCGCATTCCTCCAAACACTCAAGTCAAGGTGAGGCCATGCCGAGGACTGAGTGGCATCAAGGTGTAACATGATGTCGTGAATGAGATGAACAGACTAAGAAACCTGTCCAGTAACTAAAAAATAAATTAAAAGTAGAAATCTTTTTTTAAAACAAGCTTTTATTTCAATGCGCTAAAAATAATAAAATAAACTTTTCCTTTAAAACTTTTACTATCAACTTTTAACGTCATTACACAACTGATATGATATAAAAGCTTGTCGCGAGGTTTACCTGTGTGTTACAAATAAATTAAATAACATGTGATCTGATTGATTTTAATTTTATAAATTTTCAAACTAAGTAAATACGAGTACCTACCTACTTAAATCTCGCGACAAGCTTTTTTTTAACGGACGGTGAGTCGGTGACGTTTTTTTAAGTAGGAAATAAATATGCCGTCGGTCGGGGCCCCCTGTATAACAGATACGGCGGTAGCTACCCCACTGCTTTTGGCGCCATAACTACACAACCGATCATCATGGAATTTTGCAGACCTACCAATCAGAAAAGGACATAAGATATTATGTTCCTACAGGAACGCGTGTGAAACCCTGGAAAAATATCAAAATAAAATGCGGAATAACAATCACAATCTTTTTAATGTTAACCATAAATATAATTGAAAACACACAAATACCTACCTACTTTAAATTAAAATATACTTACAACAAAGTTTATAAAACCAAACTATACCATAGATAAGATAAGATAATTTATTTGCGTAAAACATGGTATACACAGGTGTTAATAAATCATACAAGTTTTGCTTAAAAATTAAAGCATGCAAACTTCACAAATAAACAAATTTGAATTTATAAACATTATAATTTATGTTAAAAAAATCCTTAATATTATAGAAATCATTTTCATTCAGCCATTTACATAGTTTAATTTTAAATAACCTACAATTTAATATTTTTATTTATTTAATTAGGTAATAAACATGCTTCACATAAAAGTTCCTGTAACATAATATGTCAATAAAGATTTTTTTTTTTTAAATGCCTAACACATCTCGGGGACCTTTGGAAGGCGTTATTATTATTAAGTATACTTAGATTAAAAACAAGTAGATAATATTTATTTTACACAAACTTTTATTTTTATTTGTAACATTAATTATAAAGTTACATCCACCAATGCCTACCAAGCAAAATCAAATGCGGTAGCATTCTGCCGGGTCAGCGGGATTGCCCGAAAGGGTTACCGCTGGCCCGGAACATAAAGGGCTAAGGAAGGAACACGGGTGGGTTTTAGTCAGTAAGAGTCTGACACTCCCTTCCGCTCCACCCAGAGCGGGAGGGTTCATTTGATGATTTCCCATCCGCAAAAAAAAAAAAGTAATTTAAAAAAATTAAACCGACTTCAAAAAGAAATTAACTCAAAATTATGAAATAACCTTAATTTCGGAAGTCGGTGTCTTGGGATCTGTATTTTAGTTTTATGCCACCGACTTCCGAAATTAAAGTTATTTCATAATTTTGAGTTAATTTCTTTTTGAAGTCGATTTAATTTTTTTAAATTACTTTTTATTTCGTAATTTTTAGTTTTTGCACTAGTATTTGACCAAGGTTTTGAGATGTTTTCCCTTTGACACTACACCCGTAGCTCTTATCAATAAGCCAGGCCGTCACACTTACACGTATTAGTCCATATCTTGAAAATTACTAAATCGATCTTGATGAAACTTGCACTGTTCCCTAAGTTGAAGAAAATGTAAGCCAATAAAAAAAAATGGTCACGATCCGATTAATAGTTCCGGAGATATGCGTGGACAAACATACATACATACATACATACATACATACATGCATACATACATACATACGTCTATGAAATTTTGTATATTTGTTTGGAAGCCCTAATAGATCATCATATGTGAATATAATGCAATTCCAATAATATTACATACATACGTATCGAATTGATAACCTCCTTTTTTTTGAAGTCGGTAAAAAAAAAATGCGGTAGCATTTGATTGCCAAGTAAAAATAAGCTTTTACCCAGATTCGTATAATTTGACTGGGCTGTGGTCTGGCACCCACTGTCCACTGGTGGCACGGCACGACAAGGGATTTTTGTAATACTTACAGATGATCTCGAATCTAATTAAACACTGTTAACAAAAACATTTCATTAATACGTCACAGCCTGCTTTGGTTTCCTTCGGCACGTTCTGGCATGCCGCATTGTGAACGCTAATCACGATAAAATAAGATTTCAAATCATTTGCGCTTCCTAAAATTCCTTGTCGTGTCATGCCGCCACGACAGTGGGTGACGGCCCAAACTTAAATTATCACTAACAATAGTAAAGGACAAATTCTCAAGAATTTAACAATGATGCGAAAAGAAGTATACAATTTCAATATTATAGCTACGTCTGTGACCTGCGCCTGGGTCATTTGAATTTTCTTAGCAGGGCGGCGGTATTTCTTTCCGACGTCCTTCAGGCGCCTCCTGACTGTGTCCATTGATATCTAAAACAAAGAAAATTTTGTCAATTTCAATACTTACATGGGATTCTTTGTTATGAGAAATTATACGGGCTAACTTAACTAATTTGCATTCGCGATTTATTTGCCAAAAATCGTTAACAAAAATGACTTTATGGAAAAATAACTTTAAATCCTACACAATAAAGTTCAGTTTACGCTACAACTTTAACTTTTTCAATAGTGCTAGTCACTCTGAAATCAACTTAATTACCATTAAAATAAAGTTGATATTTCTTTAACTTGAAATAATATTAGCTGAGTCTGGCCGCGCGGTATGCATAAAACCGGAAACATTATTTTGTCTATCAGTGTGGGTCCTGAGTGACAGCGCACCGCGTATGACGGATTGCGGAGCGGATTTACTCGTCGATAACTGTCCTTAGTGCATGCGGGAAATTGATGCGTGCGCGCATGTTTAGTTACGCGTCCATTTAACTTAGGCCATAATAATGTCGATATCAAAACTCAAACGTTTACAATATTTAGAAAGAAGCAAGAAGAAGAAGAAAAAAAAGCAAAAAAAAGAAGAGTAAGAAGTTTAGATTTAGATTTTTTCTTTACCGATGATATATAGGGTGACTGGTAATTAGTGACCGATACTTAAACACGTGATTTTACTCATCATTATGAACAACTTTTACTATGGGACCAAACCTGATATCGTGAAAAAAAATCAGCTGCTGCCTACATTTTGACGGGTTAAGCGAACATAAATGTAGGGAACAGCTGATTTTTTTTTTCGCGATTTCATGTTTGGTCCCATAGTAAAAGTTGTTCATAATGATGAGTAAAATCACGTGTTTATGTATCGGTCACTAATTACCAGTCACCCTATATAAGAACGTATGCGCTTAGAGACGATTTTGTATGAAATGCGTGCATTCAGGGTCTCCGAATCTGAATTCCTGATCAGGAAACCGGACGTGTGCGACCGGCCTAATGCGCCGTTCATTCCGCCTGCGCGGTGCGCCGCCTTCACTCAGGCAAGACGCACACTTAGGGAGTAGGTATTATTTTAATCAATTTTGTTATTATTTTTAAGGAAACCATGTTTTATGTTAGTGATGAATAAGCTAAGGTGATAGGTAAGTGTGATTACAAGCTACACATGGACTCACGCTGTAAGAAGTTGAGGTTACTCGTGTGCTCAGAAAAGGATCGGCAGAGTGTGCAGCGACCATAGCCGCATCGTCTGCCGCCCCGTAGTGGCTCTCGCGTAAAGTTGGCGGTGGTGGGCTTCAATGCTTCCACTTTCTTCCCACCGCCGAAGCCCGAAGTAAACTGTTCTTTTCTGGAACGAAACAAATAGCTTAGTTTATTTGCCCACGATTACTCAATTACTATAAGGCAAAGAGGCCCTTGATTTTAAGCCACTTTTACCTATATCTAATTTTCTCTTGGCTCTGACACTATAAAGCCCTGTTTTATAGGGTTCCGTACCCAAAGGATAAAAACGGGACCCTATTACTAAGACTTCGCTGTCTGTCCGTCTGTCTGTCACCAGGCTGTATCTCCAGAACCGCGATAGTTGTCGCAGTTGAAATTTTCACAAATTATGTATTTCTGTTGCCGCTATAACAACAAATATTAAAAACAAAATAAAATAAATATTTAAGGGGGGCCCATACAACAAACGCGATTTTATTGCCCTTTTTTGATCGATATCAATAGGTAGTGGTAACAGGTAGGCACATGAAATATTCACAAAATACTCAGTTGTATTTTTACTTTAATAATAAGTAATGAAATTAAAATAAAATAAATATTTAAGGGGGTCTCCATACAACAAACGTGTTTTTTTCGGCGTTTTTGCCTTGTGGTACGGAACCCTTCGTGTGCGAGTCCGACTCGCACTTGGTCAGTTTTTTATGTTCTGTATGCCTAGGCGATCGTTACAATTTCATTATATTGTGTAGCCTATGTAATCTTCTTTCGTATTAAGTAACAACATTTATCCTATCTATAATAAAAAAAACTTTCTAGAACATTAATTTACTAAAATCGAACTTTGGCATGTTTTCATTACTTACTTATACAAAATTCTTTCTATCTCTAAACCCGTTGACCGATTTACATCTTAATTCAAACGGGAATATCAGTTTTAAACATAATCCTCTCATTTGACACTAAAATCACGCAAATATTCCTATAAACAAAAAATCACGTTTTCAATTTAAGTAGATACAAGTTACGTAAAGAACTATTCTGCCTATAATTTTTCTTCACATTAACCTTGCGTTCCGAGTTAGGAAATAATCGATGTGAGCGTGCTTAAACCCGTACCGAATTAGCGTGAGCGCGATAACGATGTCCCGTGAATCGTCATAGATGACGTCATGACATGCGCCATCTTGCGATAACGCCGACCCTAGAATAATATCACCGTGAGCGCTGTCAAAAATGACAGTGTGTGTGTGAGGATGTGTCAGTGTGTGTTTTGTTTAGATTTGCATCTTAACATAAAATTAAACTAACGTGGCATTTTCGAAATTGTGCTTCTGGCTGATAGTCGCCACCTAACCAAAGAAGAAGAAATGTGGTGTTTAGGAAATAGGTACTGTGTAATAATATCGTTTTTACATTGAGTAAGCACTGTGAGCGCGTTCACGGGGGCGCGGGCGTTCCGAATTGTGGACAGCTCTCAGCTGTCATAATCGTAATACCTAAATCGGAACGCATGTGAGATGATGTGAGCGCTGTGAGCGATTATAGCTAATTCGGAAAGCGGCCTAAAATTCTCAAAAATTGCTGTCAGATACCTACTACGAATACTATTAAAAACGATATTCCTATTCTATCACTTTTAATAACATTCACTATTCGCACACCCGGCGTTCGTTGCATAATTGCGTAGGTACCGGTAAACGCGGGTTACTTTAGCTCTGGGGGGGAACTTTGGGTCAATACAAAAAAGGGTTTTCTATTTTCTATTGTTGTATAGGGCTACATTGGCTCAATGCATTTAAAATATTGTTTTTGTGTCGACAAAATCTGCAGGTCAAGTCAAACTAACCCTCTTCAAAGAACAACATTGGCTCAAAAGTAAAAAAAAAGAAAATATACACATACCTATATTTTGTAAAACAAATATTTAAAATGCTAAGAAATCCACCATAATCCCTACTATCAAAGGGTTTCTAAAAAAAAAGTAATTAAACCAAATTCAAAAACTCAAAATTGTGAAATAACTTTAATTTCGGAAGTCGGTGTCTTGGGATCTTTATTTTAGTTGTAGTTTTTTGCCACAGACATCTGAAATTAAAGTTATTTCACAATTTTGAGTTTTTGAAGTCGGTTTAATTTTTTTTAAATTACTTTTTTATTTTGATATTTTTAGTTTTAAGTAAAAACTGGAATATTTGTTTGTAATAAGTAGGCAATAGTTTTGTTTTAAATATTGCACTAGAATTTGACCAAGGTTTTGAGATGTTTTCCCTTTGACACTACACCCGTAGCTCGTATCAATAAGCCAGGTCGTCACACTTACACGTATTAGTCCATATCTTGAAAATGACTGACTCGATTTAGATGAAACTTCCACTATTCCCTAAGTTGAAGTAAATGTAAGCCAATACAAAAAAAATGGTCACGATCCGATTAATAGTTGCGGAAAAATGCATGGACAAACATACTATTACATTATACGTCTACAAAATTTTGTATATTTGTTTGGAAGCCCTAATAGATTGTCATATGTGAATATAATGCAATTCCAATAATATTACATACATACGTGTCGAATTGATAACCTCCTTTTTTTTGAAGTCAGTAAAAGATGAAAAAATTAGCTAAAGTAACCTGCGTTTACGGTATTTACTTTAAAATCCAATCACTACTACTGCCGGACGATTCTGTAAAAATCTCACCGTGAAAACTTAGGTGATGTGAGTTTGTTTTTGCTAGGGATTGACACTATTGACAGCTCACTCCACGCTCACTTCACCTAAGTTTTCACGGTGAGATTTTTACAGAATAGCACCGCTGGAATAACTTTTGTTTAGAATGTTCCATGACCAAGGGCTGATTTTTCAATCGACAGATAATTTTTGTTTTAGAATATCATTGGTTATTGTAATAAAATTGACATCTGACAGTTTTTGTAAGTATTGAAGAAATTGTCAAAAATTCAATATTATTCCTCCAATAGTAAAAAATTGGCTGGCTAAAAAATTAACTGGCGTTGGAAAAATCAGCCCTAAATGGAATCAAAAACAATAAGTTCATCGAATTATGCTCACATAACTCTGAATTTAAGCTTTCACGGTTACCTACCCTACAGCGCGCACCCATCATTAGGAAAGAACCGCCCCTAAGACGACCTACTGACCCAAAGAGATACCTACCTACCTATCCCTTCTATTAATTCGAAAATTCTATAGAAAAACACCATTGACACATTTTTTCAATACTAACCTTTGTTTATTTTATTTCACTTTAAAAATTATAAATACAAAAAATATTACTCACCGTTATCGTCGTCTACCGACAAATATCAATCACCCGGCATGATCCACTCAAAAACTTTGGTAAAAATAATTAAAAAACGCAGTCAAAAATGTCTGGGGACAGAAGACATCCCGCCCGGCATACAACGCACAGTACCACACAACACGACTCCAAGTGACGTACTGAATAAACGTCAAACGATCTCGGGAGCGGTGGGTGTGGCTTATTCCTAGTGAGACATGATAATTGGCTGCCAATTCTTAGTATGTGCAACCATTGGGCAATTTTAGAAACGTTGAAAACTCCACCAATCATAGCAAGGATACTTTCTTTCTAACACTATACGACGCGTCGTAGTTATAGATATGTATAGAGTTTACATTGATGTGCTGCCGTCTGTACCTAAGTACTGTTGACCACTTTTCAACCTTATTACTAAAGACATATGGGCGAAAGTGGTCACCAGCCTACTATGTCAAGTGTTCATACAAAATAGGATACTAGTAGAAGCTAGATTTAGACAGTAAACACATCATTTTCATCACAACACTTATACCCAACGTTTCAGTCTATTTCAAGATTTTCAACAGTTCCTCGTACGAGGTCGTTGACACATTTACGGTTTTCATGAAAATCTTGTATCTACCTGCGTCATGAAAACGTGTGTATGAGTGATATTTCTTTTAGTTTTCAGTAGTGAAACAGCAAAAGTGTGCACCGAAGATATACATCATCATCATCTGCCTAGCCTTTTCCCAACTATGTTGGGGTCGGCTTCCAGTCTAACCGGATGCCGCTGAATACCAGTATTTTACATGGAGCGACTTACTATCTGACCTCCACAACCCAGTTACTGGGTAATACGATACCCCTTGGTAAGACTGTTTGTCAGACTTTCGGGCTTCTGACTACCCGTAACGACTGTCAAAGTTACACGAATGACAGCCGGGGCCAACGGCTTAACGTGCTTTACCGAAGATATACATACGTTTGGAAGATAATCACTTTTTCTACTTTCATAATTACAGAGTATTGACTTTACCACCTATTTTGACCACCTATTTTGACAACCACCTATTTTGACCACCTTTATCGGTAAAGTCAAAATAGGTGGTAAAGTCCATACTCTGTAATTATGGAAGTAGAAAAAGTGATAAAGAAGGATGGACTTTACCACAAAACAAGTTCTTTAACGCAACCAAATGAAAATCATTCTTAGTTTCCTTAAACACTAGGAAATCGTGAAGGGTCTTGGGGTAGATGGTTCTGGCGGACTGTCTCATGTAATTTTGACGATCACAAAGGCTGGTTTGAATAAATGACTTTTGATTTTTATGATTAACTTATCAAACTAGAAACAATCAATGAAATGCCTTTTTTTTTTGGGTGGGAAATCATCAAATGACCGTACCGCTCTGGGCGGAGCGGAAGGGAGTGAAACTCTTACTGACTAAAACCCACCCGTATTCCTTCAGTTGCCTGTGCCAGGGGCCACGGTACCTCTTTCAAACAACCCACGACCCAGGCGGACCAATAAAATGCCTTGTTTTGAAATTTTACTGCAGATTTAAAGAAACAATCGGGGTTATAGACAAGGTATTTCACAACAGTACAGAGCCTATTCCAAACCGAACCAAAAATACCCACATCTATGGTTCCAAAGACAATTTCCAATAAATCATCGTCATACAATTATGACACGCGACTTGGCACCGACAGAGGGCGCGGTATGCATAACAATGTATTACGTCACAGTACAGTTATAACGTAACGTTTATTGTTACGTTTTTGGTACGTTAGGTGTGATTGTGTGGATTGACGGTGTTAATTAGTTGTTGATTCAATTACGTTTGTGTGTTTGTGATGAACTGAATATACCTATTACTTATTTGTGCCCGGTTATTGGCAATAGACAAGACAATAGATGTATCAGGCAGTAGCGTAACTATACGTTAAAAACTAGAACGTTGGTTGAGCTTCTTTACATTGAGGGAGGGCCCCATCCCTTGAATTTAACACGGGCCCCGTTAAATTCTGCTATCAGGGAACGAATGTGAGTTATTTTATATTCCTACCTACCCCTTCAGCGACACAGGTGTGATCCTATGCTCTGAATAGTATATTATGATGTTATATAAAAAGCCAGAAGATTATGTTTATATAGGTACTTAATTAAAAATTATTTCCTTCCTTTTCTTTCCTTGAAATATAAGAAGCATAGTTTTTAGAGTTCCGTAGCCAAAGGGTAAAAACGGGACCCTATTACTAAGACTTCACTGTCCCGTCTGTCTGTCTGTCTGTCACCAGACCGTATCTCAGGAACCGTGATAGCTAGACAGTTGAAATTTTCACAGATGTATTTCTGTTGCTGCTATAACAACAAAAAATAAAATAAAGTTAAAATATAGAGGGGTATAAAAGAAACGTTTTTTTCGGCGTTTTATACCTTGTGGTACGGAATCCTTCGTGGGCGAGTCCGACTCGCACTTGGCCGGTTTTTATGACTGTATTTTCTTTCGATTCATAAATGCAAAAGAAGCCATGTTAAAGTTCAACTTAGCTTAACCTTACATTGTTATGTTCAAAGAAAAAAAACAATCTTCGGCAAACAAAAACACATTAGCATCTAATTAATCGTTTACTAACAAACAGACAATGTAAGTAGGTACTATACGCAATGTACTAACATTTTAATGATCAACGCTTGCGCACGAGTCGATTCCCGCTAACGATGACTGATACACTGTTTATGATCTATGGATCTGTTTTTCTTTTTTCTCGACTATTTTTAACGGTTTGTGTTTGACCCTTTTTTCTTCGGATTTAGGGCATGGATCATTATGCCCTATTATTTTATAATATTAAATGTGTAAATTAGGTCAGACAGGTGTTCAAATATAGTTTCTGAAGCCTACCAAATCTGTCAATCAAATCAAATCTTATGTTTATGATTTTTATAAAGGAAATTTTGTTTTTTTATCAGAAGGATGATCATGTTAGGAAACTCTTTAGAAACTACATTGCCTTGGATGGAAAGTCTTGCACAAATTCTTTCTTTCCACTTCTATTTATTGGTAAAACATTAACAACCTCTTAAGAGGTAATTGTTCTCATCACAACTTTTACTATGGGACCAAACCTGAAATCGCGAAAAAAAATCAGCTGTTCCCTACGTTTATGTTCGTTTATCTCGTCAAAAGGATGTTAATGTTTTACCAATAACTCTGTATAATTATTGTAATAATTATAATTTTTGACGTTCAAAGTGCCTTTAATGTGCCTATTTGAAATAAATGATTTGACTTTGACTTTAATATTCCTGTAAAGAGCAAAATTCCGTCATCATCATATTGAATAATACAATAATTTATTTTGCATTCTCATTAACAATTGAAAGGTCAGTCACCTTTCGCCTACAAGCAACCCGATGACACATTTTACTCAATTACTTCTAGACCCACAAGACAATAGCACCTAGCACATTCCAGTTTCTATTAACTCAACGAAGTCTTGTGTCTACTCCTACTCCCGTCCGGCGAGAGGACTCAGACAAGTGGCAATCGGCACAACGGCAATCGGCTTGACGACGGCACGGTTGGCGCTGTGGTTAAGCGATTGACTGCTGCGCTGCGTGTGGCGGGTTCGATTCTGGCAAGGAACAAATATTTGTATGACCACAGATGTAGATTGACCTAGATAACGCAAGTATCACGAACTGTATGAAAACCAAGCGTGCCATTTTTTGACTACCTACTATGACGTCAAAAGCTCGCGCTCTCGCTCACGCTTACCCAGCCAGCAGTACACAGGACTGAGCGCGAAAGTGGCGGCTTATGATTTCTTATCGTAAGCTGGTGCGATTTTTGGCACGCGAAGTAGTTGCTCTTGCGTTATCTAGGTGTATCTATATCTGTGTGTATGACCTACAAGTAGTTGTTCCGGGTTTGGCTGTTTGTGGTGAGTTTAAGTGTTTGTAAATGCACCCACAATACAGGAGAAATGTAGTGTAGGGAAAAATTTAAAAAAAAATCGCTTTGAAAGCGTTTCTCATTCCTAAAACGACTTCAAATCTATTAAATACTAGCTACGCCCGCGGTTTCAACCCGTAGAAGTCTCGATTCTGTGGGAATATCGGGATTATAAGTATCCTATGTCCTAATCCAACTCATGGTCTACCCATGTGCCAAATTTTATCCAAACCCGTACAGCCGTTTTAGCGTGAAAGCGTAAAAAATAAACAAACAAAAAATCAAATGTTTTCTCTTTTTTTATTATTATAATACTAACTTCCCCCGCGGCATCGCCCACGAGGTATGTCGATAAAAACTATCCTATGTCCTTCCCCGGGATGCAATCTATCTCTCTGCCAAATTTTATCGAAATCCGTTCAGTGGTCTAGGCGTGGGTAACATACAGACAGACAGACAGAGTTACTTTCGAACAAGAAGATTTTATGAATCAAATGAGACTTCTTAAGATATGTCAACAATTTGCTCCGACTGAAGACAAATGAAGTACGAATGACCAAAACGTTTATATAAAGCAGACTAGCTTTTTCTTGCGACTTCATCTGCAATCCAGGAAAAAAAAATCATCTGCAATCCAGGATAAAAAATGAAAAGTAACTTAAGTCCTTCTGAAATTTTCTATCGATCGATTAAACGGTTGAGGCGTGATAAGGTGGTTACCTAACAGACAGACAGAACATGGATTTGGAAGTGGTTATTCAATCACGACGTTCCTTATGCTGCTCTTTAAGCTTTAAGACATTCCATAACTAGGTATCTAGTTTCACAGACATTCGTCAGCTCGAAAGGGCAGGCTATTACGACGAAAGTAACCCACTTCACGCTCCAGACAAGGATGTATTTTCGAAGTCACATCTATCCAAATAACATCTCTATAACACATTACAGGCCGGAACGCGATTATTTTCAAAAAACATTCCAAGACTGCCGATACCCACACGTGTTAAGTGCGAAACCGCGATAGACTAATGCAAAGATTAGGTATTTCCGTTGCTCCTGCGCATCTGTGATGTTTAATCTATGACTCATTTGAGACTTCTTGAGATGTTTTTTTTTAGAATGTTGAAGTTATGTGGGGGGTATGTAAAACAATGCGTTGACGTCATAAGATTTATCCTAAAATATGTGCCAAAGTTTATTAATCTCTTGAAGTTATTGCCAGATTTTCGATTCCGAAAATAAAAATGTGTTGTCCATACACAATCTGAAACTTTTACGTGTAACTTAAAGAGTTCCTTATTTTTGGGGGCGCCTTTGCCCACGAGTGGAATAGTATAGGCTAAAAAAAAATATTTATAATTTAAGTAGATGCAAGAGTTCATATTGCAGACATAAACATAAGGAACTCAGTATTGAGATTCCTTACTCGGTAAGTTAGAAAATTCTCTATGACAGAAATCGATCTATATAGCCAGAATTGCCAAACTTAAGTATCAGTGGGCAAGGCACGTTGCTCGCAGAACAGATAGCCGATGAACCGGTCGAAATGGAGGTGCTTGGGGGAGGCCTATGTCCAGCAGTGGACGTCTTTCGGCTGAAATGATGATGATGAGCCAGAAACTGATTTACATCAAGAGCATTATGTATTTTATTCTGCAACTATTATCAACCAAGTAAACCAATGATGTAGTGACAAATCTAACAGCACACTCTCCTGATTGGAGCCCTACGTAAAAGCTATACAGTTCACTATGGTCTGTTCTCTTCACAGTTCCCTATGACAGCTGGCCACTGTAGCACTTCTTTGTCATTTAACATAAAATCAACATAACTGTTGCTACTCATATATAAGCCACAAAATAGAACATTCAGAAGGACTAGTAATTACACAAAGAAGCTAGGTCAGCATCGGTACCTAACACATTCAAATAGGTTGGGTAGGATTCAGTAGCGAAGGGTCAATTTTTGTAAGAGGTAAGCCGGAGTAGATCTTTAGGGAGATTATATTGTTTGCATAAAGAATACTGACTGTGCCATTTTTCAAAGGGAAGCCGGTAGGAATCGAGTTGTATGTGGAACCTTCGCCACTGGTAGGATTCGTTTTAGTCTTTTTTACAGCATTACTGGTCAAAATGAAGTGAATTGTGCCAGTTGAGAGCTCATTTCAAGCTCACTTTACCTAACTTTTCACGGTAAGCTTTTAACAGAATACACCGGTTGGTCCCTATGCAAACTTAGACTTCTCACCCAATCTATTTAATGTCGTAAAAGAAGACTGAGTCACTTGACCTTGATGCAGACGCCTGCGAGACGATGGCCAGACGACGGAACAACAAAACGTCTCGTTACTCATGTGTCGCCGAGATGAGGGGCTAGTAGGGCTGCCACTTAGCAGTTGTGGCTTTCTTTGTGTAGAGAGTAGCAAGGGCTGTCGCAGTTGCTGTTAGTTCTGTCAGTATAAACATGGCAACTGTGATTAAATCTCTTTTAGTATTTTGAAAGGTAGGCTGGGCTGTCTTTTGTTCTCATGGGAGTCAAGAAGTCTCCTTCATGGATGGACTTGTGTGATTAGCACAACTGAAGATTTGGCAAGGTGTTAGTTCCTGGATCTCGCTAGATGTATTTTAGCGAGACGATGGCCAGACGACGGAACAACAAAAAGTCTCGTTACTCATGTGTCGCCGAGATGAGGGGCTAGTAGGGCTGAATAGAATAGAATAGAATAGAATAGAATAGAATAGAATAGAATAGAATAGAATAGAATAGAATAGAATAGAATAGAATAGAATAGAATAGAATTTATTTATTTGTAAGAATGTAGTTTTACATAGTATGGTGTTAAATATTTTTTAAGTTCAATACACTCTACCATAACATATGGTGTACAAATATTCAAATGTCATTTTATTTAACTAAGTACATACTTACAATTAATTATAAGATTTAATGATTAAAAATGTCCAATATGAATTATTATAATTAGGAAGTCGTTACTTTAAAATCAATGTCAAAATTAAGTACATGTCATCTTGGATTTTTACAATATTCCATATATTCACCAATGTCATAAAAACAATTATCCAGTAACCAACTTGTCAGCTTTTTCTTGAACATGGGAATCGGAAGTTCCTTAAATGAGCTTGGTAACTTGTTATACACCTGAATGGCATTAACATATACATTCCTCCTAAATATTTGCAATCTACATTGAGGTACATTTAATTCGTGTTTGTATTTATTTCGAGCAGAAGCCTTTTTGTGGCTTACTTCTGATTGCATGCGAAAATAGTGTGGATTTTGCTTTACTAGCATACATAGTTCCTTGATGTACATGCAGGGTAACGGTAAAATGTGAAGTTTTTTAAATAAAGGTTTGCAGCTGTCCAAAAACCAGACGCCAGATATTGCCCTAACACACTTCTTTTGTACTCGAAATGCCCTTAAAACTTCAACTGAATTGCCCCATAGTATCAGACCATATGACAGCACAGACGCTACGTATCCGTAGTATGCAGTGACTGCTGCGGCTACTGACACTGTTGATCGAAGACGTTTTATTGCGTATACGAATTTGTCTATCTTATCACATACGTAATTGATGTGTGATTTCCAATTGCAGTTTTGATCCACTATTATGCCCAAGAATTTTGTGTTTACTACTTGTTCTAAGATAGTGTCGTCATATTTTATACTAAGACTCTGAAAGTTTGATTTATAAGTTTGAAATTGAATTATTTTTGTTTTATTTAAATTGATTTTTAAATTGTTATTATTAAGCCAAATTATTATGTCTTTGATTGCTTCATTAATTTCCTGTTCCAACTTATTTTTGTCCTTACATTTTATTATTAGTGTCGTATCGTCAGCAAATAAGATTGTTTCATGATGTGTTGCATTGGGAAGGTCATTGATATATAGCAGAAATAAAAACGCTCCTACTACGCTGCCTTGGGGTACTCCAACTGCGTTAGTTTTATATTTAGATTTATATTCTACTTTATTTCCATCAATGACTTTTGATATTTGCACACATTGACGCCTATCACTTAGGTACGACTTAAGCCAGTCATTGGCTTGGCCCCTAATGCCATATTTATCTAATTTGCTTAGTAATAGCTTATGATCAACGAAGTCAAAGGCTTTACTCATGTCTAAAAAAATTGCTACTACAGGTATGTGGTCATTCATTGCCTCAGTTATTAGTTTTATTAAATTAAAACAAGCTAAAGACGTGGTGCTATTTTTCCTGAATCCAAACTGCTCCCGCCTTAGCAAATTATACTTATCCACATAGTCGTATAGCCTTTTTAACATTGTCTTCTCCACTATTTTCGATATTATAGGAATTAAAGTTATAGGTCTATAGTTCGCCATGTTAGATTTATCACCATTTTTGAATATTGGTTTGACTATTGAGTTCTTTAATGCGCTTGGGAATGTGCCTTCTATGAACGATCTATTAATTAAATAGCTCAACGGTTTGCATAAGTGATTAGCACAAGCTTTTATAATTTTTGTACTTATTTCGTCAAAACCGACAGACGCAGTATTTTTTAGGTTTTGGATTACCCTGAATACTTCTACTGCATCAGTAGGATTCAAGAATATTGTATTATTCTGATTAATGTCCATTGTTCTATTTATCGCGTCAATATTACATGTAAATTCGTTATTATTTGTCAATTGGATATAGTATTCGTTAAACATGTCACAAATTTTTTGAGGGTCAGTGATGTTGTTGGTTTTTAATACAATTTGTTTTATATCATTACTTTTTTGTGTGTTACCAATTTTCTTATTGATAATATCCCAAGTAGCCTTGCACTTGTTTTTCATATTCTGTATGTATCTTTTGTTGTGTATTTGTTGAGATTTATTAATACAACGTTTAAGTATGTCACTATATTTTTTATACTTTTTTGTTAATCTATTTTTGTTTGTTTTATTATGAATACTTTTTAAATGTAAATATCGTTTCCGTATACACGACCTTTTTAGACCTTTCGTCAACCACAGAGTATTATTTTTTCCGTTCGACCTTTTTATCTTTTGCATGGGAAAACATAGTTTATAAAACAGTTGTAATGTCCCATGAAATACCTGAAATGCATCCTCCAAATTATCCATCAGATACATGTCAGAGAATGAAAGCGCCGAAATACAGTCACAAAACTTTTGTATGTTTTCTTCATGATAGTCCCTTTTGTACTCAAACCAACATAACATAGGTTTAGGTTTATTAGTCATCACAGTCAGGGTTTGGCCTGTCTCATGATCTGATAAAGCCAGGTGATGAACTTCACCTTTAGCTTGTTTGATATTGCTTGCAATCAAATCTAAACATGACTGTTTTCGCGTTGGTGTTTTTATATGCAATTCAATATTGAAATTTTTCAATAATCCCAAGAGTTCTTGGCAACTTTTATTTGGTTTAATTGTATCTAAATTCCAATCCCCACAAATAATTATTTTCTTCGATTTTTTTGTGATTCTAATTAGTAATTTTTCCATTTTTTCTAGAAATACTTTTGGATTGCTATTTGGTGTCCTATATATACAAATAATGATGATTTTATGAATTGGTAACTCTATTCCGGTACATTCAAAATTAAAATTACATGCAATGTCATTTGTTAATTTATCAAATTTAACACAGGTCATCTCATTTTTAATGAGAATGCATGTACCACCTCGTTTAGTATCTCGACAGTATGATGCGACGAGTTTGTAACCTGGAATCTTAAGAAGAGATTCTGATTTGTTTTTAATGAATGACTCACTTAAACAAATTATGTCAATTTCCTTAGAATTGAGAGACAATTCACTTATTGCCACCGTTATTTCGTCAATCTTATTAAAAATACCTGCAATGTTTTGATGAAACAATATCAAACTGGATTTACTGTGAGGTACGAAAAAATGGTGCATTTGATTTACGGGAAGGTTCTTCTATGTTTGACTGACTAGTAACGTACATTCTATTGAAAAAAAAAAAAAAAAAAAAAAAAAAAAAAAAAAAAAAAAAGGGATAGTTCCTTTCTTATATGAGTAAGGTATTTGTGGGTTATCATTAGATTGCGTTTGGTTTTTAGGTTTGAAATAGTATAGAATGGTACCCTTCTTACTTTTCTCTGGCATTTGGGATATGGACGGCTTATTTTCAATGCAAACACCTGGCTGTACTAGATATTTAGATTTATTAGAAAAAGTCAGGAATTTTTCATTGTATGTCATCGAATCTATTTCTAAATTAATCTTATAACTTAGCATACTCGTAAAGTCATTAATTTTATTCATATAAACATTTCTGTTAGTCAGGTTAATTAATTTACAGTTAGTATAATTTTTTACAATCAGATACAACTGTCTATTAAGCATGTGTTCATTAAGATAAGGGTTGCGTTGTACATTTGTTATGAAGACTTTTTGCTTTCTAAATATGTATAGTATATTACTTAAGTTAGATACATATTTGTATACATTCTTGTCTTGTATACCAAAACACAGTATTACAACATCTTTTTTTGTGACATTTTTTGACATATTTTCACACGTTCTTAATATTTCGCTGCTTGTAGCCGATGATTTTACCATTCCGAAGATGCCATAATCATCATTCCATTTACCTTGCCTATTTTCGAGCATTCTTTCAGCAAGATTTTGTACTTGTTCATCACCAATGATGTAAATCATTCTTCGTTTTTTAGCGTCATTATTTTCTGTATTTTTGTTTACCTCTTCATTTATGGTTTTAGGTTTCACTGTTATTTGTTCATCATCCCTTCCAACTATAGTAGGCAAGGTCCAGATTGATGGGCTAGGTAAATTCTTGATCAGATGCTCAGTTGTGCTGCAGTTATTTGTCATCATGGCTGTTCCTATATTATCCGACATTTTTCTGATTAACCGTTGCGGAATGCTGTCAATATGAGTTGTAGGTGTTTCGGTATGAGTTATTCTACTCGATTGATTAATTTGGCTCCGAGATAAGCGTACCTTAACGTTAGTGAGTTTCTTTATCAGCGGTGTTGAAACCTTGTTTTGTGGTGTGAATGGTGTGTACACTGGGCTCATTGTTAAGGATTCACTTGACACTTTTTTAAGGAGATGTATTTGCTTGTTGTTGTCTTCTAACTTCTGCTTAAGACTGTTGCATTCGTAGTTAAGATTTGTTATTTCGTCATGCGCGGTAGCCAGTTCCAAACGAAGATCTATAACCTGTTGGTTTAAATGCCGAAAGTCAGCCAGGCTATGGCCGGTGCTTGTAGGCATACTTTTCGTCGATAGATCCAGTGCCTCAGTATCAGCGACATCGGATAAAGTTGAGCTAAGCAGTGTGCGATCCATGGTTATTGTGGATAGATCGCATTCTGATCTATTTCTTCTGATCGTGTTCTGCCTTTTGATTCTAAAAGTTATGTTTTCCATGACAAATAATAAACTTCGTGAGTTGATGAGTTCGTATCGTAATACCTGTTATTGTTTGTTTTTCCAGCCACAGATAAGTAATAAGCACAGGTTAAAAAGTATCCGTTGAATGTATCGCTGTCGGCCTAGATAACTGAGATTTAATTTGAATACTGGCAACAATTGGTAATTGATTCGTCGGTAAAGCAGATGAACTTTTAACTATCTGCTATTGATAATAGATGGCGTTAGTGTGTTTTTTGTCATAAATCAGTGGTAACGGATTCGTAGCACAAATATTTGCTCATAGTTTGTTTTTAGATGATAATATAGTTCTGAGAAACAAAAAATGTATAGTACGTTTGATGGCCGTAGCCTTTGTAGCTTGGTTAACTCACAGTTTTGGTCCACACTCGATAAACAGTATTTTTTAACGTTTCTTCTTGCACTTTAGGTATAAGCGGTTTATTTGAATTCCACCAGGTTTTTGTTGAAGATAACAATCACAGCACTGTATTTTCACTATATGTACTGGTTTTTTGTATTTTTGCCCACGATTAATAACTTAATAATATTATTTAAACAATTTTGATGTAGGCGAATGTTTACTTGCTCAGTGTTGCCAGTTCCTACTGCCGCTGCCACTTAGCAGTTGTGGCTTTCTTTGTGTATTGGCTATGGCTGCCTTTTGCCAGTCTGATTTTGGAAGCAATGACTCAAACTTGCAGTGTGACGAAATTATGGCTGGATCATTTTGTTTTTTCTTGCGAGTCTAGCAGTATACGTGACTGAGTTATTGATTTTTCAGAATCGCGACATTGTTTGTCATAATTGGGAACAGAAGCTGTGAATGATGATTAAGAACAGCTCAAGTGAAGAATATGTTCTAAGCCCAAAGATGCATCATTTAATTTAAGGTCAAGCAAGGCCACGGAGTATGGAGGAAGATCCAAGGGAGACAATCACCCGTATGTAGAGAATTTTCATTTTGAAGTATCTAAGAATCCCATTGATGGACTGTCCACGGTTTTAAAAAGCAAGAAGACTGCCTTATTACAAAAGAAGTTGACTCAAAACTTCAGAACGAAGAAGAAGTCAATCCATTTAAATATTGAACCTTCAGCTATTAAATAATATGATATATTTGTCTTCTTTCCAATTGCTTCTAAAGTGTCGAGCACATATCATGGCATGCAAATCTTAAACCAATACCAGCCAATCGCAGAGTTCTTGTACAAACACAACATGTACTGATGATGCGTCATTAAGTGCTCTTCGGAAGCGTCTCCTTAACACTGCATACATTACATCTGACTGCCACTTTACTGCACACGGCGGAGAAAAGGCTGCAGTTCATATATGCTCATAAAAAATAATGCACCACTTATAGTTGGTAAGGGTGTTTCCTAAAGGCTAGAATTTAAATGTCTTAAGATTAATTCTGTAGTGTCTCACTGCCAAGAAAAGCGTGCCCTGGAAGTTATTTTTGGGTAATTTTATTAAGGTGGATCTCACACTACCACCACCAGGAGACGGGGTGCGGAAGACGGTGCCAAATACCATGTGTGAAAACGCATTTTGATTGAGTTTGTTTGTAGAATTCACGCACCGGAGCGTGGCGCATGGTATTTTGCGATGCGCCTAATTTCACCAAGTTGATTGACAGGTCGATCGATCAGGTTAAGCTACGCTTGCCGCGGTTGGTCTGTGGATGGGTGACCATCTTTACATACCGTGACCCCTTCGTGCCTCGGAAAGCACGTTAAGCCGTTGGTCCCGGCTGTCATTCGTGGATCTTTGACAGTCGTTACGGGTAGTCAGAAGCCCGAAAGTCTGACAACCAGTCTTACCAAGGGGTATCGTGTTACCCAGTAACTGGGTTGTGGAGGTCAGATAGGCAGTCGCTCCATGTAAAATACTGGTATTCAGTTGCATCCGGTTAGACTGGAAGCCGACCTCAACATAGTTGGGAAAAGGCTAGCGTTGTTCTCTGTTTCAGTCCTAATTAGTGTAAGGAACTTCTTTTGTGTAAATTGTCTTTTCAAATAATAATATTACAGCTTTATAATTCAAAGCTCCTAAAACAAACAGCATTTTCCCAGCAAAGCATACCCTATTAACATTATTGGAAATATGTAAAACCATGGGCTATACAATTATCATGCCACTCAGACCGTATTTACATTACAATTAGCCGTTCGGGTCCACTCGGGTGTGTTCGGGTCTTGGGTAAAACAATTCTCGTTGTGAAGAGCTTTGCAAACATGCTGCCTTGGTGTTGGTGTCACCTTGCGGTAAAGGTCAGTTGAGGAGGCGTTGTGGAGGTAAGGGACAGTAGACTAATAACTCTCCAAGTATGGAAAAGGAAATAGCATGTGAATGCAGGCCTAGTCGTAGAGTATGTGTTAGTTAATAGGTTGGAAAATTTTTACAATGATTTTAACCCAATCGGGTCGCATTTTCTCAATATGATATTGCGCGGAGGTTTAAAAATTGCAAAAATGATCTTAATTCAAAATATACCAGTAAAAAAAGTATTATAATATTATGTACCCTCGCGAAAGAAGGTCATGTCCAGCCGTGAAGGTATTTTGGAAATTGAGGTATTCCACTTACAGCACTTGAGCGAATGGCACCTAAGTTATTCCACTTAAGGCACCGAGAAAAAAAATATGATCTCAGTAACGTTGCTCAAGAATGCAGTGGCATAACTATAGGGTACAGCCACAGGGAGCCCCCCGGCCCGAGAGGGCCATGAGCGCAGGAGGATCCTAACAAAAGTTTATAAATGCAAACTTTTTTTTTAAATGTGCAAAAAATTACATCATTCAGATTTCGAACATTTTGTACCTTTTTCCCATTGTTTGTCTAATTTTTTGGACAGGACCTCATGCTCAGCAGTAGCGTTTGCGACCACTAGACAGGTGTTAAATGTTGTAGGGGAAAATATGAAATCTACGCGGAAGAAGTCGCGGAAAAGTGCTAAGTACTTAGTAAAAAAACAAACTAGAAAATTGGTTCAGCTTCTTTACATTGAGGGAGGCCCCATCCCTTGAATTTGAATTTGCCACGGGCCCCAAACGTTAAAGTTACGCCACTGAATGAATGTTCATAATTTACACATGAAACACACAAGTTTATTATCAGTTTCGCACAAACTTCAACTACGGCAAAACACCTACACAACCACGCCCCTTACTCGCATAAAATTACAATAAATATCAATGCAGCGTTGTTTTCATATTAATTATGAAGCCATAAGCTTTGTAATATGCGCTAAGGAGCATTTTGTACTTATCTCACAGAATTATCTAGCGTATAAATGTTTTCATTATCTTCATAAATTGATTCCATGAAAGTTCCTTGTGTAATAATATTTTATTGATAACATAAATTGCTACTTAAGCACGAAGTTTAGGCTTAGAGTCTGTAATGAAAAACTTTCAAAATCTAGTCGCAGTTTCATCTCAGCGACACTGTGACAAAATCTAGGTAAAATAGAGTTATTTTTGACAGATTGAAACTGGATGTGAACGTTCTTAAGAGCGTTTCAAGCCCTTATTTCTCGAAATGAATGAACCGTTTTTATGAAACTTCATACGTATAAGCAGGATACAAAGGTCTAAAAAGTTAGTAGAGAACATTTTCGAAAAATTGTGTTATAGCCAAATTAGACCGATTTTAAATTTTCCATTGAAACAGAGATTTCCAGTTATCTTTTTTTAAATAAGACAATTCGAAAATGTTCTCTATTAACTTTTAACGTAACACAGTGAATGTTATTAAAATGTCAAAATAAAAGGCATTGCTACTGGCCCCACCCAAGGCGCGGCCAACTAGTTCCGCGCGCACTATAGCAACTGTTTTTAACCATACATTTATGTCGTTTGAACGTCATGACCGTTTATGAATAAACGCCAAAATGTTCTGAATTGTGACATCGCCGACACTCAGTGAGAATGGTGGTCAATGCTTGTTCATTCTCTTTATGAGCAGACACCTTTGGCCTGTAGTGGGTTCATTACCGGCTGGTATTATTTGTTTAAACATATTATACGGACGGAATTAGATATTTTACCTACATTTACGTGGAAATCGTGGAATTGAATAGGAATGAGAAATTAATATGAAGACTTAAATGGTAGGTGCTTGGAAGGTCATCTCTGACCTTAGGTCACAGTTGGTTGTAAGTTTCATTTCTGTATGCAAACAGGATATTATTTTGTCTACATTACAAATATTTGTTATGATTATAAATAAGTTAGTTTATTAGATACCCTGCACATGTGAGAACCTAATGGCTGCGTCACCGTCAACTGAACTTTGGGACAAACAAAATTAAATAAAAATGGTTATCTTATGTTACTGCCTCGTTATTCTAGTGGTGGTCTCGTTAAACATGAGGTCTTGTGTTCAATTCCCGGGTCGGGCAAACTGTTTTTGGGTTTTTCCATTTGGAATGTTTCAGTAGCAGCCTCCAGTCTGGATTTGTGCCCAGTTGTTGGCAATAGGCTCGCCCCCTGTTACATGGCGAAATGTGGGTGGTTCCTACAACTCTGCCTAACCTTTTGGGAAAGACAGGCGTGATGTTACGTTATGTTATTGTTTAAATTTTTTTCAAATAAGTCGCGAATGCAGGTTAGATGTAAGTAAGTACTACCTACCGGCAGCATTGGTAGCCCAATGGTAACGGCCTCCCCCAAATCCTTCCAGGAACGCCACCTCGAACCAGCTCGCGTCCAGATCGTCTCGCCATCTCTTTCTGGGCCAGACAGACTGATGTGTATGTGTATGTATGTGTGCGTGCCTGCACCATTATGTTGTGTCGCCAGCAGTAATAAACTAGCATCCAATAGCAACGGTGGTTTCATTCGGTAGCTGACAGATCACAGACGCTTTACTTTTTGTATAAATTATATTATTTCATCACCCTTTGCTCCCAAAACTGCGAAAGAAAACATTGGAAGGAAACCGGCCTGTGCTAGAACTAAAAACTCGAAGACATGTGACATCTACTACTACTAACCCGCACTGGGCCCGCGTGGTGGATTACAGGCCACTCTCACCGAGAGGAAGTCTGTGTCCCAGCAGTGGGAACATTATAGGCTGATTATACTACCTACTTATTTAACTCCTATTTTACCTTGGCCAGAGGCTAAGTATCGCACATCATCATCATCATCATCATTTCAGCCGAAAGACGTCCACTGCTGGACATAGGCCTCCCCCAAGCACCTCCACTTCGGCCGGTTCTGTGCTTCTCGCATCCTTCACAAGGTCGTCGGTCCACCTTGTGGGAGGCCTTCCAACGCTACGTCTTCCGGTACGCGGTCGCCACTCCAGAACCTTTCAGCCCCATCGGCCATCTGTTCTGCGAGCAATGTGCCCTGCCCACTGCCACTTAAGTTTGGCAATTCTTCGGGCTATGTCGGTTACCTTGATTCTCCTGCGGATCTCCTCATTTCTGATTCGATCACGCAGGGAAACTCCAAGCATAGTCCTCTCCATTGCCCTTTGGGTGACTTTTAGCCTTCTTATAAGGCCCATTGTCAGTATCGCCATACAACGTGGTAATGCCGCCAGTCTCTTAGGTGCATTTCCAGTCGACAGCGGTACGGATGAATTTTTCGACGCAATTTTTTAGTTTCTATATAGTTTTAGTTAAATTAGGATTTAATTTTGTTATTTTTAATAGACAATTGCTTCCTATTTTGCAATAAATTACCAGCGTTGTTTCAGACAATATTTACAGTCTTTAACTCCTCATGAACAAGCTACATTTGGTAAATCACAAATAAATCTCAGCATGCACTGCAGATGTCCATCGACCTTAGGTCTCCGCCAGACTAGCAAAAAACTCCAGACGTATAAAAAGAAACACTTTACAGCAATTATTACGCTTGCATTTATCTAGGTACTTGCTAGGCTGGCATTTTTTGTTGAATGCTGCCTGCATTCAACAAAAAACGTTGCGATTGAGTCGAAAAAACGGGAAAACGGGACCCTATTACTAAGACTTCGCTGTCTGTCCGCCCGTCTGTCCGTCCGTCCGTCTGTCTGACACCAGGCTATATCTCAAGAACCGCGATAACTAGACAGTTGAAATTTTCACAAATTATGTATTTCTGTTGCCGCAAATACAAAAAAAAAGGCACGGAGGGGTCACGGTATGTAAAGATGGTCACCCATCCACGGACCGACCGCAGAAAGCGTAGCTTAACCTGGTCGACCGACCCGTGCGACTGTTAGACTTATAGAGACTTAAACAACACATTATTAACTTAATTTATGCGATTATTACTAAGTATAAAAAAAACAAAAAAAAACCACTTCCGAACAAAATACAGTGAATCACATAGGTAATACCTAGGTAATTGAAAAAACTGCTACTAATGAAGGCTGATGTTATTTTAATGCATTATTACGGACTAGTGAAGTGCCACCGTATCATTACCATTAGAACTAATTATATACCGGTAGCGAGCAGTCTTGTGAGTCAATAATGATTTAATTGTGTTATTGTGATATAATGAGCTTGATTACTCTCACATTCGTAGGAAAGAAAGAAAACAAGTTTGCGTCGATAAAAAAAAACCATTTAAACAAAAGAAAATGTCTTGAATTAACTAAGTATTTAGCTTGAAAAGCTTGTCAAATGAGAATTGTTTTATTTAATATTCCTCTAGCTGTTAAAGAACAAAAACCCATTTTAATCATGTCTTAACATTGTTATTTGTGTCAAAAGATGCCCATCCATAGACAATAATTACCCATCTCTCCACTAGTCCAATGCTTACCCTAGGATGCATATCCGGTACGACTCTTAAATCCTTACCTATCCTACGGGCACGTCTTCCCTATCATTACCGTTAAAGAATAAACGATTTGGCCATGTAAGTTTCTTTGAGTTATATATTTGTAAGTACTGTGGTATTATAAATAAATACCTACGGGACAAATAACTCCGAGTCTTATTTTATTTCTTTTATCGACGAGGGTAGTGAATTTATTAATAACAACTGCTAAAAGTAATTAATTCCAATTTTATATTCACATTTACCAAATCATGAGGTAATTATTAATAATGATGGATAATTATTAATAATATTCAATTAATCACACTTTCCGTAACACATACATATTTTTCAGTTACACATCAGTCAAACAGAGGCAAAACAAAAACTACAAAATCCAAAACAATCCAGACTTAGTTTTACAGCTAACATGATTTACTTAGCACAAACCCACGTTTACCTTCTGTTGTTCACAAATAGCTTTGACTACTGCTCCCGTTATAGCTAGCCCTCTGCCTACCTCAGTCCCCTTCACGCCGTTCCAAGGACAGGCCGCGATTCAGCACAAATATTTATTTAGTGGCACACTCATGGGAACTAATTTGAGCTTTTATTTGAAAACGTTTTAAAAATACGTTAGTCTTGAAAAAAATATTTTAAAAGTGATGGTGGTGATGGATATCAATTATGGAGTTGAGGAATCAAATGCCTGAAATACAGTTGGAAAAAAGATCTTGAAAAGTTTGAATTTAGATGTGAAGGTTATCAATCAATCAGTCGACGAACCAATCAATCAGTAGACAAATCAATTAATCAAATTCATCGATCTGTAAAAGTTCTTTGCAATGTTTTTTACTATTTATAGATTTTACGATGGTTTATCATATTGGCATGAGATCATCAGCTGTTTTAAGTAAACACCAAGTTTGGACATTTTAACAGTTGTGTCAATTAGGTAATACATTTATATTACTTACCATAATATTATCACATCTAACGTCGCTCGCATGACTAAAAGTCCTATCACATTTTTTGGCCGATTTGAGTCAGGACAACTACACTCTTCCATTCGTGATTCTTTACATTTTGGTTGCCTTTCAAAATGGTTATAATTATTTTGAGATCCAAATAACATAGAGGTACGACGGTTAGTGAAAAGTGTAAATAATCACGAATAGAGTGGGTCCAGTCGACGTATTTAAAATGTGATTACGTCAACTGGACCTGCGGGTCCAGTTCGAGTGGGTCCAGTTGACCAAAGACTCAATGTTGCTGTCCCAACCCAAATCAGCCAAACAATGAGAAGAATGAGATAGGACTTTTAGTCATGCGAGGGACGATATATCTACAGCGGCCTCTAAAAGTTAGTTGACTTTTTTCCACTTCAGGTTTGACACACCACTTATTGACTGATTCAACTACCTTTGACTTCTGATTATTTTTTTATTTTAAATCATAATGTGGCATCACAGCTGAAGTGGAAAAATGTCAACTAAGTTTTGACGGCCATTGGAACAGCTTCAAAAATATTTTCATTTGGTAAGTAGATACCTAATTTATGTTAGGTGCATACGAGGATATTTATACATAAGTACTCGTAAACTGTTTAATAATTACCAAAAAGAGGCACTCAACTGATTCAACCAGCATAATCCAAAACCGAACACAATAATTAGGAAGTCCAATGATTCCAACCCACACCCAATTCCGTAGGAACTCTGTAACAATTCCGATGTTGTGGTTGTAAGCCGAAACTCCTAGTAACACGATACTAACATGTTGATTAGGAAAACACGCTCGACATTCCTAGGAAACTATTCGATGTTCATTGGAACCAAAACAGATTCGGTTGAACTTACCAAACAGTTTAACCGTTTGGTAAGTTCGACGGATTAAGGTTTTTGGGAATTTCGCAAGTTTAGCTTTATTTTTGTAGCTTTTATTACTATTGATTATTATAGAAACCTAATATCATATTAATATAGAATATTATTATATCTTTGACTGTCGTTTAGGTGGTCAACAGCCCGAAAGTCTCACATTCAGTCTTACCAAGGGATAACGTGTTACCCACTAACTGAGTTGTGGAGCTCGGATAGGCAGTCGCTCCAGATAAAATATTGGTATTCAGCTGCATCCGGTTAGACTAGAAGCCGACCCCAACATAATTGGAAAAAGGCTAGGCAGATAGATGATAATGATGTGAATGATAATAATGATGACTAATAGAGGTATGAAAGAAAAGAGAAATGTTGCGCCGATCATAAATAAATTGGGATAAGGGCGGGAGAACGATGATATTGTATAGACATATTCCCGGGATTAATAACATTAGGACACTGTGGTTTTATTGTTACCATAAACGTATTATATCAGATGAATCGATTTCTCTCTTTCAGTCGTCAGTAATTTTACAACTAATTCATATCAGTAATTTTAAGGTAGATTTTTGAGGAACTAATTATTTCTTATTAAGATCTCATGTAAAAATGTACCAAAAATCACACCAATAAATGAATTTGAATGAATTTGAAAAAAACCGATGTATTAATCGACTTTTGTCGCTAAAAGAAAAAAAATCACCAAAGGTAAAGTCGGCAAAGACTTTAAACTATCCAATGTTTATGTAAGAGGAAACGCAGACAAGGAATAAGTAGATAATCATAATCATACAAAGCAGAGGTCAGAATCACATAAAGCTACCGAAGATAACAAAAAATATTCGCACAGTTAGTATACAATAATTTACTCTGCCCGCTCTACAGTTTTTGTGCAACTTGACACGATGTCTTTTTAAAATAAATAAACAAGCAAAAAATGGTAAGCAATAAATCTGTGGGTCGAAATGAGAACACAGCAAACTGTGGAGCCAAATGAACGAACGTGTTTTTAATTATATTTTTTAATATTATAGAAAATGTCGTTAAATATTGATAGGAATGGGATTTCTCTGGAGTAAACCAAAAGAATGGAAGAAGAACCAATGAAGCCATAAAGCAAAGTACGTACCTACTATCTCCTTTAAAAGGCTCGAAGGGGACTTTAAAGGGCGCATTAAAAACTTTTTTCAATACACTCTACAATAGATTGTCAGTAAAAGTTAACATTGCCATATACGATAACGTGAAGCAGGAACTTTTAAATACACATAACATGACGTAAAAACACGTGTATTTCCCGAAAGTTGAGGCAGAGGTGTACCTATACTATACCAACATTTCGCCAGTTATATTTAAGTCCCATGTAATAGGGGGCGAGCCTATTACCGTCAACCGGACAACGTATAAGTCTTTCGGATTATTTTCTACACAATTTGTAGTGGTCAGTTGAGGTGTGAACTTGGGTCAAATTGACGCGTGTAAGCAATGTATTAACCTACCACTAACACCGACGCGAACTTTGAACTTACTTCAACATGTAGGGAAAGCCCATTACAGGTTGTGAGTTGTCACCTCTGATGGCTTCGATTTATGTTGACAAGGAAGAAGTTTTGTCTTATTTAAAGATCATCATTAGTCTAGTCACTAGTCACATTATATTATATTTATTTGTGTAAAAAATCTCATAAAATTTAATCATGTTTGCAGTAGAAATAATTATTAACAAAATCTTTACCATAATATTAAAAAAAATGAAATAAATGTTTCATCATCTAAATTAAATGGTGTCCATATCCTATTAAAGATTTGCAAATGAATAAAAATCAAGAACTAAAATATAATACTTATTTCAGTTACGGAAGAGCGGAGTCTTCTAACTCAGGCTTATTTGCCTAAAAGGAGGCTCCAATCACTAGCTGTTAAGATCTTTACTTGTTGGAATAACATTATCATTTTTTAATTTCCTTTCATTTCACCATAAACTAAGTAGTACAAATCGAAATATATGATCACGAACTTTATCAACAAACCTAACCAAATTGATGGCAACAATCCAAACATAGGTACACACAAACAAACATCACATCCTTAACCTAATGAAGTTTCCCTTGCGAAACATGTTAAATTAAACATTAAACTTTCGCCTGTAGATGCAACTGCATGCCCTCGGAAACCATGTGTTCGTGAGAAAAATTTTAATAATGTACACAACGATGCTTTGAAGACCCGCTGTGCTAGCAGAAACTCGCTAGGTTTTTTACAAAATAAATCTATGGTGCAAATGTTTTGAGTTGCTAGCACGCTGATTGGATATATCCTTTTTGTTTTTGCTGTGAATTCTAAAAGGTATTTTGCTAAAGCAACTTCTATAACCATCCATGTTCAAATATCCATTATTAAGCGCCGCTTGCAATGTCCTCGGTTTTCCCCGACTACATGCCAAGCAATTTGCCTGAAAATACCAGAGACATAATCCAAACGCTGGTATCTAAACAGATATCAAAGACTATCATAAAGTATTCGCTCAATCTAAGATCAAACATACAACTTCAAATGCTCAACGAACAAGACCAACAGGACATTCAAAGGCTCGAAACATTAATATAGCAGATACCACCGAAGACGATACGAGATAAACTAATTCCAATAGATAACGAACCGACGGACAATTACTCATCGAAGATAATGTAGATTTTGAAATTATCGAAATGGCATAAGATATCTTGGACCATTCTCTGGTAGTGTTGGCCTCTGATTCCGCAGTCCAATTGAATAAACGGACCTATATTTCTTATCAGATTTATGGCCTTAGATTGGATCGGCTATTAATTTTGTTATCTAGTGCTCGCTTGCAGGGATAGCGGAAACAACTGGGCTTTCTCGAAAACAGGCCGTGTATGCATACAATCATTTATTAACTGTTTGTGTTATGTAGGTTGCAAGTATTACAATATCAGATTTAGATATGCCCTAAGATACTGATAATAAAATTGGAAGTGAAATTAATGAATTCCACTAGGTGTCTTGTTAGTGCAAAGCAATTGAACCAAATAGATATGAAAGAAATAAAGCTATTCACATTTAGAAAGCCCTGCACACCCCAACACAGTGAGGCATAGCCTAAACATAGAAAACATAGCAAATATGAATGTGTCACGCTAACACAGTGACACAAAGAATCAAAACCAAGTTAATCAGCAATTAGTCAGTCTACAGTAATTGGGATCAAGTTCACTAACTTGAAGATACCATAACTAAAAAAGCAGGGCCTAATAAATCCAGACAGATGCAACCGAATAAGAAGACAAATTGCCTGGTACATAGTTCCCCTACCGAAACTTTGGCAAAAGGAAAACTGAACACCACATCTGGGCACCTGTACCAAAATACGCGAATATATGGAGGAATATTATTCCTAGAATAGCAACAGACTGTAAAATGAATATGGAGACACCATGTGCATTCAAAAACTTGCACCGGCTAACTGGTTTCGCTGTTGCAGAAATGTTTGCCAAGGGAATTTGGGCTTTCGTTTTAGAGGCTTAGTGGTTTTTAGGGACCAAAATTGCAGGTTCTGACAGCAGATGTTGGTAATGGGATGATTTGTCATTCAGTGGACAACGTTGACGTGACGTTTCGCTCTTTTGCTAATGCTCATTTTGGGAGGTGGAGCTTCTCTGCAGGTCTTTAAGGGGAAAAAGTCTGCAGACCAGTTTTGGATACTTTGATGTTTTAAATTAAGTTTTATTTTGGATATTTCTAAAGTTACTTCATAATTTAACTTTGAGTTTAATGCTTTCATTACCTTCCCTTACCTTTTTTTAGAAACAAATACAGCTGGTACAACCAAACCCATAAACACAAATACACTAGAAAAATATAATTTACTCAATTTAAACTATCATTAAGCTTGTATTAGTTAACTACTTCTAAATATTGCAAACTTAATGAGAATGAGAGAAAATTGTACGTGATTTTCTTTATGGTTAACCATAAAGAAAATCATGTACAATTTTCTCTCACATTAATTAACCTTTTCCATAACAAAATAGCTAGCCATATGTTGGCTATATACATCACATCTACATTACAGTTGTCCAGTAATGCCCACTGGTCACAAATAGAAGCGTGAGCGCAATGAACTGAAACACATATCATACCGTGGCACAGCAAATATTTACAGTGCTGCAAGTCGCCGCGAATACATCAATGACAAACATTAAGCTTTGGACATGAACGAGGAAAATTAATTTAGAAGGAACTTTCGTATAATATTACAGATTGGGACATAAATAGTACTGCTAATGTAAGGTATGTAGATATATTTGAGCTGGTTGAAGTAAAACATCACGTTAATAATATAACATAAATAATGTTAGACGTAGTCAAAAGCCTAATTATAATGTTGTTGATACTGCTAAGTTTTTCAATTAGAACTGGAACTTTAAACATTAATTAATAACCTAACAGCAAAAGGAAAATGGAATACGACATAAATATCGCTAATATTAATACGTGGGGAGATAAAACTAAAATAGACCAGAAGATACGGATCAAATAAGACACTACGTCAAATACACAAGATTTATAATGTGCCGCTGGAGTAGCATTTAATGAAGAAACATCGAATTTATCAGCTGGCGACGTGGTGACAAGACAAACTGGGGAAATAAATGCAGATGCAAAAGTTCGAGGACGGAAGTAAAGATGTTGTAGATATAATATGTAGGTATCTATCTGCGACGGTAAACAAGCGAGGTGTCAGTAAGATACGTTTGGATGCAAAAAAAGATAAGTCGTTTACAAAAAGACACAGTTTTTTAGAAAAAAAAATTTGAAGTGATACGTTTGTTGTTTTTAGAAACCCAATTCTATTTTTGATATATAAAGCAGTATACCCAATGCAAGCACACTTTTTGAGCTTATTGTAATGTTAGTACATTCACAAGACTAAAATAGAAAAGGAACTTCAATTTATCACCCACATAAATTTCATATACATCGTGACAATAAATTCACAACTGAATAAAAGTAAAAAAGTACTGACTACACATTTATGACATGTTGATAAATTCATTATTTGTCTTTATTACATGAGCACATGTTCAGTATTGACAGCTGAAAGAGCAGGTGCTCTTAAAGGTCTGTAATAGATGACCTTTTTATCTTTATGGGCACTTGGCAGTTAGGTCTTAGTTTTGCAAATGGAAGAAGCCATTTCAATAGTACTTACAGATCTTATGTGACATGGGTGACTGAAGGAATATTATAAGTGAGATCTTTAATTACCTAATATGAAATAATGAGACTGAGCTAAGCCTACAAGAATGTATGACAGATAAAATCGGCCACATTATGCAACATTCAGGGGCCAATTGAGAGAGACTTACATGAAGTGATCATTAAATGCAAATTAAATTACTCGGACGTCAATTATATGAAAATTGCAATAATTGAAAACCAGCCATTGACAGATAGCGTAGTAAATTCTAATAGGACAAACCGTCCTAGCTATAATTCTTGATACCTTGTCTGATTATAATCTTTACAACATATATCAAAGGGGCATTTTCCTGCAAAACACCAATTAATTCAGTCTCATTTGGAGAGAAAATAAATGTTATTTATGAGTTTAGAGTTACCCGCGAGATTATGCGCACTCCTGACAAATTTCCCGGAGACAAGCGTCGCGCGTCGGCGCACGTTTCACTTATTTGGTGCGAATATATCAAGATGAATAATTGGCATTATTTACTGACCCACGATGCGGAGGTCTTTTAAGTTAAATCATGAGATCTGGAGGGTAGGATGTCAGACCAGTTCTTCTTCTTCTTCGTGTCTCTGGCATGACAGATATTCATATTTTGTTGGCCCAAAACTTCGCCACTTTCATGGCGTTATCGGTGGCAGCACAGAGGTCACTTTGGCCACATGTTTGTTTGCATGGGTATATGTGAAGTCATAAGTACAGAAGGTTATGGATCTTCCAAATTTTATTTAACAAGAATTAAAGCATAAATATTGAAGAAATAAAAGTATTGTTTGGCCTCCACAAAGCGGTGGATGGAACGCATTAAAACACAAATCTCCTTAAACGAACACCACTCCGCAAAATAGTTATTTTTAGTTCACATAGGTAATAAACAAATTTAACATTTAAGAACTGTTTAGTAATTCAGTACGTGGCTAAACAAATAGCAAGGTTGAACTAATGAAACGCAACTAGACTAGAATGTAAGAAAGCAGAGATTGAGTCAGCTACTAAAGACACAAAATGTATAGAAGTTCCCACTAACAGATTTTTTCCATAAATTTCAGATAGATTATTTATTACGCACTATGTTCCAGAAGTCTATTTTCTTTCAGTTGTAAAAACTTTTATGGTGGACCATCTAAATGGAACACGGTGAAAAACTATTTATTTTCATTCGTACTATAAAATTTTACGACTTTTTAAGCATCATCTCCACTTCGGAACTACATTTCAGTGTCTCTTAGTTAGAGGTTTATTTGTCTTTTGACTTAGCAAGGATTTTAGTACATGTCAAATCTATTATGTCTCATTTAATTGCTCGTGTTTCTTTGAAAGTATCAACTGTGGTGGAGAAATTGGCTGTGAGAGATACGAGCTGTAAAAATTGGACATTTATGTCTGACATCTGTTTATTGACATGAAAATTGCCTTGCCAGATTAGTGCTCTGTAGTGTTTGTCCACTGAATTAATGAATTTAATGTTTTGCAAGTTGAAGAAATAAATACGGTTAAAACAGTGTCAAAAGACATATAGTGGCCTCCAACTGTCACGCCACATTATGATTTAAAATAAAAAGATGATCACGGAGTCCCTTATTTTTTTTTTCTTCTACTTTACTGAGGAAGATTCCTCAGTAAAGTAGAAGAAAAAAAATCATAAAAAATAATCAAGTGATTTCACTTGATTATTTTTTATGATAAGTCAAAGGTAGTTGAATTAGTAAATAACAACGTCAACTAACTCTTGGAGGCCAATGTATGAATTAAAACTTTAGTAAACAACAGAGAATATTAATTGGTCAGCATTCTTTTATTACAAACTTAATGTCATAAAGGAAAAACTACCTACCTACCACATTAAATACTGTCAATGTCAAAAGAGATAACATATTTATCGCTCACATCACACTATCTACTAGACTCACTGAAACCCACCATTTTGTCATTACAAATTATTGTCACGAATCCAAAAATAAAGTCATCATCCATGCCAAGATTAATAAATAAAATTAATATGAAACGCAAAATGAGTGGAAACACATATGAAGAGAGCTTTCTTGGTTGTCATAATAACATTAGTTGAATACAAAATGGCGGCGCAAGCGCAAGTCGCCAAGGTTGGGTAAGGACGTCACGAAGTCACTGATCACGATTTTCCCAATGTAATAGAAATTCAGAGGGCGTTCGATGACCATACGAGGGCTGGTAGGGCGGAAAAGTTTCGTACTAGACTTGAATGAAGAGTTAGAGTTTGTATTGCTTATAAAGGTATGTTTTGTTGTTGTGTTTAAGGAAAACACAGTGGGTAACAATTGTATAACAATGGTGTTATTACCTCACGTGATATTACCTACCTAATTGGATTGGCAAAATACCCATACTTACAAGACGTATCATATCATATCAATCATACAAACTGTATGATTTTTGTCCTATGAAAGATTTTGATATCTGTGTTAAGGTTAACACATACCTACATCATTATTATTTAACTTAACAGAACAATTATTTGTTTTATGTCTTTACTTTTACTTATTGTCTTCATTGTTCACGCCAACCATATAAAAATGTACCACCCAGTGACCAGCCCTACAAGGGCCAGAGGATGCTCAGGCGCAGTTGTCATCCGCCGTGTTGGCAGTACTGTTGCAAAAGGCGCCGACATCCGTCGCCCGCGTACGCCATTTGTATGCAATACGAAATCATATTATTGATTTGCCATGGAATCGTTTACGTGGGATCAAAGGTTTTTGAAGGAAACTTCGAGGCCTTTTGTTTAGATCTCTGTTAACATGGGATGGTTGTTAAGTTGGTGATTTACATGTTTTTGTGCCTGATATGCATGAACAAATTCATCAGATAAATCATCAATGGGTAAACCCATCATTCAAAAAGGATTCTGTCAATCCCGAATGTTGCAAGTGCATATGCCAAATAATAAAACTAAATTTCGAATAAGCAAAATACTTATATCTAATACCAATATATTATAAGATTTCGATAACATTCTTATGAAACATTATGTTTGTTTAGGTCCACACGAGAAAAAATACTCGCAGAATGTCATCACTGTACACAATTCTATTTGGTTTTCGATAGTGACGGAGAAAATATTTGAGTTCCAATAAAAAAGATAGAAGATAGAGATACCTGCATATTTGTTTTGAGATAAAAGATGAAATGACAAAATATGAGGGTCGATCTTTGAGTTTGCAAAAGTCTATGTAATTCGGAGCAATCTGTGCAAAAAGCCCAAGATAATATAAGATGTATAATAATTTGGTAATTATTAAAACACTTAAGTTTATTAAAGCAAGAGTTTGCCTGCAGGGCACGGGTGCCTACTTACCAACTACTACTACTACTGTATATGAGCATATAATTATGTACAGTATTAAAATAATAGTAAGAATATACTTTGATATAAGATTGATAAAATAAAAAGTAAACTTTCCAAATCCTCATTATTCAAATGGCAATGACTTAGTGACAGATTTGATACACATCTTATTTACCGCTCATAAAAATAATCCATTACATCCTCTCAGCCCTAAAAATCACGACAAATTAAACAAATTATCATCCCTCAATCAAATTGATGTACCAGGACATCATAACTACACAGGACGTTACATTAAATAGATCAGAACGACCAACATAAGACGACCTCCCACAGACGTACGCTGGACCGGCCAGACACAATGACGAAGATTCGAAAAGAGAGCAAAGGGCTCTAAATTAACTAGTTATTAAAGTAATTAGGCATCCGGTGCTTCTAATGAGAACCAAATGAGAGGGTTGGGGAGGGAACAATCGATTTGTGACCGTGAAGTAATAACCTTTTCCGTTGCTATATTAAATCTTCGTTGTTAACTTGTGATACAAAGTTGATGAAGTAGTAGATACACCACGTGGAAGCCACAATTTGGTTACAAACTATACCTTCACGAAGTTTTAAATAGCTAATGGCGTGACTGATAAAAAATTAACCGCAACCCAAGAAACAGTTATAAAAGCTGTACCTGCCAAAAAAGATATCATTATGAAACCATATTTAAATATCATTGGCGCAGCACTAACGATTGTACTCGATATCGATCAAGCCCTACGCATTGAGTTTGACAATATAATAGGTACTCGACATGGCGCCTTAAACCCACTTTGAATAATAAACGGACAAAAGAAATAATTTCCGACTGCCAAAAATAACGTGCTATAGGCCCTACAATTGATTTTGGTATACCAATTCGTATTCACACTACGAAGCGATTAGAATTTTAAATTCTTGGTATCCCATCCCAGATTTTTGTTAATACGAATGGATTTTGAATACCAAATTCATGGTTTTTGGCTTTAAGAAGCCCATATACATTCAGCACATGTGTTTTGGGTCCTATTGTTGGGCTTTAGATATAAGTAGTTAACATTTGTTACAACAGTATTCTTGCTTCCTACGATTATTTGGCAATTGTTGTTTAATGGTATGGGCGCTTGAATAATAATTGCTAAAGTAAAATATGAAAAGGAAGTAGACGGACATCCTTTACCGGATTTCTTACTAACCCTGCATTAATATTCAACTTTATACCCTGGAAACAATGCCTCATGTTAGACGTTTTTAAATTCAACCGTCTATATAATATTCATGTCATAATAATTTATATGGTTATTAGAAATTATAATTATATTATGACAAAATTGTTAAAAGCTCAGCTTTCAAAATGTTCAGCAATAATATAATAAAAAACTCACCTAAAACAATATCTCTGGCTGTAACAAGACACGCCGTTGCCAGGAAGAACGTGATGGCGATCGGCATTTCGCGCCAAAACGCAATGGCGGCGAACGTCATGTTTCACCGACAAACTCAACTCCTCTTATTGGGATCCATTAGTTTCTGAAACAAAGGAAAGAAAATCATTATTAAAAACATATTTTTGACAATAGATCTTGGGTACAACTAAAAGTAATATGTTCCTAACAATATCATAATATTCTAACAACTTGAGCATAGAAAATAAACTGTTCATTAACTGTTTATTGGTTAAGTAAACAGTTAATGAACAGTTTATTTTGATGAGGATCGACGCAATATCTAACACATTTATAACTATGAGGATCCTTTTGGATGATATAATAATAATCCTTCAGGTTATTGCTTTGTATGGTGAAGCTTCACTCAACACTTTTAGTTTTTAAAAGCCAGCTTTAGTATACATAGTTAAAGACGACGAATTAACTTACGATATTTAGAATGGCAAAGGAGAGTATTTAACAATGCCAGTGTCTAAAACACGCTAGACAAATCTACAACAAACATTCCTTCGCCAATGCTAAAAAACAATAGCCAATTTTAAACCTAGCCATATTTGTTGGCTATACGCATATTGAAGGAACATCTGTAACCCTAAAAATAGCCTTTCTAACATTCATCGACACTAACATGCAATACGTAGCGCACATTGGTTGCGAAGCTCTAACCTCTAAAATACAGGGTGCGTAAAACTAATAAATGTCAAAAGGTTCAGAAATGGAGCGGTAAGTGTAGTGCTTACAGAAGTACTTGAAGTTTATGTAACTTAAAATATACGGAGTATTGAGGAGAGGAGAAGGTGCGTAGCAATAATGTTTAGTAGACAACTGGTGCCTGAGTGTCTTAGGAGAGACGACAGATGCTATATCTCGTTGCCAAAGACATAATTTTACTCGCGATTTCGTTTTATGATTTACAAGATCATAGAGCTAGGTATGCCAGAAAATTAATGCTCCTTGTTGCTTACTCGAGTGCATGTAAATAAGACCACTCTGAATACCAAGAAATAATTACATCAAGTGCGGTAGAGCAGTGGTGGCCAAGTGGTAACGGCCGCGACTTACGAGTTGTAGGTCGTAGGTTCGAACCCAGACAGGCGCTTTACTTTGTGTAAATTATTTCATCACCACTGCTCTCAAAACGGTGAAGGAAAACATCGTGAGGAAACCGGCATGTCCTAGAACCAAAAAATTCGAAGACATGTGACATCTACCAACCCGCACTGGGCCCGCGTGGTGGATTACGGCCCACTCCCTCTCACCGAGAGGAGGCCTGTGTCCCAGCAGTGGGAACATTATAGGCTGATTATGGCTATGGCGGTACAAAAAAGCCATTGAATATATGTCAACAAAATATTTCATAACGTTTCCACATTTCCTTTGAATCCCGGAAAGAAAAACACTTCAGATGATTTCAGACGAAAATAGAATTCACCAGCAATATTAAGTCATTTCACATCCCGCGATTCGATTTTATGAAAAAGAAGGCGCATTAATCAATCAACATAGTCCAACAGTCTACTGCTGATGATAATCCCTGCCAACTTACACCATACACTGTTTAACCAGCAATAAATTACCCAAATTGCCTTGAATAAAAACAAGCCAACATTCAGGAACATTTCTTACATCAATACCTATACATATGAGGATGAGTCAAAAACAAGCTGTTTAACACAAAATTTACGAGGTCACACTGAATTAATTAAGAAGCTGAAATATTAGGTTGTTGTCAATGACGCTCTGATCGAGGGCAATGCAAATGTCTGGACAATGTGTATTTGGACAGATTTCTGGGATCCGAGGAGGAAACTAACAGAAAGGTGTTAATAAACACAGAATGCAATATGTTGATGTCAAAATAAAAGTCAGTTTTGAAATAGATCAGGATAAAGATAATGCTGTAGCAATGAAGGCACTGGGTGTTGAAAGTGTTCAATATGATCTAGCTAACCATGATCAAGAAATATGATGGACTTGCGAAACCATTCGTGAAGTTACTGACAGTGTGCGAAATGGAAGATAGAACTCTTTTAGGTTTAAGTTCTTTAAAAGACTCAATATTATCAGCATAAGAAAGCAAATATTTTTCTCCATTCTCTCACACACATTATTTATCTTCCAGGTCTTCTTGGACGGAACCCATATCGTCGTTTAACAACATTTTTATATATATAATTATAACTTTCGTTGCAGTACACGGCACCGGTCGTTGGCACGGTATAAATTTAAACATTAAATAAACAAGCATATAAAATAACTCAGGTTTGATTCACTGCCGCACCGCTTTTAGGAAAGGGGTGAAGTTTTTATTTTGTGTTAATATAACTTTATATTCAATCTTCATATCGCCTTTCGTTTTATCTAGTGGGGTGGAAATTGTATCTGATTGAGATATAGTCCCAGATTAATGTAAAAGTTCTATAAATATATCCTCGAGTTCAAAATTAGTTATAAGTTCATTATCCTTATTTTCTTATTGCATTGTCATAATTTTCATTATGTCTCGTTCGTCGTTCCTTATCAAGTTTCAGAGTTGGTTACTTCTAGTGGTGAGTCTGTTGCGCGTAATATCTGCTTTATATTAAACGCAACGTATCTAAAGTACTCAATCTCATTAATAAAGTCAAAACTTGCAAAAAATTTAGGAATTTTAGACAGATTGAGACTGAGATTAGAATGCGAACGTTATTATAAAATAATACGAGATTTGTTTCTCTGGAGTATTATAGACAATACATTTCAATACCAGGAAGTCTAGTATTTTTTGTAATAAGAAAAGCAAAATTTAATTTCGTCTTCGAAAAAATTACAAAACTTAAAGGGAAACAAACAATAGATGAATACTCAAATAAGGCACGAAGCCAAGTGTGTAGTATATATTTTTGAGAAGTATATTATGGAGAAGAGTAGGTCAGGTCCACCGAAGACTAAACAAATATCAGAACATCTGCACTTTATGATGTTTTCCAGTCTGACGATGTCATTTGGGTAACCGTTTTCGTTAAAGGTTTTTTATAAGTAGTGTCCACTGCCTTGTTTTATAAAATAATTTAAGAATAGCTCAGTTAGATGTTAGAATTTGAGTTCAAAAGACGTTGTTCATTAATTGTTGTTGTTCATTGTTGTTTGTTTTAGTTTTCAGTATTCAAAACATATTATAAGAATAGGATTCGTACGGGCAACTATGACGAACTTTCATACAGTTTTTATCCCCCATGTAACCTCCTTAGGGGATGAATTAAAAAAAAAAACCTTTTTAGTGATCACTTTCGTCATATATTTTAAGAAACTTTTGTGCACACATGCTTCCAGACAGCGGTTTAGGCCGAGCGTCGTCAGTAAATTAATTTAAGATTTTTATGCGAATTGCGATATTTGTGCATACAAAATATGTATCTCAAACTAATAAATATCCAAAAATATTATTCTGTTCCATGGAAAAATATAACTAATTAGGTGTCTGTCGTCACCAGTTATCAGCCAAATATTTTTACTAAAACTTATGTTTTTAATTTACCTAAAATTAATTCCACACATACGCGTAAACATAAACTTTTAACGAGCAAATTATAAACAAAAATAGTACCGTATATTTTCCCTTCAATTTTCAACATACACTAGTTTTTAAAGCTCTGTTTTATGTTAGCTTTCATAGCATCGTATAACACGTGCCGAAGCCCCGTATATCATAGTACGAAGGGGTTAACCCGACAATATAATTATTTTAAATATGGATACACCATCAGCTTTTTTAGTGTTAAATCCTTTTTATAAGCCCCTCGTTCTAAATCGGTTTTCAACAATCCTTTTTTGAATGATTTATTTATTTCGAAGGGTGAAGGACTGGAGCGCGTAATTGTTTTGCTATTAATAACTTGGTAGACTAAATTGTTGAGATGCTTTTTTGTTTTTTTTTTTTGTTACGGGTGAATGAACGGCTGTTTGGGTTTGTCATAGAGCTCTGATTTATGGGTGATTCTACATTCTGCCGATGATGTTTTGGCAATCGAAGCTAAATGTCTGGTGTGATCTATCTCTCTAGATAGATAGAATACTCTTTGAGGGGCTTGTGGCTAAAACCGCACGGGTCGATCGATCAGGTTAAGCTACGCTTGCCGCGGTTGGTCCGTGGATGGGTGACCATCTTCACATACCAAGACCCCTCCGTGCCTCGGAAAGCACGTTAAGCCGTTGGCCCCGTGGATCTTTGACAGTCCTTACGAGTCGTCAGCAGCCCGAAAGTCTGACAACCAGTGATACCGAGGGGTATTGTATTACCCAGTAACTGGGTTGTGGAGGACAGATAGGCAGTCGTTCCATGTAAAATACTGGTATTCAGCTGCATTCGGTTAGACTGGAAACCAACCCCAACAAAGTTAGGAAAAGGCTATGTAGATGATGATGACTCTTCATTATGTACACCATAAAAATTACCAGATATAAATGTTGAAATGTCACTTATGGTGACACAATGGGCAGTCTTATCCTACCTTCCATTTTTCTTAACCGATCTAGATTCATTATAAAGATTTCTGTGCCTAACTACAATGATGTCTGGGAAACATTTTATGCTTAGGTAATTTAGGTTTACAGGGGCCAGGGAAACATTTTATGCTTAGGTAATTTAGGTATACAGGGGCCCGGGAAACATTTTATGCTTAGGTAATTTAGGCATACAGGGGCCCGGGAAACATTTTATGCTTAGGTAATTTATGTATACACGGGCCCGGGACACATTTTATGCTTAGGTATACAGAGTTATTAGTAAAACATTAACAACCTCTTAATAGGTCATTGTACTCATCATTATGAACAACTTTTACTTTTTTTTTTAATAAAAAAAAAACTTTTACTATGTGACCGAACCTAAAATCGCGAAAAAAAATCAGCTGTTCCCTACATTTATGTTCGTATAGCTCGTCAAAATGTAGGGAACAGCTGTTTTTTTTTCGCAATTTCATGTTTGGTCCCATAGTAAAAGTTGTTCATAATGATGAGTACAATGACCTTGTTTTACCAATAACCCTGTATAGTACCAGAATTTAGCATTACCTAAATGGGGTGCACAAAAATAAAGTACCATCTAATAAGTATTGGACGGGTAATGTAAATAAATCCAGTTACCATAAGAAATCACAGATTATAATTAAAAAAAAAACGCAATTGCACTAAACAAAATAATTAAAAACTTAATCTCTACTTATAGACCTAGATTTAATAATAAAACAATACAACAGATAATTGTACAGCAGTTTATTTACAATGTTAGAGAGAAAGAGAGAAAAAACGTAGATGTGTGTTCATAAAATAAATAATTACATAATGCTAGCGCCAGATGTCGCGGGCGGCGGTTTTTTTTAAATTCATGTTTGTAAACATAGCTTTATGAGTTCGTATAGGGTGATGCGTTATTATTTGGGTTATTAGAGACAATAATAATTATTATATTGATTTATTATTAAGTTTTGTTTAGACAAATATGCCTAGCCTTTTCCCAACTATATTGGGGTCAGCTTCCAGTCTAATCAGATGCAGCTTATTACCAGTATTTTACATGGAGTGCCTATCTGACCTCCACAACCAAGTTAGTGGGGTATCACGATATCCCTTGGTAAGACTGGTTGTCAGACTTTTGGGCTTCCGAGTAACCGTAGCGACTGTCAAAGACCTACAATTAATGATAGCCGAGACCAACAGTTTTGATGCGATTATTTCATTTCATTTCAATTCAGATAAAATTATTTCAGATAAAAATATTAAAAAAAACACGCGAATTGCAGGATGTCTTTAGTAGAAGAAAATAAACATTTAGTTGGAAATTTACTCATTCATAATTTGTGCTTATAAGAGAGAAGACTGCAGGGAATGGAGGGACCCGTGGCTAAATAATAACAACCGCACAGGTCGATCGATCAGGTTAAGCTACGCTTGCCGCGGTTGGTCTGTGGATGGGTGACCATCTTTACATACCGTGACCCCTCCGTGCTTCGGAAGGCACGTTAAGCCGTTGATCCCGGCTGTCATTCGCGGATCTTTGACAGTCGTTACGGGTAGTCAGAAGCCCGAAAGTCTGACAACCAGTCTTACCAAGGGGTATCGTATTACCCAGTAACTGGGTTGTGGAAGTCAGATAGGCAGTCGTTCCATGTAAAATACTGGTATTCAGCTGCATCCGGTTAGACTGCCGACCCCAACATAGTTGGGAAAAGGCTAAGCAGATGATGATAACGAGGTAAGACTGCACTCATGCTAAAACTAAACAAAAGATGCACAAAATTCCTTGCAAATCAAGTCCCAACTACATACAAACCTCATTACTATGTACAATACACAGTTAATCTGCTTATACACAACCCCGCTAATTAACCCAGTGAATACATATTCTATTAATTATGCATGTACAAACAATCACATTAAATCTCACCACACAACACATTAACTGTTAATAAACAAATAGTGCTAATTGTGTACGTACGTCTACGCACGAAACCGCACGGAATCGTAGTGTTATTCAGCGGGATTGTCCGAAAGGGTTACCGCTGGCCCGGAACATAAAGGGCTAAGGAAGGAACACGGGTGGGTTTTAGTCAGTAAGAGTCTGACACTCCCTTCCGCTCCACCCAGAGCGGGACGGGTCATTTGATGATTTACCATACACAAAAAAAAAGTAGTGTTATTTTTATTGCTGAATGGGCCCGCTCCTGACCTCGATCACGCCTGATGGAAAGCGATGGATGAAGTCTATGATGGAACGAGCGTGCCCAGAAGATTTTACATGGAGCGACTGCCTATCTGACCTCCACAACCCAGTTACTGGGTAATACGATACCCCTTGGTAACACTGGTGTTCAGACTTTCGGGCTTCTGACGACCCGTAACGAGTGTCAAAGATTCACGAATACCAAGGGGGACGGTTTAACGTGCTCTCCGAGACACGGAGGGGTCTTGGTATGTAAAGAAGGTCACCCATCCACTGGCTAACCGCGGCAAGCGTAGCTTAAGTCAGGCGTAGTTATTACTTATCCACAAGCCCCTCCTGGTATAAACAATGAAAACCTAAAACAAATGAAGTTTGATCATATAAGGGCTGTTTTTCCATCGCCAGATAACTTCTTTTTGTTTTTGTATGAAAGAACTGTCAAAATTTCAAAATGATTCCTCGAATAACTTACTAGATGATTGAAAAATCAGCCCTAAAAGGAGTAAAACTTTCTAAGATAGATTAAATTCTTGCAATGTTTCAATCCGTTCCATTGTTTGCAACGTTTTAAGAAAAATTACAATTTTTTGTTTTAAATTCTGTAGGTACTGGGTAGAAACTATAAATGGGTGTGTAGTTGAAACCGCCCTATTTTTTTTGCTTTTTTTGATGAAATATAAGATTTTTTTATACCGACTATTAGTTAATTTAACCAACTTAGGGCTGGTTTTACCAAAGTCAGATAATTTTTATTTGTGGAATAAAATTGACATCTGACAGTTCTAATATGAAAAAAACTGTCAAAAATTCAAAATTTAGACTTATTATTAAAGTTTGGTGGATTGCGGCCTTATTAGTATTCCATAGTGGGCCTTTTAGGATAATATTTTATGTTGCCACTATAGTATTAGAGCACAAACCGCAGAACAGTGATAATTGACGGATGAGCCAGCGAAACAACACTACAATAACACACAACGCACTATATAAATAAAATGTCGTGTGAACTAAAGCAGGCATACAATGATCAAAATAGACTATGAATCAAACACTAGGTACTTATTAATTTACAGTTGCGTGACAGGATCTTTACTAATTGCAATAATCTCTAGAACTACCAGTCGGATTTGAAAAATCCTTTTTGCATTTGATAGCCCCATTCTTGAGGAGGGTTATAAAAACAAAAAAAAATCAGAAAGAACGCGAAAACGAAGTAATATCGCGGACAGGCAATGCGATGAGACGCGGTGGTTCGGGACCCGAAATTTCACGCGGACGAAGTCACGGGCTGAAGCTAGTCGTTAAATATTTCTACTAAATCAATTACCTATTTAAAATTATACTTTTATAAGGGCTGATTTTGCAATCATCTGATAACTTTATTTGAGGAATAATTTTGACAGTTACCTATTTCATACAAAAACTGTCAAACGTCAATTTTATTCCTCGAATAAAAGTTATCCCACCAAAAACATTTTCATGTAAAATGTTGCCAAGACGAGACCACATATGGCTCGCACTGTCAAAAAGTTATCAGATCTTATGTAGAGCCAAGCTTCTGACTCTACACGCCCTAACTTCACAAACTTTACACCTTAGTCAAAATAAGAGGCTTGAACGTTTCGTTACTACAAGAACGACAACAAAAACAACACGTACGACGACGACGTACGTTTTTTGTATAACAGAAAAGTAATGAACATTGAATACATTTTTCACCTTACGCCCATGTGATGGTAGCGAAACGGAAAAGTCATCATTTATATTCTAGTAAACAACTTACCTTCAATATTATTTTTATGGGAAAATGCTTATTAGTTACTAATTGTCGTTAATCAACATCACCACTACCACCCACAACATTCCAAATCAAATTCGCATGTTCTACCAACCGCCATTGTTAATTCTAAATCGCGTTCGTATTTTAAAACATCCTGTGTGAGGAAGCTCGCACGTGCTGCGTAAACTTCCTGCGTTCACCTTTGTGCGCGGCGACATGGCAGAGATGCAGAAATAATCGATCGCACTTGACGATTGGGGCCTATTTGGCCGTTGTTTAAATATTTTTTAGTTGATGAAGATGGTTATGTTCAAATCAAATCAAATCAAAAATGTTTATTTGTTAGAATATGGTAAAATATGTAGATGTTACAATATTGGTTCCAGCATATCCTGCCATACTATGGCGTACAAATATTCCTATAAAAAAAAGTCACATCATATATTTCTAGCCTATTAATAATGATTAAAATAAAATATGAATCTTAGAATAATAGTAATAGTCAATGAATAAAGATTTAAATTGTTTAAGATTTATTATTTATTAATAAATTGTATTGTTGTAATAATAATAATGAATTATGTAAGTAAATGTTGCATGTGGTAGAATAAAGGCTATTTTAATTTTATTGTGTTATTAACGACTTATCCTCTAAATATTCTTGAACACTGTAATAATTTTTTCCTAATAACAGTCTGAACAATGACCTTTTGAAAAACGGCATGTTGTAGCGGTTTGTTGTAGCTGCAGGTGGTCATTTAGGAGTAATAATTGTGTTTGGGTAAATAAAGAGTTAAACTGAAGCTTTTTAAGAGAATGGTTATACATTTTTGAGAAAGCAAGCTATAGAGCTGTTACGGCCATAAGACCCGTTTCATCAGCTCCTGAAAAGTTTCGGTTATTTCCTCAGACAGTCAATTGTATGGTTATTAGTTTTTTTTTTAATTATCGTTTCGATAGAGGCACTATCTCAGGACCCAGAAACATGTCATGAGTATTTTCAAATCCTTTAGGTAGAGAAAATTACACCTCAAAAACATCTTTCATCAACTTTAAATGGGTACCTAACCTACCTATTTATTTTCACAAAAAGGTTCAAATAAAGATTTAAACCAGTTTGTTTACCTTGTGTTCAAAGGTTCTTGAAACAGAAACTTTAAAAATCAGTATCCCGAGACATGATAACATGCTCCTACACTCGAAAGCTCGAACATTCTAAGTTAAAAACTTAAAAGAGCCATAAAAGCTGTTGGTCGTACAGTTAATAAACTCTGTACATTAACCATGGGCTATGGGCTACATGGGGTGCGAGTGCGGGGCTATTTATAGCCTATGGCACCAGGTAACCCCTGCACCAACACGGTTCTAAGGATCAACAACTGAAATTACAATTTTCGGTATTGGGAGGTGTGAGATTTTAGAATAATCGTTCATTTCATTTTCTGTATATAATACAAGACAGAATATAGAATAGAAAACTTTTATTTCAGACACGATTCCATAGGGTTAATAAAAAAATTTATTAACTTCTAGTATGTAGGTTACAGACACAGATTAACATGTAAAATTCAGCGTGAATCCTCTGTTCACGCTGAATTTTTCGTGGATTGGGTTATAGAGGAGCTTATGAATAAAGTATTTTACCAGAATTTTACATAGATATGTATAAAAATTTCGACTATTCTATGGTTACTTTAATTTTTAATCTATCGTAACATAAAAAGTGTTACATTTTTGTTGTGAAAGTGACAGCGACTTCCGAAATTAAAGTTATTTTTCACTTTGTAGTATTTTTTGGAAGTCTTTTTTTTTTTGTAAAAATGTTTTTTGCTTTTTCTTGTAAGTAATAAGGGATGAGGCTATTGCCATCAACCGGGTACAAATCCAGACTGCGGGCTGCTTTTAAGAAACTCCTAATGGAAAACCCAATAACACTTTGTCTGACCTGGGAATCGTACCCAGGACCTCATGCTCAGCAGTAGCATAATCAGCCTATAATGTTCCCACTGCTGGGACACAGGCCTCCTCTCTGTGAGAGGGAGTGGGCCATAATCCACCACGCGGGCCCAGTGCGGGTTGGTAGATGTCACATGTCTTCGAATTTTTGGTTCTAGGACATGCCGGTTTCCTCACGATGTTTTCCTTTACCGTTTTGAGCAGCAGCCGCGCTTGCAACCAATGTACCAACGAGGTAATCCCTACGTACCTACCTTACCTTACCTACTAATTAATTTCTTTATTTTTAATAGGTACCATTAACATCTTGTTAATATAAAATTCAAAGTCCTAACTGACTGATATATTATCACCGCACAGCCTAAACCGCTGGTCCTAGAGACATGAAATTTGGAGGGTGTGTTCTATGTGACGAGTAGATATCCACTAAGAAAGGGTTTTTCGAAATTGGTGAATGGGGAGAGGCTGAAATTTCACGCGGACGAAGTCGTGGGCACGCGCAGAAGTTAGTCAACATATATAGCTTCGGAATCAGTTCATAGATATCATTCCTGTTACAAGTGTTTTAAGAAGCAGTAAGTTATCTCAAACTAGTAGAGATACAGAATGGAGTGCCACTTCGGTTTCAAGTGCAATCCTTTTATTTATTTTTAGAACTGCTCCAAGGTAGAAGGTTACGAACGAAAATAAAACTGTATTGGTTTTTAGACGATGTTTAAGTCTGTGTCTGTCTGTTTAAAAAATAATAAGGAATTTTAATTTAATCATTATCAGTTAATTGCAATAGGTATTGTTACAGTGTTCGTCTTAAAGTCAGTAATGTCGGACATGGTATTCAGCTCTGTGACCCAAAGGGAGAAGAAGACCCAAAACTCGCAGTCAAAGTGACCTCTGCGCTCCCACCAACGACGCCGTGGAAGTGGCGAAGTTTTGGGCCAACAAGATCTGAGAAAAGTCTTGCCAGCGACACGAAGAAGAAGATTTCGTGAAAGCATGAAAGAAAGAAAATAAGTACATTTATTTAGCACAGACTAAAAGACACACAATACACCAGATAGTCAGACAAGTCGTACATCAGATAAAAACAAAAATAAAGACAAAAATAAAAAGTGCAAAGTCCGAAGTAAGAAATTAACAGGCTGCGCCAAAAAGGCCCGATCAGCAAAAATGCGAGACAACTAGTGCCTGACGCTGGTTTTCAACTGGACCTGGAACATGAGGAACACTTATAATGTGTTCCTATATTGAGATGTGATATCACAACAGATCTGGTCTGGTTATCAAACAGTACGTTCACACTATAGGTCAAATTCATACGATCAACGTTATTTTGGGATTTTGTATACCTTATGCTGCGTTTGGTTGTGCCAGTTGGTCGAGTGGTGAAAGAGTGTATAAAATAATTTAGTTGCTGACTTTTTGTACTTTAAAGAATTATTTTTTGCTGTCGTATCTACATTAACTTAATAGTACACACGACGACATATTAAGCTATACATTTCCAATATAAGCTGACTTCTCATTGTATGAAAAGCTAATGCAATGCGGGGTCAGCTATACCTGGAAATTTATAAATTGATGTGTCGTCGTGTGTACAGTCAACAGCAAAAGTAGATGATCAAAATCAGAAATTCAATGCTAATGAACGGAGTTCGCGTCAGAACTGTGTGGTGTCGAAGTACTACTACTTAGAATACTTACTACGTAGAATACTTTTGAATCACTTCGACGCCACACAGTTCTGACGCGAACTCCGTTAATTAGTATTGAATTTCTGACTTTGATCATCTACTATTGCTGTTGACTGTACCTTAAACTTCAGTAAAGTGCTAATTGTTGACTTTACCTAACGCGCAGTTTTACTAAGTTGACCCGTAAGTCTGTGTTCATACACTCACGAAATTAATTAATTATCAGCCATTTCTGTCCCACTGCAGGGCAAAGGCCTCCCTTCCCTCCTTACACTCACGAAATAAAAACTTATAAACATTTGACGTGCTCAATATTCCCGCACCCTAATTGCGTAACACACTATCAATCGGAATCCGAATCATTTTGAAGCAAATTGCTAATCCATTGTTTTGTAAGTTCGAAACATTTGTCTGCTCAACACGTAAATAACGCAATGAATGTTGTTGAATTGTCAAAATGGAACCGATTCCGATTGATAATGTGTTACGCAATTGCCCCGCCGGTTGAACTAAAACAAAAAAATTAACAGTCCATTTTGATAAACCTACTTTCAACAGGAACAAACAAACCGAGAGCGCACCCATTACCTATAAACTTCAAAACACATCATAATCTAAACACTAAAACTTACCAGGAAACACTAATATCCGTTTCCGCAAAGTTCATCAAATCGACCCACTTTCTCAACCGTAAATCATACCTAACAATAATAGGAGAGTGGATCACTAATCTTTTACCGAAAACCTACTCGCTTATAAACTCGACGGGTAATCTAAACAGGTCATGGGATTCAACGGGTGCTGTTTTGTATCTGTCTGTACGTTCTGCAAAATTGTTGGTGTAAGTAAGTTGTGCGCAGGAGTTATGGGCTGACAATGGGCTCGTGTAAGTACTTGAAGGGCTTGAGTTTCTAAGGCAGGTGGTTCGTTATACTTCGGTAGGTTGATCGTGGTGGTTTTGTTTTGGAAAAGGAGTAATAGGAGTAATTTTATCGAAATCCGTTCAGTGGTTTAGGCATGAAAAGGTAACATACAGACAGACAGTTACTTTCGAATTTATAATATTAGTATGGATGGTGCTTCTCACTGTGTCGGTCGACGCGAAAAAAGCGACGGCAAAAGCTATTTTTAATAATAAAAGTCCTACTTCCCAGTGGAAATTTATAACTGCAAATGCTACAAAGAAAAAAAAACAATAAAGTTAAAAAAAAACAATCTCCGTTGCCCACATAAATATCACAAACAAAGAATTCACCACGCCCTTATATCGCCATTAAAAACAAAATATTCCCACATTATATAAACTGCAACACAAAACATTCACTAAATATTCCATTGAATAATAATCATTTATATGAAAAAACTTCCGCATTACGTTAAATAAGTGTATGTCCCGGGTTCGAACTCCCGACCTTGGCGACCGGTCCTCCCCTATGTCCATTGTCCGTCTCTACAATTTGTAAATCATCGATAAGGAGCCTGAGATTTTGTAGGGAGGGGACGGTGTCGATAATTTTGTGCGGGATTAAAAGATTAGATATGGTAATTTTTGTTAATTTATGTGGAATTTAAATTACTTTTTGCGATACCAAATGTTGGTCAGTAGGTTTCTACCTATAATGAATATACAGTTTATAAAAAACTGGCCAAGTGCGAGTCGGACTCGCACACGAAGGGTTAAATAACAATTAATTTAATTTAATTTCCGTACGACAAGGGATAAACGCCGAAAAAACACGTTTGTTGTATGGGAGCCCCCCTTAATTATTTATTTTATTCTGTTTTTAGTATTTGTTATTATAGCGGCAACAGAAATACATAATCTGCGAAAATTTAAACTGTCTAGCTATCACGATTCATGTAGCGGCAACAGAAATACATCATCTGCGAAAATTTAAACTGTCTAGCTATCACGATTCATGAGATACAGCCTGGTGCCAGACGGACAGACGGACAGTGGAGTCTTAGCAATAGGGTCCCTTTTTTACCCTTTGGGTACGGAACCCAAAAAGCTCTCAGAGTATCAAATGTGATGTGTTAAAGGATTCAATGAAATAAATAAATAATATGAAGTAAACGGGTAAGTCCATACATTTGTAATACAACTAGCAATAAAATTAATTATAATTTCTAATCAACGCTATAAAACATTTATTAGCCACATCGTTAATTGCTACAAAACACACTACATATTATTTACAATCAACATTTCAATCACGTATATAAACTTAATCCGTTTATCGATAACAATCGACAGAGTCGCAACACTAGCTTGCGCCCGCGCAGAAAATCGTTATTCAATTGGGCGAGCCGCTACTACAGGCCATAACTGTTGCTACTATCAAATACGTGGTTTGAATTACACGACGGTCATCAAATCAACATTGATCACTGTTGTGGCTTTTGAATTTTCGCTTGACCACACAATATACTGAAAATGTTGTTTGGAATGTTTTTAAGACGACTAATAAGCCAAATTTATTGCTACAGAAATTCTTCGTTGGGAGTAGGTACTGTAAATCGTAAAGGTGCGGTCAATGAAAGGCGTATTTATATTAGTATTTGACAATTATTTATATCATACGTATTTTACATCAAAACGCGCTCTGTCAACATCCAAGCTGATCCTACCAATTTTTCCATCCTTCTAAATGTGAAAATATGAAATAGTGTTTATCTCAGTATATACTGAGATAAACACTATTCATATTTAGAAGGATATAAATATGCCATCAACCTATTAAATATTCGAGGAGGTCGTTTGTCAAAGCCGTAAACTACTTTAAGTCATCACATCACGCCAGCGTTTCCTAGGCCTCCCTCGGCGAAGAGGTCTGTCTTTCGGAACCCACTACGAGACCAATCTGTGCCATCATAATTATATCATGTATCCTTCTTCTTCTTCGTGTCGCTGGCACGACTGTATTTTAAATCTTGTTTTCTCAAAACTTAGCGACTTTCACGGCGTTGTCGGTGGCAGCACAGAGGTCACTTTGACTGCATGTTTTGGGACACAGAGGGCAGGATAGGAGGTAGAGCATGGTTTGTGACATACTCGTAGCTCCGCAATCATCATGTATCTTTTCACCATTTTCCACCTCTTTGATAGCCGTTATTAGCACGCACTTCGCCTCTATATGACAGGGGGCGATATCTAGGCTATATACGTGGCTATAAGGACACTGTCAGTGACTAACTTAGAGTGTCCAAACAAATCATATCAACATGTCTGCCAAACCATTCTTGGATTATAATATGCAGATTATGACGGTTATAAGTAGACCCGTACTAAAATTTAAACCAGTGTTTGTAGTACAAATAACTGTTATTTTTAGCTTATGAGTAGTCAAATCATTTACAGTAACTGTTGTTGTTATTCAATGGTTTAGTTAGGTTCTCAGTATTTTACGGCTTTGCTTTAGAACTGTGGGTGGTAAATTTCTTTGAAAGGCTTGTAGAAGTTCCTACTTTTTTCATACATACATACATGAACTTGCGTCTTCTTCCTTTGGGAAAAGGCAGGAACTACAGGACGCCACCTGCTACAATCAACTCAGCCTATCGCAGTCCACTGCTGGAAATAGGCCTCTCCAAGGCTGCGCCACAACACCCTGTCCTCCGCCTTCCGCATCCAGTCTGTCCCCGCCATCTTCTTTAGATCGTTGGTCCATCTAGCTGGGGGGCGTCCAGATACGCGGTCTCCACTCCAGGACTCGTCTGCTCCACCGGTCATCGGTCCTTCGACAAACATGGCCAGCCCACTGCCACCAGCTACAAATTCTTACATACTCCTTTTGCTTCGTCTACGTTAGATCTTATATAGCGTTTCCACTCACATCTGCCTTGTTATTCCTTGTTGTTAGTTGCCTGTTATTCATTCTCTCAACATGTCCAAACCATCTAAACATACTGTTTTAAATTTTTGTCACTACATCTTTCACCAAGTTTTATAATTTTTACTAGCTTCTGCACGCAATTTCGTTCACGTTTTTGGCCCCCCAACGCGTCGCATCACCTTGCCGCGCTAAGACTTCGTTTATGCTTCGCGTTCTTTCTGACTTTTTTGTCTCCGCTCCTAAGAGTGATAGCGTGATGTAAAATAACCACTAGCCTTTCCCAAGAATTGGGCTATCAAATGCGGAAGAATTTTTCAAATCTGACCGGTAGTTCCAGAGATTAGGGCTTTCAAACAAACAAACAAAAAAACTCATCAACTTTATTATTAGTAAGATTTATTATTACTTAGTATAGATTCTTAAATGTTCCACTCTAAATGTAAATCAGCTTGATAAAATATATTTTATATTAGTTTCGGTAGGATAGGAGGTAATTTTTTGTTGGTTTTGAAATTAAATCTTTTTTATTACTTATTTGATAGCTAAGCTAGTACGAGTTCAAAAAGTCTACCAACAATAATGAAAACCCATATAATAAATCTAACAGAGTCGTTGTAGGCAATAAATGTCCAAGAATGATAAAACATTGGATTCTAAAGAGTTGTTTTATGGTTTAAATATCGTTATTTAATTTTAATCTGGTTAACATGTAATTTAATTTAATTTCATGTTAATTATATAGTCCAAAATACCATAACTGATTAAAATAAAACCACCTACAACTATTTGTATCCTATAAAGATAAAGAAATAATGCTACTGTAGACAGGCGCGACGCGACGGTGCGACGCGATTCTGGTAGAGCAATTTCCATGAAGATTTCATAAAAATGGCTCCACTGGCGTCGCGTCGCGCCTGTCTTCAGGAGCCTATATTTTAACCAGAGAGACATGGTTTCTAACATTAAAACATAATAAACCATTACTACTTACTATATCTATAATCATATGGGTGATTAGCATTAAGTAAGTACTTAGATTCATCATCTCGGCTAATAAAATTATAAATAAATTGAAGTTAACGCCGAATACGACGAAATGTACACGGGGACTACCATGCAATCAAAATATTAATAGGATTGGCTATGACCAACAAATTCAATTAATTTACATGGCGACCTGTAGATATGTATTAAAATGTTCATGGATTCTGCGAAAATCCAATCATTTTACCACATCATATTATAAAAAGCGGTAAGTAGGTATCTATTTTAAATTTACATAACATACCATTACGCCAGTAATCACCGAAATTTTCAGAGGTGCCTATAGAACACCCATTTTTCTCCAGTTATGTTTAAGACCTATGTTATAGGGGGCAAGCCTATTGGTATCAACCTGGCACGAATCAAGACTCCGAGCTGCTACTGAGAAACTCATAATCTGCCTAGACTTTACCCAACTATGTTGGGGTCGGCTTCCAGTCTAACCGGATGCAGCTGAATACCAGTATTTTACATGGAGCAACTGCCTATCTGACCTCCACAACCCAGTTACTTGGTAATACGATACCCCTTGGTAAGACTGGTTATCAGATTTTCGCGCTTCTGAAGACTCGTAACGACTATCAAAGATCCACGAATGACAGCCGGGACCAACGGCTTAACGTGCTTTCCGAGGCACGCAGGGGTCTTGGTATGTAAAGATGGTCACCCATCCACGAACCAACCCCGGCAAGCGCCTAACCTGATTATCGGGCCGTGCGACTGTTCTGATGGAAAAATCTAAGAACATCTTGCCTGACCTAGGAATCGAACCCTCATGCTCAGCAGTAGTGCTTGCGACTAGACCAACGAGGCAATCAAAATTTATTTGTAAGTATCGATAGTTTCTTGAACTGCTAAAACTCAACTATTCAAGTATTACACACATAAAAGCACCATTTTGTAAAGAGTATATTAAAAACCCAATCACAGATATAGTTCACAACGAGAAGCGGCCAAAGCACTTTGCATCTTTCTCATAGAATCAGCAAACGCATCTACATTACAAAACAGTATAGTAAATTGTTTTGCATCTTTCTTAGAAACCGTACCTATCGATATGAGAGTTTGAAAAGCTATAAGCTTTTATATCGATGGAAAATTGCATCCCTATCAATTCAATTTAGTGTCATTCGAATGCTGCAAGATTGCGAATACCAAAAAGATAATTTTCCATGAGAATTCAATCCTCGTCCAATAATTAACTATTTATCGTCATGCTTATCTGAAATTGAATACAAGATGGCTTTCGAATTGAAATTCAAGTCTTATTTAAACCATAAGTCATGTGCAAATGGTATCTATTTAATTCGCATTGCCTGTGTGTTCGTTATTTATGCTACTGCCGGCTGAAGTTTTCACGGCGCTCGATAATTTATATTGAACGTTATTTCTGTACTCTTACAGTATTATATTTTAAACAAATTTCTATATTTTATATCATATTTTTAAAGCGTTAAAGTCGAAAATTGCATGCACGATTTGAAACAATAGAAGTTGACGGCTGCGAAGTAGTTTATCGATAAATTTTATCGACCTTTTGACAGCATTGCTTTTGAATAATTTTATGTAAGTTACTTTGAATAATATGTGTGACGTAAATGTTTTTAAAATACCTACTAAAATGTAAATAAAAGGATTGTTGTTCTATCACTATTATCATTTTCCTGCTCATACCCGAAATCATTTGTGGTCGGCGCAACATGTCTTTTTCCTCCATATTTCTCTATTAGTCGTCATCTGGGTAGTCTTTTTCTAGCTATTTCATCTTTCACACAGTCCATATCTATCTATTTCACATGGCACTGTCGGTGCTGTTCCACAAACGATAAGACAATATCAGTCTGATACAGTCAGCTGCACGTTACAGGAACTGATGGACGCTAATGAGGCTAGGCGTATGCTGGGACGCAGGTGACGCAGCGCAGCACAGTACAGATTTAGCAGCGCAGGGTAGGCGAGACAGACATAGTCCGCGAGCGTATGCTGTGACGCAGTTACCCTAAGCGTAAGCATGCATTCGCGTTCTAGCTGGTACAAATAATAGACGTCTCGACTCGCACGAGTCGCGCTGGAATCTGTGCCGGCACTACAACGAGACGCAGAGCAGGGCAGACACATGTCTGCGTCGCCCGTTCCTGCGCTGCAACGTACGCAGCACTCGGTACTTTCATGCATTACAAAATCTGCTCTGCCCCGCGCTGCGCGGACCTGCGTCGCCTGCGTCCCAGCATATGCCTAGCCTGATGGCGCCAAACACGTAGCCGGGGCCGAGTCCATTTAGATTGCCATCGACTCGCTAAGAAGAGAAAAACTGCCGTGGCGTGGTGGTTTCTCCGTGGTGGGTGAAAACCCCAATCACACTTAGCATAAGCATATACAGCCTATAATGTTCCCACTGCTGGGACACAGGCCTCCTCTGTGAGAGGGAGTGGGCCGTAATCCACCACGCGGGCCCAGTGCGGTTTGGGACATGCCGGTTTCCTCACGATTTTTCCTTCACCGTTTTGAGAGCAGTGGTGATGAAATAATTTACACAAAGTAAAGCGCCTGTCAGGTTCGAACCTGCGACCTACAACTCGTAAGTCACGACCGTTTTCACTGGGCCCTCAGTGCTCTCAATAACACTTGCTAACCGCAAAAAGTACTAAAGAAAACACCTTAGCACAATAATTTCCAACCTTCCGCAACTAATTCGGCCATAACTCTAACCTAACACACTGCTTCCTTTACATATAAAGCGTAGCAAATACGTTCACACCTCATGTGCAGACGCCAGCACATCACTCTACCCGAAACTGTCAAATTTTCCCAATCAACTTTGAACCTTATGCTTTAGCGATGAAGTTGAAAATCTATTGAATAAATTTGACAGATTGTAGTAGCTTGATATGCTGGCGTCTGTACGTAGTCTTGACGTATTGCAACCGTCACAGTTATAGCGAATTAAATATATTTATTATCTTCCTCGTGTAATAAATTATTAGAATATTTTGTCGGTGCAAAAGTGAGAGCTGTTGCATTCGCGAAACCTCGAAATATTTTTCGTATTCAAAGATGTTCAAACGGAATAATGAATTGAATGCTACATGTGACAATTCGTGTAAGCGTTAGAAAAACAAAGCATAGAAGGGAATTTCAGTGTTTTTAGAAGCATTGTTAATCACCTTAGCAATTAAGGATGAGCATTTTAGGGAAAAATTTCTGAACACCATTCATGATGCACTAAAATGTTCATTTTAAAACCTATTTTTTAGGTTACAGTTTGATACGTACTCATCGTTTCAGCCGAAAGACGTCCACTGCTGGACATAGGCCTCCCCCAAGCACCTCCACTTTGACCGGTTCTGTGCTTCTCGCATCCAACGGGTTCCTGCGGCCTTCACAAGGTCGTCTGTCTACCTTGTGGGAGGCCTATGATACGTAGGTACTCATACTTTTCAAATTAAAACATCATTACTGTTAGATGGCAGTATTTCCATGGAAAACCTATACTTAAATAAGAAAACCTATAGAAAATGTATAGTTACAGAGCTTCTTGTGAAAGACACAAGAAGCTCTGTAACTATAAATAGCTACATTATGTAGATATTTACGACTGAACTTCTACCGAAAACTACATTATGTATTTACACTTCGACCGAAAAACTGCATTTAATTTTCATAACAAAAAGTTCACAGAAAAACGGATACGTTATTCCCAATCAATATTAGATACTTCCCAACATTCAAGGAATTCTGAAAAGCCATAACTTCATCAAAAACAGAACACTATCTAATCTTTTACGAACGTCGGAGCCAATTAGAGGCATCAGAATTTATTCGTGGCGACGATAAAAGTGTATATCAAAGAGTTTTTCGTCTAATGTATGTGTTTTTCGATATTAAATCATTCGCAGTATCGCATCAAGGTCAGGAAATCCGTTCCCTAGGGTTTAAAATAGACTGTAGTAGATTATGTTTAGTGTGTGCTACACAATTCTATACCTACTATCTTATATCTTTTCAAATGACCAATGTCGTAGGGACTCCCTCGTTGTTTTTTTCAAAGGGTAAAAACAGGACCCTATTAATAAGACTCCACTGTCCGTCTGTCTGCCATCAGGCTGTATCTCATGAACCGTGATAGCTAGACAGTTGAAATTTTCACGCATAAAATAAAAATAAAATATAATAAAAACAAACAGAATAAAATAAGTATTTAAGGAGGGCTCCCATACAACAAACGTGTTTTTTTTCGGCGTTTTTGTTGTGTGCTAGTGTGTGTGTGTTGCGTGCGAGTCCGATTCGCACTTGGCCAGTTTTTTTTATATTGTTTGAGCCCATTATTTGACACGTTGATTGCGGCATCAGTGGTATTATTTAAGTCATTCATGGTGCAGGTGAGCGGGCACCTAGGACACTCCAGCAAGTGGGGCATGATCTGATCAGAAGCATCGCACTCGCACTGGGTGTTGGATCGGTCTGTGATCCCCCACTTCGACAAATTGTGTCTACAGCGGCCTACTTGGGTACGCAATCGATTGAGAGCTTTCCATAGAGGCCACTGCAGATCAGCTCGGGAGGCAAATGCTCCTGGGGTTTAACGAAGGTTCAGGCTAGGTTGAACGATAATCGTCGTAGGGTTGCTGGTAACAGCTGGAAGAGAATAGCATGGGTTTTTCTACTAGGACATTTTCAGTAGTAGCCCGGAGGATGGATTTATGGATCAACATTATCATCATCATTTCAGTCGAAAGACGTCCACTAGGTACTGGACATAGGCCTCCCCCAAGCACCTCCACTTCGACCGGTTCTGCGCTTCTCGCATCCAACGGGTTCCTGCGGCCTTCACAAGGTCGTCGGACCACCTTGTGGGAGGCCTTCCAACGCTACGTCTTCTCCACTCGCCACTCTAGAACCTTTCGGCCCCATTGGCCATCTGTTCTGCGAGCAATGTGCCCGGCCCACTGCCACTTAAGTTTGGCAATTCTTCGGGCTATGTCGGTTACATTGGTTCTCCATTGGTTCTGGCTGGCTTGGTTCTGGATTAATGGATGGTTGGTGCCAATAGATTCGCCCCTATTACGTTGGACTTAAAAATAACTGCTGAAATATGGGTGTACCTACCTAATATACAACTCTGACCATGAATAAGACAGGCCTGATGGTTTACACAGATGGTGAAACTTCAGTCTGCTATTTCACGTTTTATCATTTTGGCATGAATGTTAAAAACTTGTGTTGATTGATAGGCTGCAAATATGATGATTGATTGCGTTTGGTTTTACATAGTCATAAAATATATACCTATTAGAATTACTCAAAAATGTTTATGTAGGTAAGTATAGGAACGACTCAAGTTTTTTTTATTTAAATGTTGTAGCGCAAATAGAAAAGGGCGCAGAGTATGTTTTCTGCCGATCTGTTCAGTAAAAATCTTTACCAGCATAACTTAGGTGAAGTAAACTGTCAAAACTATCAATCCCTAGCATCTGCATGCAAAAAGATAATTATTTCTATCTGCGCCCCGCAGTTTCACCCGCGTAAATAGCGGTCCCGTGGGAATACCGGGATAGGCTACTTTTTATCCCGATATTCCCACGGGATCGACATTTACGCGGGTGAAACCGCGGGGCGCAGCTAGTTCGATCTATAAAATCGCCAACACTCAGTGAGCAAAATGTGAACATCGTTTTCTGTATGCTCATCATTCTCCAGCCCTCCCTTATTAGACGGGTCGGCGCAAGCGCAACATGTATTTTGTTCCATACTTTTCTATTAGTCGTCATCTCGGAAGTCATATCATCATTTACACAGTCCAATCCATCGTGTCTTTAGTATTCCTCTACTCTTATAGCCATCGACATTAGTACTCAAAACTTTCCTCATTGAATAGTGTGCATCAACTATCGCGAGATATCTTAGATAGGAATAAAATGAGAAAATCTCTCTCAGATTCGTAGTAAACCGTAGCTTGACCTAACGTTTCGCTAAAACGTTTTGCGTAAGCTTTATATATAGAAGTCTGGGAAGATCTTAACGCAAACTTGTTTGTTTACGTTTTCGTTTCGAATGCTCTGTGCTATCTTGAGTTTTTGACTGTGAATTGGTTTATTTATAGGTTTACGATTTCTCCAATTAAATAGGTACTTTATCTTGTTTCAGTTTGGCCGGATGTAAACTGATTTTGTGTCTTTTAACAAACTCGATATCTTAGGAAACTGAAAAAAAGTTTCACAACATAACACCCAGCTCTGGACAGAGAGAGGTGGAAAGAGAGTAGGCGTTTGCCCAGCAGTGGGACATTAACAGCTAATAAATAATGAAACATAACACATTAAAATATTGAATATAACTTATAACTACTGCACATTTTAATTTTTCCTCTCAAATAACTCTACAATACAACAATTCACAAACTTGCTAAAATTATAGTCACGGAGCTGCCATCCTCAACAAATTGTATCAGAAACCACTATTTATATCAAAATGACAAACTACACTACAAAACCAACAAATTATATACAAAAATAAACACTACACTACACCGCATTGCGGTTCAGTACCTCTACCATGAGTTGTTATCGAAAACTTACTCGCTAGCGTAAAACTCGCTAGCGTATTAACGTCGATCGAATAGATTTCGATAATGCTTGCACCACGAGTTTCACGGAGTCTTACGCAGGCGCTAAGGTAAACTCGATAGATCGTGTCGTATGGAACGTCACTTCCTTAAGTTTTGTTTCTTTCTTTCTCAGTAATAAGGAGAGAGAACGGCATATATTATGCTCAAAATGTAGTGCTATCGCCTATGCTTAAAATGTTATGATAGGCAATAATCCGACTAAATAGAATGGTTGGCGGTTAGTGAACTTTTTAAAGGATTTAGTGGTTTTTAAATTGTTATTCCTTATATGTCACTGTTGTGTCATCGAGTGTCATTTTCATCAATTTGGTTTACGGCGTTATGTAATAAAATTCAGTGAAATAAGTTTACAAAAAGAATAATACAATGAGGACCAGTGTGGCATAATTTTTAGAAACTGCACCAATCCTGTCGCTTCTGCGCTAAGAATCGCCGGTTCATTTGTCGCATGGAGCAAAAAGTTGTGTGATCCAACCTTCCAAAGAAAGATACCTAATTGCTCCGGGTCTGGGTGTTTGTGCATGTGAGATTTGTGTTTGTAAATGCACCCACGATACAGGGGAAATTCTAGTGTCCAATGTTTACAGAAAAAATCGTGTATTTAGTAGGTACTAAGTATGTGTTTTTGTGTTCCTTATTTTGTTAAATATGCTGTATGTTTCCCATATACTAATACAATAAATGAAAAGGTTGTTTAAGTAAAATGTCTTTTATTTAAATTTAAGTTAATATTCATCACAGAAAGCCTCCTAGGTAGCTGCGTATGCCCCGCCCATTGATAAGCTAGAATTTCATTTTCCTGTATTTTATTCACGTTGTTTACGTCGTTGGTCTTGAAATTCAGCGGCCGCCTACATATTCCATGCTAAATAAGCTCTTCCAGACATTATTTTGAATCAAAATACTCAAAAACGTATATAATTTCAATGTAAACATATGTTTCACACGTCAAAATGCTAGTGAGTAACGTAACTACTATCGTAAGCGTATTTTTCGATAGCGTCTGTCAAATTATTGACTCATGGTGCCGTTTTGTATGGCGACAGCTGGAAAACGTTAGTGACTATCGAATAGATTACGTTAGGTTTCTTACCTATCGAAATCTATAGTACTCGTGGTACGAATTTTAATTCTTTCTGTGACCGCTAGGGGCGCTGTACAATATTTCATACATATTATTTACGGAGACGCTAGCGAGTTTTGGCAGTGCAAACTCATGGTAGAGCTACAGTTCTCTTTACAGTCGAGTGACAGATTTCGTGTGACCACAAAGGTCATAGCAGTGACATTTCCGTATTTGATCTTCAGTTTGTTTTTCTTTATTTATGAAGATTTTCTGAAATTCGTGCCTTCGATTCGATTTTTAGTAATCTTCTTTCATTTGTTTTTTATAAAGGTGTCCCAACAAGAGCGCTGGATTTAATTTTAAGGAAAAATACGTTAAGCCGTTGGTCCCGGCTGTCATTCGTGGATCTTTGACAGTCGTTACGGGTAGTCAGAAGCCCAAAACTATGACAACCACTCTTATCAAAGGGGTATTACCCAGTAATTGGGTGGTGGAGGTCAGATACACAATCGCTCCATGTAATAAAATATTGGTATTCAGCTGAATCCGGTTAGACTGGAAGCCAACCCCAACATAGTTGGGAAAAGGCTAATCAGATCATGATTCATATATTTATTTGCATTCCATAATGTTGTAGAGGTGTGTACAGAACGCCAGCACATCAAGCTACCCGAAACTGTCAAATTTTCCCAATCAACTTTGAACCTTATGCTTTAGCGATAAAGTTGAAAATCTATTAAAGAAATTTGACAGATTGTAGTAGCTTGATGTGCTGGCGCCTGTACATAGAAAAATTACTACAAAATTTTGACTTTCCAAAAAAATTCGACCAAAAACTACACAACACAAAATTTGTCATCAATACTCCAACAATTGACCCAACGAAAAAAAGACCCCATTTCAACAACCAACATTTCGACAAACACACTTCCCTGGGTCTCGAACTAGGCCAATAGTAGCTATTAGTTCGAAAACAATAGTACCATTGTGCCGTATGTAGCGGGATTGGATAACGACCCATGAGGGGGACCGGGATTGACGCTGGTGTCTTCGGCCAATTTACTTGTTTGTAGGTTAAGAGATTTCAAATGGTTCACCGTTTTGAGCTTGACATGAGAGTACGTGAACTAGATTGAAGTAATTGACTAAGTGGTTGTCTATCAGGGAATTAATTGAGAAAAATCTTTGCTAGGCTATTCCGTTTGCAAAATTTTTAAGTGGATGTTTTGATGAACGCCTCTGCCAGAGAGACTGTTTTTTTTTAGCCTGTTTTCAGCATTCAGCAGGAATATAAGTACTTATCTAGTAATATGGACTATGGTTTATATATATAGAAATTATGGACATGTTTAAAAGTACAATACCTACCTATGAAATAAAACTTCAAAGACTGTAAATAGTAAATACATATACTTAAGAATTAAAAATTCATGAAAAACTACTTTAAATATGTCCATGATTTTTAAGTGATAAGATTTCGATAGTTCCAAAAACCAAATAAAAATTCGGTTGAAAAACGCGACAACACACACACACAAAAGCCCGGAAATAAAGACATAATAACCCATTTTCGCCATTCCATACCTGCCCTCCAAACCGACTGATTCACTCCATAAATCCATATATTTCATCGACACCGGACTATGAATACTCATCACACATTCCGAACGCATCGATCGCTACAATGCGACAGAATAATTTACGCGCTTCGACACATTTTTCGAACAACATTTCTCAGAATCGACAGGCCTATTCTGGATTCGTCTCACTACTCGACACGGCGGGACGAATGTCAAGTTCGAGATGATAATCTTTGGGACAATAGGTGGCGGTATTAACACCTCTGACAGGATGAAGATAACAATATGGTAATTTTGTTTGTTGTTGGAATTAATTGTTTGTAATTAATGTGGGTTTTTTATGTTGTGTTTGCTTTTATTAATTTAATTAACGTGTCAATATTGGTAACGATACATTAATTAATAATAATGTATTAAAATTATAACAATAAATAGTAGGTACAATATTATTGTATTGTGTTAAAAGTACATTTTTAACAAGCTTCTATTAGCTTCACAATGTCACAAAATCTTAGTCAATTTTAACGTGGAGCGCACCGCGGTTTCATCCGCATAAGGGTCGAACCTGTGGGAATATCGGGATAAAAACTAGCGTATGTCCTTTCCCGGGATTCAAACTATCTCTACACCAAATTTCATCTAAATCGGTTCAGCGGCTTAAGCGTGAAGAGGTAACAGACAGACACACTTTCGCATTTATAATATTAGTATGGATTCAAAAAGCGCCCCACGCTTTTAGAATTCAATTTAAGTAAATGTAATTATTTTACCATTTTTAGCTCGTGATAAAAGAGTGAGACTCGCTGCATTGCTTAAAGAGCCATAAATATATAATATATCATCTAGCTATAGAATAAACCATTCCACTGTTTATAAAATTGATAAATTGAACAATATGAATAAATACCTAGGTATTCTAATAATTTGCGTAGAAACTATTACTTACCAAAAAAAAATTACACACGGTACATCCATGTGGGATTAGTTCGATATGGGCCAAATAAAAGCACTGATTTTCTTAGTAAACTTGAATTTTATTTTTAACACGTCTTCGTCTTAGTAGCTAACGTCCTTCCTTTATTTCTCTGTATTCCAGTCTCACACCTTCCACCTTTTTTAACATTCGTTTGCTTTCTCTTTCACTCCTTGACTATATCATATTTTCATCTCTTTCATTCAACATGCTTCACATCTGTCATTCATCTTTACGTTTCATTCCATATATCTTTCATAACATTCCGATCCTACATACATACGACCACTAAAGAAAGCCTTCAAATCGAAACGTAAAATTATAAATGGTAACACCACTGTTGTTAACCTTCGTTCAAAACCATTACTAATGTAATCAAACAACCAGCCGATGATCACGAACGAATGTAAATGGGTCGTCCCAATTCTTACAAACATTTGTACAACCAACCGTACATCGGACACAGTTGCACTACAAAAACCGCTCTTATTGCGACGACATAAAGCCGCCTGTCAATGTCAAAGTGATACTACTGATTTGTGATTGACTGTACCGAACGTAACGTGAGCCAAGCCGGGACGAAATTGTTATGTGTTTTCATTAGGGCTGACGATGTAAAGGACTTTTGAGGATTAGCGATCGTGATTTGGTGTTTGATCTTTTCTTGAGAGTCGTTTTTAGTAAACTTCATGTAAATTTCCCCCTTTCAAGATTTGAGCATCTATTTTCACATTAGGAGTATTGCACAAGTTATTAAAAATAAAAACTGCCACATAGTTAAAAGTGAACGTCAGAAATGCCGTTTTGGACCAGACGTTTTAAAAATGATATCGATAAAAGTAGCAAGGACTCACAATTATTATACCCGATATAAAGCTTTTTTTAAAACTATTTTTACTCAAAATGAACAAATGGCTACGATAAAACACTAGCTTCTACCCGCGACTTCGTCCGCGTGAAATTTCACCCTCCCCCTATTCACCCTCTTAGGATGGAATTTCGAAAAACCTTTTCATACCACAACGAACACACCCACCAAATTTCATGTCTCTAGGACCAGCGGTTTAGACTGTGCGTTGATATATCAGTCAGTCAGGACTTTGAATTTTTTAAATAGTATCTATAGATATAGATAGAAATAAGAGATATACAAAACTTATAGATAATATTGCAGAGCAGAAAGCTGTCCAGAGATTAACTTTATGATCCTTATAGATGAACACTATCCATAATCTGACGTTGGTTTGAAACACTAGCCTAGCAGTAGCGAATGCGATGTGTAAATTTTTGTAATACCTCTTACAGCCGGAGTAGATATCTTTAATATGATTATATTATTTGTCTATATAATACTGACTGTGCCATTTTTCAAAGGGAAGCCGGTAGGAATCGAGTTGTATGGAACCTTCGCTACTGTAGCCTAACCTATTCTAAACCGACTTCCAGTCTAACCAGGAGTAACCGCTTTTCATTTACATATGCCTTTTTCTCAGAATTTAACAATTCAAAGGACCACCAACGACTACAAAAGTTAACACAACCAATCCTTTACTTGCTTTCACAGCCCTAATTCAGGCAGCAAAGACATTAGCATTCTCTGCATCGCATACAAATTCCTGTAGCTTGTCGAGTGCCGCAATTCTTGTAAACACACTGATTTACGGAATACTGACACGCTATGACAACTACTTAGTTGACTAGGTGAGTTACTCGATGTGTGCTGCTATTGTATGCTACGGATTATGTGTAAATTCCATACAAACTATATGACAGCTAGACAGTTTATCACTGAATGGAGTGAATAGAATTATGGAGTTTGTAATTATAGAGACAATTGCGACCTAGTGAAGGGCGCGGGAGTTTGTAGGATGAATGCAGCGCAAGACTAGCCGTTGAAGCGATGCTTGGGAAATTCTTATCTCCAACAGAAGATCTCTTTTCTGAACGAAGTTCCACGCGGCTTGCGGTAGAAGTTGAGAGGTAGAAATCGTCATAAATCTGCTGAATAAATGAAACATCATCATTCATCACACCTATACCAATTTATTTCGGGTCGGGGGACGGTCGAACAATTGAGAAAATAAACAACAGTGGCACTCCGGGAGTACCTACCGACAGAAGTGAAAACAAAACACAAACAGAATACTTTGCCATCACTCACTAACATATCGGATATACATTAAAACCTAGTACATCCTCGGACAGCCGAACACATCCGAAGCGGGAATTTTTTTAATCGTCTTATAAACAAAGCACGCGTGTCGCTGACGGTAACATTCGCGAGTTCAATGGTTTTTTCACATCTCAAAAAATGTCAAACGCGCCTAATTTTTTACTTAAAAATATTCTCACTTCACTAGTTCGACGATCGAACTAATGAATTGAACTAGTGAGAACATACGGGTGCAACATGTCTGTTTCTTCCATACTTCTTTCTCTATTAGTCGTCATCTCGGTAGTCACCCCCTTTCTAACCATATAATCATTCACACAGACCATCTATCCATACTAATATTATAAATTCGAAAGTAACTCGTAACGTCTGTCTGTCTGTATGTTACCTTTTCACGCCTAAACCACTGAACGGATTTCAATAAAATTTGGGAGAGAGATAGATTGTATCCCGGGAAAGGACATAGGATAGTTTTTATTGACATACCTAACGGGCGAAGCTGCGGATGGAAGCTAGTCGTCTTTAAATGAAACAGCTCTCTTGATACTAAACGCATTCATTTGTTTCTTGAATGTTACAGCTTCCCCTTGAAACTAAACGTATTCACTTGTTTCTTGAATGTTACAGCTTCCTTGAAACTAAACGTATTCACTTGGTTTTTTCTCGCTAGCAGGGCTACCTGCCAACTTACCAAGGCAGTGTTGATCACAGGTAGGGCTGCCATCACCTAAATTAGTGACCCCGGATAAAAACTTCAAAAACCCCGGACATTTCGGTGAAATAAAAAAAAACCCCGGACTCCCTCGAAAAAAAATTACAATAAAATAAAAACATATTTTTTGTCTTATTTATAGAATATCAATTCAAACTTCATCAATACAAATAAAACGCTTAATTTATTAATCAATTATACACTCTTCTCTATGTGAAAGGTATTCTGGTAACAAAAATAATTAGGAACACTCTTCTTTTTGGAATCAATGAAAATTAAAAAAAAAAAAGTAAATAAAAAGCATATTATTATGAATTGTCACGAGCGCACAGATTTGCCGCGCGGCTAATTTTTAACTATGATTTATGCTTTAATTTATTGCAAATCATTCAAAGTCGGATTTCAACTCCCCGGACTCCCACCAAACTAGGACAAATCCGGGGAAACCCAGACGGATGGCAGCCCTAATCATAGGTACCTACTAATGTGATTCTTTAAGGCTCTTTGAATGCTCTATAAATAGACAATATCATCATCCACACATAGTTCTTAACAATGCATGTACCTAGAGGTACCTACACACGTGTTTTCCAACCGCTACCGCATACCTGCGTACACGCAGCTAGAATACCGTTGATTTTCATTAACAATTGCATTCTATTAATTAATTAGTGATTTTTCCATCTCCTTTGTTAAGAGTAATTAGCAGTACTACGACTCTGTGAGGTATTTAGGTAACGCCTTGTGAGGTAGGTACCTTATATTCTTTAGCTGGTGAAAGTAAGGAGACGAAACTATTATCAGTTTGTAAGTAGTGGATGACACACAGCAGCAGCAGCCAGCTGAAAATCATTATTTCACATGGAGCGACTGCATATATGTGATGACCTCTACAACTCAGTTACTGGGTACTGGACTCCTTGGTAAGACTGGTTGTTAGACTATCGGGCTCCTGACTACCCGTAACGACTGCCAAAAATCTTTGAATGACAGCTTAAGATGTCGAATGTTCAACTGTTTTTATTATGACATTGCATTTTCTACCCAATTCAAGAGCTTGATAACAATAAACCAATCGTTCACAAGCCATCAGGCTTAAATTTTCATCTTCAAATAAGATATGACCACGCTTATCTACCCAGTCTTAAAATCTTTAACACTTTCACCATGTTAAGGTAAGTGCTTCTGAGGATAAAATTATAATTCTCCTAGTGATCCTTAAAAGGAAAAGGACCTTAAGTTAAGCATCATATAACTACTTGGTATACACGCAACAAACCACTCGTCAGTCGTCTGGTCTGGACTCTTTGATTAGGGGGAGTCTACAGCCTTACTTACTATTGGTAGAGAAATATAGGTAATATTGGAGTCGCTTCTTGATAAAAAAAAAAACAGGCATCTAGGGGACTGCCGACAGAAATGAAAACTTAAAACTATATGAAATAACAATGGTTTTCTTAAATTAATTGTAATATTATTTTTTTTTTTTTTTTTTAAGTATTGTAAGATTTTCTTTTCCAAAAATAGTTCAACGCGTCTGAAGAAGTTTTCACTGTTAAAAATAAAATTGTAAAAAATTATGAGAGTCAAAAGTTTTGTTATCGAAAGTAGAAAATCGGTTGTATGACTCCGAGAGCACTTTCTATTGTAGGTACATAACCTACACATTTCTTTTAAAACTATAGTATATAATAGAACTATTTATGAGAAATAACTATTTTCACAATGTAGTTTCTGAGATTACCCTGAAAATTACCAGGAACGGACGTCGCCGTGTCGTATACAATTTTATAGCATCAAATTTATTCGTAGATAACGACAAAATTTTGATGCTTTAATTGCAATCATAGTTTATCTAGATAAAACAAAACTATAAAGATAATTGATAATTACAGAAATATCTCCAATGGTTACTTTTTGTGAGATCAGAAGGAGGCATATGAACCGAATCTTTACAGACTGTAAAGATTTTAGAAGAATTACTGCAATCTAATCTTAAGTTTTCATAGCAAGAAGATTAAAAAAAGATAACTTAAAAATCAAAATGGAATAAGTCATCTCCACACATCCTCTATTCCAAGCCGCAACAATAAGTCTCCAGAGCAGCAGTGCTTCAAAACGTTAAGATATCGCGGTATACTAACCACATTGTACTAGCACTTCAGACCCTCCTTGAGTGCGACCTCTTTTGTTTTTGTGCCATATCTACAGAAATATGGGTTTGAAGGAATTATGGAGTAGTACGATTGTAGTGTTTTGAAAGGGAAGACTTGATAAAGTATGAAACAGATAAAAATACAGGTAGATTTAATAACTGCAATGTCTTAGCACTTGAATTTTTGTATGTCAATGCGATATAGTCAGATAAGTAATACAAGTGTACTATCTTCTGATAAATTCATCAATAATGTCACGTACAATGTCAAATGCAGAAGTATTTAAAATACGAGCTCAATCTTTATAGCTGTTTACAAAGTAGGTAGATGTATTTCCAAATAAATAATAATGTAGTGGAAGAAACAAGTAAACTCAAATTCACTCAAACTCAAATCAATGATTCCAAATAAACCAATTCCAGGTGCCTGTGTTTTGAATTGTTAAGAGGTCGGTCAGTCAGAAAGATGAAGCTTGTTGCCCATTTTAAAGCGCAGTATGTACAAATCATAAAATTATTGGTTACATCATTCGTGTCGAAATTATACATAATATAATGTATAATTCAATCTATAAAATAACCTGATTCACTAATTAATGCAATATGTCTGTTTTCCATACTAAACAATGAAATGACTCAAAACCAAATTGACGTATATTTAGCCCTCTTCTGGCAAAACATTAACTTTATAATCTGGATGATTTCCTGAACGAACTGGACTTCCCGGAATATTTAGCACTTGATTATAAACAGTTGCAAACACTCGAAAATATCGATTATCCAAAATCCATAAATAACGCATCAGGACAGTCCCATGGGACTTGAAATGTAACAATCAGTGCCAACACAATTTGAACTACTGTTGGCACTGAAGATGGGTTTCGTGGAAATGTAGTGGCAATCGTCATTTTACGATCTTCATCTAATAGGAATGGATCCCAGACTTGGTCTTTAACTAACATTCAAAATTCCAAACTCAAGGTTTGCAAACGTGCAATGAAGCGCAGAATTCTAGGCGTCAAATTGACAGAGCGTATTCGCAATACCACACTGCGCTCCAAAACACAGATTACTGACGTTGCTCAAAAAGCCGCTAACCTGAAGTGGGACTAGCTGGCTACGCCTGCCGTATGACGAATGAGCTATGGGGCAAAATAATCACTACGTGGGCGTGGAGCTCTGACACAGCCAAAAGGTGTCACGGCAGATCCCGAAGAATATGGCGGGACGAGCTGGAGAAAACAAACAACCAGTGGTCCACTTTTGCCCTGGATCGAAAGAGCTGGAAGTCATGGGGACAGGCCTTTGCCCAGCAGTGGGATGATGCAGGCTAACAGTATCTTCTAAGGCCGCCCCTTGTACCTATATGTTTTGTTGTGTTTTTTTTGTTACTTATTTTTTGGTGGTACCTTTAATAAAGTACATATAAATAAATCAATAGATTACTAATATTACTTTAGACTTTTCAAGACTAATATTGTTAGTAGGTATTTAATTTTGTTTTTTTTAAGACCACATCAGATAAAGCGAATGGGGTTTATACATAACTGGCAGCTATGTAGATCTCAAAAACGCAAAAATAAAAATTAGGAGTAAATATAGAATCGGAATTAGTTTAATCCCTTTACAACAGAAATATATAATGAATGGAAAGATGAGCGAGAGCACGAAAAATCTATTCCCTATAAATTCTCAAAAGACAAAATTACATCAGAGAAACTCCACAATTTCGCAATTACCCTATCACATAGACAGTTTGATAGACTCAAAGATCCAGTCGATCCATCAATAAAATTGATAGTCGAAACTACAAGCAAACCTTTCATCAAGTCAACGACTCCACCGGAAGTGACGATAATATTCCACTAGCTACCACGAATATAGATGATTGACTGCAGTAAGACGTTGCCCGAGGAATCCTCCATCCCACTCTAGCACACACAATTGAAGGTATGAAGAAAAGGGACGAAGATTACCAATAAAATGCACTTCACGTACAAGGAAGTGGGAATGATTCCTGATGCCATAGAAATATTAATCGGGTGCGTTGTGAATGCAAATGGTGGTTTTTGTATGTTCTTATGTAAGAGTACATAAATTATGTTTGTGGTGTGAATTTTACTACTGTTCTACAGGAGTTGCTACTTAGTTGTTAGTTGCAAATTAGAATGAAAATTTTAAATACCGGCTAACGTTTTTTACCGTCAGACAATCATGAAATTTTGCACAACAAGAGTTCTGCTATCTATCGAAAGTGATAGGCAGGATTTTTGAAAATCCATCCCCTATTGTGGTTAAATAGGGGATGGGAATGAAAGTTTCTACACACGCCTGCACATCAAGCTACCCGAAACAGTCAAATTTTCCCAATCAACCTTGAACCTAATGCTTCAGCGATAAAATTGAAAATCTATTAAAGAAATTTGACAGATTGTAGTAGCTTGAATCTTGATGTGCTTGGCTGTATTGTAATTTAGGAGTTTTTTTAAGTTAGAAACGTGAAAGGTTGCTTCTGTTTTTATGAAAAAGTTAGTTGTGTCATCTTTTTTTTTGGAAACATATATTCTAAGGCTCCTGACAGAGCTGGTAGTTCCACAAATATTACGGAAAATAACAGTATTTTCCCTTTTATAATACTGTTATATAAAGAAATGGGTTATAAGAAGTTACTTCATTTTAGCAGCATTTAAATGATGCGTTGCATGTCAAAATAGACGATAGATATTTTCCTGCAGTTTTATTGTGTTGACCTACATATTTTAAATTCATGCATTCAAAATATTTTTATGATTCTACATTTAGAATTAGGTGCACTTAAAAAATACAAATTACGAAAATGTCTTTCAGGTTTTTACGATTCAATAAAATAGGTTGCTTTTATTAAATCAACCTCAACTATTGTATTTTTTTTTGGAACGTCTACGAAAAATGAAGAGGAAAGTATCGAAAGAAAAATGAGTCACAAGCTGTCAACGACGTAATATAATTATAATATTAGCCTATTTCTGACCCACTGCAGGGCAAAGGCCACTTCTCAAACTTCTGATTTAGAGAAGGTTAAATGATTATGATTAAATGATAAATGATTTAATTCCTGTCACAAGTCAATCATATTTTTTAAATTTATTGCCACGCTTGCTCAAGACGGGTTGGCAATGACGTCTTTAAAAAAAAAACAGTTGCCTTCCGGGAGTGCCGACAGAAATGAAAACTTGAACAATTTCGTGTGTATTTTTTTTAATCATCTTATAAACAAAACACGCGCGGTGTCGGTTACGGCAACAGCGTCGCGAGTTCGATGGTTTTTTCTTATCTCAAAAAATGCCCAACGCGCCTAAAGAAGTTTTCACTTCAAAAATCTTGGACATTCCATTACAACACATTAACGAAATAAATATTTTAATAAAGCAATATACTCGCACCCTGTATCAAAGTTAATAAATTAACTTCTCAACAAACAATAGTACATAATAATAAAGATGCGCAAACGCAGCCATTGCAATAAATTACTGCACACAATCGATTCAATTTTATTAACATATAAATTGGTTGAAAATGGCCTCTGACCGTCATTTGACATCACTTAAGGGTTTATTTAAGAATAATACGCATATAACTTTGTACATACATAATTAATCACTTTTATGGGTTTAATAACTTGTATGGTATTGGTAGGACATAAGTTATGGTATGTCCTGTAGTTTTTATATCGATATCTGCCCAGAAACTTCCACTACATTAAGGGTGTGTCTATAAATGCAATTATGTTCAAATGGACATCATATGGGAGCAATGGTGGCCCAGTGGTAACGCCCCCAACTCCGCTTGAAGCTCTTAATTTGTGTAAATAATTTCATCACCACTGCTCTCAAAACGGTGAAGGAAAACATCGTGAGGAAACTGGCATATCCTAGAACCAAACATTCAAAGACATGAGACATCTACCAACCCGCACTGGGCCCGCGTGGCAGTGGGAACATTATATATATTATATAAACATCATACAGTAAACGATCATGGCATATTACTGGCATATTACGTAGTTATACATAAAGCATGGAAATAAGAACAGATGGATGCATGGACTCGATAGGGATCCCCATGAAAAACTTTTAAGCAATACAAGTAAGGGACTTTCTAATTCACAAGATTTGTTTCATCAATCCTTTGAACATACAGTCAGTATTTAATAATAATTAATCTTTCAATAATCAAAAGCACATAGGTTTCCGGGGCCGGTATATTGAGCACGCCACGTCTATTGAAATGTCAAGACCAATGACCATATTACAAGGTGTAAGATCAGAAAACGACATCCAGAACACAAGAAATACAATACATGACATCCATGTTGTACAGGCAATAAAAATAATAACAAACTTCAACGAAACAAAGACGGACGTAAATTTTTTGTCTAGATCGAATTTCATCACCCAGACTAAATTTTCTGCGAAACCAATATGTCTCCTTTATTTCTTTCATAGCAACTGGTACAGCCTAGCCAAATCTCAACAGTAAGACAATGTCATATACGTTGTTGACAACATTAATTGAAATTTATTACATCTCACCAACTCAGACCATAAAATGACACTTACAACCGTCAACTGTCCAATAAAACTTGAACTTTAACTCTCAAGTCATAAAGTTGAGATTTGTGAGTTGAAACGTGATGTAATTGTGTCGTTTTGTTGTTGGGTCTTAATATTTTATTGTAGACGTTCAATCGAAGATAATGCTTGCACTCATGTGATTTGAGACAATCGCCGGTCGCTTTTGTTTTATTGAATTATGTTGGTATATCTTGATGGTCGGGATTATGTCATTTATCTCTTGTTGTTGATAGATAATGGCTGGACTGGCTAGAATGCTAGATTTTGTTATTAATAGCCAGCAGATGGTATCCAGACACAAAGACGTCATAGAAGACTAGCTTCGTCTGCGTGAAATTTCTTGTTCCCCCACCCACCTCGTCACATCGCATCGCCTACCCGCGCTATTTCGATTTCGCTTAGCGTTCTTTGTGAATTTTGCCTTTGACTTTTTGGTTTTTGCTCGGCTCCTTAAGGTCTTAGCGTGATGTTAAATAGCCTATAGCCTTGCTCAAAAATTAGGCTATCAAATTCAAAAATATTTTTTCAAATCTGAATGGTAGTTCCAGAGATTAGTGCGTTCAAACAAACAAACTCTAAAACTTTATTATTAGTATACTCCATTTACAATAGCATTAGACAGAAGTTAAAAAAGACTCTTTTAGGGGCACACTTTGTAATAAAAGTACAACAAACATTATTACAGTCAAGATTGATGTGCAGTTAATATGGAGTTATAATCAATTTAAGCAACAGCTTTCACACTTATTTGTACCTAATTAACCTATCTACCTTCTGAAATTACAAGGCTTTCAATTAATATTATTTAGTTTTTACATAAAATATTGTCGTGTCAATGTTTAAAATCTAAAAGAAGCAGGGGAGGACGACCGGGAACGTTTTTCATGTCACTATAACTAAAGTTGATAAAGTTGTTTTTAATAAACTGATTGTTACTAAAAATTGTATCATTTCATGTACAGTCAACAAAGGAGTTAAGTATACAGGAGCGTCGGATATTGTTGAAGTTTACTAAGAAACCGATGGATATTCTCGAATAAAATTTTAGTTTATTAATAGAAAACAAACAGCTCATTTATTAAATTAAATTTCAGTCCAGAACATCCATCGGTTTCTTAGTAAACTTCAACTATATCCGACGCTCCTGTATACTTAACTCCTTTGTTGACTGTACCTATCCAAGCATTGTGACGAGTAGATGGATGGAATATGCTTTATTGTAGGCCATACATTGTTACTTACAAAAAAGCACATACATTATTATTTTATTAAAATTATTTGAACTTAACTTGAAATTAAAAGGTTTCGCACTCCTGCTTCTGCGAGCCTCTTTTTTCTAATGTTATAATAAATGGAGTATACCTGACCTGAACTTCGTACGTACCGCATAGGTATGAGGAAATGAATTATCTTCATTATTATTTTTTCCGTGAATTTTTCCCATGTTTTCATATTCTGCTATTCGGGGTGGAGACAAATCCAACAAATTAAACATCATAAAAATCGATCCAGCCGTTCTTGAGTTATAAATGGTGTAACTAACCCGACTTTGTTTTATATTATGTTTAAAGATGTATGTAGATATAGATCTGCGGAGAGAAAAGCTAGAACTCTTTACTATGTTTGTTACCAAAGAAGATGATAACATAACCTCACGCCTTGTTTCCGTGATGGGTAGGCAGAGCTGTACCTACCTATAGTACACCAACATTTCGCCAGTTATGTTTAAGTCCCATGTGACAGGAGACGAGCCTATTGCGATGGCAATAGGCTCGTCCCCTATGAGTCTGGATTCGTGCCCGTTTGATGAACCGGGCACGAATCCAGACTCCGGGCTACTACCGAGAAAGTCCAGAAAGAAAAACCCCTGGCCAACGGGGCAGTTACGTAAGACACTATCAGTAGCAACAGGCTTTCATTATGACAGTTCTACACCATTCATTGCGTTATTTACGTTGTTGAGTAGACCAATTTTTCGAACATAATTATGAAGCAATGGATTAGCAATATCCTTCAAAATGATTCAGATTAAGGTTGAAAATGTGTTAAGCAATTAGAACCCAGGGCCAGGACCACAGTGCACTGAAAACGCACTTTCATGTTACAGAATAAAGAGGTCATAAAGGTATCAGATTTATCAAGTGCCAAAATAACTGCTGACAGTAAAAATTATAAAACTCAATAAAAAGACACTAAACCACATTAAAAGATAAAATTGCCAATAAAATAATGTACGACAACAATCGTACTTAATTTAAAAAAAATGATGACGTCATATCGTTCCATAAAAAAGCACTTCCTCTGAAAGTTTACAGTTTCCACACAACCAGGCCATCATAATATTTTCAGTAGTAGTCAAAAGATTATGAATCATTTTGATTGGTACCGGATATAAGTACATTATTTTGATTAATGTTCCCATGTTCTTGTGGGAATATAACCGAAATATTCTACCACGTGTAAGTGTACATAAGCAGGGCCGTCTTTAACCTATTGGAGGCCCTGGGCACATAAGGATCATGGGGCCCCTGTAAGAGATAATAAGAGAAACATACTAATATTTCTTATCTGGGGGCTAGAAACTTATTGTAAATTGCACTGCAAATCACATATTTTGTAATTGAATCGGGTACTAATAATGCATAGAATGCAACGACGGCTGCAATTTTTTTTATGAGAGCAGGCCGGAGCCCCCGAAGATCGCGGGGCCCTGAGCACTTGCTCAGAGTGCCCAATGGAAAAGAGGGGCCTGTACATAAGTGGACTTTGGATTGCCATCGTGGTGAAAAGATTAGCAAATCACCGTGACCAAACCATTCGTTCCACCCGCTAAAAACCTAAACTGGAGTTACCTTGAGTGACCTGGAATCGACTCCGGACCCAGGTTGGCCGAAGCAAGGAAAACCTGTTCAGATGGAGATTCATAGACGACTCCGCCTTGGAGTGTAAATGTGGTGCAGTGGTGCTGTTCCACAAACGATGGGACACTTAATATCGTGTCCTGTCAGCTGCACGTTACAGGAACTGATGGACGCTGGTGATGGCGCCAAACAAGAGGCCGATTTCTGGGCAGAGTCCATTTAGATTGCTATCGACACGCTTAGAAGAAGAATGTACATAATAGTCCTAAAGACAAGACGGTACTTCGATCGTGGCGGCCAATCTCAACGGAGACTGGCCTTCGGCGCGGGAGTTATTATAGAAAAGAAAGAAAATACATTTATTTAGCACAGACTAAAAGACACCAGATAGTCAGATAATAGTCGTACATCAGATAAAAACAAAAATAAAGATAAAAAGTGCAAAGTCCGATGTAAGAAATTAGCAGAAATGTGTGCCTCACGGCTGCGTCAAAAAGTTCCAGTTCAGCAAAACTGCCAGACAACTAGTGCCTGACGCTGGTTTTCAACTGGACCTGGTGTGTGAGGTGACGGATGTAAATCAGTTTTATACTGCATCGTGATGTGTAATAAATAAAAATAAATTTGTGTCACATGAAACAGTAACGAATAGGTATGTAATATGTATATAGTGCATAAGTGTGTGTGCAGACACAGGTGCACTCTCTCTTTCCTCACTCTCATAGTCTGATGAGACGGCACGCAATCCAACACGATCGGACAAAGATCAGGCGCAGGACCAACGGCTTAACGTGTTTTCCGAGGCCAGGAGTATCACACCGCAAACTAGGAGTGCTATAGCTGGGAAGAACTGGCGCAACTAACTCCAAAGACTATTGTCCTTTGACAAATTTTGAATGATACCTGGTCATAATCTATTTTTATCTTAAAATTAAAAATATCTTTCTTAGAATTTTACTCAATGGAAGATTTATAGCAAAATTAATTATACTGCGTGTTAGAATGAAAAATTTGAAACTTTACAAGTTGGCGGTCGACTGTTTTGCTTTTGCGTCATATTAACACGAAATAACATAAAAAACTCATATATTGTTTATGGTCGTTGCCAATTAAATAATTTCAGGAAGTCGTAGTCATGAATAATTGATTATACCACAAATTATAGCAGCGTGCGTGTAGGATTAGACAAGATGAATGACCGTGGCTGAAGCAAAAGAAGTAGCTAGAGATCTCAGCTTTTCAGTCGTTCTGTAGCTTCTACATATAGTTCCGCCCTTTGGGAAAGAGGTTTAGAGGAAATATGTTTAAATTTTGTCATATTTAGTTATCGATATCCATCACGTCTACGGAGTGTCGCTAGCAAATTTAATTTAACCCTGTATTTTATGAAATTTCAAGCGGACGAAGTTGCAGGCTGCAGCTAGTTTATAATAAATTCACATTTTGTACTTTTCGACCCGGACATAATATCCTATGACGTGTAAGGGTCAGGACACATTGATCGACGGCCTTTCGCACTTTGCCGATTGAAAAGGAGCACACTAACTACGCATTATGCAGATCCACTGCTTACGGATCGCATTTTTGTGTCAGTCAGCCGCCGGCGAGCGCGTTCGTCGTCGATGCAAAAGAATGCGTACTTACGTCGTTCCATACTTTGCTCTCTTTTTGTATGGACAAACCGTCGAACGCCATCGATCAATGTGTCCTGACCCTTAAACAAACAACAGTGACTCGAAAACACATAAAAGTTGACAACAAAGAATGTTGTAACTGTTGTAAGCATTTATGTCCTTTTTACGAGGCCGTGATGTGACCACACATTAGTGCCTTGATAGTCATGACTTGGAGTCACCCTAACGGTCATATTATGTATTACAAAATGCAATGTCTGTGTATGTCTGAATGTCATATGTAATAAGCGTGGTAATAAGTGAACCTTACTCAATTAGTGTTGTTTTTAACCGACTTCCTCAAAAATGAGGAGGTTTGTATATTATGTACAAGTATAAAAGAGGGGGCGAATTTTTTGATGCCCTTTTTCCCTTTCCTTTGTCAACAGGAAATTTTAATTAAAATTCTTATTTGGTGTAATTTTCCAAACTCTTGTAATATTGTCTCTTTTAAACTACTCTTTTAGACTACTCTTTTCTACGTGCTGACAGCTTTTGTTGGGGCATTGCACTATAAAAATTACTTTAAAAAATTACAGTTACCTCCTTTCTACGAACTCCATTATCTATCAAAAATCTTTATAGCCCTGAAACTATAAATATTCTAAGCTAATCCTATTTAAATCACTGCAACAGTTACTTGTTGGTCGATGCCTACTCAATTATGCATGTCTTATAAGTTGATACGTCAATCATAAGCTCCTCGCTCGGTTAGGGTGAGGACTTGGTAGAAGCGAGTTGCTCGAGTGTTGGGATCTTATCCCCAAGGAAATTGAAGTTTTATATGATCCCCTAGGGCATCGTAGTGGAACATTGAGTGCTGTGTAGTCCCCTGGGGGACTGGTCTAGGGGATTTAAGTGGTACTAGCAAAATTATCGTCCCTACATTTGCATTCAACGTTTTTGTACTGTTGAAGTATTCGATAAACTTTTTGAGCAATGAAGTTCTCTGTTCTCTTCTTTTTTTCTCCATTCTACGCATTTCATGTCGTAGGTATGTGTTAAATTTTGGGCAACCCATCACAGTGTGCGCTATTTTTCAGTTTCGTAGGTTTCGTGTGTTACTCTCACTATCTGAGTAAGAAAGTAAAATATTTTTACAATGATTTCTCATCGCAATTTCATCAAGCGAGTCATTTAGTTCGTGCTAGCTGCCAAATATCTTAGGACTTCCGCTCACGTCAGCACTAACAACAAACCCTAACTTACCACGTCCAACGAGCGTTATCATTCGCACATCGAATCCACGAGGAAGCGTTTTTACTGAAAACCGTACGACTTCCGCTACCGCTCCCGCTCCCGCCGGCACTAACACCACACCCTAACTTGCCACGTCCAATAACGTTATCATTCGCACATCGTATCCACGAGGAAGCGATGATGTATCGCCGGATATCGCTATTCGTTTGACCCATTACGTTCCCAGTTATCTGTAGCGTCTGCGACAGACTGGAGTGAAGATTATGGAAGAGCGAGTGAGTGAAACACAATCAGCCTATAACGTTCCCACTGCTGGGACACAGGCCTCCTCTCGGTGAGAGGGAGTGAGCCGTAATCCACCACGCGGGCCCATTGCGGGTTGGTAGATGTCACATGTCTACGAATTTTTGGTTCTAGGATATGCCGGTTTCCTCGCGATGTTTTCCTTCACCGTTTTGAGAGAAGTGGTGACGGAATGATTTTCACAAAGTAAAGCGCCTGTCAGGGTTCGAACCCACGATCTACAACGCGTAAGTCGCGGCCGTTAGCACTGGGCCAAAACTGCTCTGCGCTCATTCGCTATGAGTGAATGAGGAAATTATTGTGTCGAAGAAGAAAAGGAGTCGTAATTTTAGTAGATAGGTCCTGGATCTTTGATAGTCGTTACGGGTAGTCAGAAGCCCGAAAGTCTGACAACCGGTCTTAACAAGGGGTATCATATTACTCAATAACTGGGTTGTGGAAGCCAGATAGGCAGTCGCTCCAAGTAAAATTCTCGTATTCAGCTAAATCTGGTTAGACTGAAAGCCGACCCCAACATAGAACTTGGGAAAAGGCTAGGCAATTGATGAGAAAAGCGTGACTGAAGTGCGGGTTTAGGTCACACAGTGCTAAATGATAATTAACAGCAGGTCAGCAGAGAGGGACTCGATCAAACTTTCGGCATAAAAAGGTTAAAAGGTTAGTGAAGACATAGGAATAGTGCCAGAAAGATTCAATCCAGATCTAGAATGAGATGTAAACCAGCAATAAACCCGAAATGTATCCTGAGTTTATTTTGATCCCAACGCATACAATGTGCTACCGTAAATCTTGGAATAAACTGCTGATTATGTTTATTGAACGTAGGTAATGGCTATATTTAGGTAAATGATGCAACGTGTTTATTGTATACCTATTAATATAATTAGATCTACTACCTATGTGCTGATTTAGAATTACTAGTTAGGCTTACAGATTTGCACTTGACATTTTCACAAATTATGTATTTCTGTTGCCGCTATAACAACAAATACTAAAAACAAAATAAAATAAATACTTAAGGGGGGCTCCCATACAACAAACGTGTTTTTTTCGGCGTTTTTGCCTTGTGGTACGGAACCCTTCGAGTGCGAGTCCGACTCGCGCCTGGCCAGTTTTTTCCATACTCCTTTACATACGAACCATCAAAAAGACTCCACACAGGATATTACAAACCTTTCTGGAGATAATAACCATAGACGAAGTTCAATGAATTTCCTTGAATTTTAATTGATGAAATATGGGAATATACTAATTTGTATGTGAGGTGGAGGCCCGTAATAGTTTTTATGCCTTCTACGAGGCTATGGCGCATGCGTTGCATATGCTATGGGTATTTTGTATGTTACAATCTCGTATGCAGATGACATAGTATATAAAAGCTTCCTGGATAGTGGCGGGAAACGCCAGTCTGATAGTCGACTTCTTCTAATTATTTCTAAGAATAATTATTTTCTTCGTTGGATCGAGGTGGCTCTAGAAAAGAATGTTTGGAAGGATTTGGGGGAGACCTTTTCTAAGCAGTGGGACCGTGTAAGCTAACTTACAAAACAAAACAATCTTCTATGTAATAAAAGGAAATCAATATACAAAATTCTTTTTCGTACATGCGAAACCCGAAACACGTGTCTAGTATTTTCATGTAAAGAATCTATGTACAAAAACTAAACTGTATCATGAAAAGCACAAAGTTGTAAGTTTGTTAAGTTACCTGTTTGTCCGTACAAAAACATGCTCACCCGCGCCGCTCGCGCCGCGCCGCCGTCTTGCGCTCATTGATAATAGTACCTAGGTACCTAAACGTTCGGCGCGGAGATTGGATAACCTACTTAGTGTTGCTCGGTGCCCAACTTTTAACCTTTTTTAAATATTTTTGGGACAAAATATAACATGGGGTAAAAATTATTGGAATCGATTCAGTTACTTATTCCGAACAAACTGTATTCAGGTTTCGCATAATACTAAAAATAACGTTGTATATTTGAATCCCCTGACGGAGAGGAAGCCTGTGTCCCAGCAGTGGAAGCATTTTAGGCCGATTAAGTATATTTACATTATTATTAGATTTTGGTCGAATTCATTAGTTCGTGGCGCAAACTGCAATACAAAGCCTAATATAACACAATTTTAGCGAAACACTTTGATCAGAGGGGTAATTGAGTAACACACTATCAGTAGTAAAGGCTTCCATTTTGACAGTTTCACAGCATTCATTGCGGTATTTAAGTTGCTGAGCAGACAAATTTTTCGATCATATGAAGCAATGGATTAGCAATATCCTTCAAAATCAGATTGAGATTGATAGTATGTTATGCAATTAGAGAACAGGCAATAACTTATACACTTTTTGGTGGCTCCTTAAGAGCCTATACTACCTCAGCTAAAATTCACTCTTTATCTCGCTCGCACGATACTGCTCGCGGACTGTGTGAAAGCGAGACAGAGTGCGGTGCTGGGCGGGAGGCAGCGCCAATAGTTTAGGTATTTGCTTTTTACGGTGTAAATAAAGGTAATTCAAAAAAACTAACTAAAATAAGACCTGCTTTATAGTTCAGTTAGTATGCAAAGTTTCATGATCTAATTTGAAGTATTTTTTTAATACCAGCGGTTTATTGTTCGGTTTGGAGGTAACTTTGGAATTTTTTTCTATCGAGAAAATTTTATGGAATCCTGTTTTCGTCTAACATAAGACCTTACATTAATCCTCAACTTTAGCATATATTTATTTCAAAATTAATACTGCGGAATTTTCGACATAACGGAGGATCATGCTAAGCCATTTGAGGTAGTATAAGTGATGGTGTCTGAAGCGCCATATTTTAAACCTTTTCTATCAATAATATCATCGATTCCTACAAACCTCATCCCACCTCTATCAGGACACTACCGGGTTCACGGCCAGAGGTTTACGTCATCATAACACAGTCACCATAGAGAATGCCAATCTTATGCGGATCGCGTCCACTACTGGACTTAGCCTGTTCAACTATCCACGTTCAAATTCAAGGAGTATTAAAACTTCTTGTTGGAAAAGATATTTCATAAACAGAATAAGAAGGATATATACTGTGTCCCTATGTTTTTCTTTTTTTTTCATTAATAGTTGTCTTTGTACACTAGGCGTCTGTTGACATCGGCAATTTCTGCTGCTTATAAAAATAATGTATCATCAAAAAAGAAAACATAGGGACATAGTATATATCCTTCTTATTCGGTTTATGAAATATCTTTTAAATTGGTCCAATATTGGAGGAGAAAATAGGCGAGAGCCAAACCTCGAATTATGACTTTTTACTTGGGCTTTTTCAAAAAGTCTCTCCGACCGCATTTCCGTATAGACCCTAAAACTGAACAACTTTCTCCATGGGACCAACATCGTTATCGCGATAAAATTATCAACTGTCTCATACACAACTTTGAAGGACGGACGGACGGACGACAGACGGACGGACGGACGGACGGACAGACGGACGGCTGGCTGATATTTTTTTCGGGATTACGATGTTAGTCTAATGGAAAAAGTGGTTCCGTTTGATGGTCTGTACCACACGACCACACCTAGAAAGGTGTGGTATAATTATTGGTTCGATTCACATACATGCTGTATGTGAATCGAACCAATAATTATAATTTGCCAGTCAGATTCTACGATCATAACGGTCACATAAAATACCGTTGATTGATTCATATAAGCATTACATACATGACGATGACAAATACTACGTTCAATACAGAGAAATGTATGTAAGATGTACAAGGTGCATAATATGTGCAGGCTATTAATAGAATTGCATATCTCTTCCTGTCTCCTGGCAGACCAGGATGTGACGTATGCAGGGAGCATCTGCAGTGATATCTAATAGTGAAAGTCAATTTCTCCAAAGTTTCGATAAGTCGGACTGACAGATTCCTATGATACCGACCGATATCGATTTAAATGAAGAATTATGTATTGATAACTATCTGATAATAATTAGCTTTGCATAGTCTAAACTAATATTATAAAGAAAAATGTTTGTTTTTTGTATGTTTTTATGTTGTCTCGATCCCGTGGGAATATTGGGATAAAAATAATCCTATGTCATAACCTAGGTCATGGTCTGCCCATGTGCAAAATTTTATCCAATTCCGTGCAGCCGTTTTAGCGTTAAAGCGAAACAAACAAAAAATCAAATCTTTTCTTGTAGTTTAGATAAAGTATAAGTACCTACTTATTAGTATGGATTGCAATTTGAGACTCCATCGACCCCTCGATTCGTTTGGACACAAGTGTCAAGAACAAAACTGCTAATGGAAATATGAATTGTGGTATTTATATTTAAGAAAGTCAGCCCTGGCTGTGATCCAAAAAAAATATATTTTGGTGTTCCGTCTGTACTCAAAGTCATATTATTCATATAAAAAGTCTGTTTAGTACATAACATATACATATAATCAGCCTATAGTGTTCCCACTGCTGGGACACAGGCCTCCTGTCTGTGAGAGGGGGTGGGACGTAATCCACTACGCAGCCCAGTGCGGGTTGGTAGATGTCACAACATGTCTTCGATTTCTAGGATTCCGTACCCAAAGGGTAAAAACGGGACCATATTACTAAGACTCCACTGTCCGTCTGTCTGTCTGTCTGTCACCAGGCTGTATCTCATGAACCGTGATAGCTAGACAGTTGATAAATTTTCACAGATGATGTATTTCTGTTGCCGCTATAACAACAAATAATAATAAAAATAAAATAAAGTTAAAATTGAAGGGGGTAAGTATAAAAGAAACGTTTTTTCGGCGTTTTATGCCTTGTGATACGGAACCCTTAGTGTGCGAGTCCGACTCGCAAGTGGCCGGTTTTTTTTGTTTGGTTTTAGGACATGACGGTTTCCTCACGATGTTTTCCTTCACCGTTTTGAGAGCGTTGTGCTCTGTTCAAATGTATACTTACCTAGATATTGTGGTAAGAATCATGTCTGTATGTATGAGCAATGACCCCATTTCTTTAGGATGACTTACAGCTTGCGGTTTCATTAACAAACTCAATAATGTATAGTTAATAATAGCTAGCAGCCTTTTTAGGGATTTTCTTTGAACTTTACGCTCTAACTATTGTTTTTAGGGTTCCGTACCCGAAGGGTAAAAACGGGACCCTATTACTAAGGCTCCACTGTCCGTCTGTCACCAGGCTGTATCTTATGAACCGTGATAGTTAGACAGTTGAAATTTTCACAGATGATGTATTTCTGTTGCCGCTATATCAACAAATACTAAAAAAAGAATAAAATAAATATTTAAATAATATTTTTTATTTGAAGCGGGGCTCCCATACAACAAACGTGTTTTTTTCGGCGTTTTTGCCTTGTGCTACGGAACCCTTCGTGTGCGAGTCCGACTCGCACTTGGCCAGTTTTTTATTTAGTTACTCTCAAACGTTGTTAAATGTTAATTTATTTCATTGTGCCTGTTATTTAATTTACCTCTTGAATTCTTCAAAACATTTGACGGTAGAATCAACAATTTTGATATAATACAGGGTGGTCTTATTTTAGAAAGTCAAAGCGCTAAAAAGTTCAGACAGTAATAAAAAACGCGCTCGGAATTCCTAATTCAAATGTGTATTGAGTTCTTTTCATTGTCACACGCATTCTATTTTCGATCTGTATTCTGTACGGCCAGTGTTCTGATTCCGTCGCCCTTTGCGTACTCGACAAACCTTATTTTACCGTTACTTAATTGGAAATTATTTTAATTTAAACCTTGTTGCGACGAAACGAAGTGGCTTAGCAGTTATTTTAGCCGTAAGTTTAAGTTTGTTAATATCAGTATGTAGTTCTTGGACGGATATTGAAACTATTTCAGTCAGAAATACTTTTTTTCGTCTGGAATGGTACCTATTAAAACTTTTTAAGGGGCTTACATGGCCTAAAGCGCGGTCACTGTCGGACTGCATAGAAAAGAAAGAGAAGCGCGATGACACAACACTGGTAATTTATTGCAAAATATGAAGTAATTATTTAATTACAAAAAATCTATTGTTTGGACAAAAATTAAAACAATAGTTTTTTAGTAGGTATGTTGCTTGTCGCGAAATAAAAATCAGCTGTTCCCTACATTTATGTTCGTATATCTAGTCAAAATGTAGGGAACAGCTGATTTTTTTTTCGCGATTTCAGATTTGGTCAGCAAAAGTTGTTCATAATGATGAGTACAATGATCTCTTAAAAGTAATGTGATAACCTTATCGCCACATTGTATACAACCGTATGAAATTACCTTCGTCACAGTCATGTATTGCAAGCTCTAAACTTATGCAACACCTTTATTTTTAGCGCAAGCGGAACCTCGGATAAAACCTACTGCATTTCGAATCTAGGAACTGAAATCCCGATCACAGACACATTATTCAAAAATAGACTGTATTGCTAAGAGACTAAGAAATAATTCGCCATAATCTGCGGTTTGGCAGCTATCATTTATTGTTGGTTTCCTTGAATACAAGGGAGATTTATCCGGGAATGTTTGAGATCTGCAGAAATCGAATATTTTCTAGAAGTTATATTTAGCTAAAACGAATTCTGGAAGCAGTCTGTCGTTCCAGAGATTTTTCTCGTACATAAACGTAAAAAAAATGCTGCCAATACGAAAGCAGAAGATTGTTCACAATTCACAGTAGGTGCTACTTCTTCTTAGCGTGACGATGACAAATATCGTCTTGTGAAAATTGTCTTTGCTGCGGCCGACCTGGCTGCGGAGCCGGAGTGGCAACGAGCTTCCAGGTTTTTCCAAGTTTTGGGTACAGAACCCTAAAACAAGTACGTGTGCAAAAAGTTGGTCAATCGTAGATTCGCCCTGCCGCGTCATAAAATGGTCGCGTTTCTGTTTTGTTTTGACACCTCTGACATATACAATAAAAATCAAAATTTTATTTATAACAATACAAATTCAATTGTGTCTCATTAGCCACAGTTGAGTTAAGAACACCTTTCGCGCAACTTATTACGGTGAGGGCAAATCTAACGATTTAAATCTTTGGTACCTAATACTTCCAGTTTTAATAAAATCAGGACAAATCTGACGATTTAAATCTTTGGTACCTAAGTAATACCTACTTCTTTAATAAAATCAGGGCAAATCTGACGATTTAAATCTTAGGTACCTAATACTTCCAGTTTTAATAAAATCAAGGCAAATCTAACGGTTTAAATCGTTAGTATCTAGATCTACTATTTCCAGTTTTAATCATCACAGTCATATTGACTGATATACTGACAAATGTTGTTTACATTATAGTCTGTGAAACAACTCGCACTTGACCTATTTCCACTGACCTTAATGCAGCAGATTGTTTATCGAATACCGATACTTAATGCATGTCTGTTTGTGTGTGAATGTTGGAAACTACTGTGTTATTTGTAATGCGGTTCTAAATTGAAGAGTAAGGTTAAATAACATCATGCCTGCTATCCCAGAAGGGTTAGGCAGAGCGTCCTGTACCTGCCTAAATACACCCACATTTAGCCAGTTATGTATAAGTCACATGCCTCCCACGCATAAGGTCGGAAGGCTAAAAAACATTAATATCAGGAGAGCATTTTTTTTTATACGTTAACGTAAAAAAATGCTCTCCTGGCATTAATGCTTTTTCGTCGTTTTTCGTGTTTTTAAGGTCGTAAGGCTAAAAAAACTTTAATATCAGGAGAGCATTTTTTTATACGTTAACGTAAAAAAATGCTCTCCTGACATTAATGCTTTTTCGTCGTTTTTCGTGTTTTTTTAAGGTCGTAAGGCTAAAAAAACTTTAATATCAGGAGAGCATTTTTTTATACGTTAACGTAAAAAAAATGCTCTCCTGATATTAAAGTTTTTTTAGCCTTACGACCTTATGCGTGGGAGGCATCGAATGTACAGACACCAGCATATCAAGCTACTACAATCTGTCAAATTTCTTTAATAGATTTTCAACTTTATCGCTTAAGCATAAGGTTCAAAGTTGATTGGGAAACTTTGACAGTTCCGGGTAGGTTGATGTGCTGGCGTTTGAACCTAATAGGGCGAGTCTATTGCCATCGGGTACAAATTCAGACTCCGGGTTATTACTGAGAAATTCCTAATGGAAAAACCCAACCTGGAAATCGAACCCAGGACCTCGAGCTCGAGCAGTAGCGTTGCGACCACTAAACCAAAGAGGCCGATATAAAGATCTTTTGAAATATTGTTCATTATCTTTATCTTATATTAGCTGCGCCCCGCGGTTTCACCCGTGTAAATGTCGATCCCGTGGGAATATCGGGATAAAAAGCCTAATGTTAGTCCAGGGTGTCAGCTACCTCCATACAAAATGTTATCAAAATTGGTCCAGCCGTTTAAGCGTGAAGAAGTAACAAACATATAAACACACACAAACTTTCGCCTTTATAATATTAGTGTGATTATAGTGGTTATAATTATAACTCTGCCTACCCGTTCGGGGATTATAGGAGTGATCCTATATTCTATGATCTTTATTACAATTTTGGTGAATCCATCACAATAACAGTACAAAACGAACCACTAATGCACATACTATCACATCTCTAATGTATCGATACCGATTGAACATTAATCGATTAAATTGGCATCGATCCTAATTCGATTCCCGTCTTGTAGATAAAGTGTAATTTATTCTAGAGTACGTCTGAATGTGATGCGGGAGTTACATTCGAAATAGTTCACTCACTCAAGAGATGTTAAGGGGCTCACATGACCTAAAGCGTGGTCACTGTCGGAGTGCATAGAAAAGAAAGATAAGCGCGATGACACAATGCTGGTAATTTATTGCAAAATATAAAGTAATTATTTAATTACAAAAAATCTATTGTTCGGACGAAAAAAATAAAACAATAGTATTTTAGTATGTTGCTTGTAGAATAATCTGACAAAAACTTTTTACTTTTTATGCAACGAATAAAAAATAACTTAGCTTAAACTTTTTAATAAGTAGTATGACTATAAAATAGAAATTTCAATGACACGGCATGCATAAACATACCGCAGCGCAGTTTTGTTTTTGTGGTCTACAATAATTATCATTGAAATTTCAAGTTGACTGTCATACTACTAAGTTATATAAGAATATAACATAATAGTATGACAGTAAAATTTAAATTTCAATGTTACATAAAAGTCATTTGCCGTGCCGATGCCGTAGCGAAGGCCCTAATACAGTTGGTGGCATCAAATCTGAGATTGAACTAAAATAACTGCCACCAACAGCAAAAGTAGATGATCAAAATCAGAAATTCAATAGGAGTCAAAACTGATCACGAATATAATTATGGCAGCTGTACTAGTAGTAAATGTTTGGTATAATTTAAAATCACTTCGACGCCACACAGTTCTGACGCGAACTCCGTTCATTAGTATTGAATTTCTGATTTTGATCATCTACTTTTGCTGTTGACTGTACCAAACTTCTTGAAAAGTGAGCTTGTTTTGAAACTTTTAGTGTCAATAGAGTTTATTAAAAAAACATTTCTGTCTAAAAATCTACATCTCTGCTCACCACCCAACACACTATACCAACTAGCTAAAAAAATTACAGAACAATAAAATGTTCCATTACTTGACTCACGCCTTATAATAGAGTTTTTCTTAATAATTCTGATGTCTAAGCGACTCCTGCGCAACGTGGGCGAGACGGGTGGCCATACTTTTTTATTACAGTATTTTGCACTAACGCGTATTTTTGCACATTCTCACTTTTGTTCTTCAATCGACTGACAAAATTCTAAAAAAAAAATAGTAAAATTAAAGTTTTCTTGAATTTGAACGATTCTAAGGGGCCGCCTCCACGAGCGAGAGAATCGCGGCGATATTATCGTCGTGTCACGTATTTCTATACACTCTCTTAGAACGTGTCTCCACACAGCGATATCATCGCCGCGAAAAGATGGCACGGCGAGACTATCGCCGCGATTCTCTCGCTCGTGGAGACGGCCCCTTAGAGAGATCATAAATTACAAACAAAGTATGGTTCATAATTTGAGCCAAATAAAAAAAAAGTTTTGTGAATGAATGAGGATGGCTTGGAGAAAACCTAAGAAACGATTAACATATAGGCTACTTTTTATCCCGATATTCCCACGGGATCGAAACTTACGCGGGTAAAACCGCGGGGCGCAGCTAGTAATTAATAAATATTTATTTTAATTTAATGCAAGCATTTTGTTTCATATGTGAGAAATCTTCACCATTAATTTGGGCCCCCCTCAACTAATTTTGATACAGGGGCCCCTCCAAGGCACGCTACGCCACTACTAGAGACAGTATTAAATTCGAAGCGTTTGTCTTCATGACCATAAAATTTCACCCTTTGAAAGTGTAAATACACCAAGACAAGTAATAAATACAAGTCTAAGGTTCTTAAACTTCTACATTTGATCAGTGCCAGGCAGTAAAAGATCTGTTTTAAACATGGGGAAACGGGCAAAAGAAAGCTTTTACGAATCTAGCGTATATATGAGTTTTTATTGTTATGATCGAATTAAAATATATGACTTCGCAGAAATGTGTTAGGTTGAAAGAATGAAGTTTATTTTTGTTATAATATAAACTTTAGATCTATGATCGGGTATTATAGCTTATATTTGTGATATTTCGCAGTGGCTTGTGGAATGTTCTTCCGGATTTAAAAATGAACCAGAACCACCATAATCAGCCTATAGTGTTCCCACTGCTGGGACACAGGCCTCCTCTCGGTTAGAAGGAGTGGGCCGTAATCCATTATTGCAAAATATGAAGCAATTATTTAATTACAAAAAATCTATTGTTTGGACTAAAAAATTAAAACACTATTGTTTTAGTACGTTGCTTGTCGAATAATCTGACAAAAAATCAGAATGATTGTATGTAGATGGGTTTTATTGTAAAATAACGTTTTTAGAGGTCATGTTTTTTTTCTATCGTATCAATTTAGTTGTATTATGTTTTCAACACACTATCTACCTAGCATAATAATTATATCCTAAAGAATATCATATATTTTTCTGATTTTGTTTGTTTTTTTGATTTTGTTTTGTTTTTTGTTTTTGTTTGTCTGTTTTGTATACTTTTATTGTTTCTAAAACTTGCGTTTTTTGCGTTTAGGTCCTGTAAGCCCCTTAATACTTTATGCACACAAATGTACAGAGGCGGACTCTGCCGACATATGGTGGTACTACTGCCCCAGACGAGGTTCTACAATAAAAGAGTTCTGCTACCTCCTAAAATTCCTATTACTAATAACCGATAGATGTCCAAACTATTAATGAAGGCACATGTCATGCCCCCAAAGTCCAAAGGGACCAGATTGAGGGTAACATCTTCATTGTCTGTCCGTTTTTTTGTCGCTACCTACAGAACCACGTGTTCCGCACACGTTAGCTTCACCGGAAAGAATTGAGATGTTTCCGAACTGTAGAGTCGTTGTTACGTTTTATTTTTTGGTTTTAAAAGGAATAATTTTAAAATTGTTTGTGTATATATTTAATTTTCGAATATTACACAATCTGTGTATATAAAAAATAAAGGTAAAATAATGTTTTTTGTTTTGTTTCAAGTTCAATAAAATATCTTGTTATGTTATTTTTCGCTCCGGACAAAACACATATCGGTCTTAAAATTGCTAACTTTAACATATAAATAAATAACAACTGCACGCATGCAGGCAAAACCTATTCTAACCACATACCAAAACTAAATGGCATAATAAACGCTCACATTATCACACAATAACAAACATAACATCTACAACAAATTTGCTAAAAAATCAGTTTATGGAAAAGTAACTTTAATTCCTACACAATAAAATTCAGTTTACGCTACAACTTCAAAATGTTTTATATCTTTTTCAATAGTACTAGTCACTCTGAAATCAACTTAATCAACATTGAAATAAAGTTGATATTTGTTTAACTTGAAATAATATTAATTTGAAACATAAGTTTGAATATACTTTAGGTGCCAACATATCATCACGCCATATTCCCTGAAGGAGTAGGCAGATGTGTTTTGTATGTACCTACTGCTACAACTACATTTCGCTAATTCAGTTTATGTTCCATGTTAGAAGCCCAGGCTGCTATCTAAAATTCAGAGTTGAGTTAGGTACACGATGACTGATGACAAACGCTTGCACTGACTAGACAGGTCCATTCAAAACGGTGTGGTTTGTTCCTTTAAATAGGTACCATTTCAGACATTACTTATCTACAAGGTCCTCACATTATCTGACCAAGATAATATCTGGACTCTAAAATAAACTGACCCCTGAGTTTCTTGCGCCATTTCTTCTCAGTCAGCGGGATTGTCCGAAATGGTTACCACTGGCCCGGGACATAAAGGGCTGAGGAAGGAACACGGGTGCTAGTAAGTAAGAGTCTGACACTTCCTTCCTCTCCACCCAGAACGGGAGGGGGGTCATTTGATGATTTCCCATCCACAAAAAAAAGGGTAGTCAAATAGGAAATGGCGATTACATATAGCTTTTTTTTATATCTCTTGTAAAATTGATTCTGATATCCTATTTACATAATAAATAATTTCATTTCTCTGACAAAATACGCATAGTATAAAAAGAACCATTTTCAATTTATTTTTTTAGCATCTCGCAGTCTCCATTCATTTCTCTGTTCGTTAAGCAACAAAAACACATTGTTTGCCACGTGTTACGCGTTAGGACGCCGGCTGAATGCTAAAAGGGACACTGGTTCGATTCCCGCTTGAGCATCGTCCTCAGGACCGTGTCTTTGTAAAGATTTATTTATTGCTTGGATGTTTCCTTTTTTGTTAGGTTCTCTTTTTTACTATAGGCGATGTTCTTTAGGTAATTGTTGCAGTTTTTCTTTCATGTTTGGCTATTATTTTTGGTTGAAATACCAACGTATTTTTGTCTTATGTTGGCTGTTTTTTTTTATATACTTATTTAATAAAAATAGTATAAGTATATTTGAGGGGCCCGTGGCTAAATAATAACAGCCACTCAGGACGATCGATCAGGTTAAGCTACTCTTGCCGCGGTTGGTCTGTGGATGGGTGACCATCTTTACATACCGTGCCTCGGAAAGCACGTTCAGCCATTGGTCCCGGCTGTCATTAGTGAATATTTGACAGTCATTACGGTTAGTCAGAAGCCCGAAAGTCTGACAACCAGTCTTACCAAGGGGTATCGTATTACCCAGTAACTGGGCTGTGGAGGTCAGATAGGCAGTCACTCCATGCAAAATACTGGTATTCAGCTGCATCCCGTTAGACTGGAAGCCGACCCCAACATAGTTGGGAAAAGGCTAGGCAGATGATAAGTATTTATGTATAACTATTTAATATAAGTCTGAAATCACCAACCCGTCTTGAGCAAGCGTGGTGATCAATGCTCGTGCCTTCTCTGTTTCGAGAGAAACTTGAGAAGATGCCTTTCTGCAGTGAAGATTATACATATTAAAATTTAAGTTTTTTCTGACATTTCTTTAAGATCTGCGGTGCTATTCTGTAAAAATCTCACCGTGAAACTTAGGTGAAGTGAGCGTGGAGTGAGCTGTCAATAGTGTCAATTCCTAGCAAAAACAAACTCACTTCACCTAAGTTTTCACGGTGAGATTTTTACAGAATCGACAGGCTGTAGGATACATAAATGTAGAAATGTTTCATTCTTCTATTTGTTAGACTAACTTTATTTCGCTCGATCATCCTTCGAGTAGCGTATAAAAAATATGAAACGTTTTTATTTCGGACTATTTATCTTTCATAAAAAAATCACAATCAAACGTTTAGAAAAAAATGTCACGAAAATATTTACATTCTATGTATTTGGTCTGAGACGTTCTGCCTTTAAAAACAAAATTGCAACTTATGTGATGCAAATAATATTTGGTAAAACTAACCGAATTTTAAACGTATTTTACTCTACCAGATATAATATTAACTGAAACCGATACTTAGTAATTATTCTGTAAAATGTGTGATGTACACACAGCTCCTTTAACTAGTTACCCCACCAAAAGACATGTGCGTTCAAATCCGTGATAGGCCCAAGTTGGTTTTTGTATTTTGCAAAAACATTTTATTTTAAATAATGTATTGTTTTAGTGAATAAATAAGTTTAAGTAAGTATTTTTTTTTTAAATTCTGTTTTTATTATTGTTTTTTTCAATAAAACAATACTTTTGCGACGACAAGCAACAATAATAGGGTTAACATTTACGACAACTTATTCATCGTCTAAATAGACTGGAGGTTTCAAGACCGCTTACCGTGCATAAGATTGGTAGTTCAAATCCTATATAGGCACGAAATGTGCTTTTTGTTCATTATATTATTTTGATATATTTTTCTATTTTGTTTTAAGTAAGTAGTAATTATTTATAAAATAAAGAATTAAAAAATCAAGAAAAATAAAATACTTTATTAATCATTTAATAATATTTATTATTGCTATTATTTAACAAAACTATGATCTTATTTTACAACAAACAGAACAACAATGTTCTCATAATATCAGAAATCATTTTAAAAAATAATTGATAAATAGTAGTCGTTTACTCTTCGCCATTTTAAGTGAACGTATACAAAGTTCTAACTTGAAGGTATGGATTAATTTTATAAAGACAACGTAAGTAAGTAAAATTAATGGATACCCTCAAATTATAACATCTTTCGATTAGACAGGGACCTAAAGATATAATGACTCAGCCGATAGTAGATAACAATTTCATCGCAATTCATATGGGCTCGCTGGCTAGTTCGTCAAACTGCCGGTATGAGTATGACGACGTTCGGTGATGCGATGGTTCGAATCCGAGTCAACACAATGGACTCTTTTTGAAGTATTCTTTAGATTATTCGTAAGGAATTCAATGTTGTAGCAGTGTAACATTTTAAAACTTGAGGGGTTAGGACATAGTGACGCTTTCTGTACATGAGAGCAAATAAATAAATAAATATTATACTCTATGCTATTTAGGCACCTGCAACAAATCTTTTTTCGGTAAGCCAAGTAAGTACTCAAAAGCTTGTTACAACATTATTACTATTCTCAAACAAAATCCCACCAATTCACACCCAATTAATTTTCAATTCTAAGAAAAATTGTACTTTATCTAATCACACCAAAAAAAACAATACCGAGAATACTGACTCACTACGTATGAAACTAATTATATTTTCATATAAATGCCGCCAGTCTATATTTAATTATATCTTAAAATAACACAAATCGGCTTACCAACTTCTGGGAATGAACACAATTCCCGCTCGGGGTATCCGCAATGTCACAGAATGTCACTACAGCCTCCGAAGTATCAGTTTATAACACAAAACGTCACTAAATGTCAAAAAACACAATCACTTGGACACAGTCACATCAAAAGTTTAGCTCCGTACGTGAAAATTCGATTATTGTTCGACATTTACGAGACGACCGCACGCACCCAGCTCTGAATGACGACTGATTCGACTGAATACTCGAGTCAGTTGAGTTCGCGCTCGCGCAAAAGCTTTCAGCGGTGCGCGCGCGCTGTAATTGGAACCGCGGGGGAAAGCTCGATATACATCTATCTTTTTCTAACGCTCAGTGAAAACTAGAGTTGTTTTATCTGCGTCCTTGTTTAACTTCTTTCAGCGCGGGAAAATCGTGGAAAACGCAAGTAAACAGCACGTTTGCGTCGTATTACGTAATCGGAGGTGCATCTATGATATATTTTGTCTTGTGATTAATTTATTTTCACTGTTTTCTTTACGTTTTGTTAATGTTGGCATATATTCAATGACATGGGCGCCGGAGACATGGTTTTTGTTGGAAGTGGGACGTGTTATATTCATTGATAAAAGCGGTCATCTAAATGTGTTCATAAAGCGTGATTATCTGCAAAATTTCGAGTGGTTTCGTAGACTCGCGGCGACTACATGACCTAAAGCGCGGTCTTTCTCGGACTGCATAGAAAAGAAAGAGAATCGCGATGACACAACGCTCGTCATTTATTGCAAAATATGAAGCAAATATCTATTTACAAAAGATCTATTGTATGTTGCTTGTAGAATAATCTGACAAAAAATCATAATGATTCTATGTATATTATAACTAATTTGATACGATAGAAAAAAATCATGAAGATACCTCTAAAAACTTTCTTTTTACAATAATAACCGTACTTATTGAAAAAGAAAGTTTTTAGAGGTATCTTCGTGATTTTTTTCTATCGTATCGAATTAGTTAAGTATATTATGTTTTCAACACACTGTCTACCTAGCATATAAGTATCCTGAAGAATATCATAATTATATTTTTCTGATTTTGTTTCCTGTAGTCGATCATATACTTTTATTGTTTCTAAAACTTGCCTTTTTTGTGTTTAGGTCCTGTAAGCCCCTTAATATATTTTTTCTCTAAGGCTGAAATTATTTATTAAAACTTTATGCACAAGAAAAAAAATACTGTACAAAGGCGGATTTAGTGCCTGAGGCATTTTCTAGGTACAGTCAACCCAAGGGTGAAACAGAGACAAAACATGGCAGGTGCAACATACGGGATAAATAGCTTGGAAATAATTATAAATTATAAGAATACATACATAGATATTAGATACATACATACACAAACAAAATGAACTGTCGGGAGAAATAACGATCGGTAGAGGAAAAAACAGGCCTCCTCTCTGTGAGAGGGAGTGGGCCGTAATCCACCACGCGGGCCCAGTGCGGGCCTTTACCGTTTTGAGAGTAGTGGTGATGAAATAATTTGCGCAAAGTAAAGCGCCTGTCAGGGTTAGAACCTACGACCCTCGTAAGTGGCGGTCGTTACCACTCCACTGGACGTTATCGTTTAACGGGACCCTATTACTAAGGCTTCGCTATCCGTCTGTCGGTCTGTCAGCGGGCTGTATCTCATGAACCGTAATAGGTCGACAATTGAAATTTTCACAACGTGTAAATTTCTATTAACGCTATAACAACAAATAATAAAAATTGTTAAACATTAAAGGGGATCTCCATACCTAGGTACAAGAAACATGTTTTTTTTCGGCGTTTTGTGTCTTGTGGTACGGAACCCTCCATGTGCGAGGCGGACTCGCACTGGTTCGGTTTTTGTATTCTCCACCAATTTTTTCCGATGAAATATATTTATCGGCGTTCAAAAGTACCAAGACCTAACGTATATAATAGTATAAAGTTTAGTGTGTATTGAACTAAAATAACCGCTCAATATGGCGTAGCTGTCAGTTTATGCTAATATTATCGCTATCTTCTATTATTCGTATTATATTGTCTGCATAATCTATGAACTGAGCTGCATTACGACTGTATTTGATTCTGTTGAGATCTATGCGATAGTATGTTAGTTTTGCCCGTGGTTGTGCTCGCTTGAAAGAAAATTATACACTAACAAAAATAATTTCTTACTATGTTGTCTATGTTACCCACATTAAAGCGATTTCATTAAGACTTAGTGACTAAAGAAGAAACGTTTGTAAAACAGTAAAAGACGAAACAGTAACTTTTAATGATTGAACATGGTACTATTTACTGAAAAAAAAAAAAAAAAAAAGGAAACCCGCCATTACTAGGTATAATGTAAGTAAATTTTAATGGTTTGAAGGATATCACCAAATGAATAAAACTGTTAATTTTGTGCCCTTTTAGGTAGGTACTTAAAACGTTAAAGTTTACTGTCATGACGGTAACATTTTGCCTCAAGCTTTAACTGGATCAGTATTGCTATTCTGAAAAAATCTCACCGTAAAAACATTATGTGAAGTGAGCTTAAAGTGAGCTGTCAATAGTGTCAATCACTTGCATCAGGTGGAATGATAGCTCACTTTAACCATTTGACCACCACACGTCAAAAAATCAAAAACGTGCCCTCGCCTCGGCGTCAAAGTCTGTCATGTAGTCGAACCGTGGCGTGCTGGGCACATTTTGGTTTGTCATCTATACATGACTGTGGCGGTCAAAAGGTTAAACTCACTTCACCTAAGTTATCACGGTGATATTTTTACAAAATAGCACTGATGTAAAAAATAGTGTTTAGAACGTTATGCTCATGGAACAAAGGATGTTTGTATTTTTCATTTTAAATTACTGCTTATTTCTTTCAGCGTACCAGCCATAGATATATGACATTTCTATGGTACCAGTCTATTATTGTCCTACTACAGAGTAAAGGCATCTCCTCATACACAGAAGGCACGAGCATTGATCATCACCCTTGCTCAAGACGGGTTGGTGATTTTAGATATAAATTAACTATAAGTCCTGGTTTCCTCACGATGTTTTCCTTCACTGATGTCAGTCATGTCCAGGATAAACTCAGAAAGTACATAATGAACTGAAAAAGTCACATTGTTACTTGCCCGGATTTGAAATCACGACCTCATTTATGAAAGGCCAGTGAGCCATCACGACATAATAGGCTATTTGACAATGTAAAAAATAAGGTCATAATTATCGACACTCGTATAGATTATCGCTTTTAAAATCGATTTGCATTAATTTTACTACAAAACAATGTATTATTTATAAAAAAAATCCCGAAAAAACTTCATCTTTTTAAATCTGGCGCCACGTAATCGAAAACGGTCTGGATTGGCTGAACTTAAGATGACGTCATGATGTAGTAAATTTCTGTCTATCGTTGACAGAACAGATGACTTTTGTCTAGTATCTCGACCGTTTCAACGTTTGTTTACGGGAATCGTGACGTCACGACGCCATATTGTTAAAGATAGCGTTTTGGCGGCTTATTTAAACAGTACATTTTTATTTACTATTTTTTAAAAGAAATACATTAAAATACATACATGCAATTTGAAGTAATAGGTTTTTGTGGGCTCGTTAGACACCATTAAATAATCTGAGATGTTTATTTTATTTATATTTATTAAGTATATTTATTTATTTATTTATTTTTTTTGTTTTTTTAAGCTTGAGTACGAGGCATTTGATTACGTCGTGTGTGTACCTATATTTATCTTTTAATTTTTTTGTTTATTATTTTATTTTTTATTTTTATATGTAATGTGCGTTTTGTTTGTGCAGAATAAACAGTTTTTCTTTCTTTCTTCTTTCTTTCTTTCTTCTTTATCAGAAACCAGTCAAATAGCCTATTATAAAGAAAATTATCTAGGAAATTAAAAATTACAGAAAAGCACATTATCAGCATATTGGAAAAAGAAACTTCGTAACGAAGGTAACAGAAGGTTTTAAGGCGTTAATAATGTTTTTAAAATCCTCCGGTCTACAGACGCCTCACCTACACTTTTATTTATATTTTATTCCGTATTTTATTCCGGACTAGCTTCCGACCGCGACTTCGTCCTCGTAAAATTCCTTGTTTCTCCGACCCACCCCATCGCATCGCATCGCCCTATTACTGCGTTTTCGCTTAGCTTTCTTTCAGACTTTTTTTTTCGACGTATTTGCCTATAGATTTCCTGAAAATTGGGCTATCAAATGCAACTATAACTTTTCAAATCCGACTAGTAGTTCTCGAGATTAGCGCGTTCAAACAAACAAACAAAGTCTTCAGTTTTATTATTAGTTTATAGATTTATAGAACACGCTATAGGTAACGACTTCATAATATCTTAAAAAGTAAACTTTTTACTACAGACAACTCAGTGCAGTTTTCAACTTTTCAACTTAATTAAACCATGTCCACTACAAAACAAACATACAAAATATCCCACCTTTATATTATAATAAAATGTAATGTAATATACATAATCACTTTCTACAAATAAACTTACTGAAGTAGCAATTTCTATTACATGCGTCAATCGTAAACTTAAGGGTTTACAGAGAGCACTAAAAAATTGAGTGTTCATTCCATACTTCGTAGAGTTAAAGGTTGACTTGTCATTTTTATTTTGCACTATTTTCTGTATATTGTACCTTGAGCTAGTAATAACCATTGTAGTATTAAGAGAAGAATTATGCAAGCTGCAGGCTTCTACTAATAAGTACTCTACTATCACTTGCCGTAATGTTTAACGGATAACCTTAGCATGTACAAAATTAAAAGGGTAGGCTAGTAAAATACGCTTGCGGGGTGATCTCATACAATGACGACCACGACCGACGATATTTTTCTTTTACGACAACAATTGGAACGATACATACGAATATAACAAATCTAAAGTATTGTTCATTGCATTATTCGAGGTTTATTTTTCTTATAAAATAGCAATGACTATCCAACAAAATGTATTTTAAAAGAAAGAAAATAAATGTAATTGATCCAGGTACCTAATTAAAGTAATACTTCATTACTGGTACATAAACAACTTATTTTGTAGAATGATGCGAAACCGTTAAAAGCGCAAATGGAGATCCGTGTATTCTAAAAACTCAAAGCATTTATTTCAATTAAACCAATTATTACAGGCACTTTTGAATTGTCAAGGAGTCGGTCACTCAGAAAGATGAAGCTAGTTGCCTATTCCAAAGCGTAGGTACCTATGGAGAAGAACGGGCAAGAAACTCCATGGACACTCTTATAAATCAAAATAATATGGTTACAAAGTCTTGTTTACATCATTCATCTTAAAAATTATGCATGTGAGAACGATGCAGAATTTATAACGAACTCTAAGATTATGAGAGCCCCATAATAATATGGCGCGCCACTCCTGGTATTAACACTCCATTTAAACGTTACTCCATGCCCGCATATGTAAATAGTAAGAATTGTAGTTTCACTAGGAAACGAATTTCCTTCATTACTTATGTTCTGGGAACATAATAATGTGTTTTAAGAACTGTGTATGTATGTCTGTCCCGGCTTCCGTGTTGTATTAAATGGATGGATTGTGTTCTAAATTGTGGTTTTGTAAGTGTATGTGCTAATATGTCTGCTTGTCATCCGGTGTGAACCGGAACCGGTGTTACTTCATAATCATGATATGATAATGTTCCCACTGCTGGGACACAGGCCTCCTCTCTTAAAGAGGGAGTGGGGCGTAATCCACCACGCAGGCCCAGTGCGGGTTGGTAGATGTCACAAGTCTTTGAATTTTTGGTTCTAGCACATGCCGGTTTCCTCACGATGTTTTCCTTCACCGTTTTGAGAGCAGCGGTGATGAAATAATTTACTTACACATAGTAAGGCGCCTGTCTGGTTTCGAACCTACGACCTACAACTCTTAAGTCGCGACCGTTACCACTGGGCCACCACTACTCTCATTCGGTTAAGTTGAGCGTAATTAAGTTAAACTAAGTATGGTCTGCACTGCAGCTTTTGTAATAACAGCGGTGCAGAGTAAAATAGTTTTCATTTCGATGGTATTATTAGCTCAGATTATGTCTGTCGAAGGACCGATGGCCGGTGAAGCACACAAGTCCTGGAGTGGAGACCGCGTATCGGCAAGCGTAGTGTGGGACGCCCCCCAGCTAGATGGACGGACGACCTAAAGAAGGTGGCTGGGGTAGACTGGATGCGGAAGGCGGAGGACAGGGTGCTGTGGCGCAGTCTGGGAGAGGCCTATGTCCAGCAGTGGACTGCGATAGGCTGAGTTGATTGTTGATTAGCTCAGTGGCACAATAGCAGCTTTTACGACATTGGTACATGGTTTGATTCCTCGAGGTGATTTGTCCTAACATATTAGGTAGTTATGTAATGTTAGACCTAGAAAATGGAATTATTTTTAATTTGTATTTTTTTAAATCGTTTTCCATATCAGTGCAATCAATATATGTGTAAGGTATACTCTAGGTACAATATGGTAGGTACGTGTTGAAACTAACAAAAAAAAATCTCACCCACTTTTTACCCGAAATAACAAATCCCGGCCTATCTCCCAAAAAATGTCATTTGCACCCAAAAAAAAACAAACATCTTTGACATTCTTCCCCAACCTACAAACGGGCACGTGCCACCATTTAAAGCCGGAAGCGGATACGGATACTCGTAGATTTAAGAACAAATTCGTGGCGCGACCCGCTCTTGTCGATTGATTCAGCACTGATTGATTGATTGATACATAGAGTTGTCGTAATGTTGGAATTTGGAATGGAGTAAAACGGATGTGGATTTTTAAGTGAAATTGTAGTTAGCACAAGAATTTGGTAAAAGACACTCTTGGGACACTTGGTTCAGCATTTTGACAAGAAGGCATTTGAGAATACATTCTGGCCAAAGTAGACTCCATTGAGCTCCAAGCTATGGAGACCAACTAATATGTTGAACTCCAAAATTACTAAAAAAAGAAAATTAAATAATTGATTTGGATACGATCTTCGATCAATAACTATTTTATTGATCGAAGGATACGATGGGAAAATTATCTTCAAATTTTTGAGTAACTTCCGTGTTTTATTAAACACGGAAGTTACTCAAACATTTGAAGATAATTTTTTATCCGTTGGTAGGTAATATTTATACCCACCCTTCCTAGGAAATGTATAAATTCGTAATATATAGAAAAGATTTTATTTTTGTATGTTTGTTTGTTACACATTCATGCTAAAATGGCTGAACGGATTTGGATGAAATTTTGCACAGGGGTAGACCATAACCTCGATTAGGACATAGGATACTTTTTATCCCGATTTTCCCACGGGATCGAGACCGAAAATCCGATCGAGAAACCGCTGGGTGTAGCTATAATTAATATACAGTCTAAAACCCACCTTGAGCAACCTTTTGTGTATTCTAAGTATGTGTCCTGCAGTAGGACAATAATAGGCTGGTATCACACACTTACACACACACACCAGACGCACACACGCCACTCACACATCACACACACACAAACATCACGCATACACACGTACCATACCATACCTGAAATCACCTCTCTAGACTCCACTCTGGAATTCGTACTCCGAGCCCCAAGATACAAACTAACTGTCTAATTTGGGGCTCACAGTTAATACTATATTGTAACCTAGCTGTACAGGTAATATTTTAAGCTACTCATGACGTCATAACTTGCGGTTAACCAGTGAACCTGCTATTACCTGGACAATAAATATTTTCTATTTTTGTTCTTTTTTGATGAGGAACTGGACATTTCAAACACCCTAATTTACCCACAAACGAAACAGGACTACTGAACATTAACATATCATCGGAGTACTATGGCATGTATTTCAGCACACTGAAACTGTTACCGTTATGTTTTCATAGTGAGAACTAGCAACAATGGCTAGCTGGAATAGAGCCATAGAGTGCTCGAGTTTATAATGTTTTGCTTTCCGTTGACATGTCCGTACTTAGCTACTTAGGTAGAAGCACAGACCTATTGATAGATAGATGTCCATACTAATATTGTAAATTCGAAAGTAACTCGCTGTATGTATGTTACTCGTACCTTTTCACGCTTAAACCACTGAAGTATTTTGTTAAAAATGAGCTCTTTTCTTTAGTTTCCCCTGTGTCATTACTTCCCAGAATTTGGTCCTTATGAGGGACACTATCGAGTGGTGTGATTTTTTAATCAAAATCAACAGAAGGCCTATTCTCGTAATTTAAAATGTTCAAAATCTAGTCGCAGTCTCATCTCGGCGACAAACAAATGTCAAAAACTTGTCAAAGTTTAGGAAAATTAAAGGTATTTTTGACAGATTGAGACTGAGATCAGACTGCGAACGTTCTTAAAATTACGAGAATTGCCCCTCAGATTCGATTTCTGGCTAAAAATTTTGATTTTTCAAAAATCCAATGATGCAGTTTTAGTTTTCATCGAAATCGAGCCCGCGACTCCTTTGAGTACCTACTTTTCGCTATTCCTCATAGTTTCGGATTTGGCCATCCACGCCCACTTGAAAAATTCATTCTGTATAAGAGGGCCGGATAATAGACTCCACTGTGCACTGTACGTATTGTTTTTATCTAGAATCATTTTCGGATAAATTGTTCGCCTACAAGCAATAGGCATGTCTATCATCTTTTTAATAGTACCTAATGATAGCAATGGAAGTTTAGACATTCTTAGAATTTAGTTTAAAATGAAAGCTCTTAGCTGCGACCTACATAATTATTTTAATCCTATTGTAATAACTGCATCTCTATTCTGACTTTCCTCTATCGTCTCTTTCCTTGATTCTAATCTTCGAGTCATAAGCAGAGAGTGGCACTGACCAAAAGTTTTTTTCTGTATCATTGCAATGAAACTAGTAAGAGGCACGGGGGGAGGCAAGTGTATCGCTCTTGACCTGTCACAGAAAGAACTAAAATTCGTACCATGAGCACTATAGATTTCGATAGGTAAGAAACCTAACGTAATCTATTCGATAGTCACTAACGTTTTTGGGTGAATTTCAACAAGAGATTTTTATGTATCATTTCGGTGGGATTTTTTTATTTCAATGCAATCTATATATTTTTAGTGACAAATAATACTTTAGTCTATTTTATAACATTGTGCGTGAGTGGACATCAAATATTATCAAAACTTACATAAATATTTAAGGATAAAGTTTTAAGAGTCCACTGAAATTAAAAGTGTCCACCGAAATGATAAAAATTACCACCGAAATGATAAATCCACCGAAATGATACAGCTAAGAACAACCGTGCCCCCAGCCAGGGTTCCGTACTTTGTTAGGTTTGATTTCCACAAATTTTAGATAAACACTGAGACAGGACAGTACACAGTTTTTTTAATATCATCATTAATATACAGATATTACAGTTAGTATTATTACATATATCATTCTTTGAGGTTACAATAACCTCAAAGAATGATATTAATGTAATGTAATGTTTATTATGATATGAATGAATAGTTTCTTTACTTTTATAACCTTTGGTAATTTTTGTGGTTGTTGTTGTGTGAAAATGTTGGAAAACTTTATCGTAAATGCTGGTAACCTTAAATAAATATTTTTGCTTGTTTATGTACTAATACTAATTTACTTGATATATTTTCAAAAGAATCAACGTATCGCGATTAGAAAGCTTAAAGTTTCTGATTAATATGATGGTTGCATTTGTAAGTTATGCCATTAATAGTAATACCTAATGTCTACCTATTGCACTAAGAGAAAAATGCTAGGTATAATTTAGTTAAATTGGTAACGAGAGGAGAATAGTGTTTCTACAGGTATATCAGTAAAACTTCTAAAATTAAATCAACTCTTATATTTTTAAAATACAATAAATGAATAAGAAAAAAAATATATTACACAACAAATACACCTAAATAATCTAATCGACACTCTAGGTAAAAGTAGGTACATTACAAAACTATGACTTTGTATTTGACACCAGGATCTCTAAAACTTTATGTTTTTATCATTTCGGAGATACTTTTAATTCCGGTGGACTGTAATTGGTATAACAATCCACCGAATCCACTGAAATGATAACACTGAGATGATAAAATAGAGGTTAGTTCTACATTTAACTCCGAAAAAAAATTATTTAAAAAATATGAACACTACTCAAACAAAACAGTACTTACTGCGAATTTAATACACAATTTTGAAACAAATTAAACAAATCTAGCACGAGTTATAACAGCCACCGAAATGAAACTATTTTTGTCCCCATATTACTGAAATGATAAACTTACTTTTTTGGCGGGAAACCGCAAGACGTTGGGACCGGTGCGTTCGCGCCGAGAGCTTAAGCCGGACTGATCCGGAGTGAGAAAAGGTGAAAGGGGCGTAACAACGCAATGTTGATGTGGCTATTCTACTAAAACTTACTGTCCTCTGAAATGATAACTTTTTTCCAGACAAAAGTTGACTGCCTGTCAAATCCATGAGAAAGAAGATAAACAAACAAAAATTGTTTTATTTGATCGAATATATTATAATTTAATGATAACAAAATCAATTTAAATCCATATTACGAATGTATTTGCAGGAGAAGGTATGTTATGAGCGGAATTGGGTTCAGGACAGGTCACCGTGATGATAAAATAACACTTTGTAATTTTTTTTTTGGGTATATTAGAGGGTAGATACCAATGATTTTTTTTGCCAAGGTAGAGAAATACTTACCTTGTTGAGAAAAAATATATAAAATTAATAATCAGCACATTGCACTACCGTTCTCAGGTTTGCCGTGTATTTTTTTGCTTGGGCAATTCACCCTTTTCATAGTTACACAGCGATTTCTCTCTATCAGTCGTTTGTAATCTAACTTTCGAAAGAAGAAGACAAAGCGCTGTGTAACTATACAGACGCTATACCACGTTTATTATTAAGGGGGAAAAAAAGCCAAATAAAAACAAAAAAAAAAAAAAAAAAACAAATAAAAACAAAAGAAATAAGGCATACAAATTGCTTGCATTTCCTCGCCAGTATGTTCAGTCGTACAATCTTACATCACTCCTTTTAAATATAGAACAACCAAAGCAAATATGAAAGCGACTGCATTTCCCGATTCATTTACTCCTTCATTCACTCCCACTTATAGCCGTTCTTTTAATAGCTTTCATTCATACCGATTCTCAATCGATTATAGTTTCGATACATCGATTCCCATTAACACTTCCGATTAGTTTCGACCTATTTCACAATCGTTTGAAAAGGATACCCAGTGTGAGGCGGAATTGCGATTCGACGATGTTGGCCCAATTTTGCGTTTAGCTTCGCTGTGAAGTTGTGGACCACCCGACATTTCCCGTGTCGTTAGAAATGGGTTGAAGAAAATGGCTACTGAATTAACTTTGATTATAACCTACTTTGATTTCAAAGAGGAGTTTTAAATATGCATAGAATTGGAGTCTCAGCACCAAAATTCAGACCGAAATGAATGAATTCGTATTGACTATGTCAAAATATTTTATTTGTTGTCTTCGGAAAAAATATCAAAACGAAACCTATCACACTAATATTATAAAGGCGAAAGTTTGAGTGTGTGTTTATATGTATGTTTGTTACTCCTTCACGCTCAAACGGCTGGACCAATTGAAATAAAATTTTGTATGGAGGTAGCTGACACCCTGGATTAACATATAGGCTACTTTTTATCCCGAAAGTCCTACGGAATCGACCCCTATGCTGGTAAAACCGCGGGGCGCAGCTAGTCTATCTATAATAGGCTTCACTTTCTTCGTCTTTAAACCTTCTCAGAGTAAAAAGATTACAGATATGAAATTTAAAACGAGATTTGTGGTTAAATAATAACAGCCGCACGGGTTGATCGAACGTTAAGCTTTGTTTGCCAAGGTCAGTCCTTGGATGGGTGACCATTCATAACATATCGAGACACCTCCGTGGCTCGGTCCCGGCCGGATATCTATGGTCCCGGCTGTTGTTCGTAGATCTTTATATGCAGTGAAGGCATATCTCCGGATATCTATGTCTTTGATATCTATGTCTTTGACAGTCGTAACCGGTAGTCAGTAGCCCGAAAGTCTGACAACCAGTCTTACCGAAGGGTATCGTGTTACCGAGTAACTGGGTTGTGAAGGTCAGATAGGCAGTCGCTTCATGTAAAATACTGGTATTCAGCTGCATCCAGTTGGACTGGAAGCCGACCCCATCACAGTTGAGAAAAGGCTGATAGTACTAAGATTTTTGTTTAGCTTTTACTGTCCCACTGTTGGGCATAGTTCTACCCCAAGTCTATACAGGAACTCTTTTCCCGCACCACTTCGAACCAGCCCTCGCGTCCAGGTTATCTCGCCACCGCTTTATGGGCCGATTTTATTAACTGCAGCGCTCTATTAATATTAAGATCACTTCTTATGAGAATAGATATCTCTCCCACATTCCCATATTCATCATAACCACCATTACCATCTGAATACACCACTGAAACCACCACCATTCATCCTTCCCATGTCAACCATATAAATTCTTTGAGGGCAACCGGCCTTCAGTTTATCATCTCGCGTCCCGTTTACATGCAAACGTTCCCAGCGAGTTTGTAAACACTCGTGTAAACGTCATACTGATAATAAAGTGCTTGACCATGTAATTGAATGGTGGTGGAGGTCAGAGACATAAATCCATAAGGCTTCCCGCCCACAGAGCCACAGTGGAGGTAAAGGACAGAAGTTTTGTTAGGAACGTTTAGTTTAACGTTCATACATAAATCATAAGTAATTTATGGAGGCATCTACAGCGCACGACGTTGACGTCATACAAAATCCTGCATCGCGCAAGCAGAGTTTGCAGCGCAACTAGCAACGTCCCGGCATCAATCTTCATGCCTCTATAAATTTATTTATTTCAATAGTAATTTTATATGAAGATAATAAAGAGAGCAGCTCTATGTTATGCCAGACGGCGTACAAATGCTTGTCAGCATGCAGCCAAATCTCGATCTTTATAAAACAAAATAAGCCTGAACAATAAAGAAACCAATTATAAAGAATCACACATGTCGTAAGAACAATTAATTAATAATTAATAAATAGCAGTAGAAATCAATGTCAATAAAAGAGAGCAAAAAAATTCAATACTCATACACATACTTCTCATAGGTACTTTCTGTTCAGTTGTTTTACTCATATACATTACAGTTTACAGTTAGCTCAGTTATGTTGTGTATGTGTGTTGATATTGACAACTACGCGGACGAAGCGGCGGGCAGGAGCTAGTAGGATATTTTACTTTAAAACAAAAAAAAACATGCGAACGAAGTCGCTGTCAGACGCTTTAAGTTATAAAGTAGATAGATACTGGTGAAATAATCTGATACCTTCGCCCCTAACACTAAAGTCTCAGGGAACATAACCAACATCTAACCTAATAAACCAGCAAAGTACATCACTATTTGTAGACTAAATTCGTCCTATAAATTGAGCGCAACGTATTAGATCAACTCGTGCGCAGCTGCCATAGAACAAGAAACACACGACAGCGGCATTCAACAACTCAGGCATAGTCCATTGACTATGTTTAGACAGTGAAAATGTAAATACATAGTTGCACATCACTGCAGCTACAGAAAACAATGCAGTATTTACTGCTTCTAGACATTAGTGCTCATCAGTTAGGAGGGGTCCGTGGCTAAATAATAACAGCCGCACAGGCTCGGAAAGCATGTTAAGCCGTTGGTCCCGGTTGTCATTCGTGGATCGTTGACAGTTGTTACGGGTGGTCAGAAACCCGAAAGTCTAACAACCAGTCTTACCAAGGAGTATCGTATTACCCAGTTACTGGGTTGTGGAGGTCAGATAGGCAGTCGCTCCATGTAAAATACTGGTATTCAGCTGCATCCGGTTAGACTGGAAGCCGACCCCAACATAGTTGGGAAAAAGTTAGGCAGATGATGATGATGTTTTATATACTTACAATAATTACTGAAATAATATGTGGCACCTATACCAAATAATTAGTCAAATTAAAGCCCTGTTCCTCTCTCCTACTTCGCTGTACCGACAGAGTTCACAGTGATCATAAATCTTTGTATAACCTACCACCTAAGTTCACATTGTGGACTGTCAATAAATATTGAGTATATTTTGTGCCTACCCTACATTTTTGGTGAAGTTTTGGAAAGGTGCCTATGGAGTGTGTAAGCTTGCTTTCATATCTTGATCCAAGTAGATTCTCTGTTCTTATTTTGTATCTGAAATCGCCGTTTAAACTATTAGTAGTCTCATACCGCGGGTTTGGGTGCAGTTAAACGTTAGATGCGCTTTATTGTAATTGATTGTAAATGCTCCTTGTATGTAGTGTAATTCCTTGATAATAATACCCCAACTGTTCATTCAGATGAATGAAGATCTACTACGATAAGTATACAAAATGATAACTGTATTGTTATCGTTAGGGATGGTAATGAGACGGCAAGAGAGAGATAAGGTTAATCATACCACCACATAGTCAGCAGTGGGTGGAATAGGACTGTCAATGACGATGATGATGATGATACCAACAAAAAGATTCCACTATAGGAAAGAGAGAAAAAGAAAGACAGACAGGATACATTAATTTACCTTGACGTGTCTTTTACTTTGGCACTGAAACGTGGTCGCTAACAATGGGCCTCATTAGAAGGCTGAAAGTCACCCAAAGGGCAATGGAGAGCGCTATGCTTGGAGTTTCCCTGCGTGACCAAATCAGAAATGAAGAGATCCGTAGGAGAACCATGGTAACTGAAATAGCCCGAAGAATCGCTAAACTTAAGTGGCAGTGAGCATATTGGGAGTGGTGTCCGCGTACCGAAAGACGTAGCGTTGGAAGGCCTCCCGAAGGACATGTGGTGGACGCTGCGGTAGATCGATTACTGCGACCTTCAACAGGTCGCAGTAATCGGCTAGAGGCGAGAAGCATCGAACCAGTCGAAGTGGCGGTGCTTGGTCCCAGGCCTATGTTCAGCAGCGGACGTTTTTCGGCTGAAATTATGTCTCTTACTTGTGCAGACTCCAATCTGTGATAGGGTCTCACGGGGGACTCCCCGTGAGACCCCTCCGTTCCTCGGAAAGCACGTTAAGCCGTTGCAGTTGGTCCCAGCTGTCATTTGTGAATCTTTGACAGTCGTTACGGGTAGTCAGAAGCCCGAAAGTCTGACCACTAGTCTTACCAAGGGGTATCGTATTACCCAGTAACTGGGTTGTGGAGGTCAGATAGGCAATCGCTCCATGTAAAATACTGGTATTCAGCTGCGTCCGGTTAGACTGGAGGCTAGGCAGATGATGACTTGATGTACAGTGTAGTACTTGATGTATAATATAGTATACAGTCAAACAGTTTACCAACTCTTATATGTAACTTTGACATTATACAGGGTGACCACTGACCACACTGACTTATATCGTACCAGACAGTTCACGGCACATTATAAGTCACATTGAGCGGTTCTTTATGTACCACCTTCATATAATTACTAACCATGAGAATTTTCCAACCCAATAGTCTTCAAAATGAGGTTAAACATAGCTTGCTTTGCATAACAAGATTTATATAAAGGCCGCTATACAACTTGCTTACGTAGTAATTTATTGCAAAATATGAAGTAATTATTTAATTACAAAAAAATCTATTGTTTGGACTAAAAAATTAAAACACTAGTGTTTTAGTATGTTGCTTGTAGAATAATCTGACAAAAATCAGAATGATTGTATGTACGAGTATATTAGTATGGTTTTTATTGTAAAAAGAAAGTTTTTAGAGGTATCTTCATGATTTAATCCATCATCATAATTTTCTTTCTTAGTATAATCAGCTTAAAGTGCTCCCACTGCTGGGATACGGGCCTCTTCTCTGTGAGAGGGAGTGGGCCATATACCACCACGCGGGCCCACTGCGGGTTGGTAGATGTCACACATGTCTTCAATTTTTTGGTTCTAGGACATGCCGGTTTCCTCCATCACCGTTTTCCGTTTTCTTTCTTATCTGGCCATAATTATAATCTTTCACACAGTTCATCTAGGTATACGTTTTTTACCTCTATTATTTTAGTCATCCACATTCATACTTCATACTTTTCTTATCTATTAGTTTAAAACTGTTAATAAAATAGTAGGACAACTACTTGTACTTAATTATCATTCTAGTTTGTCTATCAAAACATATATTTCACCGTCACGATTAGCCCCATTTCGTGTAAAACCATCTTAATACTAGCATTGTTTATTAAATACTGACAGGTTACTCTACCGCCCACGGGTTTAACTATAATAATAAATCAACCAACTGTCTATTTCAATAATCCAGTGCATTATTATTCTACAACGTTATATTTATGTTCAATACAATATTTCGAACGGAGAAAGTCTGATTATGACAATGGTCTTTAGGCTTTATCCATACTAGTGCCTATTATTGATTTGTCCGTGGAGTTTCTTTCCCGTTCTTCTCCTTAAGAACCTACTACGTTTTAGAATAGGCAACTTCAGCTTCATCTTTTTGTATGAGCAACTCCTTTGACAATTCAAAAGTGCCTGTAAATGTTTTAACTGAAATGAATGCTTTGAGTTTTAGTTATATGTAGGTACTGCACTAGCAATTATCGTATACCTACATGGTGTGGAAAAATCAGTGGTGTGACAAACGAGAAAAAGAATCCTGTATGTCATACTGGTGTGATAATCTGGTGTGACTACGAGTCGGCAAGGGAACTGATGAAATAAGATTGATCTTGAATTCTGTAATGATTCCCAAATGACTGTCGATGTTTTCCTTTGCACCTCAGACAATTGCTGCAAAATCTCGACATACACCAACAACTGGTGTAACTGAGAGTCGACTAAAGACTGCTATGATAGCGCTACTGAAACAATCTATTAGGAATAGCTGTTGCTCGTGACTTCGTCCGCGATCCAGGATGAAAGCCGTATGTAGCCTATGTCTTTCTCCAGTTTATGGTCTACTCATGTGCCAAATATCATCCATATCCGTTCAGCCGTTTTAACGTGGAAGCGTAACAAACAAACATACAAAAAATCAAATATTTTCTCTTTATAAAATTATATTAGTTTAGATTTAGATGACCACGCGGGCCCAGTGCGGATTGGCAGATAATAAATAATAATATAATAATAATAATAAAATATTTATTTTCCAGTTTAACAATTTACATTTACCACTTGATTAATCATACCCGTATAAAATCTTATAAATTGTAGGTTTACACAGAGTTATAAACCTCTGACACCCAAGCTAAGATTGAACTTGTGTTATGGGAGTCAGGGCTCTCAAGTTATATACCTGGTTGACACATATAAGTTCGGAATTTCATAATGTAGGATCTATAGACCGAAAAATAAAAACATATTTTAAACTTACTTAAACAAAAACAAAATAAACTAATCAAAGAGAAAAAATCATCTGTATTGTGTTATTTTATGTGTTGTGTTGAGTAGTGTTGTATAGTGATTGTTGAATAGTGTTGTGTTGAGTAGTATAGTGTTATGTTGTGTTGTAAAGGTGGGTGTATTTGATGATTATGTCGGACGGGGTACTGTTTAGGTGAAAAGGGGGTGTGCGGCAAAGCTACGTGTTGAGGATTTTTTCAACCTCATCATAGCTCAGGGTTATGATCCATTGACAGACCTTTGCTTTGCAATCAAATTTATTTAATGTGTAGATGTTACATTGTTTGTTAACAAAGTTATATATGCGACTCCCAAGGATTCTAAAATGTCGTTCTGCGAGTTTCGTTCTGTGCCTCTCTATGGGACATACATCTGTGGTCCTACGTTTTTTTAAGCGATTGAGATCCATCTGTAAGGAAGTATGTCTGCGCAATGTACAGTTTAGCACAAAGAGCTGCCTCACGGTCAAAACCTGACAATCTTTGTATAATTGAGCTGTACTGTACCGATAGTGTTTAAATTTCATGACCTTGAGGACAGCTCTTTGAGCCCTTTCAAGCTGTATCATACTTGTCTTCGAAGCACCGCCCCAGACCGTAACGCCAAAAGTTAAAATTGACTGGCAAAGAGAGAAATAAACCATGCGTAAGGTATCTACGTCAGCACTGTACCGCAGGCTTTTAAACACGGTAATTAGTTTTCTAACTCTGCCAGACAAAACCCCAATTTGAGAATTCCATGATATGAGGTTGTCTATTAGTAGACCAAGATATTTGACACTGGTTTTTCTTGTCAGGGGTAAACAGGAGCATTGGCCTGGGTGAGCATTGCAATCAATGTGAGCTTTAACTGAAAAAGTGAGGTCAGGTTGCGAAGACGATTTGAGGGAGAAAGTGATAAAGTTGGTTTTATCCACGTTTAGAGTAAGGCGATTCGCTGCTAGCCAAGACATGACAATGCCAAGAACAGATTCTGCTCTCTCTCGAGCTTCGTCCCAATTCTCAGCATGTACTAGAAGGGCCGTGTCATCCGCATATGTGTAGATGGAACAATTTGGGAGTGCTAAATCACATAAACTGTTAACATAAACTAAAAAAAGTGTAGGCCCCAAAATGGAACCTTGAGGCACTCCGAAAGACAGTCCACACTCATCACTAACATACGTGGTGACTTTAACACACTGTGTTCGCTCAGATAGGTAGCTCGCAAGGATAGCGAGTGCGGGGCCTCTAACTCCAATTCTCTCCAATTTCTTTAGTAGGATGGGGACAGAGACAGTGTCAAATGCCTTAGATAGATCCAAGAATAAACCTAGGCACTTAGATTTTTTATCTAGTGTCTCAACAACATCGTCAATCAGGGCTGAGACAGCGTCCTCACATGACTTGCCCCTACGAAAGCCAAACTGATTGTTGGAAAGGATCTTGTGGCTTTCCAAGAAAGACATAAGACGATTGTTCAGGACCCTTTCAAGAACCTTCGACAATGCCGGAAGGACTGAAATTGGTCTGTAGTTGTTGACACTGCCTCTGTCTCCTCCCTTGTGAATAGGATGAACGACCGCTCTCTTTAAAACTTTCGGGAAAACACCCTCAGAGATACACAGACCACATATGTGAGTAACGAGGGGTACAAGGGTTTGTCTGCTCATTTTTAGAAGCTGTGAACTGATTCCATCCCATCCCGGGGCAGAATCAGAGCGAAGACCCATTATAATATTTTCAACCTCAGCGCAATCCGGAGGGTGAATAACCATTGAGTTTACCTGTGCATCATCCCTGACATATGACTCATGTAATGTCCCTGAATTTGTATGCTTAGCTGCGAGCTCCTTGCCAATATTCACAAAATAATTGTTGACTTCGCTTAAAGAAGACTTGCAGTCTTGGTTGGACAAAGACAATAACTCCACAGGTGGAGATCTAGACATTTGTTTATTAATGATGGTGTTTATAACGTTCCAGGTCTTTTTAGGGTTATTTTTGGCTTTCACCAATTCAATTTTTTCGTGATTGTTTTTTAGTCTATGTAGAAGCTTATTGCAAAAGTTGCGATAACGCATATAGGTTAATTTTATAGTATAATTTCCCGGTGTCTTTAAGTGTTCTCTATGCATGTTGTCTCTATTCCTAATGCATCTCAATAGCCCTGGGGTGATCCACGGCTTGATTATTCTCAGCCTAGAAGGAATGCGACAGGTAATGGTATTGTCTTGTATTATAGATACAATGGTATTAATAAGAAATTCAGTAGCCCAATTAGGATTGGTAGTACACAAGATGGTACTGAAATCAGTTTTTGATATTTCAGTCACAACCTTAAACAGATCTACTTTCGAAACGACTTTAGTCGTTTGACGGTTAGGTACATTTTTCAAACAAACGAGTACTGGGACATGATCGGTAATGTGACTGTCCAGAATAAAGGATACAACCAATTTCTCCACTTTAATCATGACATGATCCAAACAATTTTTTTCTCTGGTAGGGAGAGTATAGGCTGGTAAGAGCCCATGTGATGCAGTCAAATTCATGTACTCGTTATAATGTGGATCATTGTTATTTGTACTAATGTTAATATTCATGTCTCCCACCAGAAAGATATTTTTGTGGGAGGATACTGAGGCTAGTACAGTACTGAGACTATTTAAGAAGTTATCTATTTTACGAAAACATGGCGGCCTGTACACAGCAATGATTACTATGTCAGTGAGTTTGCAGATTAGGCAGTTTGCATCAACAAACTCCGGCTCCAGAATACTATGTTGTAAATCTGCAAGAACGTAGATAACTAGACCATCATTTTTATTTAGGCTATTTGTAGACATATACCCCAAGTATCCTTGGAGAATTGGAATATTAGTATTTTTGTTCAACCAACATTCCGAAAAAATGATCACGTCACACCTTATTTTTATAGAAGATAATAATACCAGGACGCTATCGAAGTTCTTACCAATGCTACGTATATTTAGATGCAGCACATTCATTGTTTTATTGGGGTTTCCCAATAACTGAAGGCATCTATCAGGAGGGCAAATAAATGAATCGTGGGACCCATATGTATCCAAGCTATTTATGATTTCATTTACGTTATTCATTTTTATTTAATTTAATGTTATGTGCACTTAAAGAATTCACGTTTAGACTTATTTCCAGCCTTAGGGCATTACAGAACTGGTCATTATTAATCCCTAATTTACCCTGAAACAAACAATACGTTCGAGATTGCCTTTTCACAGCATACCGCAACGAAAGAGAACTTTGTGGCTTGTGGATGTGTTGAGTGTGCGTTAGTATGTTGTATACAAGAGTGATGCATTGTAATGTTGTATTATGTATTTGGTTATTGTGAGAGTATGAATGTGACACTTTGTGATCGCGTGATTGATGTCACATGTCTTCGAATTTTTTGTTCTAGGACATGCCGGTTTCCTCACGATGTTTTCCTTCACCGTTTTGAGAGCAGTAGTGATGAAATAATTTACACAAAGTAACTTACGACCTATAACTCGTAAGTCGCGGCCGTTACCACTTGGCCACCACTGCTCTATAATGTATAGTAATATACATAATCGGCATAAAATGTTCTAACTGCTGGGACACAGGCCTCCTCTCTTCGGGAGGGAGTGTGGTGTAATTCACCACGTGAGCCAAGCGTAGGTTGGTAGATATCACAATTAGGTCTTCGAAGAAAAAACGGTGAAGGAAAACATCGTGAGGAAACCGGCATGTCCTAGAACTGATATTTGAGTTTGAGTTTTGTCAATGATCTCGATTAAATTAGAAAGTCCCTTCAAAACGTCACGTTACTCCAAAACAATACTAAATTCAAGCCTTAATATTTATACCATAAACAATACTTCGATAGAAACTTTGATTATGTCACTATTGTTTATAGAGCTATGGTCTTGAAATATTTATGGCGAGTCTAACGGATAGATCTAGTTTCTAGGGCTAAACTGGAATGATAGACTGTCTGGCCATTTGTTTTGATTATGAAGATATTATGCTAGACTTTAGCATTCATCATTTTGATAACAGCGTTGGGTTGTTGATTATACGTCCTGGAATTATGATGTCTTGGGCTTGGAATTATCTAGTTTGGACTTAAGTGCACTAAAACAGCCTGTATGAGTGATGGTAGATGCTCAAATAGGTAAGTATGCTAAGCAGTTAGCCCTTCAACTTTTAAGGGGCTAACAGGACCTTAACGCAAAAAAAACAAGTTTTAGAAACAATAAAGGTATATGATCGACTACAGTAAACAAAATCAGAAAAATATAATGATATTAAAATCAGCATTTTCAAATAATCACACAATAACTCAATTTTCAAGTGGAACTACAAATTAGCATCCACAGGTACAGACGCCAGCACATCAAGCTACCCGAAACTGTCAAATTTTCCCAATCAACTTTGAACCTTATAATTTAGCGATAAAGTTGAAAATCTATTAAAGAAATTTGACAGATTGTAGTAGCCTGATGTGCTGGCGTCTGTACGTTTTCTGATCCATTTGCTTACAGTTTTATCAGATACTTTTGAAACAGACCAATACACTATGGTATACTTACCGTCTAAAACCCTAACAATAAGTCACAGATCTACTACGTAAGTCCCAGTAAATCTTGCCCCTATCAAATGAAACCTAACACTGACCATACGAACTGTGGTCCTATGACATTTCACCTCGACCTAGCCCCGTATGGGATCATGGCCTTACAGAGCATACAACTAAGATTAATATTCCCGTGTATCATAAAAATTACTTGACTTGCTACTTACTAGTAAAACACGCAATGGATATTATAATTTCCATATACCTACAGGAAGAAATAGTGTTTACCCTACATTTATGTGGGTAGGCTTTCTCGTTTTGATAGCAATACAGATATATGCTCTGGGGGCCTAAAATGGCCACTTTGACAGAATCATAAAAGGATAACAATATGAATCATATAGCGAAGACAGTCCGTGTTTTTTTAAGCCCTGAAGTTTGTTTTAAGCCCTGGCTGGAGGCCTTAAATTATATTGAGGCATCCACAGAAAAGTCCGGTTAAGCAGACGACAACCTCACTGGTTGAACTGCGAGATGCCATTTTCCCAAAAAAAAAATGGATGGAAAGACATTCTTGGTTCGCTGCTCGTGGAATAAACACCCTGAATTGAAGTGAGGTATTTTCTTTGTACTCTATTAAACATTTTCCTGCCATTTCCTATTGCTGTGTATTCGAGTGATATATTGGTGTCAATCAATAATATGTCTAACTCCGACAACGACCGCGATGACGCGCCGACAACATAAATAAATAAAGGGCTTACAGGACCTAAACACAAAATAAAACGCAAGTTTTAGAAACAATAAAAGTATATGATTGACTACAGTAAACCAAATCAGAAAAATCTATACATATAATAAAACAGTAGAAAAACTGTGTCTGTACATTGAAAATATTAAAAAAAAAAAAATGGGGGGGGGTTTAGAAACAGTAATAGGGTACGAATCCGAAAAAAAAATTCTGTCTGTTTGTCTGTTTGTCTGTTTGTTTGTACACGCTAATCTTCGGAACTACTGGAAGGATTTGAATGATTTTTGTTTTGTTGTATAGGTATTATGTCTGGGCAACATATAGGCTATAATTTATCTTGGAAACTTGAACACCTGATGCAGAACCGCAACAGACCAGCTAAACTATAAGAGATACAAAAATGGTACCATAGCAAAAATGGTTCCACGTGATGAGCATTTTCTGCCGAGAGAATAAATTTGAAGATCTGGAACACCTTATGTGGAACTCCAAGAGCCCAGCTACACCATAACATATATAGGAATGACGTCTTAGCAAAAGTTGTTCGATCTGATGGGCATTTCCTGTTGACTTATAAAAAAACTGGCCAACACGAAGGGTTCCGTACCACAATGCAAAAACGCCGAAAAAAACACGTTTGTTGTATGGGAGCCCCCTTAAATATTTATTTTATTTTGTATTTAGTATCTGTTGTTATAGCGGCAACAGAAACACATCATCTGTGAAAATTTCAACTGTCTAGCTACCGCGGTTCTTGAGATACAGCCTGGCGACAGAAAGATGGCAAAAACGCCGAAAAAAACACGTTTTTTTGTACTGGAGCCCCCCTTAAATATTTATTTTATTTTGTTTTTAGTATTTGTTGTTATAGCGGCAACAGAAATACACCATCTGTGAAAATTTCAACTGTCTAGCTACCGCGGTTCTTGAGATACAGCCTGGCGACAGACAGACGGCAAAAACGCCGAAAAAAACACGTTTTTTTGTATGGGAGCCCCCTTAAATATTTATTTTATTTTGTTTTTAGTATTTGTTGTTATAGCGGCAACAGAAATACACCATCTGTGAAAATTTCAACTGTCTAGCTACCGCGGTTCTTGAGATACAGCCTGGCGACAGACAGACGGCAAAAACGCCGAAAAAAACACGTTTTTTTGTATGGGAGCCCCCTTAAATATTTATTTTATTTTGTTTTTAGAATTTGTTATTATAGCGGCAACAGAAATACATCATCTGTGAAAATTTCAACTGTCTAGCTACCGCGGTTCTTGAGATACAGCCTGGTGACAGACAGACGGCAAAAACGCCGAAAAAAACACGTTTTTTTGTACGGGAGCCTCCCTTAAATATTTATTTTATTTTGTTTTTAGTATTTGTTGTTATAGCGGCAACAGAAATACACCATCTGTGAAAATTTCAACTGTCTAGCTACCGCGGTTCTTGAGATACAGCCTGGCGACAGACAGACGGCAAAAACGCCGAAAAAAAACACGTTTTTTTGTATGGGAGCAAAAACGCCGGAAAAAACACGTTTTTTTGTACGGGAGCCCCCCTTAAATATTTATTTTATTTTGTTTTTAGTAATTGTTGTTATAGCGGCAACAGAAATACACCATCTGTGAAAATTTCAACTGTCTAGCTACCGCGGTTCTTGAGATACAGCCTGGCGACAGACAGACGGCAAAAACGCCGAAAAAACACGTTTTTTTGTATGGGAGCCCCCTTAAATATTTATTTTATTTTGTTTTTAGTATTTTTTGTTATAGCGGCAACAGAAATACATCATCTGTGAAAATTTCAACTGTCTAGCTACCGCGGTTCTTGAGATACAGCCTGGTGACAGACAGACGGACGGACGGACGGACGGACAGCGAAGTCTTAGCAATAGGGTTCCGTTTTTACCCTTTGGGTACGGAACCCTAAAAATCGAAGATCAGAAACATCTGATGTGGAAATCAAAACTATCACTAATTTCACCTCCACGCGGTGAAGGCGGTAACAGTTTAGGACTGATTTTCGATGGCGATGGTATATCATTGAAAATTTGACTCTACTGGCCAAAACTCCCAATTTTTTTTTAACGTGAATAAATGCTCATGCGTTCTGCACTACCACGGGGAGATAGTACAGTTATGTGGGACTCTAACCCACTAAAACTCCACGGTGTCCTCCTCTGCCGCTTACAGCGGGAATATGGGCACGCGTTAGCACTCATCCGTGAACCCGCCGCGGCTGTCCGTCACCGGACCCTCCTCTGGGGAGTACTCCCCATCACCAGCGCACCAGAACACATAGCACGCCGTGACGACCCCAGGGACCAAACCAGCACATGGGCACCAGACGACCCCGTGTCTGGGCACCCTTGGTAGGGGAGCAGTCACTTAGATTTTAATTGATCAGGTATCTTCTTCACAATAAAACTATAACCATACCTAGAAAAAGGTCAAATCTTTTCCAATGTTCCAAAGGAGCTAAAAGATTGCGGATCATAAGATCCCAAGAATCTACCGAAGAGCGTCAGGAGAGACTTGATGCTGTTCGAGAACATCAGGCTGCAACTCGCTCCGTGGAAACCTCTTCGGATCGCGAAGCGCGCCTGCATTCTCAGCGTATTTACGCATCTACATCCAGGTCTCTAGAGACCAGTGAAGAATATGATGCGCGACTCACCGCTGATCGTGAACGTCATGCATTGTCTCGCGAGTCGGAGACGTTCACGGATAGAGAATTGCGCTTGAGTTCTCAGCATATCTACGCATCTGCTTCTAGGGTCTCTAGAGACAAGTGCGGAACGTGATGCGCGACTGTCCGCTGATCGTGAGCGACATGCATTGTCTCGCGAATCGGAAACGTTTACCGATACAGAATCACGCTTGAGTTCTCAGCGTATTCGCACATCTACTAACAGGTCTTTTGAAACAAGTGATGAACTTGAGATTATCATACATTGTCCCGAACACGCACACAACAAAATACTCATAATCAGTTAGAAAGTGAGAAAGAAAGAATTGCTGGAGTACGGCATGAAGAGACAGATTAAGAAGAGCGCAACGAACGTTTGAATTCTGAACGACTTCGACATTCTCTGAACAGAATGTCGATATCATCTGAAGAATCGGATGTGTCTCAAGATATAGCCGTAGGGCATGGCGACCTTCCTTGGGTTGATAAGGAACGGAGTGCATTTACGTATACTCCTATGATTGACTACGCCACATATTCCGCCATCGGAGGTATGGTTCAAAATTGTACTTTTTGTGAAGCTGTTAAATGGCAAAAAGAAACAAACGGTATGTGTTGCTCAGGTGGGAAAGTACATATTAAAATATTACAAAATCCTCCAGAAATATTAAGATCACTGCTAATCGGTGACCATCCACAGTCAAAACATTTCTTGGATAACATACGTTCGTACAATAATGCCTTTCAAATGACATCTTTTGGTGCAGAACAGATTTCAGAAGGCCCATTTATGCCAACATTCAAAGTGCAAGGCCAAGTTTACCACCTTATTGGTTCATTATTGCCTGAAAATGACGTCTCGAATCGTCTCGCGCATCCCGTTGTTTTTCAGTCCCTGGGCTCTTAGAATTCAACATCAGACGTTTCAGATCTCCGATTTTGACGACCCCGTTGTCGCTGGCATAAGCAACAGGATCCGCGTACGAAGTCGCGGGCAGAAGCTAGTATATAATATTCTTCAGGATATATGTAGGTAGATAGTGTGTTGAAAAAATAATACAACTAATTTGATACGATAGACAAAAATCATGACGATACCTCTAAAATTTTTCTTTTTATAATAAAAACCATACTAATATACATACAATCATTCTTATTTTTTGTCTGAAGCAACATACTAAAACACTAGTGTTTTAATTTTTTATTCCAAACAATCGTTTTTTTGTAATTAAATAATTGCTCATATTTTGCAATAAATTACCAGTGTAGAGACATCGCGCTTCTCTTTCTTTTCTATGCAATCCGAAAGTGACCGCGCTTTAGGTCATGTAAGCCCCTTAAATTAAAAATAATGTGCAAAACTCAAACTTACCTCTAACCTTAGATACTTAACTCGACACCTTTGTTTTAAATGAGTAGGCAGAAACAACAGAAAAACACAAACAATAAACAAAAATAAACACAAACAACGTATAAAAAGAACGTTTAACATCCATACAGTTTTAATAAAACCCATTAGTATAACAGGAATCAAAAAGCCATTACCTGCCCACGACGTGACATGCACTATTGATTCTGTAACTCATTGGAATTGATTGATGAACTCACTTTAGACACCGACTTTCACCGCCAGTACTACATAACATGGTGCGTGTTGCCAGTGATGACTTATGGCACTGAAACGTGGTCACTCAGCACAATGGGCCTTATAAGAAGACTAAAAGTCACCCATAGGGCAATGGAGAGGGCTATGCTTGGAGTTTCTCTGCATGATCGAATCAGGAATGAGGAGATCCGCAGGAGAATCAAGGTAACCGACATAGCCCGAAGAATTGCCAAGCTTAAGTGGCAGTGGGCAGGGCACACAGCTCGCAGAACTGATGGCCGATGGGGCCGAAAGGTTCTGGTACCGGAAGACGTAGCGTGGGAAGGCCTCCCACAAGGTGGTCCGACGACCTTGTGAAGGCCGCAGGAACCCGTTAGATGCGAGAAACACAGAACTGGTCGAAGTGGAGGTGCTTGGGAGAGGCCTATGTCCAGCAGTGGACGTCTTTCGGCTAAAATGATGATGATGAGGACTACATAACATAAAACATTACGCTTTGTTTCTCCAAAGGGTGTAGGCAGAGGTGTACCTATACCACCCTATTACCAACGACACAAATCCAGACTCCAGGTGACAGATGGAGAACACTTTGCCCGACCTGGGATTCGAACCCAGGATCTCATGCTCAGCAGTAGCGCTTCCGGCTAATGAGGCAGTCTCGGCAGTACTAATCAGTGTGTATGTTTGTTTGTTGCTTTCTCAGAAACTGATGGATTGTTTTTGATGGCTGCCGGAATCGTTGGATACACTGGCGCTGTGGCTATTTGGCTACTGTGCTGACTGATTGATTGTTTTACAATTTTACGATCTAGTAATATGTAGATATTACTAGATCGTAAAAGTGTTGTCGCCATACATGATACACATAGTGTGTCATTATTTGATTTCATAAATAACTTTTCCTTTAAAATATAGTCACTAACACAATTACATAAAATCACAAGGCAGTAATGATATCATGATATGTCTGGTTTTGGCTCATATTACAATAATTCTAGTAAATATACAATGTGAAATGAAAACTTCCATACAAATTGTTGACGTCAGTTGATTAACAGTCGGCAAGAAAATGGGCAATTTTCACAAAAACATTTTTTGATGCCAATCGTTCCTGTTTCTATTTCTATAAGTATCAAAAATCTCTATTGGGCCAACTGAGATTTGAGTACTAGAAATGGCAAAAGACTTTTCCCATACAATTCGTAGGGAATGAGAATCCACATTACTTTTTATGGTTCCGTACCCAAAGGGTAAAAACGGTACCCTATTACTAAAGGCTCCACTGTCCGTCTGTTCGTCTGTCACCAGGCTGTATCTCATGAACCGTGATAGCTAGACAGTTGAATTTCACAGATGATGTAATGTAACCCTTCGTGTGCGAGTCCGACTCGCACTTGGCTAGTTTTTTTATGATGAATAGACTGCTACAACGAAAACTGGCCGAAAATAAGCAAATAAAAATCAAACTTCGAATTTCGAACGAATACGAGTGATTATAATTTATTTAAATCTTAATAGTTTGATGCATGCGGTTTCTAACATTCGCTGACAAAAATGACTTCAACTATCATAAAACGTTTAGACTTCTTAAAAGTTTTTTTTTTATAATGTAAACTGCCAGCTAATTTGGAGTGGATCAATTATCCAATGCGTCAAGTGCCAACCAGACAGGCTATTGCAAGTCTTGTAAAGAATCGATAATAAGCTTTTACAAGTGATAAAATTGAAATCATATTATTTAAGGTGAATGGGTAGTGGTAGACCGCGAAATTCAAATTTTCTTACGTTTTTTGCAATTTGCAGATCAGTGGCGCCGATTCTGTTGTTCACAAACTAAACTAAATTTAAGTTCAGGCATCTGTTTTTTTCTATTTCAATAAGAAAAGAACAGAAGATAAATATTAGTTTAGTCCTGTCAAATTAGTCAGCGCCTGACGTAAATTGACGTATTTTTAATAGCCAATTTTTTAATCTCGTCTAAATTGTCTATGGAGTATCATAATTTGACAGGACTAAACTAATATTTATCTTCTGTCCTTTTCATAATGAAATAGACAGAAAAAGAGGCATGAACTTAAATTTAGTTTACTTTGTGAACAACAGAATCGGCGCCAGTGTCAGATTGTATCTTGATTAAAATATGATTCGCGACAATAACAGGGACATATGTATAGAATTACTAGCTGCGCCCCGCGGTTTCACCCGCGTAAATGTCGATCCCGTGGGAATATCGGCATAAAAAGTAGCCTATATGTTAATCCAGGGTGTCAGCTACCTCCATACCAAATTTTATCAAAATTGGTCTAGCCGTTTGAGCGTGAAGAAGTAAAAAACATATAAACACACCCCCACACATACACTCATACACTTACGCCTTTATAATATTAGTATGATAACTCATTAATATATCTTTTTAAGTTAGATTTCTACCACCAACCACCAATATCTTATGGAAAAGTGCTTATGGTAAAATACCTACCTATTTTGAGCCTACGTATTATGTAGAAGATACCAAACTCGTTTACCAATTTGACTGACACCTACTCCAAGTTCAAACCCTCACACTAATTGGTCACTCAGAGACTCCATAAGTCCGTACATTTCACACCAATTTGTACCGGCCACTTGTTATCGACGGTACATAATCAATTGTTATAAATAACAACGCGGTAACTAATGACTTCCTACGCGTCTGTCTGTCTGTCACAACGTATCGGCCACTGTATATCGAGCTAGTAGGGTTATAGGGTGGAGGCGGCTTTTGTTTGAGGAGAGTATTTATTTGCTTTACAGGATATGATTAGGTGGGCCGGCCGGGTACTTGTTTTTGTACTTTTGTGTCTTTGTAATTTTTATTTGGTCAAGGGCTGTGGAAGTATTCCTTGCTGAATATTAGAAAAAGGGTCTTGACAGACGGACAACGAAGTGGTGTTATAAAGGTTCCGTTTTGAGGTACGGAACCCTAAAAAAACGACTGATGACCCCATAAAAAAAACATATACTAGCTGCGCCCCGCGGTTTCATTCGCGTAAATGTCGATCCCGTGGGAATATCGGGATAAAAACTAGCCTATTTTTAATCCAGGGTGTCAGCTACAGCTACCTCCATACAAAATTTGATCAAAATTGGTTCAGCCGTTTGAGCGTGAAGTACCTAGTAACAAACATATAAACACACCCCACACACACACCCCACAAACTTTCGCCTTTATAATATTAGTGCGATATACATATATCGATACCCATCACGTCTGAGTTTCGCTAGCTAATTTAATTTGACCCTGAATACTAAATTACTTTGGGACCACAAAGCTCAGGTATTTATAAAGACGTATTCCACATTGGGCACCCGCTTAAATGGCACCTGAGTGGATGTGCCGCTGTGTGTCAGGTGCCATTTAAGCGGGTGCCCAATGTGGAATACGTTTTTATAAATAGGTTCAAAATATTGAAGAAAAGCAGCTAAAGAGCAAGAACCGGCTAAAGAGTACCAGGGGCCCAATTCTGTAACTTTAAGTTAAGCAACACGCCATTGACACTCTATCGACACACTACAGACATTATTTCGCCATTGTTGCAAATTTGGCATTCTGCAAAAACTTCAATGGCGTTTCAGTGGTGTCTCAGTAGTGTGTCGATAGTATGTCGATAGTGTGGCAGTACAATAGTTTTCAGTGTTGCTAACAAAAATCTACCATGCGACCACTTTTTGAAATCTTATTTTTATCAATGAAATCTTTATATTAAGGGTGTTTTAATAATATAAAAACGTTTTATTAGGTATCAAAAACATCAATTTCACTAAAAACATGCGTTTATTGTTAAAAAATAAGATTTTTATCACGAAAATTTTTAGTCTTTGCCTTTCTGAAAAAGAAAACAAACAACTGTCAAAAAACTTGCAGCGGCTGTTTTCATTGGTTTTAAATTTTGTTTTAAAATATATTTTCATATAAGTTCCTTGATTATCATCTAAAACGACGACGATAAAGTGAAAAAGTCCCAATTGTTGTTGGGAGAATAATTCAGAAACGTGATGAATAATGATACTTGCTTCCACCCGCGGCTTCGCCCGCGAGGTATGTCGATAAAGACTATCCTATGTCCTTCCCCGGGATGCAATCTATCTATCAAAATCCGTTCAGTGGTGTGTAGGCGTGAAAAGGTAACAACAACATACAGACAGACAGACAGACTGACAGAGTTACTTTCGAATTTATAATATTGGTATGGATATAAGTTCGGTGTTCTGAAGTGCAATGCAAATATTTTTTCACAGTAAGTTTTGAGAATTTGATTTATTTTGTTTTTTAAGTTTATTGTTTTTTTTTTATTTAAAAATAAATAAAAAAATCAATACTTAGTGATTTTATTTTTTTATTATTTTGGTGTTAATTGAACGTTATAAAATCCTTTTAACAAAAATAAAAGCGTCTTCCAAAAAAAAAACACTACAAGTGAAAAATAACTTTAATTTCGGAAGTCGGTGTCTTTGGATCTATATTTTAGTTTTTTGCCACCGACTTCCAAAATTAATTAATGTTATTTTTCACTTTGTAGTATTTTTTTTTTGGAACTGCGTTTTTTTTTATAAAATGTTTTTATTACTCCCTTTTTAGTGGGTCTGTTTATAATTTATTTCAGTTACAATAGCCTAATGTCAACTTGCTCATCGCCTTTTACAAACTTTTGCTTTTCCCGATGCAGGGACGGTAATTGTTGAGGAGTTCTCCTGGGTAGGTAGAGAAGGCCTCATTGTGGCGAAAAACTACGTCCACTTATTAATTTGGGTCACTCGGTCATCTTAGGGACTTGACGTAAGACGCACACACACACGCACACACACACGCACACTTTATTTTAAATAAAAAAAAATAAACAAATTGAACCCAATCAATCAACAATAGCGAAAAGAGGTGTCGTTGTTCAATGGCTTCATAGTGGCGATTCGATGGCCAAAACACGATAGACACAACTGTCAAATACACTTAAAAATGTTACAGACTACCGTAACTTTGGTCATCACGATGCCATAGATACATTAAAGTGGACCAGACTACCAATTATTACAATAGTCTTACTATGGCGTTTCAATGGCACTACAGTGGCACCTCAATGACCATAAATAATTTGTAGAATACCAAATGTCAATGACTATTCTATTGAGACACAACTGACACACTACCGACACACTATTGACAAGTTGGTTATTTTACAGAATTGGGCCCCAGGTTGAATTACATTGTGATAACTTTACCTATAGATAACAAATTTACTGAGGAAAAAAATGGAAAAACTGAATCAACAATGTAGGTTTATCGCTAGGCAACACGGATAAGATAAAGGTCTTTAGTCTTACCTTATAAGTAAATGCATTCACGATAAAAATCGCAAACAAATATGCATCACCAAACATTTTAAGGAAAGACGAAGCACAAGATTTGGAAAGATATAAATTAATCGTTTAAAAAACATTAGAAAAACACGCTTTTATAAATGCACGTAAAAAAAAAAGAAACCTCATCGTGTTCAAAGTCCATTACGTGGCCTTTCTCACAAGTGCAAACTCGACTATGATACGATATTCTATCATGGAATGCCATACGGCTTCATCATCAGACCTTGAAACCTAATCGTGGTCAAAGTTCATTACAAGACTTTTCTAAGAAATCCAAAACAGCTATAATACGATTTTCCATCATGAAGTTCCAGTTCATATCTTCCGGCTCTATCATCAGATCAGTTCGACAGTACCATATTATTGTATTGTCATCAGAACTACATACAGCTGCCAATTTTCATTACGCTACGACCCTTGGAAGATGGTTAAATTAGTTACCTTAGAGTCCATTACATAGTTAGTTACATACAGGTCGACCTAATAAAAGCGTGTTAAAAAGGAATGAAGCTATATACATAGCAATATAATATAGTAAGGGGCTTGTGGCTGCCGCACTGGTAGATTGATCCTGTTAAGTTACGCTTGCCACGGTTGGTCCGTGGATGGGTGACCATCTTTACATATCAAGACCTCTCCCTGCCTCGGAAAGCATGTTAAGCCGTTGGTCCCGGCTGTCATTCGTGGATCTTTGGCAGTCGCTACGTATTCGTCAGAAGCCCGAAAGTCTGACAACCAATCTTACCAAGGGGTATCGTAATACCCAGTAGTTCTGAGTTGTAGAGGTCAGATGGGTACCTATGTAAAATACTGGTATTCAGATCTGGTGAGACTGGTAGTCGACCCCAATATACACACATCAAAAGTGTCTAGGGATCAACATATATTTTTGCAATAACTTTTCTCCTGATTGATATTAATTAAAATTTTCTTTAAGGATTCATCAAATAAAGTGTTTTCGTTTGTCACAGTAACGATAAACCAAGTCACCTTTGCATTAATAAAGAAATTTGCCATTTTCCTAATAAAGGGATTTTTGACATTTGAACCACTAACACAAAAGTTCGAAAAAAAGACTGAAATAACAGTTTTCTTTAAAATTTTATTGGGTAACTTAAACAATTAATAATCCGTGTTTCTACCGCGAACACTAACAACACAAGAACATCGGTTTGGCATACTCAAAATGAGTTCATCCAAATCACGCTGTGGAATGGCCGCCCATGTTCGTTGCAACAACAAAAAAAGGTCTTCTTGCGACTGGATACCCTCCATATTCGGCAGAGCTCTTCTCTGTAGCATATCCCATGCATGCTCAATCGGGTTCAAGTCTGGCGACTGAGCAGGCCAGGGCAGGACATTGATGTTAGCTGCGGCGAGAGTCTGTCTTACAACTCTTGCGGTGTGCGGTCGTGCATTATCATGCATTAACTGAAATAAGGGACCGATTTGCACTTGTAGAGGAACGATGACGTCTGATACAATCGTCTCAACATAAATTTGAGCGTTGAGGTTGCCTCTGATCCAAATCAACTCAGTTCTTCCGCCGATCCAAATACCCGCCCATACCATGATGGTTCCACCACTATAAGGATGGACTTCCTGGCAGGATTTTAATCGCTGTTGGCGTCCAGGGGTTCTCCAGTGTCGTATACGTCTTGTATCCGGTCTCATACCAAAACGAGACTCATCAGAAAAGCACACGAAACGCCATTGTTCTTCTGCCCAATTTCTGTGTTCAAGAGCCCATTGATATCGAATCCTACGATTGTGCATTGCTATAGGTGGTACCCGTAGCGGTCTTCGGGAATGAAGGTTCACTTCATGCAAGCGGTTTCTGACTGTTTGGTCGCTAATTAAGTTCCCTGAAGAGTGATGAAGCCTCACGGCTAACATCATGGCGGTTATTGTTGGAGCTCTTCGAGTTAAGATTTGAATGTATCGGTCTTGTCTCCGTGTGGTGCAGCGATACCGTCCTCCATGGCGCTCAGCCACGGTACCAGTGCTTCGGTAACGTGTCCAAAGTCGACTGATAACACTCTGACTTGTATTCAGAGCTAAAGCCACAGTACGTTGCCGGGAACCAGCTTCTATCATTCCCACGGCTCTGAGCATTTCTTCCCTGCTTAAATGACGTCGCCGCTCCATAATAACGTTGGTTTTAATCAGTAGTAGGGAAACAGTAGCACTAATAATGTCTTCAATGCGTTGTATGTTTGTATAGGGAAAATATTGACAGCTGATTTTCATCTTTTACTCGAATTTGATTCACAGTTCCTGATTCAAATTATGAAATGCACCAAAAAGGATCCATATAAATTTATAAAATCATAAATTTATTACAAAGCCACATCTCAATCTCAAGAAATCCGCATAAAAATGCTTGATCCCTAGACACTTTTGATGTGTGTAGTTAGGAAAAGGTTAGGCTTCCAAATGCTTCCATTTATTCTTACCATAATATCGGTAAGAATAAATGGAAACATTTAAATGCCCAGTAGTGTCACAAGTGTACTGCAGGTTAAGACAAAAAAAACAGTGGCACTCCTGGAGTGCCAACAGAAGTGAAAAAAAAAACAAACAGAATACTTTGCCATCACTCACTGACATATCGGATATACATTAAAACCGAGTACATCCCGAGGACAGCCGAACACATCCGAAGCGGGTATTTTTTTTAATCGTCTTAGGTACAAACAAAACACGCTTGGTGTCGCTTACGGTAACAGTGCAGTGGCGCGAGTTCAATGGTTTTTTCCCATCTCAAAAAATGCCCAACGCGCATTAAGAAGTTTTCACTTCATTAACAATAACCTCCTTTTTTTAAGTCGGTAAAAACTAATTAACAGTTAACCCTTTCCATGTTAACCTAGCCGAGAAGGACATCATTAACCATCGTACAAAAAAAAACCAACCCAACACCACAAATTCTAAATGTAGCCACTTTTGAAAAAACGTCGCCTTGTAACGGTTAAGGATGCGCACGCGCCTCTAACTCAAACCATCGCTTTTTAACAATTAATCGTTTCCTCTACCCACTTCCTTGGAGGAGGGAAATAATATTTAAATTTAGAATAGATGTAAAGGAAATGTCTGATTTCTTCTGGATGTATAAAAATGTTCGCACGTCACATTTCTTGTAAAGATTACGGTTTTTGTTTTTCATAAATGGAATGCGGGGAGTAGTTAAGGCGGATGCGATACGTAGCCCGCAAAATTCAAATTCTCATACGTTTTTTGCAATTTGCAGGTCAGTGTCATGTTGAATTTTGATTAAAGTATGATTCGCTACCGTAACAAACAAAGAGAATATAACCACAAACAAAGAGAATATAAACAAATAAATGACTTTACAGAATTAAAATCATTAAAATCATCAATACAGCCCTCTAAGTTCATATAAGCCTATTGAATGAATATTTCCATGAAATATGAATCAATAGGATTATAATAATATGTACTGAGAGGATTGTATTGATTATAATTCTGTAAATATATACTTGTTGCACTCGTAAATCATATTTTAATCAACGTTCAACAACAACAAGAAAATTTGAATTTCACATGTTACCCTGACTCATCCCCCTTAACGGCTTTTAATAGAAAGTAATCTTCTTTTGATTGACATCAGGGGTAACAGCATCCGCGTCTATATCGACTGCGAAGATATACAAAAGATTCTATATCTGCACAGGAAATTATCTTATTGGCTAATCAGATGCAAATCTTGGCAAGTCATTGCCGTATATTGCAACGGAACTGACACATTACAGTTGATAAATCAAATAATCATGCTAGAGACTTGCCAAAATCAAACAATCTTCAAAATCAATCTTGTGTCAAAATCTCACCGTGAAAACTTAAGTGAAGTGAGCTGTCAATACAGTCAATCCCAAGCATCTAGCATGGTGGGATGACACTGACAGCTCACTCCACGCTCACTTCACCTAAGTTTTCACGGTGAGATGGTTACAGAATACCAGAGACCGTAACTCGGCAAACTTATGGTATGAGTGTATGACTCAGACTAGGTAGAGATACGATCTTCGCTGAGTGACTTGTACCAACATGATAAGAGGAGCCAAGAGTAAAGTTAATAATAATGGCCAGGTAAGGGGCCATAGTCCTTCCATAATTCTGGGCAACCAGTCCACTTCACTTGTGGCACTGAAACTTGGTCGCTCACAATGGACCTTATAAGAAGGCTAAAAGTCACCCAAAGGGCAATGGAGAGGGCTATGCTTGGAGTCCACGAATAACAGCCGGGACTTTCCGAGGCACGGAGAGGTCTCGAATGTCTCGATATGTAAAGATGGTCACCCATCCACAGACCAACCGCGGCACTTTAACAAGTCAATCATATTTTGAAATCTAGATGAGGTCGACTCATACGACTCATATAAATATCTTAAACAAAACAAATTGCATAACGCTAAGATACTACAGAGGGTTAGTATTCACGGCGTGTGTCCACTATCATTCGCTATCGGAATATGGCACGACCTTGGTGAAGGATGTCGGTCGATGCATTGTTTGAACAACAATTGCAGTGTAATATATTGATAAATAATATGACAGATATCGAGAGGTGTGAATGTGTGGCGGATAAAATTGTTTGGATTGCAGTTTTGCTTTTAATTCTTGATACGAAGGCAATTTTTAAGACAATTAAGTTTTGCGTGGCCCAGTAGTTAGCTTTTTTAGGGTTATTAGGTACTAAGACTCCACTGTGTCTGTCTGTCGGTCACCAGGCTGTATCTCATGAACCGTGATAGCTAGACAGTTGAAATTTTCACAGATGATGTATTTCCGTTGCCGCTATAACAACAAATAATAAAAATAAAATAAAGTTAAAATTTTAAGGGGTATAAAAGAACTGCTGTAGAGCAGTGGCAACCAAGTGGTAACGGCCGCGACTTACGAATTTTAGGTCGTAGGTTCGAACCCAGACAGGCGCTTTATTATTGTGTGTAAAGTATTTCATCACCACTGCTCTCAAAACGGTGAAGGAAAACATCGTGAGGAAACTGGCATGTTCTAGAACCGAAAATTCGAAGACATGTGACATCTGCAACCCGCACTGGGCCCGCGTGGTGGATTACGGCCCACTTTCTCTCACCGAGAGGAGGCCTGTGACATGTGTCCCAGCAGTGGGAACATTAAAGGCTGATAAAAAAAAATCAGCTGTTCCCTGCATTTTGACGAGTTATACGAACATAAATGTAGGGAACAGCTGATTTTTTTTCGCGATTTCAGGTTTGGTCCCATAGTAAAAGTTGTTCATAATGATGAGTACAATGACCTCATAAGAGGTTGTTAATGTTTTACCAATAACCCTGTATATTATTTTTGACAGATTGAGACTTAGATCAGACTGTGAACTTTCTTAAAATTACGAGAAAGCCTTCCTTTTTTTTTTCGGATGGGGAATCATCAAATGACCCCTCCCGCTCTGGGTGGAGCGGAAGGGAGTGTCAGACTCTTACTGACTAGACTAAAACCCACCCGTGTTCCTTCCTTAGCCCTTTATGTTCCGGGCCAGCGGTAACCCTTTCGGACAATCCCGCTGACTCTGCAGGCTTCGGCCCTATGGGGCCCCTCTTCGATGCTGACATCACTTTAAGGCGCGCGTGGAACACGTACGCGCCGTCCGGCACGGGCCTGGTCCTGATCGGACGACGAGCTACCCATTACCAGGACCCGACGGCTTGCCAGGTAAAGCCTGGATCCTGGTCTCGAGAACTGCCCCTCTGTTTGAATTTTGCTTGATTAAAAATATACACCCTGTATAACTCTCTCAGTTTTAATTTACAGAGCTTAATCGCTTCAATTAAAACGTCAAGAAACACAAAATACAACGTGACAAACATTTATATGAAAAAATAAACACGAATCGAGGACCAACGCTGTGACAATGATTGTCAATAACTGTCATTAGTTAGATTTAAGCGCGGGCACAAATTGGGCCACAGCCCGTAAGTTGTCGTCAAAACATGTGAGCACCTGACGTCACTTTTTTCTGATAAATGATTTATTTTCTGTAAGTAGGTTTGTACAAACACGTTTACACGTCAATCATATCTTTTTAAACAAGATGAGGTCGGCGTTTCCTAATTTTCCTATCTGACTATTCTGAGAAGAAAGGCCGAAAAAAAATCAGAGGTCACAGTCTCTTTTAAAGTCCAGACAAAATCTTATTCAGATCATGTGAAGACCATGTAGATTGGTGTCTGAAATGGTCTTTTGAGGAAAGAACCACACAGATTGAGCGGACCTATCCATTCAGTGCACGCATTTGTCAAAAATCGTGCAGCTCAACTCAGAACTTGAGGAGCTCAACGATTATATAATATAATATGAATTTCGCATCACACACGACTGGCTCGCTTCTGTGATTGAGTATGCGCATGCCTCCGCTCATACAAATGCGCCCATGAAAATGTATTTGTACGCCGGAAACGGCAGAATATTATGAACTTTTAAAAATATGTAACAACTCTGTAACAATATTCTGACAAATAAATAAATGATTATGATTATACAAATTACACTTGAGGAAGCTGAGGAAGAAGGCTCAGTATATGAAGAAGAAGAGCTTTCAAAAAAAAAATTGTCCCGGCGAAATTGCGACCAGCCAGGCTGTTTGGGACTCGGGCACGATGACCCGAAGACTTACAAAGGAATACAAAGAGTCAATTGCAATTTACGACCACGAATGGGCAAGCGCTGGCAACAGTATATAGTCTAGTGTGCAACCGCACTAATTGTCGTCTTCTAAAGCCGTCAACAATGAGGTAAACTGCCCAAATATCGGCCGCGCTTATTTTAGTTCAGTATGAGGAAGGAAGACTTACGGACGTGGATTGAGGTCGGAATCAGGGATGGCAAGATTAAATCAAGGATGGCGGGATTAGAGACCGGGGTTTTGATCATACGATGCTGTTGACTTGTCCGGGTATCTGAGAAATTAGTTTAAATCGCTCAGATCTTGCATTCTGTATTTGAATTTGATTTCTGGTGTAAAATCGAACTTACCTACTTAGGTACCTACATACTATAGGTACAGACACGAAACTGACAAATTTTCCCAATCAACTTTGAAGCTTATGCTTCAGCGATAAAGTTGAAAATCTGTTAAAGAAATTTGACAGATTGTAGTAGCTTGATGTGCTGGCGTATGTACATATTTTTTTAGCCATGGATATTCTGATCGGATGATAACAAAAAAAAACCGATCACGTACGAGTTACGAGTATGAGAGAGCACTATGAAAGGTTCCTTAAATTTCATTCATACTAATATTACAAATTCGAAAGTAACTCTGTCTGTCAACCTTTTCACGCCTAATCCACTGAACGGATTTCGATAAAATTTAGCAGAGAGATAGATTGCATCCCGGGGAAGGACATAGGATAGTTTTTTCCCGATATTCCCACGGGATCGACACTTATGCGGGTGTTTACAAATTAACGATTTTCGGTCTTTTTCCTTTATCCATGATTCTAGCTCAACGGAACTCAACCTATAGGTAGGTTTTGTTTTATCAAAATATGTCGCATGTCCGTATTTTTTTTTTGCGGTGTCTTTTAGCTTGATTTTTTTAGAGCTCTAAGAAACATAGAATACACCTGCATATTTTATATAAATTTCAACTTGATATCTCCACATGTGTCTGAGAAAAAGGGTCTTGACAGACAGACGGACGGACAACGCAGTGATCCTATGAGGGTTCCCTTTTCCTTTTGAGGTACCCTAAAAACTATTTCTTTCTTATAATTATGAAATGATAAGAAACATACGACTTCAAGTAAAGAATTTTAGTCCAGTTTAATTACTGTGGCTTTGTTATAACCATATCAAAGGAGTCTCCAAATACTTCACTCTCCATTTGTCAACCCTATCGGTAGACACATATCTAAGAATGTTACATTTAGCCGAGTTACGTCAAAACCGTGTGACAAAGTTTTTAACGAGCTTTTAACATTTCAGTCGTAGACAGAGTAAACTATAGACTGCTACATATCTTCTTTTTCATTCGCACAAGAAAAAGAGAAATATATTAACGTCACTAGCAAAGAAAAGAGACAGAGTAAGAGTATTTCTGTCCCTTACTGCGTGTCGGCTAAGCACATCAATGTGCACAACAAGTTTGACGTTTTGAATGAAATAATAAAAACTACACTGCGATTAAACGGAAAATAAGATCTTTTTCGTGCATAATTCAATAATAGTATCTACATTTGCGCAACTGTGAAAATGGTAAGGTGCAGTGTAATAAGCTGTAAAAATGATAGTATAATGAAGATTGCCGGAATTTTTTGTCCCTTTCGGTGACACGGATACCATGAGTCTATAGATTCCTCTGTCTACGATTTCAGTGCATATTCTCGGGTGATAGTTGTACTAAATATGACGTTTTACCTCAAAGGAATATAGTTTGTAGGTTAGAGCAGAATAGCTGACATTCTTCAGACTAGATGAGGAATACGTTGTTATGCCACTACTACATTATCTTCTAGTCCTTCGTGATGCGTGTTCCGACACATCATCTCGAGAAGTTCCTCAAGGAAGAGTTCTGGCCGAAGGGTGTTGTGTACCGCCGGTTTCGTGGCCGGCTACATGACACTAGTCAGCGAAACACGACGCAGACACTTCGTGTCCGTTAGTTTTTAGTTTTAAAATCAACATCTTTTTAATATAATAAGTGATAGGCATAATTTTAATACTATAAATAAAGATAAATTAGATCAACCTTTTTTCAGATTATCTAAAGTACATACATCTTTTATGGGGTACTGTGTTAAATGCTACAACAAAATACCTTGTGACATATTGCAATTAAATGAGAGAAAATTTAAAACTCATATTAAAAGTACACTTTGTAAACAAGGATATTACAAATTAGAGGATTATATCCAAGATAAGAATGTTTGGAAACATGCTGGTCCTGCTCCATAGGACAATCTAAAAATCTAGACAAAATCAAACTTGTTCCTAATTTAATTTATATTATATACAATGCGTAACATAATGAACGCAAGACCTCATACACCCCAATTAGAGTATTGAGTTAAATACAATGATCAAAACAATTTTTTTTTAAAACTAACTATTTTTATTAAGTAAATTGTGTTGACCCTATCATTACTTTATGCATTCAAAATTGAGTCTTATTGCCTTGACATAAGATTTAATTTTCTTTGGCTCAATCGGCGATCAGTATGGCAAAATACATAATTTAAAAAAAAATACCTATCTTAAATGTTACCGAAATTGATTCAGTAATCAATTAGGAACGAACTACTTTCAGGACTTGCGTGTATTCTGTTACACCTTGTATATTTTTTATTATGACATCTTATTTTAATTCATTTTTACAATCTGCGACTACAGTGGCTCACACACTTGTTAAAGTTCAACTACTTTTGATTTACCTGTCATTGCTTAATTTTTAATTCTTTTTACCTTTTGTTGTAGACTAATTTTATTATGGGTGCATCGTGTTCACATATAATTTTTATTATGTATACAAGATCTTGTAAAACATTTTAAAAGAGTAACGGTGGAGTTTCTTGCCCATTCTTCTCCATACGAAAACTACCTTTTGGAATGGGCGACTAGAATCATTTCTATTTAGTTTTTTTTTGACGTTCAAAAGTGCCTTTAATGTGCCTATTTGAAATAAATGATTTGACTTTGACTTTGTTAGTGTACTTAAATATAATGATGTATTTCTGTTGCCGCTATAACAACAAATAATAAAAATAAAATAAAGTTAAAATTAAAAAAAACCGACTTCCAAAAAATTCACTACAAACTGAAAAATAACTTTAATTTCTGAAGTCGGTGTCTTAGGGATAAGTATTTTAGTTTTTGCCACCGACTTCCGAAATTAAAGTTATTTTTCAGTTTGTAGTGATTTTTTTGGAAGTCGGTTTTTTTTTTGTTAAAAAGTTTTTATTTCTCGCTTTTTAGTGGGTCTATTTAAATTTATCTAAGTTACAATAGCCTAATGTCAACTTGCCCATCGCCTTTTTATAAAATATTCCTTTTCTCGATGCAGGGACGTTAATTGTTGAGGAGTTCTCCTTTTATTAGTTTTTAGATTAGATGCTGATAATCCTGGCTGCAGCATCAGGTCAGACTTATGTCAACATTGCATTGAACATAAAATTAGTCTTGTTTAAAATGAGCAAAAACACGACTACGGTGCTGTAATTTCAAGGTTTGTACTTTTTCTGATGCTCCTGGCTTCAGCATCAGGTCTTCGGTGTTCCTCAGTAACAGTACGTTTATCCACACATCCAGCCCTTTTCAATGAGCCTAACCACGCAATATCTGCTGTTAGTTGTCGAGGAGTTAGGTACTCTGCAGACTATCCTGACTGCAGCATCAGGTCATGACTTGATGATCATGAGACCAAATGTGGCAAATGCCCTATCAAACATCAAAACAATTTACTAAAACAGTCCTTGCCTGTTCGAGTAACTTCTTACTGTTAAGTAGTTGTACCTTCCATCATCAGCCCAGCTACCTGAGATGGTGACAACCATACACAAATACACAAGATACTTCATAAAATATGCGAAAAACAATAAATAAGCCTATAAAATTTGAGGGTTGCCCTCGATTTCTCTAAGATCCCATCATCAGATCCTAACTTGGTGACAATGGGACCACCTCAGAACTATCTACTTTCGAACGAAAAAAGAATTTTGAAAGTCCGTCGACAATTGGCGGAGTATTCGATGAACAAACATACAAAAAAAAACATACAAACACCCGAACACTGTACCTCCCCCTTTTTGTGAAGTCGGTAAAAAGGGTATAAAAGAAACGTTTTTTTCGGCGTTTTGTGCCTTCTGGTACGGAACCCTTCGTGTGCGAGTCCGACTCGCACTTGTTTGTTTCGCATTTGCACATGCACTCGCATTTATTTAAACACACTTTACACACAATTTAATTTAACATCCCATTCATTCAATACCTCAATAAATGCTTATAACGAGCCGATTTAACAAAAAACAAAAGAGAACAGAGCGTTATAATAATGGCTTGTTGTAACTTGTCTCGTATTTGGGTCAGTGATGCCCTCATCTTGACGACGCTGCACGCTGGCTTCTTTCACTTCTTTCGATGCAGACATGCAGTTTTAACGGTACGGTATGTAATTGAATAATGTAAGGATGATGAAGTGGGAGTGTCTGTAAGGTTTTGGGAGTTACCGCTGCTTAAGGCAACTACATGACCTAAAGCGCGGTCTTTGTCGGACTGCATAGAAAAGAAAGAGAAGCGGGATGAGTGGGATGACACAACACTGGTAATTTATTGCAAAATATGAAGCAACTATTTATTTATAAAAAATCTATTGTTTGGACTAAAAAATTAAAACACTAGTTCTTTAGTTGCTTGTAGAATAATCTGACAAAAAATCATAATGATTGTACCTATGTATATTAGTATGGTTTTTATTTTAAAATGAAAGTTTTTAAATGTATCTTCATGATTTTTTAAGTTTTCAACAAAGTACAGGTATACTAGCATATATCCTGAAGAATATCATATATTTTTGTGATTTTGATTACTGGAGTCGATCTTACTTTTATTGTTTCTAAAACTTGCGTTTTTTTGCGTTTAGGTCATGTTAGCCCCTTAAGTTCCTAAGATTTGTTTACGTCTCAAAGCTATAGGTAGTGTTCGGGTTCGTTGCTTGATGACCTGATGATTGTAGAAAAGGCCTGTGTCCCAGATGGGAACATAAGCTTATAATGTTCCCACACTTCCCACTGCTGGGACACAGGCCTCCTCTCTTCAAGAGGCCGCAATCCACCACGCGGGCCCAGTGCGGGTTGGTAGATATCACAGGTTTTCGAAATTTTGATTCTAAGACATGCCGGTTTCCTCACGATGTTTTCCTTCACCGTTTTGAGAGCAGTGGTGATGAAATTATTTACACAAAGTAAAGTGCCTGTGTGGGTTCGAACCCACGACCTAACTCGTAAGTTGGAGTTACCACCGCTGCACTGCTCTCAAAGTTTGTATAGAAGTTCGTAACTATTGCCGATTTGAAATCCTACACGGATTTCAAAGGAAATTCCATAAGAGGCGAAACGATACACCAAAATAATTATTTAAATATCAATTTTCCACTCGCCCCGTCGCAAGGGGCGAATCACTACACCAAAATAATATAAAACGGGGGGTGAGTGGAACATTTTAATCTAAAGGGGCAAGACCCAAGGGGCGAGCGGAGCCCAAGCCCTTTTATTATCGAAATCTGTGAAAAAAACCCTGAATGATAAAATGCAAAGTGATCTGTATTAACTGTTACAAGAGCTCTTCAATTCTGGGAACCAAGGCCGAGACAATTGCATTCTATTAAGACGATTAGATCCCAATTGATTGCTAAGTTCAATGATTATACCTACCCTATTTTAGCTTGTACGTATATGAATGGACTTTTTAATTTAAAAAAGTAAACTGTCTAGCTAAAAGCTGGTATCTCAATAATTGGCCCAGAACTCAACATGCTCAACATTATTAATTGGAAACTTCCATTTAGAAAATTCTTCAGACATTGCTAGAACAAATGTTTAAAATTGGATGTTGCAACAATCAGATTTACGCAATTGATTTAGTTGTAAATTTAAGAAATGAAAGCTATTAAATGAATAGAAAAGTGACGGAAAACATAAGAATTGCAAGAGATTCTAACAAATTCTTCACTTTTCTTGTAAATAAAGTCCATTTCTTGCTTGAACAATAATAATATAATAATAATAATATATATTCCACAACTATCACACAACGCCGTCTAGTCTCAAGCTAAGCAGAGCTTGTGTTATGAGTACTAGACAACTGATAAACATACTTATATATTTCTAAATACATACATATATAGATAAATTACACCCAGACACAGAACAAATGATCATGCTCATCACACAAACATTTGTCCTGGGTGGGAATCGAACCCACGACCTCCGGCATAGCAGTCATAGTCACTGACCACTAGACCAACAGGCCAGTCAATAACAAATTTACTAGGACAGTGAAGATATTTCGATGTTAGAAATTAAATCCCTAAAAAAAGTCTACACTACAAATAAAACAAAAGAATGCTAGTCTATGGTCTAGCTCGATGTCCTGAAATACAATCTGTTCGGAAACACAATCCAGTCCGAACGAGCGATCGTTTGAAACTTAATAGACGAAGGTATAAACCATGTTCTGCCTTGTCTACCATCACAAAGATCACGCGAACTTATCTGTTATTTGAGTAGACTAGTTGTAGCCTGCGACTGTTCGCATAGGTACCTACAAAAAAGATATATCAGAGTTAGTCCTATAGAGGTGTGAGGAACCTGGGGCCCAAGTCTGCTATTTTTATAAATTCGTCATTCCAACACGATCCCATTGTCATTTTGCTAAAAGTTCGTAATCTGCTAAATTCATAATGGTCGATGATTGGTCGGTTAATGGCACAGCACATAAACGTCACTCGTAACGAATTAAAAGCAATGACTGCACAATGACGTTCTAATGGTAGGTCACTGATCAAAGGAACCACCATACCATTCTATGCTATTTCTTTCAATGAGTGTCAGTGGTTGACCATTGGAAAGTCATAATGACGCCATTATATTAGTAGATTACCAAACTTGTCAAAATCAACAATTACGAAATCAATGATAGACCATTCTGACACTATTGTAATAGCAGACTTGAGGCCCAGGCCACAAGCGAACACACACACACCACACTGACGTCACGCAAAATCCTGGATCGCGCAAGCAGAGTTTACCGTGCTATCCCGACATCAATCGTTGGGCAGTTGCCCACCAGACACGACACCCGTCTGGTCGGAGGATCCTCCCTTTTCAATAGAGGATGAGTGAACTTTACACACTGTTCCTCATACGTCTAAACATCCATCAAAATTTATATTCATCACTGGAGGGTGGAAACGCATAGGTAATACGAATAAAAGTAGTCACATGAGTTTCCTTCCCCTCATCACATGCCCATGGATACCAAGCCAAACTATTTCCTTTCAACTTTTACAATAGATGTTTGTTTCCTAAAATAAGATCTGTGGGCACGGGAGTGCCCCCGCCAAGACGAGCCAAGCGAAGCGCAAGGGCACTACCTACCTTTTCTCGAAGCACTTCGTCGTATTTTTGAACCTTCATAACTTGGGTTTGGATTATACCAGATAAACAAAATGTTCGGGTTATGTTTTCAGTAACAACTAAAAACAAAAAAATGAAGGTCACGTATCGTTTAAAAAAGAGTAAGTTGTGACTTTGAATGACATTAAGTGACATCACGAGCGAATGATTAGAAAACAAAGAAGAATGTAGATTAACGGAAACAACCGCCATCCTGATAAGATGACCTTTAACTACAATTGGACACTAATTGACGGTTATTTCACACTATCCTGCGACTTCGTCCGTATAAAATTTATTTTTCCCTCGACACACCTCGTCACATCGCATCGCATACCCGCGCCATTAGTTCGTTTTCGCGTTCTTTCCTACTTTTTTTCTATTTTCTTGGCTTCTAGAGTCCTAGCGAGATGTTCAATAAATCCATACTATCTAATATTATAAATTCGAAAGTAACTCGGTCTGTATGTTACCTTTTCACGCCTAAACCACTGAACGGATTTCGATAAAATTCGGCAGAGAGATAGCTTGTATCCCGGGGAAGGACATAGGATAGTTTTTATCCCGATATTCCCACGGGATCGAAACTTACGCGGGTGAAACCGAGGGCCCCTGCTAGTAACCTAATAGCTTTCCTCAAACATTGGGCTATATTTTTTGTAATCCGACTGGTAGTTCGAGAGATTAGCGCGTTCAAACAAACAAACTCTTCAGCTGTATTATTAGTATTTATATTTATTAGTATAGATAAACGAGTGGATTATATTATTTATTGACGATTAGCGCACTAGTACCTAGTTTTCTGTACAAGAAAACAGAACGTAGGTACAGAAATTTGACAGATTGTAGTAGCTTGATATGCTGGCGGCATGTCAAGCTACTACAATCTGTCAAATTTCTTTAATAGATTTTCAACTTTATCGCTAAATTATAAGGTTCAAAGTTGATTGGGAAAATTTGTCAGTTTCGGGTAGCTTGATGTGCTGGCGTCTGTACGTTGTCCTTTACGTAGGTATGTACAAAAGCGATATCATTCATTGACATTTTAAATCATTCTGTCATCAGATGACAATGACACCAATCATAAATCACAAACAGACAACAATGCCCTATAAATGAGATTTTATTAAAATGTCCGGTTGTAAAAACTGTTCCCCTGTCCAAAAATGTAAAAACTTTACTTGCCATTGTCATAGATTTTAGTATTCAATTGATATATCCTTACTGCCGGATATAGAGATCTTTATCCAGATAAAAAAAAAGATGAAATAAAATCAACGAGAACGTTTCTTTTCGGCGGATATGCAAATTCAAATTCGCAACGTTCGAAATTTTTGAACCTACTACTTACGTAATTTTTTTTTTATTTCCTTTTGAGCATCCGGACTTAGGCATTGCCATTGTTAGGTCAAATATTGTATTTAAAAAAAAAACTCCCGTGGGAATGTGGAAATCAGATGGACTTTAATCTTGCGAGATGGCGTCACATGGATTTTAATTCATTGCTTTGCATAATATTATAGGTTAATAATGATAATATGATATTATAGGTACGTTAATTTCAAAAGGAACTTTTATTATACATGTGAGTTTAAATAAAGGCGGCACCCTAATTGCGTAACACACTATTACTCTCAATTTGAATAATTTTGAAGCATATTGCTAATCCATTGCTCCTTAAGTTTGAAATATGTGTCTGCTCAACAAAGTAAATAACGCAATGAATGTTGTTGAACTGTCAAAATGAAACCCATTGCTACTGATAGTGTGTTACGCAATTACTCTGCTGGTCGAATCAACAGTGTAAATAAAGCAAAACTCAATATACAGCACAAATTATCTACGGCAATATTTTTACATGACATTATTCTCTGTGTTACCAATAAACTATAAAAGTTTTGATTCAGATTGCATGTCAAAACACCACAATTAATTGTAACATTTCTCTCTCAATTGCATATTTCGCTCCTGGCAACACCCATATTTTTGCAGTATCAACACGCAACCAATATTTTATTACAAGACTAATAAATAAAACCAAGCCATCCTATAGATACAACTAGCTTTACAAAGAACATTTCACAGGTTATCTTAAATAGCAACTGCGTATAAAATCGTCGAGTTGACACTAACGACTTTGAGGAAAAATATTATTTGTCAGCTTGCAACACTGGACATAAAAACTAATGGGGCGTTATATCCGAACGAGACCACTATCGACGCATAAAACTCCAAGCTCGAGTTGCCACTTTTAGCGTATTTGGGGGAATTCCTGGTTTAGAATAAGGGCAATTCGAAAGGGAATTTTCTTAGTTTTAAAGTTGATTGTCAAGTATAAATCGATATAGTATTTTATCTGATAAAGCGACACGCGCTTTACTTGTGGTTACCAAGTGTACAAACCGCTGTGAATGTGTGTGTAAGCGCAGGAGCTCTCGGTACCGTCCGAGACAATGGCGAAATCTGAAGTGTGTCTGTTATGTGCTGACGCTACTCATCTTCACGCACACATTGTTACACTTGCGGCGTGTTTGTTACACTTGGTTACTAGGCTTGGTAGGTAACTACCGTAAAGTGCGACTACGGAAAGTACAGACGGCACATCAAGCTACTACAATCTGTCAGATTTCTTTAATAGATTTTCAACTTTATCGCTAAAGCATAAGGTTCAAAGTTGACTGGGAAAATTTTACAGTTTCGGGTAGCTTGATGTGATGGCATCTGTACATCTTCGTTCCTACATTGAACACGTATGCAGCATCTATACAGAGTTATTGGTAAAACATTGACAGTAAAACATGAGTTTATTGTACTCATCATTATGAACAACTTTTACTATGGGACCAAACCGAAAATCGTGAAAAAAAATCAGCTGTTCCCTACATTTTGACGAGTTTTACGAACATAAATGTAGGGAACAGCTGATTATTTTTAATCGACGTTTTTCTTATCCTTTTCAATCGCAATCCCATATTTGATTGTGAATTTTGGTGCCCCTACTAGTCCTCAGCGGAACCAAACTGGGTGATAGCTAATTCAAGACACTTTATTACTATGCATTTTTTTCTGTTTCGGACGCGGCGCCATTTTTATTATTTCACTTAATGAAAGTTTTCTGTTCAAGAAAATGTTCGGAAAAGTAATGCGGTCGTTTTTCTTAACGATATTCATCACTCTACCCCTTTACATTGTTAAAATGATGTCCATCGATCCTTTACTAAGAAGCTTAAACAAAGTTTTTCGTACAACAGCAGCAGTGGACGTGTTCTTTTAAATATTAGTTGGTTTACATGAAACGGTAGCGTGAAAGCGATAATGGCTGATCTAGGGAGAGTTATTATAGTGTTAGAAGACAACCATTTCTCTTCTTAATTGTAACATTAACTTGATTGAAACTCGTCTAATTTTCTAAAGAAACAGTTCTCTGTATTAGCGTCTTTATAATTTCACTGTTATTATGATCCGCTACCATCACATGGGCGTAAGGTGAAACATTTATTCACTGTTCATTACTTTTCTGTTATACAATAGTTCTTGTAGTAACGAAACGGCCAAGCCTCATATTTTGACTAAGGTGTAGAGTTTGTGAAGTTAGGGCGTGTAGAGTTACAAGCTTGGCTCTACATGAGATCTGATAACTTTTTTGCAGTGCGAACCATATGTGGTCTCGTCTTGGCAACATTTTACATGAAAATGTTTTTGGTGGGATTAAGAATTTGAGATAATTTTCAAGTTATTCAACAACAACTGAATATGTTGTATGTATACTTTGTTTAGTATGAACAAAGTTCAAATTTCATTGCAACCAAAAACACATTTGGACCTTTTTGACACAAATGGTCACTCAAAAATCAACTTAGAATACATTTCACTAAAGTAGATAACTGATTAAGTGGCGACGGAATGTAAATAATCTAAGATTATGAACACTGCTATAGTACTAAAACCTTGCATTGAATGTTTTGGCATAGTTTGCGGGGTCGAGATAGACGCAAGACATTAGATCAAACGAGTCCCGTATACTCTCCACGTTGACGAGCTGTGTCTCGGATAAGTGCACTACAGTTTAGTGATGTGCAGTGATGATAATTAAGGTATCGATATCGATAAACACACATCGCTCGACATTGTTGTAGTATTTTATCTCACTAAGCGACGCGCGCTTCATTTATTTATGCTAGGAGCTCTCGGTACCGTCCGAGACAATGGCGAAGTCGGAAGTCTGTGTATGTACTTACGTGCGCGTGTGTTATTTGCTGTCGCTACTCGTCTTCACACACACATTCTAGCATGTTTTTACACTTAGAAAGTACTGTAATCCTATATGCTGTATGAAGGTTTGATTGTAATAAGTTAAAATAAAACTAATTACCTAATCTGATTCCTTTGATCTACAAACTTAAAAATTGGCCCGAATACTTATCAATCTAAACAAATGATAAAGATCATAAACAACATTATTCGAAATTTTTAGAGGAAAGTACGAAATACACACGGACGAAGTCGCGGGCAAAGTGCTAGTACATAATAAAACAACTAATAAACTCCTACATGCGCATGAGCAAGGAATAATAATATAGATGTTGATGGATGGAAAGGGATAGGTAAGCCAAAGAAAAGACGGTTGGTTTTTGTGAGGAATGATAGAAAAGGGAGTGAATGATAGCGTGACGGTTGACAGGGGAGAATGGAAGAATAAAACGTTTTGCGCCGAACCCTAGAAACATAGGACAAGGGCAGAAAGATGATGATAATGATTCACAACAATTCAACATTACTTCTTAATCTTCAGCCGGTCTATAACTAACTCAGACTAACCCAGTCAGAAATTATTAGATATTTCCAGATCTATCGATAAAACTCCTCCATCATAAAGCCCAACACTATTGTTTCGGACCCCAGTTCGCCGTGTGCGCATTAAAATCGTTATTCAATTGTGGCACTCGTATTGTAGACCAATGATGTCACTTTAGCAGCTCTATTTGCTAGATTACAATGTCAAGCCGCGATTTGTTGCTTTTCGATACCTACAGCCTCGAATTTGGAACTGTCAACGCTGGAATTTTTTTTATCGATATTTTTGGTGATTAAATTGGTGGACGATGGTGATGACATAACATAACATCACTAGCTAGTGTTAGTATTTCCACCGCCAGATAATTTTAACCAAGGAACAATTTTGAATTTTTAACAGTTTTTCCATACAAAATATGTCAGACGTCAATTTAATTCCACGAATAAAAATTATCTGTTGATTGAGAAATCAGCCCTCTAAGCATTAGAATTCAATCTTCTCCAATCCAAAAACAATGCCAAAGAAAAAAAAATAGTTGAGAACATAACATAACATCATGCATTGTGTCCCCAAAGGGTTAGGCAGAAGTGTACCTATAGCCAGCACATCAAACTACTACAATCTGTCAAATTTCTTTAATAGATTTTCAACTTTATCGCTAAAGCATAAGGTTCAAAGTTGATTGGGAAAATTTGACAGTTTCGGGTAACTTGATGTGCTGGTCTGTACATCCACACTTCGCCAAATATGTTTAAGTCCCATGTAATGGGGGCGAACCTATTGCCATGAACCGGGTACAAATTCCTGGTTCTGAAAAATAAACAAATCAGCTGTTCCCTACATTTTGACGAGTTATACGAACATAAATGTAGGGAACAGCTGATTTCTTTTCGCGATTTCAGGTTTGGTCCCATAGTAAAAGTTGTAATGGGACCTTCCCATTAAATATTAATTTTATGCCAATAAAAACACAGACAATTAGAACAACTATACATAAACAAGCGAACCGAACGAACGGCAAACAATAACATGGTAAGTAATTTACAGAAGAACGCACACGCACTGTGCCGACCGTTTAGCGGTAATTAGCAGCTGAACATAATTAGTATTGTTTTAAAGGGAAAGGTGTGAAGAATGGAACGGTGATTATTAGGGTTCCGTACGAAAATAGTAAAACGGAACCCTTATGGTGAGACTCTGTCTGTCTGTCAGAGCTGGATATCTCAAGAACGACTAATGCTATTATCTTGAAATTTGGAATAGTTTTAGATGACGTTTGCCCAACTATTTTGCAAATAAGAAAGAAATAGAAATATATGTATATTTTTTGCAACAAGGACCGAAAATTATGAAGTGGGGCTACTAGGGCATGTGGGGTATCATATGAAAGAGCGCAATTTGCACATCCTCAAAAAATTTTTCTTTATTTTCGACTTTTGATGAAAAATGTAAAAAAAATACGGACCCCCCCGCCCCTTATCTCCGGAGTTTGCAAAAAGAAAAATCTGAAAGGAATCTATGTGATAGAAATGTATGTAAAGATTACAGGAAAAATAAAAAACAGCACACTTTTTCAGCATCAACAAAAGTTCACTAGTTCCACAGCTCCACTATAGGTCAATTCTACACCGCAGTGCAGTGTTAAAATTCTCTGACGAATATAGGCCTCGCCGATGACAAATTAAAAACATGATAGTACGGAACCCTCGGTGCAAGAGTCTATCTCGCTCTTGACCGGTTTTTTTTTCGACATCGTTTGGCCTATAATTGAAACTAGGGCTTTATGGAACTGACTGTTGTTTTGTTTTCGTTCATTAATTCATTAGCAATAATAGCACAAGGGTGTAGTGTAATAGGTACAGACACAACCAAACAGGCGCGACACGCGATATAATCGCGCGCGACACGCGATATAATCGCGCGCGACACAAAGGCACCGCTCGTTGCGCGACTTGCGGTGCCTTTGTTACGCGCGCGATTTTATCGCGTGTCGCGCCTGTTTGAATGAGCCTTTATGAAACGTGTTTGCGGACTGCACATTGGTTGGGTAGGTATACCAATTAAGTTAAAACCATTGTTTAGAGAATATAACTTTTTATAGTGGAGAGCGCGGGGTAATTGCGTAACACACTATCAGTAGCAATGGCTTTCACTTTGACAGTTCAACAACATTCATTGCGTCATTTACGTTGTTGAGCAGAATTTTGTTTCCATAAAAGGTAATTTAAAAAAATTAAACCGACTTCAAAAAGAAATCAACTCAAAATTATGAAATAACTTTAATTTCGGAAGTCGGTGTCTTGGGATCTGTATTTTAGTTTTTTGCCACCGACTTCCGAAATTAAAGTTATTTCATAATTTTGAGTTGATTTCTTTTTGAAGTCGGTTTAATTTTTTTAAATTACCTTTTATTTCGTAATTTTTAGTTTTTGCACTAGAATTTGACCAAGGTTTTGAGATGTTTTCCCTTTGACACTACACCCGTAGCTCGTATGAATACGCCAGGCCGTCACACTTACACCTATTAGTTCATATCTTGAAAATTACTGAACCGATTTTGATGAAACTTGCACTGTTCCCTAAGTTGAAGTAAATGTAAGCTAATACCGATTAATAGTTGCTGAGAAATGCGTGGACAAACATACATACATACATACATACATACGTCTATGAAATTTTGTATATTTGTTTGGAAGCCTTAGTAGATTGTCATATGTGAATATAATGCAATTCCAATAATATTACATACATACGTCATCGTCATATATCGAATTGATAACCTCCTTTTTTTTGAAGTCGGTAAAAATACGAAGCAATGGACTAGCAATATCCTTCAAAATGATTCAGATTGTGATTGGTAGTGTGTTATGCAATTAGAGTGCTGGATGGGTTTTTAAATTATTGTAACATTATGATTGGTTGGCATACACAAGAAAGTTATTAGTTAAGGGGATTACAGGACCTAAACGCAAAAAACGCAAGTTTTCTAAACAATAAAAGTATATGATCGACTACAATAAACAAAATCAGAATATTATGATATTCTTCAGGATATATGCTAGGTAGATAGTGTGTTGAAAACATAATACAATTATTTGACTCGATAGAAAAAAAATCATGAAGATACATCTAAAAACTTTCTATTTACAATAAAAACCATATTAATATAGGTACCTACATACAATCATTATGATTTTTTGTCAGATTATTCTTCAAGCAACATAATAATATCTACTAAAACACTAGTGTTTAAATTTTTTTTATCCAAACAATAGATTTTTTGTAATTTAATAATTGCTTCATATTTTGTAATAAATTACCAGCGTTGTATCATCGCGCTTCTCTTTCTTTTCTATGCAGTCCGACAGTGACCGCGCTTTAGACACATGAGTAGACATCTACTCATGTACTTTAGGTCATGTAGGAAAGATCTTATTCAATAAATCTTAACAAAAAATTAACTTATGATTAAACAGGCAATGATATTTTGCTGCCCATCCTCTTTACGTAATCGGCCCTTTTTTACGTAACACATGCGCAAGCGCATCTAAAATGCACCGGAACTCAAAATACTTGCATAAAAACTTTTAGTACTTACGTAAGACCAACACGGGAACAAATCGGTTTAATCACTGTACTACCGTTTGATGGTACACCCTTCAACAAGCTTCAGCGATTCATCAGCAAAAAAGCAGCACGGTATTATCAACCCTATAACAGATACAAAAGAGTGATTATTGTGTGAAAGTGTTGTTAAAGATGGGGGGATTTGAGTGGAATGGTGTACAAAATCCTTTTGTTCTCGGCTCCTTTGATTCGGATTGTGTGGGATACTTTGATTTGACGTATGTGTTCTCTTTTATAAACAAAATGTTTGTTTGGATTTCGATCTCTTTTGTGTGTATAATTTACAGGTTTCGAAAGGCGATAAAATTCTTGTTGTTGGGAGAATGGGGTTAAATTATGGGTGAATTAGGTACATTGGTGGAAGTCAAAGTCAAATCATTTATTTCAAATAGGCACATTAAAGGCAGTTTTGAACGTCAAAAATTACAACAAAATAGAATTGATTCTAGTCGCCCATTCCAAAAGGTAGTTTTCGTATGGAGAAGAATGGTATCTCTCTAATTGTTGCATGTATAGCTACTGAATTACTTTCACCTGTATACAGGGTTAATGGTAAAACATTAACCAACTCTTAAGAGGTCATTGTACTCGTCATTATGAACAACTTTTACCATGGGACCAAACCTGAAACCGTGAAAAAAGCTGTTCCCTACATTTAGGTATGTTCGTAACTCGTCAAAATGTAGGGAACAGCTGATTTTTTTTTCGCGATTTCAGGTTTGTTCCCATAGTAAAAGTTGTTCATAATGATGAGTACAATGACCTCTTAAGAGGTTGTTAATGTTTTACCAATAACCCGGTATATGTCGTCGTGTGTACCATTTAAATTAAGATTGAGCTGTTGCTGCCTATCATAATCAGCCTATAATATTCCCATTGCTGGGACACAGGCCTCCTCTCTGTGAGAGTGAGTGGGCCATAATCCACCACGCGGGCCCAGTGCGGGTTGATAGATGTCGCATGTCTTTGAATTTTTTGGTTCTAGGACATGCCGGTTTCCTCACGACTACTGTAGTGTTGCCTATAGTTTGCTCAAATCAGTCACCCTGTTAAAAAGCTACCAGAAGATCAATTCCCGTAATTAAAAACGTTCAAAATCTAGTCGCAATATCATCTCAGCGACAATCAATGTCAAAAACTTGTCAAAAATGTTGGGAAATCAGAGGTATTTTTCACAAATTGAGACAGATCAGACTGTAAGCGTTCTTAAAATTTCGAGAATTATTGCTGTCTATAATAATTACAATCCCGTCACCCTATTAATAAGCTACCAGTGCACATAGAGTAAGTAAACATGTAAACATATTTAAGAGACGGAACTCCCATATAAAAAGTTGAAAAACGTCGCTTGTATGAAACGTGCACTAAAACTGAATACCAACAAAACAAAAATAACACAGACTGCAGACATGACGTAGAGCTACCAACATAATAACAAGATAGGGATCTCAGAACAATAACTAAAGTTATTGTTCTGAGATAGGGATGTACTAAACATGATAGAGTCGAATATATGTTAAAGCGAGACAGCGATAGCCGCCATTATGTTTAGTGCACGTTTCATAGTTTCTTTTTTTATTCGACAGTTGCGTCACACTGCCAGTGCAGTGTCTAGACCATATGCAAAATATACAGTGCGCATTGCGTGACGACAACCTCACAGAGTTGCAAATAACTCTAACCACTTACAACTATCCGACTGTCAACTGTTTCTCCTCTAAACAGGTACAACAAGTTACAACTCATAACTCGTTGACAGTAGCTGTCAATACGTTCGCGGCAATTAAACGATAGCTAACAATTTTACTATTCAAACCATGCCCGCCTGTCTGTATGGAGTTAGATAGTACTAAATTATTAATTTTATGCATATTTTGATATTGAGCATCGTAAGCCAGTTATTCACATCTCATTCCGAGGTTTTCTATCTATCAATCTATCTTTTCTCATGAATAAAGTAATACAATTTCCCATTTTAAATAATTATGATCTGTCTGTTCTGCTACAAATAGGGTAGGGCCCGAATTGAACTCAACCATAAGTAAATCGTTTAATTCAACATTCAAAATTACAAAATGGAGGTATAGTGGGTCCCACATTAGGCACAGCCTGTATCTCGGACACCATTTTTCTGACTCAAAGAGACATGTAACACACTAATCTCGACTTTAATTACATTTTGATTTTTTTATCGAGATCCATGCCTGAATAATACAGATCAAGATTTTTAGAAGCTATCCTAAGTATTGACTTTGATGAAAAGTTTCAGTTATTAATTAAATATGTTGCTGTAATCCGAATTTTGACTCAAGTTTCCTACGACACATCATCCACAAGGATATTGTGATTATGACGATACAATATTTTCAGAAAGTAACCAAGTCAAACTCAGTCATCATCATCACCTGCCTAGCCTTTTCCCAACTATGTTGGGGTTGGCCTCCAGGCAAGTATCTACTGTAAAACCAGATAAATAGAATATTCTTTATTATGTACACCATTCAAATTAGAAATTTTACAAGGGGTGACACAATGGGCGGTCTTATCGCTAGAAGCGATCTTTTAAAGACAGACACAACCTAAAAAACATACACACTCCTCCTCCTCTGTCTTTTAAACAACTCCGGACCCAGGTTGGCCGAAGCAAGGAAAACCTGTTCAGGTGGATATTCATAGACGACTCCGCCTTGGAGTGTAAATATGGTGCTGTTCCACAAACGATGGGACACAGGGCCGTCTTTACCTATTGTGCAGGGTGTGCGGTGCACACGGGCGCAGCGGTCCTAGGGGCGCCGAGCGCCGCTTGCTACGGAGCCCCACTCGGCACGCGCGTTGGCCGGCCGCGGGACTTTCAATGACCAACGTAAAAAGAGCTCCGTTTAGCATACATTTTGTATTGCATCTGGAGCTCTTCTTATATTTGTCAATTTACAGCAAAGCGAGCCGCGCCACGAGCGCGCGAGGGGCGTTTACAATTTTAACTTTTTTTTAACATGAAATAAACCTTTTTACATACACATTACGAGTATTAAAGATTTTAATTGGTGTAGTAGTTAGTGTCGCATCGGTCGGCGGCACCTGTTTCAATGATTCAATTGAAAACACGCCGACAATCATTATTGCGAATAATGCGAATTCAACATGTGCATCTGGATTGAGGGCCTATTTTTTTAACCCTAGCGAAACGAAATAAGACAAAATTAGTTAAAAACTTAAAGCAAAGGTCCATAAATTTCTTAAACGTGAATTAAAACTGTTATGATTAAATAAGTTGGGCCCTCAATCTAGACGCGTGAATAAAGTGGCATAGCCTAAATCTCAGTAAGTACTATCTCTGGGTTAATAATTTATGAATTTAGTTAAGAATTTCTTAAATATTTTAAGAAATATAAAATCTGTACAATATTACCTTACAGATTTATGGCGGTACCTATATCTAGCTAGGGCCCTCACTTCATATTGTCTGTACTGAGGAATCTGCAAAACATGAATTTATCTGAAGAATTACATAAATACAACTTTAACATATTTTACTTAGATACCTATGTGAATTAGTTAAAAAGAAATAATGGCACAAAAGTTAATTGTTATGAAGTAAATGAAAGTCGAATTTGACCAAAATTTTCGGCTTTACTAGGTTCAACCTCATAGATTAACGCAAATTAGAATAAATTTTTTAACTATTTCTTAATTAAATTGTAACATATCGTCCGTTCTTCTAAATGTCATACAGGTCATACTTTAAGAGAAAATTGTGTTTCAACTTTTTCTAGGAGAAATTTTTTAAGTTTTTACTAGGTATTTTTAACTAATTTAATTTCCCTAGAAGTCTTATTTCGTTTCGCACGGGTTCAAAAAATGGGCCCTCAATTCAGATGCACATGAATTCAACTGTTTGGGATAGAAAATAAAGTTCAAATTGCCATGGATGAACTTCAAGCGCGATTTCAGAGGCATTTCTCAAAAGCGTGAGTGTTAACGTGGGTACGTTTTGGCTTGTTAGGGTAAACACCAGAACACCCTGTATAATTCTAAATACAGTCAACAGCACACCATGGTATCCAAAACCAATGACTTTCTTCTTCATCTCCAAACAATAGAGTTTATTATCCGTTGGGCAAATTTGACAGTTTGTGGTAACTTGATATGCTGTTACTTGTACTTTGTACCCATTCCATTTGGACCGCGCGCTTACTAGGGGGCGCTTTTTTTTTCGTTTGGAAATCATCAAATCACCCCTCCCGCTCTGGGTGGAGCGGAAGGGAGTGTCAGACTTTTACCTGACTAAAACCCACCCGTGTTCCTTCCTTAGCCCTTTATGTTCCGGGCCAGCGGTGACCCTTTCGGACAATCCCGCTGACCCGGCAGGCTTCGGCCCTATGGGGCCCCTCCTCGATGCTGACATCTCTTTGAGGCGCGCGTGGAACACGTACGCGCCGTCCGGCACGGGCCTGGTCCTGATCGGACGGTGAGCTACCCATTACTCTCCGCCCGGAGGCCCGCGCCTACGGTGGCCGGGAGTCGTCACGCGGCTCCCGACGCCCGGAGCGTCTCCCGCGGCGGCTGGGACGGGAGGCTCTCTCCCTGAGCCGTCCCGCCACCTCCTTCGCTAGCATGACTGCTTCGCAGAAGGAGGTGACTGCCTCCCACTCCCTCTCGCCCCGGACCATGGCTTGCACCAGGGCCGGACGCGAGAGGTCGCCGCAAAGTCAAAGTCAAAGTCAAAGTCAAATCATTTATTTCAAATAGGCACATTAAAGGCACTTTTGAACGTCAAAAAAAAACTAAATAGAAATGATTCTAGTCGCCCATTCGAAAAGGTAGTTTTCGTATGGAGAAGAATGGGCAAGAAACTCCACCGTTACTCTTTTAAAAATGTTTTACAAGGTCTTGTATACATAATAAAATTTATATGTGAACACGATGCACCCATAATAAAATTAGTCTACCACAAAAGGTAAAAAGAATTAAAAATTAAGCAATGACAGGTAAATCAAATAAGTGATAGATACATGGTGCTCACATATTTACAAGTTATTTAAAAAAAAAAAGAAAAATGAAAAAATGCAAAAGTAGTTGAACTTTAACAAGTGTGTGAGCCACTGTAGTCGCAGATTGTAAAATTGAATTAGAATAAGATGTCATAATTAAAAATATACATATAAATTAAATTAGGAACAAGTTTGATTTTGTCTAGACTTTTAGATTGTCCTGTGGAGCAGGACCAGCATGTTTCCAAACATTCTTATCTTGGATATAATCCTCTAATTTGTAATATCCTTGTTTACAAAGTGTACTTTTAATATGAGTTTTAAATTTTCTTTCATTTAATTGCAATATGTCACAAGGTATTTTGTTGTAGCATTTAACACAGTACCCCATAAAAGATGTATGTACTTTAGATAATCTGAAAAAAGGTTGATCTAATTTATCTTTATTTCTAGTATTAAAATTATGCCTATCACTTATTTTATTAAAAAGATGTTGATTTTTTCTTACATACATAATATTTTCATAAATGAATTGGCAAGGTACCGTCATGATATTAACCTTTTTAAATAGTTCCCTAAGAGATTCGCGACGACGTAGATTGTAAATGGCTCTGACAGCTCTCTTTTGTAAAATAAAAATGGATTCAATGTCAGCAGCCCGACCCCATAGTAAAATGCCATATGACATAATACTGTGGAAGTAACTAAAATAGACCAAACGCGCGGTTTCTACATCTGTTAACTGTCTTATCTTTCTAACAGCATAAGCGGCGGAGCTTAGCCGCCCCGCAATAGATGTTATATGAGGTCCCCATTGTAATTTCTCGTCTAGCGTGATTCCTAGGAAAACTGTCTGATCAATAAATTCTAGTTTTTGGCCATTCAATATGATTTCACATTCGCTACTTCTAACATTCGGTAATTTAAATCTAATGCATTTGGTTTTTTTTTCATTAAGTACTAAATTATTTACCGTAAACCAATCTTGGACCTGAAGAATAGAGTTATTCACGTCGTCAAGATTTTGTGACCGTCGGTCTATTTTAAAGATTAATGATGTGTCATCTGCAAATAACACCATCTTCGGTTGATTTTGAAGTAATTGGGGTAAATCATTGATGTAAACTAAAAAGAGGAATGGACCCAATATCGAACCTTGAGGAACACCCATTGTCATTTCAGACCCTAATGAGTTTACGCCGTTTACTTGAACTTTAACCTTTCTATCTTTCAGGTATGATCTTAGCAAGTCAAGTGCTGCTTTTCTAATTCCATAGTGCTCCAGTTTCATCAGAAGTGTCTCGTGGTTTACGCAATCGAACGCCTTAGAGAGGTCGCAAAAGATTCCAATGGCATCTTGTGCTTCTTCCCAGGCGTTAAAAATGTTCTTTATAAGGGTAACACCGGCGTCAGTAGTGCAACGCCCTTTGGTGAAACCGTACTGGTGTTCATGAAAGATGGAATTTTTATTAAAGTGACGTAACATTTGATTGAGCATCAACTTTTCAAACACCTTACTGAGAACTGGTAGAATTGACACAGGTCTATAATTGTTAGGATCTTTACTATCACCGGATTTGAACAATGGTACTACTTTACTATGTTTCATAAGATCCGGAAAGACTCCTTGGTCAACACTGGTGTTAAATATGAAAGCTAAATAGGGTGCAATAGTTTCGATGAAAGATCTACATACTTTTACAGACATTCCCCAGAGATCTTCTGTTGATTTAATGTTAAGATCTCTAAAAGCTTTTATAACAGCCTGGGGGCTTGTATGCTGAAACCTAAACTCCAAAGGGCATGCCTTTACATTCTTTTTAAGTAAGGCAGCAGAAAGCGTGGGGGATGAATTTAAAGCTTCAGTAGTTTTAAGGGGAATATTAGAAAAAAAGTTTTCAAATTCCTGAGCTATTTCTACATCTGAGTTGATGGGGCCATGTGCAGTCTCTAAATTAAATTCAGTGTTAGGCTGTTTTTTCCTACCTGTTTCATTATTTATTATTTGCCAGGTAGTTTTTATTTTATCATCAGCTGATTTTATTTTATTGCTAATATAAAGAGCTTTAGCTTTTTGGCACACACTTTTAAAAGTTTTTGAATATTTTGCAACATACTGATGAAAGTTTGTATTATTCATATGTTGCTTTAAGCCATAGAGTTCAAAAAGTTTTTCCCTGCTTTTACGAATACCTGGAGTCGCCCAGTCACTAAATAAAAACTTTGTGTGAATATTTTTAGTTTTTAGTGGAAAAGTGTCATTAAACTGCGCGTTTAATATTGAAAAGAACTCGGCGTAGAATTCATTTGGGTCACCTATATTATTAAAATTCTGATCACATAACTTACTGGCCAAAGAATTATTTAATTTCTCTAACTTTTTACATGTAATTGTCCTAAACCTTATTTGAATTTTTTGTAAAGGCATGTAGGAGCTAAATGTTATTTTTTGTCCACTGTGATCAGATGGCAACTTATTTACAATTTCTTTGTGTAAGTAATCACAATTACAAAAAACATTATCAATACAAGTGGCAGAAGAAGCTGTCACTCGGGTTGGTTCAATAAAAACATTTGACAAATCAAATGACCTAAAAAGACTTAACAATCTGACAGTATTCGAGTTATTTTCCAATAAATTAATATTAAAATCTCCACATACTATTATTGACTTACTACTAGTACTAAGTTTCTTTAACACATCTTCCATTACAGAATCAAACACCGATAGATTCTGGTAACTTGGAGGTCTGTATACACATACTATAACATGCTTATCAAGCTCAACACAGGACAATTCAATGGTGTGTTCAACAGACAGTCCGATTATGTCTTTTCGTTCTTTTGATTTAATAGAATTTTTAAGTAATATTAATGATCCGCCATGTATCATACGTTTTCGGCTGAAATGGCTAACTACACAATAATTTTCATAATTAATTGACTTTACTTGATGATCTTTCAACCAATGCTCTGTTAAACAAATGACATCAAACTTGGTGTTTTCCAAAAACAATTCTATTTCCAATAATTTGGAAGCGCAACCTTGGATATTCTGATTAAATAATTTTAAAATATGTTGCACTCCCTTTGGTTTTTTATTATTATTAATTATATTGCCAGAAGATACCTTTTTATTATTCTGTAATAATAATTTGTTATTTGAAGGGGTAACTTCTGTTGTCTCACTGACTAGTTTAAATAGTTATCCGGAGTGACCTCCACAACTACAACTGGAGAGTCTGGATTGCCCGAGTATGTTCCAGCGGGAGGAGAATATCCTATCTGACTGGTAGTAGTCTCCAAGGATGTTGGTATTATAGGTGGTGGTGGTGGTGGTGGTGGTGGTGGTGGATCCTCCTTCGTACAACATATCGATCCATAATTAATCACCATGTTGTTAGTATAACTAGGCAACACGGACTCGTCACTAATACTAGAACTCGTTATATTAGCTATAACCTCGTTAATATTATATGCTATCAACATAGCAATCATATGTCTACATTCCCCAGACAGAGATATAGTTCTCTGAGTTAACTTAATACCACTAACAAACTTGTTAGTGTCAAAAAACAATAATTTGTCTCTATGACAACATGTCAGATTGTGAATAGTATTATTCAACTTATAAATATAATTATTTTCATTGTATGATAAAGTATCTGAGTAAGGAAAAGCACACAACATTAGCTTACCTATGTTTAACTTTAATAAGGTGTTTACACCATCCACTATGTCCTTTCTGGTAATACCAGTGCTATTACCTAATAGCAAAACCATAGTACAATAATTATCAAGGTTTGCATTGGCAATTCTTTTTATCATTTGTTTAAAACTTATGTTATGGTAACTATGATTGGTAAAACTATGGCTTAGGTAATTGAGTAGAATTTTTCCAAAGCCAGAACCTAACTCGTCACAAAAAAATATTGATTTGCTTATCTGTGTGGTCTCTGCTGGAAGAGCTAACACCGGAAGGGGTAAGTCAGACTGAGGTTGAAGAGGTGGTGGTTGGTTGGCACCGCTGCATGAAAGATCATTTGTCAGAGACTCATACCTCTCAGCATTGTACTTCACCAAATCCAGGAGTTCTCCAGCCTCAAACAAGCGGTCACTTAGTTGTCGTTGTGAACTTTCATATTTTTCAAAAATATCCTTCAGCAAATGCTCCTTGTGTAGTATATCATTATAGAGGAGCTGGATATCAGTGTCATACTTTTCCCTACATTTATCTAACTCAATAGTACAAGTAATTAAACTTTTCGATAAGACAACACGTTCCTTTCTAAGCGAAAGATTTAATTTTAAGAGTTTTTGTTTTTTTATTACTCTCTGTGACCGTTTAATTAATTTCTTGATTTTAATATATTTCTTTAATTTGTTGTGACTCATAACAATAGGACACAATGGTATGGTATCATCACCAGTCAAATCTATAGTTTCAGCTGGCTCACACACTGATTTTGGTTTACTACCTACCAACTCATCAAAAAGATTACTAGTGCGCACAACCTGGTTATTGACCTTGATACACTCGGAGATGGATAGTGCTTCTTGGGCTTCAGACAATCTCTGTTCAAGCTCTGTGATGCGATTCAGTGCCAATTCGTGGGTATCACTGCACTCTTGAAATGTTGACACTGCGTGTTGTAATTGACTGTGCTGGTCAGTTAAGTCCATGTGTTGGATGTGTAGCTGAGACAGTTCATTCTTGAGGGAGGTATTCTTTAAAATAATGTTTTCCACTTCTACTTCGCTGTCTTCCCTTTCGCGGAGCAGTTGTTTACACATCGCTTCAGAATTCTGTAGCTCCTTCAAGGTGGCTCTTAGTTTAGCTTCCATCTCCTTGATTGTAGCACTGCGGGTCATCATTTTCTTTGAAGTATCAGTCACCTGGAATGTGTGAAGTTATGCAGCTAAATAACAGTGTGAGAAAAAAGATGTTCCAATATTTAGATTAGTAGGAGGTAGAAGGGAAAAATAAAATAAAATAAAGTTAAAAATAAGTAATTAAATGTTAACAAACAGATTTTAAAGTTAGGTCAAGCTATTAAGAAATTAGATGGGAATGTTAAATAGAAGTGAAGTTACAAGGAATACTGCTATTATTGTAAAAAACAAAAAGAAACTTAATTGACAATAACAAGTTTATAACACATGACAGGTTTTATAGTAAGTATGAATCATTTAATCAATAGGGTACATAAAAAGAGCCTATTTTTGTGTAGTAAATTATGTAGTGTTTATTGTCTGGGCGAATGTTTTCGTCGTCGATTTTGCTTCCACTAGTTGTCAAGCAAAAGGAGACATAAACCGTGCCAGTGTGTGATGGACGTAGCTCAGAGACCTGAGCAGTACTCTGTGATGTTCTGTGTTCTGTAAATATTAACTACAAGCACATAAATAAAACAAAATACTCCCCGGGATCGATGATAATTTGAAATCCGTCACCGTTGGTACGTTGAGTTGACAGCCGGTTTTGAATCCTTGTTTTTACGAAGTTTTCGCGACAAAAAACACTTTGTAATCACTGTTTAGAATACTTAATATCTAGGTTTGACTATATTACACTAATTTAATACATTTAAAACACTTTTATTAATTTATTTAAAATAATTAACCTAGAGATCAGTTTTTGACGACCGGCTACCAGTGTTGCCAGCGCAAAAAAAAAAAAAAAAAAAAAAAAGCCGCTGCTGACGATCGCCTCTACGAGGACACAGCGGTGCTCCGCCCAAGCGGGGCAGACCTCCACCGTGTCCTCTGGGCGATCCTGGCAATGGTGACACCCGGGCGTTTCCTCCCGCCTGATGATGTGCAGGAACCTCCCGAAACTTCTCCGAAACTCCCGAAACTAGGGGGCGCTTGGGTAATGTTTGCACACGGGCGCTACATGGGCTAGAGACGCCTCTGATGGGACACTTAATATCGTGTCCCGCGTGTCCTGTCAGCTGCATGTTACAGGAACTAATGGACGCTGGTGATGGCGCCAAACAAGAGACCGAATTCTGGGCCGAGTCTATTTAGATTGCTATCGACACGCTAAGAAGAAGAAAGACAACCTTTTAATGGATTACGGGAGAAAGGGGAGACAACACTGAAGGTAATCTGTGGTGTGTGTAAAGATCGTGTTTAACACAGATTCACACGAAGTTTAGAGATTAATTCGCCACTTTGACTTTGGCTAAAGCTGTAGGTAAACATGCTAAACAATATTTACAACTTCACAAATCAAGAGCCAGACTGTCAACAAGGAGTGCGATAGTCTTAGATTGTAAAATAATTAGTAATATCACTACAACCAATTAATTCCCTCCCACGCCGCCATAATCAATATCAAACATCTCAATTTCAATACGTGTGGGTTGGTAGGGATGCGAAAACAGGGAAAGGTGAGAACCAACATAAATTCAATTAACTCGAGTCCGTGGTAGGTAAAAGAAAGCTCTTGTAAATTCCACTACATTAAATTAAAACATTTTCTATCATGTGTATTTTTTTTTTCGCTAAACGGCGGGCTACCGAAAGGAAGGAAGAACTAGCAAAAGACATAATTGTGTGGAAAAGGGAAAGGGAGACCTCTGCCCTGCAGTGGGACTATACAATTTAGATTTGAATTTATATATTACTAGCTGCGCCCCGCGGTTTCACCCGGAAAAATATCGATCCCGTGGGAACATCGGGATAAAAGTAGCCTATATGTTAATCCAGGGTGTCAGCTAACTCCATACAAAATTTTATCAAAATTGGTCCAGCCGTTTGAGTGTGAAGAAGTAGACAAACATAACCCCCCCCCCCCCCCCGCACACCCCCAAACACACACTCACACTCACTCACTTTCGCCTTTATAATATTAGTGTGATTCAGCCTATACATGAATATAGGCTGAATAAAATCTATATTCCACTTCCACAAAAAGGTACCTACAGACGCCAGCATATCAAGCTACCCGAAACTGTCCAATTTTCCCAATCAACTTTGAACCTTATGCTTTATCGCTAAAAAGTTGAAAATCTATTAAAGTTTGACAGATTGTAGTAGTTTGTTAAACTGACGTCTGAACTTTGGCTATTTGGAATGCCTCAAACTCATAACGCTCCTACTTCTTCAAAATAACCACTCAGCTAATATATTCATATATTTATTTGCATTCCATATTGTTGTAGAGGTGTTACAATGATCAGAGCACAACGAGATTTATTTATTCATAATCATTATAATTGGACCAGTAATTAAGCAAGGCCACAGCCTATTCTGTAGAAATCGCACAGTTAAAACATTGGTGAAGTGAGCTTGAAGTTAGTCAATAGTGTCAATCCCTAGCATCACGTAGAATGTCATCTCAATCTTCACCTACATTTTCAAGGTGAGATTTTTACACAACACAGGGCTAGATCCTTGAAGAGTTGCCAAGATAAACTTCACCACTCGCTTATTTCACCATTCACCGCATTCAATACTCAGGCTATTAAATCCCGGAGTTTCCCGCGAAAATCAGTCCCGTCCAACACTAGTAGTTCCATTGGCTGCAGAACTAGAATACAGGCGATATTATCTAAGTTGAATTTATTCGCTGCATATTGGAGTGCAGAGTTAATTGCTATGTATCGCTCTGTGAAAGCCTGCGCTGTTCGTATTGCGACTCGGATTGTAGGACCATTCTTTGTGGGATCATACTCTTGGCAATTAACATAGTCCCAAAAAGGACACCTAAATTCTAGAATGATCGTAACGTTTAAAAAAAAGTTAACGTTATGGTACAGACGCCAGCACATCAAGTTACCCGAAACTGTCAAATTTTCCCAATCAACTTTGAAACTTAAGGTTTAGCGATAAAGTTGAAAATCTATTAAAGAAATTTGACAGACTATAGTAGCTTGATGTGCTGGCAGCGTCTGTACAAACCAATCAAAATCAATAAATGCATTAAGAGCCCTAGTAAAAGAATTAACTAAAATAAAATAGGGTAACGAAGGCTTTAAACAGCGATACCAATAGAATAAGAAAAATTTGTTTTGGGTTTTCTCCCATATGCGGTATTAGTAAAATTCAGGTGCAATAATAATACTTAAAGAAAAATATTAAATAAACAACCTTTCAACTTCACATCACCACGACGATCCTGCATACTTATCTCTTTATTGACTGTACAAAAACACACACAAAACTAAAATAAATCAACCGAAAACAAACAGTAGCCGTAAAAATAACACAAAAAATCCAAAATCCCACTAATGACTAGGCACCTAATTAGCTGTCCAGTAATAAGAATTCGCCGGCACGAACCCGTGACAATCTTACCACGTTGCCTGCCAATTAGTTACTGAAGCAAAGCAAGGATAAAAAGACCAGAAAGATGGTATCGAAGAACCGGCGCCAGCGTCGAAGATGTCGCGTTGAAAACATTGTGAGAATGTGTATGCTTTGGAAGAATTGGAATTAAATTGGGTTGGGATTTTAAATGCACGATATTTGTTCGGTCTTGCTGGTAATGGTCTTCTCTCGAGTGGATTTGCAAATGGTTTGTCTTACTTGCGATCCTAGCATCAGTTGTTAGATAGGTAAATTTTCCGAAACTTAAAACATTTATTTCAAATAAACCAGTTACGCAGCAGAAGCACAGAACCGGTCGAAGTGCAGCTGCTTGGGGGAGGCCTATGTCCAGCAGTGGACGTCTTTCGGCTGAAATGATGAAACCTGTTACGCACTTTTTGCATTGTCAAGGTGTTGGTCAGTCAGAAGGAAGAATGCTAATTGCCCATTCCAAAGCGTATTAAGTACAGACGCCAGCACATCAAGTTACTACAATCTGTCAGATTTCTTTAATAGATTTTCGACTTTATTGCTAAAGCATAAGGTTCAAGGTTGATTGTGAAAATCTGACAGTTTCGGGTAGGTTGACCTGCTGGCGTCTGTACCTATGGAGAAGAACGGGCAAGAAACTCCACGGACACTCTTTTAAATCATAAAATTGTTAAAAAATATTGGTTACATCATTCATATAGAAATTATATAAATGAGAATGATATAGAAAGACGTGCACGTTTAAAGCGTCCATGCATAATCTATACTAATATTATAAAGCTGCAGAGTTTGTTTGTTTGTTTGAACGCGCTAATCTCTGGAACTACTGGTCCGATTTGAATGATTATTTTAGTGTTGGGTAGTCCATTTATCGAGGAAGGCTATAGGCTATATTATTTTTCTTCAAAATTAGGGATCCGTAATAAAATTGCTATTTTGTAACACAAGGTGTAAAATCGAAAACCTATTTTTGCGTGCGCTGCAAAAACTATTGACAATAGAACAAAATAATGTACTACGGGTTTGTAGAGCCCATTAAGACCTACAAAAAAGTCCGCGAGAACATATATCTAGCTATCATGGTTTAATCACAATAACCGATTTTGTGTTAAAAATAATTATTAAATCGTCTGAAGAAAAAAAAACTACGTTAAATATGTATCGTAATATTAATCTTTATCGAAATTAAGCATTATGTTATCAAGAGTATTTATGAAGAAGTAAAATACTTTTTGTTTCATCTCAATCGGATATTTCGTTTAAAAGTTATCACGTGTGTAAGATGTTAAGAGTTGGTACCTATTAAGGAGTTATGGGCCATAGAGTTTTTTATCTATCTATACTAATAATAAAGCTGAAGAGTTTGTTTGTTTGAACGCGATAATCTCTTTAACTACCGGTCAGATTTGAATTCTTTTTGCATTTGATAGCCCAATTCTTGAGGAAGGCTATAGGCTATTTAACATCACGCTATGACCCTTAGGAGCCGAGCAAAAAGAAAAAAACTCAGAGTGAACGGTAAGCGAATACGAAGTGTTGCGACGCGACGGGGTGGGGGTACAAGAAATTTCACGCGGACGAAGTCGCGGGCAGAAGCTAGTAAAAAATAAATTCAGAAATTAAACCCATTACCATTACAAGTACGTAGGTAAGTCCGATTTTCAAGAACATAAGAATTCATGTTTGAAAATATTTCTGGAAAGTGACTTCTCCAGGTGGTGAGCTGACTGCAGTGGTCCTCAGATGCCTCATTAGACCATTAATGCATTGACTGCCAGCGCGGTCACCGGTAACCGCGAACGATTTTCTATTGTCTGTGGTCTTGCAGTCAACGTTTTAAGTAACATCATCTACCAACCGTAGGTAAGGCTACCACAGTAGGTGTGAATGAAATTTTGGAACTTCCTGGATACTGATCCAGGAAGTTCCAAATTTTCATGTACTTCAGCTTTAGAATGGAATCGAATTAAAATTTTATGGGCTATATGTGTGACTCAATCGTCGTAAATGTTTGACACTTTATGCTTCCACGTTGCGCTAATAAATTATGTCCAACAAAGCTACAATTTTTAGGCATGTTTTTGGATTTTACGATGATATTAAACTTTTAAAGTAGCTCCCTTGCTGAAAATAACCTGGGATAACTTTACGTCTCTTTAGTAACTTTAATTTTACTTACGCCTGATTTTTCCCACGCCAGCTGAATACCAGTATTTTACATGGAGCGACTGCCTATCTGACCTCCACAACCCAGTTACTGGGTAATACGATACCCCTTGGTAAGACTGGTTTTCTGACTTTCGAGCTTCTGACTAACCATAACGACTGTTAAAGATCCACGAATGACAGCCGGGTCCAACGGTTTAACGTGCTTTCCGAGGCACAGAGGGGTCTCGGTATGTACTAGCCTGTATAGGTACCCCAAATATATAAATATAACTGCGGGAAGGAATTGTGCTGTGAGATGAGAATGTGCTATCGTAGTCCCAAGTGGAAAGGACCGAGAGGCTGATAAAAGGATTCATTTAATTGCCATACACGATTGTGCGGCAAAGATTTATTGAGAATAAATTATGTTAATATTTATTATTGTATCGCTATTTCAATTAACTTTACATCTGGATTGTTTAGTTATTTACAAGTCTATTCTGAGAATTACTTTGACTTGTAGTTATTTTGATTTTTTGCGACTTATATGCGATTTTGGGAAGATACAGTGCAACGTTCTTTGTCACCATGGGTGTCTTTAGAGGTGATGTTATTACTAGGAGGAGAGGCAGCAGTATCTTCATCTGAACATATTATAAACTAACTTCTGCCCGCGACTTCGTCCGCGTCAATTTTATTTTTTCCAATCCACCCTGTCGATCGCCCCGTTTTTTCTTTTTTGATCGGCTTCTGATGATAACGTGATATTAAATACCTCGCAAGCATCCTCAAGAATTGGGCTATCAAATGCAAACGCTTTTTTTTAATCGACTGGCAATTCCAGAGATTAGCGATTTCAAACATAAAAAGAAAATTCAAACTCAAAGCATTTTACAGGCACTTTTGAATTGTCAAGAAGTCGGTCAGTCAGGAAATATGAAGCTAGTTGCCCATTCCTATGCGTCGGTACCTATGGAGAAGTACGGGCAAAAAACTCCATGGGCACTCTTTTTAAATTATATTTTACAAAAATATTAGTTACCTACATCATTACTTTTGAATTTAAAATTATATAATGTGAGAACGATGTAAAAAATAAAAAAACTGGCCAAGTGCGAGTCGGACTCGCACACGAAGGGTTCCGTACCACAAGACAAAAACACCGAAAAAAAAAAAAAACGTTTGTTGTATGGAAATAAATATTTATTTTATTTTGTTTTTAGTATTTGTTGTTATAGCGGCAACAGAAATACCTAATTTGTGAAAATTTCAACTCTAGCTATCGCGGTTCTTCAGACAGCCTGTTGACAGACAGACAGACGGACGGACAGACAGCGAAGTCTTAGTAATAAGGTCCCGTTTTAACCCTTTTAGTACGGAACCCTAAAAAAGAAACTCTTCAGCTTTATTATTAGTATAGATTATACACTGACTAAGGTTTATGGTTATGGTTGCATTATTTTTGAAAGTTCATAAAATTTCCTTCTACTCATAAAAGTTCTATACGAAAAACCCTTGCTACAAATTTTCATTTTAACAATGGTACAGTGTGCATTACTCATACTAGTCATACTCATTTATAACCGAAAACAATAAGTTGTATGTTTTAAAACAATGAGTAAGAACCAACATGAATTATTTAGATTATTTAGGCGGATCTGAACTTTGACCTTTACTTCTGTAGCTGTACATGTAGTTTCATTTTGAAAGTCAGACGAACATGCATTCCGGAATAATTACTAGAAGAACCGCTATGTAAAATGCAGGTACTTACTTAAAATACGGGTTCCCTACATACAGCGTGGTTAAGACATGTCATTGTGAAGTCATCAGACCATCAAACTGAACAACTTTCTCCATGAAAACGAATCGTAATCACGAAAAAATAATCAGCCGTCCCCATACATTGGATCGAGTAGGTATTGAAATTTTTCGCGATTACGATGTTGTTCCCATGGCCATGGAGAAACTTGTTCAATATCATGATCTGTACCACACCCTTATACAAAGTGTAAAAAAATTAACCTGACAAACTTTAAGAGGTGCTTTAGACCATCGAACTGAACAACTTTCACTATGGGACCAACTCTGAAATCACGAAAAAAAAATCCGCTGTTTCATACATTTAGGTCAAGTAGGTATTGAACTTTTGTATGAAACAGCTGATTTTTTTCCCGTGATTTCAGAGTTGGTCCCATAGTGAAAGTTGTTCAGTTCGATAGTCTAAAGCACCTCAGAGTTTGTAAGGTTAATTTTTTAACACCTTATATATGACCACATCTTTCTGACGCATGCTGATAGGTATAACAATGACTATTCATGTCGTAGTATGGGTTATTGGTAAAACATTAACAACCTCTTAAGAGGTCATTGTACTCATCATTATGAACCACTTTTACTGCTTTTACTATGGGACTACACCTGAAATCGCGAAAAAAAATCAGCTGTTCCTTACATTTCTACGAGTTATACGAACATAAATGTAAGCGAACAGCTGATTTTTTTTTCGCGATTTCAGGTTTAGTCCCATAGTAAAAGTGGTTCATAACGATGAGTACAAGAGGTTGTTAATGTTTTACCAATAACCCTGTCTAAGTATTAGTAGAAAAAAAGAAAAAAAACAACTTTGAGATTCGGACTAAGTTTCTGTTTTGCTATTTTATTTAAAAACCACATAAAATAATAATGTTTTGACAACTAAAATACTAACTTCGAAATTATAATAAATTGATCAATAGAATTAGCATAAAAAATATTATTAAAACCTCGATTATGATTGTAAATGTATGCTTGGTCAATCCCTAGTATCAGGTGGGATGACACTGACAACTCACTCCACGCTCACTTCACCTAAGTTTTCACGGTGAGATAGTTACAGAATCGCCCTGCAGTTAACTTTTCTCAAGTCAAACACAATGTTCTACCAACTTGCCAACTTATACGTCAATGTTTCGATAACCAACATTCATGCTACTCTTATTTGCTGATCATTAATGAAACGGATGTGGAACAATTGTCCCATTAAGCTATGGGGATGTTCATTTGACTAATTAATATCAATAAGTAAAAATCAAACTGGCTGACCGTTTGTAATGGCCGTTCGGTTTTGAGTTCAAACAGTCAAGGGATTAAAATTGTGGGAAGATTAGGTACTCGTACTTGGACAAATGTTTAGAATATCAATACGATTGTATTTTCAAAAAAAGTAGGTACAGCAGTGCTATTCTGTAAAAATCTCACCGTGAAAACTTAGGTGAAGTGAGCGTGGAGTGAGCTGTCAATAGTGTCAATTCCTAGCAAAAACAAACTCACTTCACCTAAGTTTTCACGGTGAGATTTTTACAGAATCGACCAGCAGGTACATCTATAGTAAAAGTGCGCAGTGCTGCACACCCCTAACCTATTTCAAGTTAAACAAATATCAACTTTATTTCAATGTCAATTAAGTAGATTTCAGAGAGTCTATATAGCACTATTGAAAAAGTTATAAAAATGTTTGAAGTTGTAGCCGTAAACTGAACTTTATTGTGGAGGAATTAAAGTTATTTTTTCATTTATTCATATTTGTCCGTCTCATCGTTCTGGCTTCATTCATTCTTCTTTCTTTGTCCAGGCGGTCTTTCTTTGGAATGCGCTCCCTCTGAATATCAGGACGGCAACCAGTCGGTTATCTTTTAAAGTGAAGGCACGTGAACATATCCGTCAAAAGTTGGCCGTTACATCTCAGCGCTGATTTGCTGGTTTCGTTTTCTCCTCTACCGATAATTTCTTTCTCCTCACAGTTCATTTTGTTTATATGTATGTATCTATCTATGTATTAGTATTTATTCTTGTATTTTATAGTAATTTCCTAGCTATTTATCCCGTATGTTGCACCTGCCACGTTTTGTCTCTGCATCACCCTAAGGTTGACTCGTAGAAAATGCCTCAGGCATTAAGTCCGCCTTTGTACAGTATGTTTTTTACTTGTGCTTAAAGTTTTAATAAATAAATAAATATTTGTTTACATTTTTGGCAAATAAATCGCCAACGCAGATTACATTTCCCCATTTATGTTTTTAAATATCATGTAGATAATAGGGGGTAACTTATTGTTATGAAACGGGCGCATCTCCAGTCTCCGGGCTGCTACTCAGAATTTACCCAAACCAGGGACCGAAATCAGGACACTACGCTCAGCAGTCCTCCTTGCGACCAATAGACCATACTCGTAAATGCAGAAAAAGTTCCAAGAGCTTAGCAGCAGCACCTGTACTTACAAAAGGACAAACCGTTTTTTCCAAGTCATCGTTTATGATTGCATTCAAACTCATAATTTTATTTTTGTCCAGTAATCTCGTAATTTGTATCGTACAATTCTTACAAATGTGTTCTTTGAGAGTTTTGTATTGAAAAGACGTATTTACAACAATTTCAATGCAATTTGTTTAAATCACAGTTTAAATTTCAGATATTTATATTATGCCAGATCAATTTAACAGGGGGCCTAAAAAGGCCTCTTTGGCAGAATCATAAAAGGATAACATAATGGACAGTTAACCGTTTAGTTAATCGTATCAAATCCCATGGCATTGGTGATGCATTTTTCAGTTATTTTTTTTTTGTTTGTGCTAAAATACCAATTAATCCAATCCAAATCCAATCCCAGTCTCTTTGAATAAACCTACGTAGTGCAGCGAAAACAAGAAAAACACGAACTGTCTTCGCCATGTTACGATTCATAATGTTATTCTTCTCCAAAGTGGCCTTTTTAGGCCCCCAGAACGTGTGAGGAAATGAAACGTACAGAAGGGACCGAAATTAGGTAGGTATATAAGTTTTTGACAGGCTACAGAAAGGGAACCAACGAAGAGAGAAAGAGTAGCTGTAATGATAAGGTAACATCTACAAAAAGCCACATGCTGTTATCCTATGTTACGTCAGTTGCGAGTATGGTACCTAATACAGCCAGTGCCGGATTAGCCCATAAGCAAATTAAGCAATTGCTTAGAGCATCACGTCTCGGGGGGCACCATAAGGCAGAAACAGCACCGAAACAGTACCTATTTGCTAGCACATGAATGGCAAGGCTGTATGAGAGTCAAAATGGCGGGAGTACCTTAACTAATCGAATTCTTCCATTTACCAGAAAAATGTACCTAAATTGTAGGTACTATTTAGTACCTAGGTTTAAAAAAATTGTACCTTCTTCAGAACGAAATTATTTCGAAATTAAGGTACACCCGCCATATTGACGTCAAGATGGCGGGTGTTCTATAGTATTTTATTATTTAACCATTACTCATAAAATATAATTACACCAAAAAAATGTACCTAAAATGTACTATTTAGTTTCTAGGTTTAAAACAATTGTACCTTCTTCAGAACGAAATCGCCATCTTGACGTCAATATGGCGGGTGTACCTTAATTTCGTTCTGAAGAAGGTACAATTTTTTTAAACCTAGATACTAAATAGTACAATTTAGGTACATTTTTTTGGTAAATGGAAGGATTCGATTAGTTAAGGTACACCCGCCATTTTGACTCTCATCAAGGCTGTTTATCAGCAAGATATTGCAAGACCCAAGAGTCACTCTAGAGATGTGCGCCAATCTTTATAAATCGCTTGTCGATGTTTTGGAAACATACGAAGCGACTAGAGGATAGGATGGCCTTCAGGCGTGGAATGCTTAGGGCATCAAGTAGTCTTCATCCGACACTGACTGCAGCCACTATGAATATCTAGGATACATGGCTCAATGTACTACCAATTTACGCAGAAAAGCAACTTCATGTGCACGCTCTGTTTCGTTCATTCTCATTGGACCATTGACATGACAGTTGAGTTATGGGTTCTGTACACAATGGACGATGTAGGCCACATCAACCATGATGGACCACTGATTTATTGAGCAATTATCCGCACCTTCATTCATGATGCAATCCTGGTAACACTTGAAAAGTAAAATGCAATGGTTTCCGGGCTTTCCGGGCTCTTTAGCTAAAATATTACAGTAATGACACACACTCGTATACACGCACACACACCCCCCTACACTCACATACATACCAAACACACACGTACACACTGAGAGCTGCTAAATTATTTTTTTATTGACGTGACAACGTCTTAAATTAGGTTGCGACTGGGAGTCACTTATGAAAAAGTGTAACGCTCGGTAACGTTACGATGAGTCACCGAACGAGAGAGAGGCCCGCCGAATGCCTCGCGTCTCTCTCCCACTCAACTATGATCGGATGATCGGTCGTTGTCACGTAAAATCTTCGCCCGTAAAACCGACTTTACAGGCAACCATTTTATATTTATAGATTATAATCATTATCATTACTTTTTTTTATTTTTCTTTTTAAACCATTTACTTTATTAGCCTCATCATTGTTAAGTTAGCTCCGACACAAGTACTTTTGTAACTTACTGGGGTTGCCTCATGGTATGACACAATGTTTAAGTTGAAATAAATATTTTTGTATTTTTTTTTTTGTATTTATTAAGATAAAATCAAAAGTCATTTATTCAAACTAGGCTGAGAATTTAGAAAAGGAAAAAAAATTGGGAAAATGACAAGAGAATGAAGATGTTAGGTTAGAAAAAGAAAATCTTAATGGAAAAACCAAAAGTCTATTCAAACTTGTTTCAAATTAATATTATTTTAAGATAAACAAATATCAACTTTAATTTAATGTTAATTCAGTTGATTTCTGAGTGACTAGGACTATTGAAAAAGTTATAAAAAATGTTTGAAGTTGTAGCGTAAACTGAACTTTATTGTGTAAGATTTAAAGTTATTTTTCCATAAACTCATATTTGTTTACATTTTTGGCAAATAAATCGCGAATGCCAAACAGTAGCCGTCCTTGCAACAACCGACCAAGCGGCACGACGACGGCGCAGTCATTTGCTTAGGTACTATCTCTGGAAGGAGTAAAAACTCACACCAAAGTACATAACAATAAATAACAACGGTTTCCTAACCCCCTTATCATCCCCCTCTTAAATAATCTTACACCTCGACCCCTGGACAAGAAATCAGTTAATAATGAATCCTGTACTCAGTAACATAGAGCGCAATTTCAAACTTCGTTTTCGTACACCTTTACACCTCGACCCCTGCTCACCTACATTCTCGATAATCATGCAAAGATAGGCTGATAAGTCCTATATAACCGTTTATTTAGCTTAAAATTATACGTTAATTAACTAAACTTTGTTAGGTGAGATCTTAATAACGATACGATGAAACAGTTAGGTTATAGTGTCATAAATAGTTGGATTACAAGTACAGACAGCAAAAGAGATGAGAACTAAAACTACATTTTAAATGTCGCGATAACGGAACTGTCGAGACTCAATAATGTAGTGGTTTATTCATAAGCGATGATTAAAGTGACTTATTAGTCAATACCGCAGTGTCTCAAGACGAAAGTCTTTGACCAGTGCGTGTTGCCAGTGATGACTTACGCTTACGGCACGTGGTCGCTCACAATGGGCCTTATAAGAAGGCTAAAAGTCACCCAAAGGGCAATGGACAGGGCTATGCTTGGAGTTTCCCTGCGTGATCGAATCAGGAATGAGGAGATCCGCACGAGAACCATGGTAACCGACATAGCCCGAAGAATTGCCAAACTTAAGTGGCAGTGGGCAGGGCACATTGCTCGCAGAACAGATGGCCGATGGGGCCGAAAAGTTCTGGAGTGGCGACCGCGTACCGGAAGACGTAGTGTTGGAAGGCCTCCCACAAGGTGGACCGACGACCTTGTGAAAGCCGCAGGAACCCGTTGGATGCGAGAAGCACAGAACCGGTCGAAGTGGAAGTGCTTGGGGGAGGCCTATGTCCAAGCAGCGGACGTCTTTCGGCTGAAATGATGATGATGCTGATGATTAGTCAATTCGCACGAATTTACTCTATCCAAAGCCAAGCCAAGTGACGTTTAAACGTCAAAAAAGTATGGTTAAACAGCCGCTAATGACTACTTACTTATTAAATGGATGCCATAATAAACTACCTACTTTTTAACATGTGAGGACTCTGACAACGTTTGTTTGATTGTGTCTCAGCTCTGAGTAATTAAAAAACTATTACGCACACAACAATTTGTTTTGTTGACTGTACCTAGGTCCTAGATAAGTATCAGCATTGAACATATGTGTTTTGCTAGGCAATAACAATAAACGATTTGAATCAGGTGATAATTAACACCCTTTAAGTATATGTATAGACTGACAATTGTTCTAGGCTCAAACAGAGAACGATTTCAGTCTATTTCAATTACGCTTGCCATCAATAGGGCATTGACATAGCATATGTACGATCAAAACAAAGCTTACGCCGCGCCGCCCGCCGGGCGCGGCGCCCCGTACGGCATTGCATACGAACTTTCAAGACGTTGTTTTTCGAAATGAATGAACCTTCATACGCATAAGCAGGATCGAAGGTCGAGGTCGGTCCGTGGATGGGTGACCTTCCATTACACATCGTGATCACTCAATTCTTTATTGCATTCCATAATGCGTTGGTACAGTTGGTAGCTTAAAATTATTGAAACAATTTATGGACCCTGTCGGGCACAGCATAGTAGGAGGAAGGATGCATACCTACCTATTTGTCTTTATATTATTTAAGTATGTATTCTGGTAATTGTATAAAACGGAATAACTCATTTTTATTTTATTAGGTACACACAGCTCCTTTAAGTAGTTACCCCACCAAAAGACATGTGCGTTCAAATCCGTGATAGGCCCAAGTTGGTTTTTGTATTTTGCAAAAACATTTTATTTTAAATAATGTATTGTTTTAGTGAATAAAGAAGTTTAAGTAAGTATTTTTTTTTAATTCTGTTTTTATTATTGTTTTTTTCAATAAAACAATACTTTTGCGACGACAAGCAACAATAATAGGGTTAACATTTACGACAACTTATTCATCGTCTAAATAGACTGGAGGTTTCAAGACCGCTTACCGTGCATAAGATTGGAAGTTCAAATCCTATATAGGCACGAAATGTGCTTTTTGTTCATTATATTATTTTGATATATATTTCTATTTTGTTTTAAGTAGTAATTATTTATAAACAATTAAAAAATCAAGAAAAATAAAATACTTTATTAATCATTTAATAATATTTATTATTGCTATTATTTAACAAAACTATGATCTTATTTTACAACAAACAGAACAACTATTGTAGTTCTCATAAAATCAGAAATCATTTAAAAAAATAATTGATAAAATTAGTAGTCGTTTACTCTTCGCCGTTTTAAGTGAACGTATACAAAGTTCTAACTTGAAGGTATGGATTAATTTTATAAAGACAACGTAAGTAAGTAAAATTAATGGATACCCTCAAATTATAACATCTTTCGATTAGACAGGGACCTAAAGATATAATGACTCAGCCGATAGTAGATAACAATTTCATCGCAATTCATATGGGCTCGCTGGCTAGTTCGTCAAACTGCCGGTATGAGTATGACGACGTTCGGTGATGCGATGGTTCGAATCCGAGTCAACACAATGGACTCTTTTTGAAGTATTCTTTAGATTATTCGTAAGGAATTCAATGTTGTAGCAGTGTAACATTTTAAAACTTGAGGGGTTAGGACATAGTGACGCTTTCTGTACCTACTAGTTTTTCTTTTTCTTCTAATATTTAATTTATTGAATGTTTTTATAATATATTTTGGCTGATATTTGAAAGTAGTTACGGGTAGTCAGAAGCCCGAAAGTTTAACAATCAGTCTTACCAAGGGGTTTCGTATTACCCAATAACTGGGTTGTGTTGTGGATGACAGATAGGCGGCCGCTCTATTTAAATACTGGTATTCAACTGCATCCGGTTAGACTGGAAGCCGACTATAACTTATTTGGGAAAAGGCTAGGCAGACGATGGTTAAAACTAAAGCTATACTTTACTCTCCGATTTGTGTAGAACCAAATTAGAAAAACGGCCTAAGTCTTGAAAATTAAGAGGAGGTTTTCATGGTCCCACGTTAATGCATACTCTCTTATTTGTCTCACTGCCCACACATAGGAACCAGCTCGCGTTGACCACCATAGAAACGGGTTTTGTCGACGGAAGAATGACAGATTGTACACAGATTTATAAAGAAATCTGTTATTTTGTCTATCCTACGTATGTACAGTTCGCGTCAAATATCTTTGCCGCTCTGAAGCTAGGGTCTTTGCTAGTCGCGCCAATCAGCGCCATGCGCGCTGCTGTTTTCTTCTTAAGATTAACTACTGCGCAGTGATTTGTTGCCTACTTCAGAGCGGCAAAGTTATGCTTCAAATAACTTTGCCGCTCTGAAGCTAGGCTCTTTGCTAGTCGCGCCAATCAGCGCCATGCGCGCTGCTGTTTTCTTCATAGGATTAACTGCTGCGATTTGTTGCTTTCCTACTTCAGAGCGGCAAAGTTATTTGACGCGAACTGTATGTTACGTCATTTTGTGCATGCTACGCGTGCTGTAACGATAAAGGCGTAGGATTTATAAAAAAAACATTTCCAATTGTGTTATTTCAAAAGTCGAACAACACAAAGTAGGTTTTTAGTTTGGTAAATGTATAGTGCATGTCGATTATTATTTGCAATCATTTACCAAATAGTTTTCAAGACCTAAGTACCGCTGACAAGGTTTAAAAAAATAATTTTCATAATATTACTATTTAAAAAACATTATTAGATAAGACAAATCAATAGAACCTGTAACTAATTTGTAAGCTGGATTAATTGACATCGCTGATTTTGAATACATTTGCACGCCATGTTATGGCAGGATATGCTGAAACAAATTTACTGTAACACCTTATGTACCATAATCTAGCAAATACATATTTTTGATTGATTTGATTTAGTGACGAACTTCAAAACCCTCAGTTTTCTACCCTTTACATTTTTTTGGTACTTAGATTATATTATAAACAGTGATTGTTCTGTTGTTTAAAACTAAGGCACGTGGTATCTTTGTAGTATTATTATAACAACATCCCTTTGTAAAGCTCTGGTGCCGCGGCCATTCTGTGGAAATTAAAAAGAACAAAGTCTGTCTTCAGCACAGAATCACAGCTTCAGTGCCAGTTACTGTACCTCCATCACCTGCCTAGCCTTTTCCCAACTATGTTGGGGTCGGCTTCCAGTCTCACCGGATGCAGCGGAATACCAGTATTTTACATGGAGCGACTGCCTATCTGACCTCCACAATCTAGTTACTGGGTAATACGATACCCCTTGGTAAGACTGGTTGTCAGACTTTCGGGCTTCTGACGACCCGTAACGACTGTCAAAGATCCACGAATGACAGCCAGGACCAACGGCTTAACGTGCTTTCCGAGACACGGAGCGGTCTTGGTATATAAAAATGGTCACCCATCCAGTGACCAACCTGTGCGGCTGTTATTACTTAGCCATAAGCCTCTTCTCTCAATAAGATACCGTTTACACTTTATGAGTCACTTAGAAATTCGTGCCAGAAACCAGATCATAGAAAAAATTCTACCACGTCTACCACTCCATCTGCACAATTAAATTACAAAGCACGGCACGGTTGGCGCAGTGGTTAAGCGATTGACTGCTGCGCTGCGTGTCGCGGGTTCGATTCCCGCACGGAACAAATATTTGTATGACCTTACAAGTAGTTGTTCCGGGTCTGGCTGTTTGTGTATGTGAGTTTAAATGTTTGTAAACGCACCCACAATACAGGAGAAATTCCTAGTGTGGGGCAACGTTTTTTCAAAAAAAAAAAAAAAACTACCTGACGTAACAAAAAACAGTTGCAACTATGACCTTTAAATTCCTAGCAATTCTGACGCGAAAACTTCACACCTGCCCATCTTTAAATAGAAACGTTTAATTTGTTCTACAATTCGTTGCTAATGTTCGCAGTTTCGTGGTTCATGTAATATTCTAAACATAGCTGGATATATTGCACGGGTTTTTGTTTAAAAAATATTGCGGTCTTGAATGTTTAGTCTGAAGTCTGACCGGAGAGTGTGCGCGTATGGAGTTGAGAAGTTACATATTGTGTTTTGGAAATCTGCTAGATTTTATTTGTACTTCAAGGACAATTACATAATACCACATGGACCGATGAGGCTCAGATCAGCAGGGTAATTGTGGAACACACTATCAGTAGCAATGGGTTTCATTTTGACAGTTCGACAACATTCATTGCGTTATTTGAGTTGTTAGGCAGACGCATTTTTCAAACATATGGAGCAATTGATTAGAAATATGTTTGAAAATTATTCAAATGGAGAGTAATAGTGTGTTACGCAATTAGGGTGAAGGTCTTGTTAGCATTGTGTTATAGTCATGACAAAAAAGGAATAGTTTGATAAAGAATTCCCCCCGATTTTTTAATCGACTCCCCGCACCTCTAGAGTCCTTTGTGTGCTGCCCTACTCCCTAGTCACATCCACAGAGTACTTTTTTATATACGGAAAGTCACATCACTAGTAACGGTTGGCACAACATGTCGCCCCGCGCTACCATGACAGACAGCCAGTCAGTCATAAACTCTTTAGGGTATACGAGTAATGTTCTGTGGTCATAAACACCCGCTAACCGAGCACGTGCTTGGCGAACGCACTCTTGCACCTCGCGAGCCATCCATTTTGTCATAGTAACAGCCGGTCGATTCTGTAAAATTCTCACCGTGAAAACTTAGGTGAAGTGAGTTTGTTTTTGCTAGGAATTGACTCTATTGACAGCTCACTCCACGCTCACTTCCCCTAACTTTTCACGGTGAGATTTTTACAGGTTAAGCTACGCTTGCCGCGGTTGGTCCGTGGATGGTTGACCATCTTCACATACCAAGACCGCCCTGTGCCTCGGAAAGCACGTTAAGCCGTTGGTCCTGGCTGTCATTCGTGGATCTTTGATAGTCGTTACGGGTCGTCACCCCGAAAGTCTGACAACCAGTGTTACCAGTATTACCAAATGTTGGTAATACGATAGTATTACCCAGTAAGTGGGTTGTGGAGGTCAGATAGACAGTCGCTCCATGTAAAATACTGGTATTCAGCTGCATCCGGTTAGACTGGAAGCCGACCGCAACATAGTTGGATAAAGGCTAGGCAGATGATGATGAAGATCGACGCTCCACCAAGCCTGAGGAACCGGCGTCTACCTTGGAATTGCCGATTCGTAGACTCTACTCAAGAATACGTCTATCCATAACAGTCATTGGTTCTACGGCTAATATTGCCAGTCCGTTGCATAATCAGCCTATAATGTTCCCACTGCTGGGACACATCACACAGGCATCCTCTCTGTGAGAGGGAGATGGCTGTAGTCTAGGCCCGCTCCCTCCCGAATCAGTGCGGGTTGGTAGATGTCACATTTCTTTGAATTATTGGTTTCAGGACATGCCGCTTTCCTCACAATGTTTTCCTTCACCGTTTTGAGACCATGTGACGATGAAATTATTTATTTACACAAAGTAAAGCGCCTGTCACGGTTCGAACCCACGACCTACAAACTCGAGTAAAATGAAAATGCATAAGAAGAGAAAAATGCCAAAACACGTCAACACAATCACACTTTCGTCAGTACAGACGCCAGCACATCAAGCTACTACAATCTGTCAAATTTCTTTAATAGATTTTCAACTTTATCGATAAAAGCATTAGGTTCAAAGTTGATCGGGAAAATTTGACAGTTTCGGGTAGTTTGATGTCCTGGCGTCTGTACAAAACAGTAAACCACAGAATTTCCCAATCAAGACGCACTCATCCATCACGAGAACGACATACATAAATCAGAAATAGCTGCGACGACGTCCAATGGGCGAACGAGCGGGTTGCGCGCGCGCTGCAAAACATCCTGCGAACGAGGAAACTGTACGCGTGACTCGTAAACTTCCTCCGACGTGACGCGCATGTGCGTGGGGGTGAGAGCGTGGATGTGGTATAAAAGTGGCTGCCCAATAGGCTTGAAGGAATTCTTCTTTTTGTGTCGATGGTAGGTACTCTTCGTCGTTGTTTTTAGGGTTCCGTACCAAAATGGTAAAAACCGAACCCTTATGGTGAGACTGGCTGTCTGTCTGTCTGTCACAGCTGGATATCTCAAGAACTACTAATGCTATCAACTTGAAATTTGGAACAGTTTTAGATGACGTTTACCCAACTATTTTGCAAATAAGAAAGAAGTAAAAATATATGTATATTTTTTGCAACAGGGACTGAAATGGGGTTTGAAAAATTCGAAGTGGGGCTACTAGGGCATGTGGGGTATCATATTATTATGAAAGAGCGCAGTTTGCACATTCTCAAACATTCTTTCTTTCTCAACAAAAAATACTACAACATACATTACCTTTTTTGACATTGTTAGATATCAACAAAAAAATGGTTGCCTGTAAAGTCGGTTTTACGGGCGAAGATTTTACGTGACAACGACCGATCATCCGATCATAGTTGAGTGGGAGAGAGACGCAAGGCATTCGGCGGGCCTCTCTCTCGTTCGGTGACTCATCGTAACGTTACCGAGCGTTACACTTTTTCATAAGTGACTCCCAGTCGCAACCTAATTTAAGACGTTGTCACGTCAAAAATTAAAAATATAAACAAAACTAAAAAACCTAGTTATAAGCCTCGGCGTGACAGCTTATTTATAATGTAATGCTGGTTTATGTTCACATAGCTGTCACTCGAAGTCACAAAAATTTTATACTAGGAACATCAAAGTAAAATAAACAAACAGTATAGCACGGGTTTTTCTGTGCCTTCAGAATTTAGGTACGATGTTGTTGCTACGCTGTGCCATACCCAGCATTATATTGTAGTCTTTGGTCATACCGCGCGCGCCCCCCCTTCTCCGCCGCCCGCGTACCTCGCTGCTAGCGGAGACGAAGCGACGCGGGCGACACGAAGAGAGAACCCCGATTGCGAACGGATACGGACATATATTAGCGATCCTCCGCGACTCTCAGTCGCGAAGCCATTTTTTGTATTAATTTTTGTACACGGTGTTTATTAGCCCAATAAATATGATTATTTAAAGAAGTGACTTTAAAACAGTTAATTACTATAATAACAAAACCATGATCGCTAAACCGAAAAGGCTGCTACAAAAATTAAAAAATAACCTGATTAACCTTTTTTGACCTTAGGAGGCCAATAACCAGGGTTTTTGGCCTTAGGAGGCCAATAACCAGGATATTCAGGTCTTTTTCTTGCGCTTCTAAAAGAAGGACGTCAAGAAATTGTTTGCCGCATCTGAAACCCTTTCTTTCCTTCTTACCTCCACGTCGCAGTCCGCCGTTAGCGACTGCAGTGCAGAATGAATATAAATACAATATAAACTGTCTAATTAACATGACCTTACCATTTTACAGTTCATTTAATCGTTATTTATCGTAAATATTTCGAATTACCGTGTTGGTGTTACGCTACTGTAAATACAACATGAAACTTCTATTTTCATACGTAACCTATAGGTAAGTTTTAGTCCTTAGGGCGGTTTCGCACTACATCCGATCCGAATCCGACCGACTTCAATCCGAATTGGGTATGTTCTAAATTCGAACGGATACAGTTCAGATCTAGTATACGCAACCCTTCATACAAATAGGACTATGGTCCTTTCGGACCGGCATTTCTCGAATTCGGATCGGATGTAGTGCGAAACCGCTCTTACACTGCCAACAGATAGGAGACCTCCTAATGGATATGTTGGCCAAAATAAAGATCTCGGTAACATTATAAAATTGAACTAAGTAGACCCGCGGGGTAATTGCGTAACACACTATCAGCAGCAATGGCTTCCATTTAATCATTGCGTTATTAACGTTGTTGAGCAGACAAATGTTTCGAACATATTATGAAGCAATGGATTATAATTATCAATATCCTTCAAAATTATTCAGATCGTGATTGATAGTGTGGTGCCGGACATAATATTTACCGATTCTCGTACGTCCGGCGCGCCACCCGGTGCAGCGGTGGTCATCCGGAAGACTACGCAAAAAGTAAAGGCTGACGAATGTACAAAAAACCTAAATTGTTCTCCCAGAGGCAGATCCTTTATCAAAAAATAAATCGCCTAAGGAACTAAAGATAATAAAAATTAAAATACAAAATGACTAGATAGTTAAATACCTACCTAATATAACTATCAAACATAATAAAGGAGCCGTATCAAAACGCCTAGTACAAAATAGCTTAATTCTCAACCTGCTAATTAGACACCATATTTCAGAAACAAAATGGCGCTGGCTATATTTACACCTACTTATTTTCTAAATAAACCCATAAATTGTCATGATTTAAACTAAACCGTCTGGCTTTCATAAAGGTGGAAGAGAAATCATTTTATTATACAACGATTTATGGCGAACGACTCGAAAAATGATGCATTCTGTGATTAGCTGCCGCGCTAATTATATAGCTGTAAAGATATATTTTAACTAATTATAATTATGGTAGGAAATAGGATATTACAATATGTTGACGTTTTAAAGTTCTAGCTTTTATTACAAGTATTTTTATCTCACAAAGCGACGCCCGCTTTACTTGTGGTAACCAGCAGGGTAATTGCGTAACACACTATCAGTGGCCATGGGTTTCATTATGACAGTTCAACAACATTCATTGCGTTATTTGCGTTGTTGAGCAGACACATTTTTCGAACCTATGAAGCAATGGATTAGAAATATGCTTCAAAATGATTCAAATTGAGAGTAGGTAATAGTGTGTACGCAATTAGGGTGCAGGGTTACAAACACGTTGTGAATGTGTGCGTGAGAATCAGTAGCGTTAGCAACACTCGCACACCACTACTCTCATAACGGTGAAGGAAAACATCGTGAGGAAACCGGGCATGTTCTAGAACCAAAAATTTTAAGACATGTGACATCTACCAACCCGCACTGGGCCCGCGTGGTGGATTACGGACCACTCTCTCTCACCAATAGGAGGCCTGCTGGGTCACAGGCCTCCTCTCCGTGTAAGGGAGTGAACTGTAATCAACCACGCGGGCCCAGTTGGTGGATGTCACAATGAATTAAATTCTTACCTTGACTTGAAATAGCATAAGCAAAATACAGAGCAAGACACAGGCCTCATCTATTCGAGAGGGAGATGGGCTGTAATCTACCACGCGTGCTCAGTGCGGGTTGGTAGATGTCACATGTCTTTGAATTTTTTGGTTCAAAGACATGCCGGTTTCCTCACGATGTTTTCCTTCACCGTTTTGAGAGCAGTGGTGATGAAATTACACAAAGTAAAGCGCTTCCGTATTATATATTTCCCTACCATCTTGTATGTACAAGATTCGACTTTATAAACAAACAGGCAGTGGCGGCAAACGTCGATATTTAGGTATGTACCAGTACAGATGCCAGCACATCAAGCTACCCGAAACTGTCAAATTTTCCGAATCAACTTTGAACCTTATGCTTTAACAATAAAGTTGAAAATCCATTAAAGAAATTTGACAGATTGTAGTTGCTTGTTGTGCTGGCGTCTGTACTTACTTAAATAAACATAAATAAGTGGTTCTGTAGTGATTTGGTCCTAATGGCGCTAAAGAGCTTGCTTTCTCTTTGATTGAATTTGTAGTTCGGCACCAAGTGGCATATATGTATAACAGGCCTGTCCAGATTATCTCAACTGGGACTGGGAATCTGGGACTCAGTGAAATGAGTATCTACAACGTTATTTTAAGTATATGCGAAACCTGAATATAGTTTGATTACGGCGCTCGGGTGAGAGCAGCGGTGGCCAAGTGGTGACGGCCGCGACTTACGAGTTGTAGGTCGTAGGTTCGAACCCAGACAGGCTTTACTTTGTGTAAATTATATCATCACCACTGCTCTCAAAACGGTGAAGGAAAACATCGTGAGGAAACCGGCATGTCCATATATCCGTGGGCATGTCCTAGAACCAAAAATTCGAAGACATGTGACATCTACCAACCCGCATTGGGCCCGCGTGGTGGATTACGGCCCACTCCCTCTCACAGAGAGGAGGCCCGTGTCCCAGCAGTGGGAACATTATAAGGCTGATTATGTATGCTCGGGTGGCGGACGCGTGGTGGACACGCGGACATAGTAAATGAATGTATCGCTACTTCAGCGTTGACATCTCGTTCTCGGTGACGGACGTTCTGGTGGCAGTGGCGGTGGACAAACGCCCTTAGGAATCCCTACCTTTACACAGGAACAAATGACTCGGAAGGCGCTCTACTACTGCTCGATGTGTACCAAAAAGATAGACTTTATTATAGGCTGAAGCGGATATCTATGGGCTGAAGTAACTTTTGCTAGCATTAGAAACTTTAGGACTTATATTTACTTCGCTTGAAGACAAAAACTTTACAAACGTGCGAGATCGAAGACATTGCATAGATAGCTAGTTAAAAATTTATGAAATTGAGTATAAAATATGCAGCCGCGCACACACACTATGTACAGTCACGCACAAATACATTTTACATTTGACTTACGAACTACAACCCAGTTAAATTGTCGTAAAAATTACTATTCTGATTTATGCATTGTTTAAGTATTTTATTTTATATATTGGATTGAACACTAACGAAGTTTACATTCTGTTTTAATCACTAGTACAATCAGCGGTAGAAATATGTACCAGTCATTAAAATGGCGGATATACTTACCCTAATTTATTTTTTTTTAATCGGCGGGGTAATTGCGTAACACGCTATCAGTAGCAGTGGGTTTCATTTAGACAATTCAACAACATTCATTGCGTTATTTACGTTGTTGAGCTGACAATTTTTTCGAACATAAATGAAGCAATGACCGACTTCATCTAGTTAAAAAAAAAAACATGATTGACGTGTAAAAGTGTTTGTACAAACCTACTTACAAAAAATAAAATCATTTCATTTCATTTCAATGGATTAGCAGTATGCTTCAAAATTTTGTCAAACAATAAATTGACAGATACCTACTGTGTTGCGCAATTAAGGTGCTTGGTACCGTTCCGCAACTTCATCAACATCATCATCATCATTCACAGTTCGACTTCACCCACTGCTGAGCACAGGCCATTCTTTTCTTATACCTCCACGCTCCTGGGGGTCTACTCCGAAGTGGTTGATTGTCGTGTCGGCCGAATGTTCGGTCATTTTCTGATTCGAATATTGTTGTCCTACTACGAATTTTAAAAAGGTTCGGATTGGCACTGTTTGGTCGGGGCCTATAGTCAATACCTATAGGAAATGAAAGGTAGTAGAAAATGACCGAACATTCGGCCCATACGGTGGTTAACCGCTTCGGAGTAGACCCCCTGTGCTAGTTCTACCCGTGATAATTAGTAACAATGTCGACTGCCCATTTCCCTAAGAGATTAGTTCTTATGGTACAAATCTAACTTAAAAAGATGTCATCATCTGCCTAGCCTTTTCTCAACTATGTTGGGGTCGGCTTCCAGTCTAACCGGATGCAGCTGAAGCTAACTTAAAAAGATGTATTTAATGATTCTAATGATTATGATTTGTAAGTACGTACCTGTTAAAGTCGCGAATCATATTTTGATCAAGATAAAACCTGACACTGACCTGAAAAATGCCAAAAAACGTAAGGAAAATTTAATTTCGCGGGCTACAACTGCGCATAATTTAAGTTCAAGTGGCTTCAGTTGACTAAAGAGTCAACTGAAGCCGCTAATTGTGTCACAATTTGTACCTAAAGTTTCTATATTTATGTCTGTAATTTATATGGTGTACATACATATTAAAGAGTACCTATTCTATTCTACTACCTATAAAAAGAAAGCGGAAATGCCATCAAAAACATAACTTGTAAAAAAAAGCCAAGTCTCGCAACTCAGTTCTTCTACCGTAAAAAGTTGTGAGATCCATGAAATACCAAGTCGGTTAATTTATTCACTCCCTACTTAAGGAACCTTCTGTCTTAAGTTATAAAATAATTAGCTAACCTAACAACATCTTGTAGTGACCATCAATATTAAAAATCTTCTATGTTTTAAATAAATAAATTGACTTGGCAATCGCACTGTGAGATACATTGTGTTTTCATGCGATGGCGATGGCCAAGTCAATTTATTTATTTAAAACATAGAAGATTTTTAATATTGATGGTCACTACAAGATGTTGTTAGGTTAGCTAATTATTTTATAACTTAAGACAGAAGGTTCCTTAAGTAGGGAGTGAATAAATTAACCGACTTGGTATTTCATGGATCTCACAACTTTTTACGGTAGAAGAACTGAGTTGCGAGACTTGGCTTTTTTTTACAAGTTATGTTTTTGATGGCATCTCACTTCTTTTTGTAGATAGTCCTACTTTTTTTCCTTTCCGGTACCTTTTTATTTTTAACATCCGTTGACCATTTTACAAGTTAAGTACCTTTGAACATAATTATGTCTAGGTACCTATCTACACCTATTATTCCATTATATTATATACTAGCTTCCGCCCGCTTCTTCGCTCGATAAAAAAACTACCGCAAGTCCTTCCCCGGGATGCAATCTATCTCTCTGCCAAATTTTATCGAAATCCGTTCAGTGGTTTAGGCGTGAAAAGGTAACATACAGACAGACAGACAGAGTTACTTTCGAATTTATAACATTAATATGGATAATTGTTATTTTCCTCGCTAGAGAGCTCCGATAAACGCGTGCGATCGCTGCTAATCTTAAAGTGCTAATAGGGCGAAGCGCGTTTTTGTTTTTTGACTATGGCATCTCGTAGTTGACCTTATTCTTCTTCTTAGCTTGTCGATAGCAATCTAAATGGACTTGGCCCAGAATTCGGCTACTTGTTTGGCGCCTTCACCAGCGTCCATCAGTTCCTGTAACGTGCAGCTGACAGGACACACAGGACACGATATTAAGTGTCCCATCGTTCGTGGGACAGCACCACATTTACACTCCAAGGCGGAGTCGTCTATGAATCTCCGCCTGAACAGGTTTTCCTTGCTTCGGCCAACCTGGGTCCGGAGTCTGTTTAAAGACTTCCAGGTTACCCAAGGTAACTCATGTCCAGGTGGGAGGTCTTCAGCAGGTGGGAGGTCTTCAGCGGGTGGGACGAACGGTTTGGGTAAGGAAGCACTGTCTCGCCACAGCTTCAGTCTCTCTTGTGATGGTTCGCCAGTGAGTGGGACGACACACTTTAAAATACTGTTTCGACTTTTCAGCCTTTGTGGCACAAGGATGTTGTCGTGTGTCGGAGACCATTTGGCTCTTTCGCTGGAGCTTGCCACCGCTCTGCAAAGCACTGGTGGCGCTATTCCTGCTAGTGGATACAGCATTTGTACCGGGGTTGGTTTTAGGCAGCCAGTGATGATCGTTTCATTCAAAGCTGTATCCACCAGATTTGCATGGGCAGAACGGCTCCACACGGGGCACGCGAATTCTCCCGCAGAAAAAGATAGCGCCAGTCCAGTAGTTCGCATAACTTCAGGCGAAGCACCCCATTTCGATGAGACTAGTAGACGAAGAAGACTGTTGCGAGTGTGCACCTTCTGCTTGATATTTTTGCAGTTTTTGCTGAATGTTAAAGACCTGTCCAGAGTAATACCAAGATATTTAGTTGCTGAGCTCGAGGTACATCCCACCCCAAACGATGAGAGGTCGTGACTACTTACCGTACTATCCTGTCGTTGCCATAGGTAAACTCACCAGCGCAACCGCTATGTCCCTACATTTTAAATCTGTAATATCTTCAAAAATATTCATTTAAATTACATGCTTCAAAGGACCAAATTGATCTATAGTAAATGCACAATATATTTAAGGTACTTAATTGGATATAGATTAATGCTGTATTGCTTAAAATCGCTTCGTAAACAAGCCACTATTTCTCGTAAAAAGTAAAGGACAAAAAATGGTTATTGTGGGTTATCCCTAACAGATAGACATATACCATCGCGGACTTTTTTGTAGACCTTTTTAAGGTGTGCAATACTGTAGTACATTATTTTGATCTATCTCGTAGGGTTCAGCTAGCTTTTGCAATATAAGCGCAAGAAAATCATTAGAAACCTCTAAAATTATCAGTGTTTCTCTACTACATATATTATGCATGTATTATACAAATAAACCTTCCTTTTGAATCATTCTATCTATTAAAAAAAAACTGCATCACAATCCGTTGCGCAGTTTTAAAGATCTAAGCATCCATAGGGACAGACAGACAGCAGGAAGCGACTTTGTTCAGGTACACTGATTCATTAACTGCAAATGTAACTTTGTAATTCTATATATTTATATGGGATTACAAAGTTATTTATGCAGTTGGTGTATCTAGAAAACTGGAACGAAATTGCAAAATATTTTAGTTTTTCCTTGATTTATACACTAAACGCTAATTGTGTTCTAAATTTGAAGCTTCTATGTCTGCTAGAAGTGCCTTAGAGTTTTGATGATCGGTCAGTCAGTCAGTCAGTCAGTGAGTGACAAAATTAAGAAACTTTGACTAGTTATAATTCTTAAACTACTGGTTCAAATTGAATGAAATTTGAAATATACCGTGTTTATACAATACCTGCTTGATTACTGAAAATTCAGGTCTCTAGTTTTATCCACAACGAAGTTATAGGGGGTCGAAAATGGCTTGAACTGCTTCGAGAAAAGGATGGTACGGCCGTGCCGCTTTTTGCTCGACTTGGCGGGGGCACTGCCGTGCCCCCCGATCATCACCACTGCTCTCAAAACGGTGAAGGAAAACATCGTGAGGAAACCGGCATGTCCATATATCCGTGGGCATGTCCTAGAACCAAAAATTCGAAGACTTGTGACATCTACCAACCCGCATTGGGCCCGCGTGGTGGATTACGGCCCACTCCCTCTCACAGAGAGGAGGCCCGTGTCCCAGCAGTGGGAACATTATAAGGCTGATTATGTATGCTCGGGTGGCGGACGCGTGGTGGACACGCGGACATAGTAAATGAATGTATCGCTACTTCAGCGTTGACATCTCGTTCTCGGTGACGGACGTTCTGGTGGCAGTGGCGGTGGACAAACGCCCTTAGGAATCCCTACCTTTACACAGGAACAAATGACTCAGAAGGCGCTCTACTACTGCTCGATGTGTACCAAAAAAGATAGACTTTATTATAGGCTGAAGCGGATATCTATGGGCTGAAGTAACTTTTGCTAGCATTAGAAACTTTAGGACTTATATTTACTTCGCTTGAAGACAAAAACTTTACAAACGTGCGAGATCGAAGACATTGCATAGATAGCTAGTTAAAAATGTATGAAATTGAGTATAAAATATGCAGCCGCGCATACACTATGTACAGTCACGCACAAATACCTACATTTTACAGTAATTTGACTTACGAACTACAAGCCAGTTAAATTGTCGTAAAAATTACTATTCTGATTTATGCATTGTTTAAGTATTTTATTTTATATATTGGATTGAACACTAACGAAGTTTACATTCTGTTTTAATCACTAGTACAATCAGCGGTAGAAATATGTACCAGTCATTAAAATGGCGGATATACTTACCCTAATTTCTTTTTTTTAAACGGTGGGGTACCTAATTGAGTAACACACTATCAGTAGCAGTGGGTTTCATTTAGACAATTCAACAACATTCATTGCGTTATTTACGTTGTTGAGCTGACAATTTTTTCGAACATAAATGAAGCAATGGATTAGCAGTATGCTTCAAAATTTTGACAAACAATAAATTGACAGATACCTACTGTGTTGCGCAATTAAGGTGCTTGGTACCGTTCCGCAACTTCATCAACATCATCATCATCATTCACAGTTCGACTTCACCCACTGCTGAGCACAGGCCATTCTTTTCTTATACCTCCACGCTCCTGGGGGTCTACTCCGAAGTGGTTGATTGTCGTGTCGGCCGAATGTTCGGTCATTTTCTGATTCGAATATTGTTGTCCTACTACGAATTTTAAAAAGGTTCGGATTGGCACAGTTTGGTCGGGACCTATAGTCAATACCTATAGGAAATTAAAGGTAGTAGAAAATGACCGAACATTCGGCCGATACGGTGGTTAACCGCTTCGGAGTAGACCCCCTGTGCCTGTGCTAGTTCTACCCGTGATAATTAGTAACAATGTCGACTGCCCATTTCCCTAAGAGATTAGTTCTTATGGTACAAATCTAACTTAAAAAGATGTCATCATCTGCCTAGCCTTTTCTCAACTATGTTGGGGTCGGCTTCCAGTCTAACCGGATGCAGCTGAAGCTAACTTAAAAAGATGTAGGTATTTAATGATTCTAATGATTATGATTTGTAAGTACGTACCTGTTAAAGTCGCGAATCATATTTTGATCAAGATACAACCTGACACTGACCTGAAAAATGCCAAAAAACGTAAGGAAAATTTAATTTCGCGGGCTACAACTGCGCATAATTTAAGTTCAAGTGGCTTCAGTTGACTAAAGAGTGTGTCACAATTTGTAAAGTTTCTATATTTATGTCTGTAATTTATATGGTGTACATACATATTAAAGAGTATTCTATTCTACTATAAAAAGAAAGCGGAAATACAATAAAACCAGACATTTGTGAAATACCGCGAATAGCGACTGTTCCATACTAAAGCCTCACAATTGCACAAAGCACGTAACATCTAAAGATCAAAAGGTAATTACCCACTACATAGGCGGCCCATTCAACCAGGATTACAGGAAATAAGTACTTCACAGTAAATTCCGAGATTCCCACCTAGATGTTTTAAGTGGCTAATGCCGCTGCCGGCGCAATTTAACAGCGTTTGACATCAAAAAAATGGCGCGTAGGTACCTAATAATTGCCGCGGTTGTTAAAATGCCCGACAGCATTTTCCGCGGGAATTTCTTGGATTATGAAGTGTTTAACTTCAGCTGCGACAAATTATTATACAAAGTCATACTAGTCTGATGATCACACAAATAGGACGAAGTCTTAAAACTACCTACGTGTTGAACGTAAGTAATTTACGTACCTACACGCGTACGACTCATTACCTGTGACTTTATTGAAAATGAGGCCCCCGGGCTACAGTTAACTTACTAAAAATAGAGGTTCTTCAAAATATTTAGAATGTGGCACCCTAAAGTCAAAAACAAATATCCATCGTAATTAAGTTGATTTCAGAGTGACTAGCACTATTGAAAAAGTTATAAAAATGTTTGAAGTTGTAGCGTAAACTGAACCTTATTTTGTAGGATTTAAAGTTATTTTTCCAAATCCCCTATTTGTTTACATTTTTGGCAAATAAATCGCGAATGCAGATTACAGGATGGCAGGGATATCAACGCGCAACTTGTTACCATGGATTCAGTAGGTACAGGACGCTAGCACATCAAGCTACTCGAAACTGTCAAATTTTCCCAATCAACTTTGAACCTTGTGCTTTAGCGATAAAGTTGAAAATCTGTAAAAGAAATTTGACAGATTGTAGTAGGTTGATGTGCTGGCTTCTGTAATGATTCTGAAACCCCCTGCGTTGAAATGTTACGTCAGTTATTAAAAAAACAATTTGCTTCAATATTTCTGGCCTCAGAACGTTTTTTCGTAAGTAGGTTAGATACCTAAAGAATCGCCCCCTAATGCGATTCATCGCCGTATTTCACGACATCATTCATCATTAATGTCATTCGCTATAATAAAACCGTAAACCCTTCGGTACTTGATCGTTCATGCTCAAAATGCAACACATGAAACTGAGATTCAAAATAGCTATCGTAACTCTCACTCCGGTCCATAGCCACATTGTCCAGTTTAAATTGACACGCGGCGAGTTTTGGAACTAAAGTAAAATTTACCGAATTTGACATAAAGTTGACGTGGGCCTTTGCAAGGGGCGCCATTTTGAAAGGCCAGGATATACTGTGTGTTGTCAGTCTTGTACTTCTATTTTGCAAAAATGACAAAGACTTCAGCTCATTAGACCGTGTGCCATAAATATCTGAAATATTTTAATGCTGTCTTCACATCAAATGTTACAAGACAAATGTAATAAATATCAAAATGTCGTCTCGAATAATTGAATGCATAAAATTAATTCTTAGTCACGGAGTCGTACTTTGTTTTGAAAACTTGAAATTGTACATTTTAATTAAAATGGATGTACTTAGGTATTGAAACTGTAATGTAAACAAAGGACTGATTTAGATTTTTATTAAAAGGTTCTGATTGACAACAGCTGACGATTGGGTAGATACAGTCAGCAACATTAGCATTGGGTATGTTGAGCGATGTTGCCCGGCCGTTTTGCGTGGATGTGACGCATATTTTCCCCCAACTTATTATTTTTTTGTTGTGTTATTTTTCTGCGCCATGTTTACGCAACTATACATATGTATTTTCTTTCTTTTCTATTAGATTAAGTATTAAAATATTTTTTTGTAGAACACAAGTTTAAAAAGTTTAAAAACTATCTACACAAAATGCCTTCGCGCTGAAGTGACCCGCGAAATACAATATTTTTAGGGTTTTTTTGCTGCTCGGTTAGATACTTCGTTTGTTAATGAAAATGTGAAACGCTGCAGAAAAGATAATATATTAAGTTTTTATTCAAATTCCGAGACCACCATGACGAGCCATTAAATCAAATCAATAAAGTTATTGCGATAAAAATTGTACGTACTTTATTCCGTTGTAGTCCATTTTATTATACAATTTCTCTATCCGTTCATGTGCTTACAATAAAACCACGTTTGATTATTTAAAATTCAAATCACATGGAACGCAAATCCCGGCCATTATTCTATTTTTCCAAGTAGTTTTTTTTTAATCGCAACACGTTACCTGGCAAACTAGGCAACAGGTGGCGAGTGGTTTATGCATCCTGACCCCAGCACGCTCCTGTGAGAAAATTCTTACAAGGCCTCCACACGTCCTTTGCATTAAAAATTCAAGATTCGTGGGATTGATTATGTGCAAAGATTTTTATCGTAAGTAAAAGTTTTATGTTGTAATGTTTGATTTCTACAAAAGTGAAATACCAATAATTTTACTTTTCATTACAACCTAGTTACCACGTCCAACGATTTAGATGTTTTTGACGTGACAACGTCTTAAATTAGGTTGCGACTGGGAGTCACTTATGAAAAAGTGTAACGCTCGGTAACGTTACGATGAGTCACCGAACGAGAGAGAGGCCCGCCGAATGCCTTGCGTCTCTCTCCCACTCAACTATGATCGGATGATCGGTCGTTGTTTTTTTTAATTGTGGTAGGTCGTACCGTTATGCGTGGTCCTATATTTTGGTCAAGTTCTGTGGAGACTGGAGTGGTTATTGAGTTAGCTTCAATAATAATATATGTTTTTTTTTATGGATAATATGTTGGTACAGTCAACAGCAAAAGTAGATGATCAAAATCAGAAATTCAATACTAATGAACGGAGTTCGCGTCAGAACTCTGCCACACAGCCACACAGTCTCTGCACACAGCTCAACAACAACAACAGCAACAGCTCTGCCATACAGTTCTGACGCGAACTCCGTTAATTAGTATTGAATTTCTGATTTTGATCATCTACTTTTGCTGTTGACTGTACCACTTGCTTATACTTGCTATGATACCTACATGAACACAAAATAATAAGAATTTGTGTGGGATAAGTACCTGCCACACCTAAAATACCTAATAATTAAAAACCCGACTTTTGTCAACAAGTTTTTCTTCAGATATCGTTTACTTTGCTTCAAGAAATACCGATACAAAATCATTAATAATCAATCAACTCTGACTTCACCTTCTCCGCTCCCAGCCATCATCAGCGTTTGACAGGCCGCGCGAATATTTTTATGTTTCTTCGGTTGCATCGAATCATTCGTTTCGCAAGATTAGTCAACCGCTGAGTAGGTAAGTGTAGGGATACATGCTCTGTGAGTGTAGGTGATTCTGATTAGGTATCCACCATTCAGTATTCAGTGTCCACTGGTGTCCATTATCACAGAGCATGACATGTAACACTTTTCCACTATGAGTTGTGTTCCCAATTTGAAAATATTAACGTAGGTAGTATGGTACCATTAAAAAAATCGCATCTCGCGTTCGGACTTTTTGGTTCGAAAATTATTTAGATTTAGAAACAATTCAAACTACAGACGTATCGAATATCCCATTAAAAGTACCTTTTTCAAACACAAACCTTAACTTTACCGCCACCTATTGGTGAACAGACAAAAATAACAAACCAAAACTAACATTTCAATTTTCAACGCCATCGATCAATAAGTGAATTTATTGTGTATTACACTTTTTTTTAAATATCATATTTTACTTACAATAAATTATGGTATTTTTAATAAATTATGGTATTTTTAATTGATTATGGTATTTTTTATTAATTAATTTTTTGTGACTTCATTTTTGTAGGAAAGCAACCCCGTGGGCCGTGTTTGACAGTTTTTCATTGACATTGACAGTTCATCGACCGTGTATTGGAAATTGAACAAAGAATTTACATTTAGTCGTAGAAAACCTGAAATAAGTAGCGTAATCTACATTATTAAGGTAAAGTTATTTAGTAAACCGGTTATACTTTACAAATTGCGCAATACCGTGTCATATAACAGTCTTGGTTAATTTTAGTGACGTTATATTCGTACAAATTAGTAGGTACTGAACCGCTGTCACTTCACATCAATTATTGTGGATAAAAATCTCAGTGAATCACAACAGGAGTCTATTTGTTCATTTCCTGCATCGCAATAAGTGGTAAATAGCCTAAACTTTTTATACATGGGAACGTTCCGTGAGGTTGGAAGTTTAGTGAGACATTTGTAGTACTTTTAGGAAAGGGAAACGTTCTAGTTTTTATATTTTTTATTTTGCTCGGTAAGTGTGTTCTATTTATTTCACCGTACGTTACATTTCAATCCTATAATCCAACTTACCTGGACAACATTATCTCAGACTCTCTACTTCCCTGAATCATTTAAAAATTTACTTGGATAACAATGATAAATAATTGAGTCATTGTTTGCAATACAAACAAAGATATTTTTTTTGCTTAAACTGGCGAGTCATGCAGGTTTTCATGCCAATTTTAATTTATGCTCAAAACTAATGGGCTTCTGCCGTTACCAATAATTTGTCTTAGCGTAAAGGAATAAATTGTCTATGGTACAACTTCAAAAAGGGTGTCACTTCATATTCATTCTGATAACCTTATCAATGAATCAGGCAGTAAAACACCACCACCACCACCATGGGGAGATACCACTTAAGGGACCACAGAAGCATGCGTAGTTCATACAAACGTAATTCCAAAATAATTTGTAAATCAAACATATTCTGTATGTAGTGTGTATTTATTCCGAATGGATTACAGAATATCTAGGTTCCCAAATATATATTTTGAATGGACACTGTTTTAAAGTCGAGTTAAGTATAAGAAAAATAAGTTTTCTATAGAAATTTAAAATTCCTCATATCTGGTCTCTAAATCGTAGCCGGTTTCGTGGCCGGCTACATGACACCAGTCAGCGAAACACGACGCAGACACTTCGTGTGCTTTAGTTTGTTAGTTTTTTAGTGTAATTATAATGTTGTATGTATTTATAGTATTTTTGAGTTATATTCATATTGTATTGTATGTGTTTTTTATGGGCCTTGATGCCTGAAATAAATGGATAATAATAATAAAATCAGAGTCCTTTCAAAATATATATTTGGGAACCTAGATATTCTGTAATCCAATTGGAATAAATACACACTACCTTAAGAATATGTTTGAATTACAAATTATTTTGGTATTACGTTTGTATAAAATAAGCATTAGCATGTGTAGTTCGCCAGCCCCTTAAGGTGAAATGAATGCATATGAATGAGTTTGTCAAACTTTCAAATTGAAAAATAAATTGTTATTCTTTCTTATCTTGAGTACGTAAATATTTATTGAAACGAATTTGTCTTAAAAGTCATTGATATGGTTGTTTGTCAAACACCTACAAATGTTTTTTTTTTATTTTCTCTATTTTGTCACCCAGTTCAGTCTCTGCTGTCTGCAACATAACCCTCTACGCCAAATACCTAAATTACATAATCAGCCTATAGCAGGTTAAGGTTCCGGCTGTCATCCGTGGATCTTTGACAGTTGTTACAGGTCGTCAGAAGCCCGAAAATCTGACATCCAGTCTTACCAATGGGTATCGTATTACTCAGGTACTGGGTTCTGGAGGTCAGATAGGCAGTTGCTCCATGTAAAATACTGGTACTCAGCTGCATCCGGTTAGACTGAAAACCGACCCCAACATAGTTGAGAAAAGGCAGATGATGAGACGAATATTAAGACTAATGACTAAACTAACAGTATGCAGTATTATTAAAGTAACATTTACATTTTACTTGTATAGGAAATTGGTGGTATTATGTTGTCGACTGAAATTTAATTTGATGAGCTGTTTGTTTTCTTAATAAAATTAAATTTTATTCGAGAACATCGCATCAGTTTCTTACTTCAACTATATCCAACCATCCTGCATACTTATCTCTTTTGTTGACTGGTCATAATTAAGCTATAAAATCTTTTTATAGCCTGCAAGTACTTTGATATTCCTTCTTAACACATTAATCATGTAAACTGATATATTTATTAGCGTTTTATATTGATAGAGAACTAATAAAAGAATTTCTCTTTATATAAATACTAGCTTTTGCCCACAACTTTGTCCGCATAACATTTCTTGTTTTCCCAACCTACCCGTCGCATCGCGTTGCCTGCCCGTACGATTACTTCATTTTCGCTTAGCGTCATTTCTTACTTTTATTCTTTTTGCTCGCTCCTAGACTAGGAGCGAGCGATAGCCCAATCCTTATTCACACTAGGAGTCCTAGTGTGAATAAGGATTGGGCTATCAAATGCAAAATCTTTTTATCAAATCCGACTTTTAGTTCCAGAGATTATCGTGTTCAAACAAACAAACATACAAACAAACAAGCTTGTTTTTGCTGTGCTCCTAAGAAGGAGCCGAGCAAAAAGAAAGAAAGCGAAAACGAAGTAACAGCGCAGCGCGGGCAGCGATGCAATGCGACGGGGTGGGTCGGGGGATCAAGAAATTTTACGCGGACGAAATCGTAGGCAGAAGCTAGACACAAATAAGGCAATGGATATTGGAATGTGGCTAACTCAATCTATAGAAACTCTTGCATAATATTATATTTATATTATCATGTTCTTCACCTTTATTATTCATTCATTCAATTCTTTTTGTTATGTAAATATTATGATAATTAATTTAATTCTCATAACATTTTGGGGTCAATACTTAGCAACTGTTTGAGGAAAATATGGTTCTATAACAGCAACTTTACTGTTTAAAAATTAATTTATCCTAAATAAAGTCCTCCCGCGCCACCACGAACTAGCCCTCGCGGTAAAAAAAAAAAGTCTTCTAGGCCGAACTTCGGCCATGGCGACCAATCTCAACTAAGACTAAGACCATCTACTCGGGAGATATTATACCTATCTAGTGCATTAGTGTGTGCGCAGACCCAGGCACTTTCTTTTCCCTCACTCTCATTGTTCGATGGGACGGCAATCCGACACGACCGGAGAGAGATCAGGCGCAGGACCAACGGCTTAACGTGCTTTCCGAGCCACGGGCATATCACACCGCCAACTTCGGTGGGTCAGGGAAATTAATTGTTCATCAAATTGACACTACGTCAATTTGCCATTAACTCAGCCTATTGCAGTCCACTGCTGAACAGAGCCCTCCCCCAGACTACGACACAGCACCCATTCCTCCGCCTCGCGTAGCGTCTGTCCCGGTCATCTTTTTTAATCATTCCACTTTGCCCCACCGAGTCGCCCCACTGATTGGTGGGGCAAACTGGAATGCCTGAAATTTTTACTTAGGACGGTTTGGTCATTCTTACTCCAACGCTGCATGTTTTACACTCAGATTAAAAGTGGTGGTGTTTATTTCATACAACTGGATGAACCAATATGGATGGGTTTGTGCACATAAATTAATAAATAATTAATTGTTTACCGCACCAGCAATGGCGGAACGAGAACAAATCGCCGGCGGTTTCAGCCGAGACTACGGAGCGACTGCGCCCGTTCCTAACGTCGGATTCGCAGACTTCAGCCCCACAGAACTGTATAACCTAAGTGAGGGTATAGCCGACAATGTCAACACAATCAACAGTGGCTTGAAGTCGCTGGAGAAGATGATGAAGCAGATAGGTGGGCCTAATGACAGTGTGCAGCTGAGAGAGAAAATGTAAGTACGAGAAGGCTTCTTTCATTAAAGGCTCCTTCAAATAGGCGCGAAACGCGATAAAATCGCGCGCGACACAAAGGCACCGCAAGCCGCGCAACAAACGGTGCCTTTGTGTCGCGCGCGATTATATAGCGTGTAAACTCATTCTTTCTAAGCCTGTGAGCCCGGCTACCAACCAGCTGAACTGCTTTTCATTTGAACATACCATGGGATTTTTAAATAGCCTGTGCTATATTATTAGCACGGCCTATTTTCCGGCTGAAGCCGAGTACAGAATTAACATGATTTACTAATAAAATGGAAAAAAGATGCTACAAAAACTCAGTTTCCGTATGAAAGGGATCTATCCCTTTAGCAGCATGCTGAGATAGGAGCCTTTTTGTTCTCGCACATATCTTCTTTTTTTTTCAAAATTTTCTTAGTTTAGCTTTATTTTTATTGGGTTTGTAATGTTCTTTTTTAGGGTTCCGTGCCCAAAGGGTAAAAACGGGACCCTATTACTAAGAGTCCACTGTCCGTCTGTCTGTCTGTCTGTATCTGTCTAGCTAGAAGGTGAAATTTTCACAGATGATGTATTTCTGTAGCCGCTATAACAACAAATACTAAAAACAGAATAAAATAAATATTTAAGGGGGGCTCCCATACAACAAACGTGTTTTTTTCGGCGTTTTTGCCTTGTGGTACGGAACCCTTCGTGTACGAGTTCGCCTCGCACTAGCCAAGTTTTTTGTTGTTGTATTTCCTGTGCTTGTCCCAAATAAAATATTTTTCTTTATTTATTTCATTCTTTTCTTTCTTTCATACGGAATCAGTTTTTACAGTTTCGTAATTATGATAACTATAATGAATCAGTATTGAAATCTAAATAAGTAAATCAATCACTTCGTAGAATAAATTGCAATATCAATACCGTATCAATGCCGCTTAATTTGAAAACAATTTGACAGGAAGACAGTGATACCTAAAACTTGCTTAAAATTTCATTTATCCTTCCAGTCACGACACACAGCAAACAGTGAACGGCTCGGTATCGGCGACTGCGCGCGACATACAACGATTGGGCGTGGTCGTCCGACGAGGAGATAAGCCTCAGAAGCTGCAGGTGGAAAGGCTCACCCAGGCCTTCAGAGATGCCTTAGCTAAATATTCTTCAGTGCAGAAGGTGAGTAAGTTAATCTTATTTAGACTAAGCTGCAGTCGTTACTTTTGCATGCTAGCAAATTGTGTTCATAATTATATATTAAAATAAAATTTTATTAATAGAAGACAAACAGCTCATTTAACAAATTCAATTTCAGTCGACAACATCCATCGGTTTCTTATTAAACTTCAACTATATCCGAAGATCCTGCATACTTATCTCTTTTGTTGACTGTACTAAACAGCTGATTTTTTTTTGCGATTTAAATTTTGGACCCATAGTAAAAGTTGGTTATAATGATGAGCACAAGCACCTCTTGCGCATTTTTTTTTTTTCAAGTTGTATATGACAGCATTCTCCTTTACTATTTGTTATTTACAGCAAGTATCCGAGAAGATGGCCGCCCACATGCCGAGGCAACCGCGCGTTCGTAACGACCCACAGGCTATGGAGCAGCAGGCTATCGCTGATGATGAAGAGGCCACGCTCATTGCTAACCAGCAGGCACAGGTAATTATTTACAGTTCCAGGGCGGTAATATGGTACAGACGCCAGCATATCAAGCTACTACAATCTGTCAAATTTCTTTAATAGATTTTCAACTTTATAGCGAAAGCTGTAAAATTTTCCCGTTTCGGTTACCTTGATGTGCTGGCGTCTGTACATCGAGTTAAACAAGTTGAAGATTTTTATCGCCATTTTTATTTATTTTTCAAAATGGCGGCCACACATGAAACCTATTTATATAGATAGCTTGCGTTCAGCTTGTTGCTTAGATGTTTGAAATAATCAATCTGAAAGTTAGATAGGTAAGCAAGTTCAAAAAATATGGATGTCACGTGATCAAAAAAAAAAAAAAACTTTGAACGTCAATATCTCAGAAACGTGACACTTTACGGGGTTTGGTCTAATGTTTTCTGTTTGCGTTGATGCAAGCTATCGATTTATATAGGACTAGCTGCGCCCCGCGGTTTCACCCGGGTAAATATCGATCCCGTGGGAATATCGGGATAAAAAGTAGCCTATATGATAATCCAGGGTGTCAGCTACCTCAGCTACCTTACCATTCAAAATTTTATCAAAACTGGTCCAGCCGTTTGAGCGTGAAGAAGTAACAAACATAAAAACACACACACACACTCACTCACAAACTTTCGCCTTTATAATATTAGTGTGACTAATGCGTGGCCGCAATTTTGAAAAAAAAAAACAAAATGTAGGGTAGGTATGCCACGGATATTCAAAGCCCTTTAGGTTTGTTTGTGGAGAGCGTTATGTCTGCCACTACAAAAGTTCAATACCTACTTGACCAAAATGCTAAACAAAACAGCTGATTTTTTTTTGTGATGCAGGTCCCATAGTGAAAGTTGTTCAGTTCAATGGTCTAAAGAACCTCTTAAAGTTTGTTGGGTTAATTTTGAAACACCTTTTAACCTTTTGAACGCCATTGTCACATATACGTGACAAGCAAGCGCGTGCCCTGTACGCCAGAGACAAATATGTGACAAAAAATGCGATGCACTTTATCACGAAATAAACAATTAAATCATTACTTTTGTGTGTTTTTATTTGTATACCATAAATATTTAAAATTGTGGCTTGGCGTGGCGTGCGTTTATGCTCTGGCGTTCAAAAGGTTAAATGAGTGTTGTGTGATTTTCTATTTATGATGTAACTAGCTTCCACCCGATGCTTCGCCTGCGAGGTATGTCGATAAAAACTATCCTATGTCCTTCCCTGGGATGCAATCTATCTCTCTACCAAATTTTATCGAAATCCGTTCAGTGGTTTAGGCGTGAAAAGTAACATACAGACAAAGTTACTTTCGAATTTATATTATTAGTATGGATGTTGTCTTATTTTTCAGGCGCGTCTAGTACAATTCGAGACGAGCATGCTGCTTGAAAAAGAAGCCTACATCAACAAAATTGAAGCTGATGTTCTAGATGTGAACCAAATTATACAGGAGTTGGCTGATATGGTGAACCAACAGTCTCAGTCTGTCGGTAAGTTGTGCCTATACAACGTTATTTTTAGTATATGCGAAACCTGAATATAGTTTGTTCAGAATAAGTAACTGAATCGATTCCAATAATTTTACCCCATGTTATATTTTGTCCCAAAAATATTTAAAAAAGGTAAGTAAGTAAGACATACATCCACTTTAAGTTGGACACCGAGCGACACTAAGTAGGTTATCCAATCTCCGCGCCGAACGGTTAGGTACCTAGGTACTATATCAATGAGCGCAAGACGATGCAGCGCGGGTGAGCATGTTTTTGTACGGACAAACAGGTAACTTAACAAGCTTATAACTTTGCGATTTTTCATGATACAGTTTTGAAATTTTGTACATAGATTCTTTACATAAAAATACTAGACACGCGTTTCGGGTTTCGCATATACTAAAAATAATGTTGTATATTGATTTCCTTTTATTACCTACATAGAAGATTTTTTTGTTTCCAAATCCATCCAGACATCGTTTTCTAGAGCCACCTCGATCCAACGAAGAAAATAATTATTCTTAGAAATAATACTATACACGTGCTTCGGGTTTCGCATATACTAAAAATAATGTTGTAGAGTTGTAAAGATATAAAATAACCAACCAATCTGTCTTGCCTTATCACAACGCGGGCGAATAGAATCATTTCTATTTAGTTTTTTTTTTGACGTTCAAAAGTGCCTTTAATGTGCCTATTTGAAATAAATGATTTGACTTTGACTTTGACAATTATGTTGGGGTCGGCTTTTGCTGCAGCTGAAGACCAGTGTTTTACATGGAGCGACTGCCTATCTGACCTCCACAACCCAGTTACTGGGTAACACGACACCCCTTGGCAAGACTGGTTGTCAGACTTTCGGGATTCTGACTACCCGTAACGACTGTCAATGATCTTAGAATGACAGCCGGGACCAACGGCCTAAAGGGGCTTACAGGACCTAAACACAAAAAACACAAGTTTTAGAAACAATAAAAGTTATGATCAAATACAGTAAACAAAATCAGAAAAATATATGATATTCTTCAGGATATATATGCTAGGTAGATAGTTGAAAACATAATACAACTAATTTGATACGATAGAAAAAAATCATGAAGATACCTCTAAAAACTTTCTTTTTACAATAAAAACCATACTAATATACATACAATCATTATGATTTTTTGTCAGATTATTCAACAAGCAACATACTAAAACACTAGTGTTTTAATTTATAAGTCCAAACAATAGATTTTTTGTAATTAAATATTGCTTCATATTTTGCAATAAATTACCAGCATTGTGTCATCACGCTTCTCTTTTTTTTTCTATGCACTCCGACAGTGACCGCGCTTTAGGTCATGTAAGCCCCTTAATGTGCTTTCCGAGGCATGGCAAGGTGTTCTATATGTAATAGATGCTCCATCCACAGACCAACCGCGGCAAACGTAACGTAACCTGATCGATCGACCTGTGCGGCTGTTATTATTTAGCCACGGGCAAGAATACTCATGGTAAAATTACTTGTTAAATCACCAATACCTTAATGCGAAGTACCAGGCTGACATAATCAAAAGGAGATTCCAACAAATAACAATATCGATCATCGTTTAGCCTCAGGCCCCTCCTCCTGGGTAGTTATTGAAACAATAACTTCTAATTACAGACACTGTGGAAACTCACGTCGAAGCCGCTAGTGCGAACGTGGAAGCTGGAGTCGACGAACTAGCAAAAGCGGCCGAATATCAGCGCAGATATCGCAGAAAAATGTTCATACTCATAATCATAGCGGCTATAGTAGCCATAATATTAATCGTATGGGTCGTCAAAGCCTTCAGATAGGCGTTTTACCCTTCAGCCTACTATTACCCTATGGATTTGTGAAGGGTAATTTACCCTAACCCGTCTTCTTGAAGAGTATCTATCCAATAATGTATGTTAGGATATCGAATACGCCCCAGTGGAGATCGCAACGAATTAAAGAGAATCTTGGTATGTAAGTAACCAATACAGATGTTAAAACTTACGTTTTAAGTGTAATAAAAGTTCATAATAATTGACTTAACTTGTCTGAACCTAGATCACGCTCCAAAATAAGTTAGGCCCTATGTAAAGACGCCAGCACATCAAGTTACTACAATCTGTCAAATTTCTTTAATAGATTTTCAACTTTATCGCTAAAGCATACGGTTCAAAGTTGATTGGGAAAATTTGACAGTTTCGGGTAGCTTGATGTGCTGGCGTCGGCACACACGTTTTTCTTGCGCTAAAAAACTAGGGTTTAGGCTCAACTCACACCGAAAGAGCGGCGAAGGGCAGCGAAGCGCAGCGACCCGCTCGGTAGAGAAGGCGCGCGGATTCCCGCGACTGCTCGAGAAGTCGCTGGAATGCTCGAAAAGCGGGACTCCGCGCGCCTTCTTTTCTTCTTTCATGTGTTTATCGCTGTAATGCCTTGATTTGATATTGTATAGGCAGTCGTACATTTGCACCAAATAAATAAGCTTTTCTTCATCCATTTCCATCACTTCTGTATTCGTTGCACTGCAAGGAATGAATGCGAATGCTCGCGCGCAACAGACGCGCGCGGGGAGCGGGCGTTAGGTGCGGGATATTACCAGCGGCCGCTCGCGACTGCTCGAGCATTCTCGGGACTTCCCGCGACTTCTCGCGCAGTCGCACGGCTATTCGCCGGAATTACAGCGGCGCCGCGGGCATCCGCGCGACACGTTCGAGTTTTTCATGCGATAATAAGTATTATAGTAATGAAAATAAAGTTAAAATTCATATGACACTGAAACTGCGCTCCGCTTCGACGCTCTTTTGGTGTGTGTTGAGCCTTATTCGCTGTGTGTAGGCACAGTCGTCAGTGTTGTATGGATCACTATGGAAGCTTGTTGACCGGCACGTTTTGTTCTACAGCACGCGGTACCGCGTACAAAGGGCCAATCGCTTTAGATTCCTAGGAAACCTGTTCCGTCATATAACGACCGTCATAAAAATCGTGTCATTTACACCGTATTTGACATTAAGTCAAACCCCGCTGCCCAAAGATTTAAATCGCTAGATTTGCTCTCACCGTTCTTAGTCACGCGAAAATGTGTCCATACTGAGAAGAGTGAGCTCACACATTATTAAATAGCGTTTCCATGACAATCATGTCAAGTCACTGCGTCATTGTGACAGAGGTGTCAAAACTAAACAGAAACGCGACTATCTTTTGACGTGGTAAGGCGAGTCTAACGATTTAAATCTTTGTCGCTGTCATCGTTTTCATGAGAGCTGTCACTACGGCTGTTAAGTCCGGTCCGACTCTTCTAGGAAACCGTAGCTTACAGTAGGCTGCGCAAGCGTGTACGCATTATTATCGCACTCGTGCGCGTACCGTTCCGCGTTCTGCGGCAGACAGCGATTTATGAACGCAATGTAGCCCGAATATAATAATACGAAAGGTTAAATCATGGTGTAATGTGTAAATTTGAAAAACGTCGTGGTATTTAGAATAACTTGCAATATTTTTTCAATTGAATTTATTACTTTTGCCTCAATGATAGTAGGTAATCCTCAAACTACCGAAGTTTCCCGGCAACTGTGTATCTAAGTGTCCAAACACACTATGCCGAATGCCGGCTGATTTTACGTTTCGACGTATTCGACTGATATGACAAACCATAAGTGCCGAACTTACGCGGCAGAAATTCAGTTGCGCAACTATGTGTGTATTCAGTGCCTCGAGCGCTGTCGTGGCTTCGTGTCGTGTTATCTAAACAGCCGGACAGACAGACGCAAAACAAAGTGATCCTGTTAGGGTTCCGTTATTACTTTTGAGGTGCGAAACCCGAAAAATTTACTATTTTACAGTAATAGCAATTGCAGAGGCTTCAGAAGAGTCGAACCGAACCGAAATTCGGTCGCGTATAATGTGTGCTCTACAGAATACGTTGCCGCTGACCTTACGCCCGACCGAAGTTCGGCTGTACGCTATAACGCAACGTAATTTCGGCATATGTCAGTAATTCAAAGAGCATTGCAGGCGTAATCATGCCGAACATCGGTCGCGTACCTTCGGCATAGTTCGTTTAGACACTAAGGCTACATACGCACTATGCGGTTAGCCGCAATGCGGTCAGCCGTACGGTGGACCGCAGGATGCGGTTGCGCTTGCGGTAAGCCGGATGGCGGTTAGCCGCAACCGCAACCGGAACATGCGGTTAAGAAACCGTCGTGGTTTGCGGTTGGACGGTTGCTTTTGAACGCAAGTTTCTATCCGAATATTCTGCGGATTTTGTATTCCAGATTGCTGGCCTATTTTGTATCTCAATTATAAACTTTTCTGTATCGAAATCCATAGTTAATTATCGATAAAATGCGCGAGAGTCGGTGAACACGTAAACCGTCAATGGCGGGGAACCGCGAACTAGCACCATCCGCGTAGTGTGTATAGCAACCGTGCGGCTGGCCGTGAGTCGGACCGCAGCGCTCAGAACGACCGGAGCGGTCGGCCGGCAGCCGCATCGCAGTGCGTATAAAAACTACTTTCTCGTACAAATTTTTGATTCCGGTCAGCCGGACGGTTGGCCGTATTGCGGCTAACCGCTTAGTGCGTAGGTACCCTAAAGGTCAAAGCCTTGAATTGTCTTACGGCTGATTCAGGCCCTTTGCACGCACACGTTTTTCTTGCCGTGACAAACTAGGGTTTATTCGCCGTGTTATATGGATCACTATGGGCGCTTATTGCTGGACAGGTTTTTCCTACGACGCGGTTTATAATAATAATTCCATTTATAGCAGACTAATTACATTTCCGTAGTGATGGTTACTAGCCTGTGAATGGAGGTTCAAAAGGAGTTTGTTAAAGCTTGATGGTAAATTATTTATCATTCAATTATTAATTTCAATATTATATTTCTCTTGCCATTACAACATATTATTGCTCTTCATTTGAATTACGAACGTGCTTTGGGATTAGAATTATTAATTGCGTCTGAAAAGGTTCAATTTAAAATGGCCACTAAAATAATTTGAACTTACCAAAAGCGTAAGTATGCCATTTTAAATTCAACTTAGTTAACGTGGCCATAACGTTTATATTTCTATGGAGTTTGCATTAAATTGTATTGGTTATCCTTATTGGTCATAATATAATGTCTGTTCAAAGTTATGTTTCAAATTAATAGTGTTTCAAGTTAAACTAATATTAACTTTATTTCAGTGGTAAGTAAGTTGATTTCAGAGTGACTAGCACGATTGAAAAAGTTTTAAAAATGTTTGAGGTTGTAGCGTAAACGGAACTTTATTGTGTAGGATTTAAAGTTATTTTTCCTTAAGGCGAAAGCGCCAGGGTCGCCCGCGAAATTCAATTTTATTTACGTTTTTTGCAATTTGCTGGTCAGTATTAAGTTGTACGTTGATTATAACCTTGTAATCCCCAAATGTCAAGATTTCATGAAATAGTCATTCTTGGGGATTACATGGTCTTTGAGAGTTGTGTTGATGATTTTAATGATTATAATTCTGTAAATACATATTTGTTACGGCCGCGAATCATATTTTAATCAAGGTACAACTTAATACTGACTAGCAAATTGCAAAAAACGTAAGAAAATTTGAATTTCGCGGGCCACCTTAGCGCTTCCCCCTTAAACTCATATTTGTTTACATTTTTGGCAAATAAATCGCGAATGCAGATTACGTAGCAATATTGGGCATAAATAAGTTTAATATTTACGAAACAAATTCTTTAAAAGGATCTTTTATTTATTTAGTTACGCTGAATAACTTGATCTGTAATTTCTGGATATTTCTGTTTGTTTTGTGCTTTTGTCTATTGGATTGTTATTTAAAAGGGGTGTCAAAACAGCCCCCGTATTCATGACAGTCAAAAGTTGCGCAGTGTACTGCTGGACCACATGTTCCTGACGCATAACTGCACGCAATGTTGCCAACATTTGGGGCCATCAATCACACGAATTTCATGATTTTTTCCGCTGCAAACAATTTCAGTTTTTGCAATATAAGTAGGTACATGAACTCAGCACACGATTCTAGACACTCAGATACGTAGAATTTTTCAAAAATCTGCTGTTTCATAAAAAAGTTCAAGATATGGAATACCTAATTGGAATAGCATTTTTTTTTAAATAACCGACGATTAATTTCAACGCAGAATCATGTGCTGGATCCATGGTAACAGTAACAGGTTGCGCGACGATGTCCCTGGCACCTGCATTACTTACTGTCGCATCATTTTAAAATAAACTAGCATCCTACAGTAGTGGCAGCACAGATATAGATACACCTAGACAACGCAAGAGCAACTACTTCGCGTGCCAAAAACCGCACCAGCTTACGTACAAAAATCGTAAGCCGCCACTTTCGCGCTCAGTCTTGTGCACTGCTGGCTGGGTGAGCGAGAGCGGGGGTGGGGCGATTTGATTTTCCCATCACTAAATAGTGCGTGTGACGTCATAGTAGGTAGTCAAAAAATGGCACGCTTGGTTTTCATACAGATCGTGATACTTGCGTTATCTAGGTCTATCTATATATGTGATTGGCATCTATGGTTATTTATTTTAAGCTTTCAAAGCTATAGATAAAATAGAATTTCGATCCACACTAGTGCTTACAATACAGAATTGCATAATTTATTCATGTATGAAATCATAATCAACGGCCCGTAAACTGCCACTGCTGATCAAAAGCATAGAAGGTCGGCTCAACAAACAACAAGAAACATTACAAGTATTTGTATATCTAATATTAAAGTTCATCTTTGTATGAAACTTGATGACATTCGTTTACAGGAATATGAAAATTATACGAAAGAAGATTCATATTCGAATTCGTAGCAACGTAAATTTCTAGGTACAGTCAACAAAGGAGTTAAGTATACAGGAGCGTCGGATATAGTTGAAGTTTACTAAGAAACCGATGGATGTTCTGGACTGAAATTTAATTTAATAAATGAGCTGTTTGTTTTCTATTAATAAACTAAAATTTTATTCGAGAATGTCCATCGGTTCCTTAGTAAACTTCAACAATATCCGACGCTCCTGTATACTTAACTCCTTTGTTGACTGTACGTACGGCCTTCTGTTCCACCTATTTTGTGTTTGACACATATTTTTTCTTCAAAATGGCGTCGCGTTCGTTTAAGAATGTGTCTACGGGTTCGTTCAATAAATATAATAAAAATATTATTATAACCGCTGTGTATAAGGCCTTATGTAATGTAGAGAATTATTATTGAGTTATTTATTAAATGTATTAATCGTAGTTAGGATTTTAAAGTAGGTATATTTATTAATCAATTTCTGTCAATCTCATGTTAATTTGTCAACATTCCAAAGATATATAATTTACAATATTTGGTTGAAGTCGACGAATAAGCACAGCTAGATAAATCTCACTCCCCCTTATTACAAAACAAGGTTTTATTTATATCAGAAAGCCAATTATCTTATCTCGGCGACAGTGAATGTCAAAAATGTAGGGAAATATTTTTGACAGATTGAGACTGAGATCAGACAGAGTGAACGTTCTTAAAATACGAAAATCCCCACGGGGTTTAAGCCACCGAGCCAGTTATTGAATTAAGAACCTAACTGTTATAGAAATGCAGCTCTTTATACAAAAACTAGCTGACCCGGCGAACTTTGTACCGCCTACCTCAGAATCAATAAATAAAAAAGCCGTTCCATACAAAATGTTTGAGAAAATGCCCCACCCACCTTCATTATTATTTTTTTGTGATTTAACAATTATTCTGCTATTCGGGGCGGAGACAAATCCAACTAATCAAAAATCATAAAAATCGGTCCAACCGTTCTTGAGCTAAAAATGGTGTAACTAACCTGACTTTGTTTTATATTTATTTATTTATTTATCCTCACACATAGATGACAGCTTAGTTCGGTGCTAAGTTGTTATTTTAGTATTAAGAACTTTGCCTAAATCGAAACAAAGTTCAAAATACAAATACTGGCTCAAGGATTTAGGCTAGAACTAAAGTTAGATTTTGTTTTGTAATACGACGATCTGATGCTACAAAAATACATAATATGTTAAGAAAGGATGACTCCCTTTTCAAAGTTAAATACGTATCTATTTATACGTTAGAATGAATTTTAAGATGCGAAGTCTCGTTTATATTCGTCGACTTCGATGAGTTGTTTGCAGGGACTTCAAACGTTGCTCAAAATAACGTTACGCGTAGTTCCGGTAACGATAATTTGTACCGTTCCACCAGGATCGTAACATAATTAATTTTTTGGCTATATCGATACTGACAATCGGAACGAAATCTTAAACTGTTCACTAACAATATTATCGATATATCGTTATTAGTATTACGATATAATAACGTTATTCATTTCGATACTCAACTTTCTTCATGACATACAAGATGACGAAAAAGTATGAAGAATAACGTTTTAAATGAATCTGTAGCGTTTCATCTGTAACGTTATTACAAGCGGATAAGCTTAATGTTATAATATTGTTCTACGAAAATGACATTCTATAACGTTTTGTTTTGTAAAGTTATTGATATTTTTAGGTTTTAGTACCGTTACAAATTTTGGGACGTTATACGATAACATTAGTGGTAACTGAACGAAATTTATTTCGTTTTCAAATCCCTGATTGTTTGTCTTAAGCAACGCATTTCATTTTAACTAAAGACATTGCGACCGTCGCGATCTATTGACACATTATTTTGTTTATATAGCCAGCTGATCCATTCTGTAAAAATCTCATCTTACTCTCACTTCACCTAAGTTTTCACGGTGAGATTTTTACAGAACCCGCGGAAGGTCTTATTTGCGCGAAGAAGCGTTCAGGTTCACCGAAAAAATATAATGCGATAAACGTTGATATAATATATTGAGGACACGGCCTAATGCGATCCAAACGCGTTCAAAATCGTGCTTTACATACGCACAGTTTCACTGCTGTACCAAGTATTACCCATTTTTTTTTTGCTGACCCAAATAGCTGAACTTCAAATTATTAACCTCAAATATAATGTCATTGTAATTAATCATAGACTTTTAACACCCTATGTAAAGAATATAACTTTATTAATTAATATATTATAGTAATTATTATTTTATTAGGCAAGAAGGCTGTAACTCTTATCTGCACTTACTTTCATATCCAATGTTTTATCTTGTGTTAAAAGCGTTGATTTTTCACAGAACATCCCTACCCAAAATACTCCATATTTTTAAGAAGTTTTTTTCCGAAACCATAAAGCAATTCTAAAGGCAGTCTGTGCGATATGTGCGAAGGTGCGATCAATAGTTTTCGGGTTATTCCTTTTATCCACCCCAAAAAATTCTATCAATTTCGTTTATCCAACTAGGCCTAAGGTGGATTTATTGGGGTGGGTGGATACACGGAATAACCGAATGTTTAATTATTACTATCACAAGACAGAAAAAAGATGCGCAAACACATTTGCCTTCTAAAGTTAACTTACGACATAATGATGTGATTACCACTGCTTTTAACAAAAGACATCACAAACGTATATTTTGTTGAATTTGTAAAACATCATTTATAATAAATCTTTGTCAGAAATTGTAGTTTTATTACTCTAACCCAGTTTTTTTAACTCTTTTTTAGTCTTCAGCTAATATTGCCACACACACTGTAATCATGTGTTGAATTTATGGTTACACTAGCAGCGCGCCGCGATTTCACCCGCATAAGTGTCGATCCCGTTGGAATATTGGGTTAAAAAGTATCCTATGTGTTATTCTGATGTACAAGTTGTATTATTGTAAAGTTTCATCAAAATCCGTTCTGTAGTTTTTGCGTGAAAGAGTAAATCCTTTAAATTTAATTTTATATCCTTTAATTTTAAATACTTTCTGACTTGCAAAATTATGAGTTTTGAATGTATGATAAATGAGTGTAGGTATGCCAAACGATTTTCTGCGAAATGAAGTTTATGCTATAAGCTGTTATGCAAAATTATATTATGACATAAAAAGTTCTGCTTAGGGGGGACCCCTTCCTAGTGCTTTCGCTGGGGAGAAGAAGTGGCGCAACAAACTCCCCAGCAGCACAGCTTTCTGTTCAGTTAGAAAATACTTGATTGTATACAATGCTAGATATGCAAAGTAATTAACATTACAGGGCACAGAACATTAAATTAAATTATTTGCCATAAGTCAGCTGGCCACGCCAATATACCAACAAATACAATAAAATCTATACGTACTCAAGCAATAAAAAGTAATTTAAAAAAATTAAACCGACTTCAAAAAGAAATTAACTCAAAATTATGAAATAACTTTAATTTCGGAAGTCGGTGTCTTGGGATCTGTATTTTAGTTTTATGCCACCGACTTCCGAAATTAAAGTTATTTCATAATTTTGAGTTAATTTCTTTTTGAAGTCGGTTTAATTTTTTTAATTTACTTTTTATTTCGTAATTTTTAGTTTTTGCACTAGTATTTGACCAAGGTTTTGAGATGTTTTCCCTTTGACACTACACCCGTAGCTCTTATCAATAAGCCAGGCCGTCACACTTACACGTATTAGTCCATATCTTGAAAATTACTGAATCGATCTTGATGAAACTTGCACTGTTCCCTAAGTTGAAGAAAATGTAAGCCAATAAAAAAAAATGGTCACGATCCGATTAATAGTTCCGGAGATATGCGTGGACAAACATACATACATACGTCTATGAAATTTTGTATATTTGTTTGGAAGCCCTAATAGATCATCATATGTGAATATAATGCAATTCCAATAATATTACATACATACGTATCGAATTGATAACCTCCTTTTTTTTTTGAAGTCGGTAAAAAAAAATCAAAATAAAATGTAAACAAAAAAAATACTACCTAAATAAATGGTATAAAGGGCGTGGTGACAGCTTAAACCTCGTATTCATGGTAAACATTTGTTTAGCAACAGTTGATCAACATTGTTGATGATTGCGAGAATGCTGCTGGAAACTTTGTTTAAATCAATATGGGTTGTCCACACACGCCAGTCTGCGTTAAAATGTTGCCCGAGGAAGTAGTGTTGTTGTGTTCTCTGTATCCCACACTACCGCCATGTTTATAAACAGTTGCAAACACGTCCACACACGTCAACGTTTGTTGATCATAGACTACTATTACAATTGTTGTTGATAAACTGATGTTTTCGCTCGCCGGGCGTCAACTCTGCAACATGGCGTGATCAACTCCGCAACACAAGTGTTGCCCGCAATATGTTGACAGCAACTCGGCAACATGTTTATGCAACCATGTTGCTAAACAAATGTTTACCATGAATACGAGGCTTTACATATTTATGCAATGCTGAGTTCTGTTCACATAGCTGTCACTTGAAGTCACAAATGTTGGACGAAGTAAAATAAATAAACAATTGTACCTAATTTATGCTTGTGACTGTACTTACCTTCAAACGATGAAATTGTATCGGTGATAGAGGGGGATGCAGTTATACCGAACGAATAGCACCATCCCTTTTTCACACGGAACTATGATGGCTTTGGCGAAAGGTTAAATAAAACCGCTGGAATACCGAATCATATCTTTGTATTTAAATTAAACTGACGAACTAGTAGACAAAAAGAACATTGTACCAATAACTATTTCAGAGGTGCCTTTACATGAATAAGCACGCTTTTCTATTAAATTGATACTATTGGTGATAGTGCACAATATTAACTGTCTTAAAAATAACTAAAAATGAATAGACATGGGCTGGATGAATTTGCGTCATAGCCATACTACGAATTCCTAAGACCTTGTCCAGAAAGGGCGAATTCGCTGTGTGAATTTCAACGCGCGTTGGCGAGGTCACCAATACATTGCGTCCATAAGCACCGCGCAAATTTAAAACACGCGCGTAAATCGCGTGCATGTTCACCAGGCTCGACTCGCACGTATTGCGCGCAAGTCAAGATACTAGAGATTCCTTGTTGCGTTCAGTTTACGCGCGAACTTTAGAGCGAGTTCACATATCAAGGGAAATGGAGCGGCAAAATGTGTCCCCAAATGCTCGCACGTTGGTACGCTCCTTCTGGACGCAACGTACGCGCGAGAGATTCGCAGCGAATTCGCCCTTTCTGGACAAGGTCTATAACTGACCATGGAGCGAGCTGAGCCCGAAAGAGGAAATAATTCTTATCTATGGTTTGTTGATTCTAAACATTGTACACTAACACCCCTAACACTGTCAAAAATATTCTCTTACGTATCACGAAATGAATAAGTTTAAAAAATTTAACTAAATGATCAGTTTATTAGTAATATTGCTTCAGGAACATTTACATTGGGCACCCGTTTATTTAGAAACATTGTTTAAAAACTTAGAGGTTAAATGAAATCGTGAAATGAAAGTGTTACAAATGACGATGATGTTAGTATAAAATTACATATTTTGTGAAAACAATATTAACACTAAACGGGTGCAAATATCTTAGAGAGATCTAAAAAATAGCTTTTAATAATTTCAAAACTGAATTAACATAATTTCGATAGTAATTAACAATTTGACACAAAATAGAAACAACACTAGCTTACATACTGTAACAAAAGACTTGTTTACACATTAAAATTAGATATCTAAAATAAATATTATTGCTAACAAAATGATACTAGTTATAGGTTAAAGTACAGGACAAATTAATATAAATAATTAAACAACAAAACATAAAGAAGTCGATAAAAGTATCGATATCGACACAGCACAAGAACGGCACAACACTATGTGTCAGTTTCTATTTTGTATCGCAAAGTATAATGAAAATAAAACAAACAAATTTAATATAAAGGTGACAGAAACACCAATTTTAACATTCAATGCTTAAAATATCAAAATTTAGATTTTTTTATAACCTAGAGAATCCTGTTTACAATGGCCTATGTTAGCCCCAATTCGTCTACCTACAGCATTCGTATAAAAAACACTTCAATCTTAGTACAGGGCGCGGCAGTACGGAAATAAGGCGTATTTTATTAAAAAAAAAACAATATTTATATTTGCCTCTCACTCGCACACACTCCCGAGTTCAAGCAAGAGGCAAATAGTGGAGGACCAATTTCCAATACCATTACTGAGAAATCAGGAGCCGTGTAGGCAAGTGTTAAATTCATCGATGGATCAGTGCGAGAAAGAGATGACGATACACAGGACATAACGCCCTCCTTTTTGGTGCATTGATGGCTGTAACACTTCCCTATACTGCCCCAGGGGCTGTACTACGAAGTATTAATACTATCATGATTCCAGTGCGAAAAAGGGATGGTGCTACCGGTCATGTATAGCTCCGTCTCTCTCTGACACTGGAATCATAATGGTATTAAACCGTCATAATACGGCAATTGAGCTACAAACTGCCTTGCTATCGCGTACTACAACTAGTCCTACAATGATATTTTGGCGCCTGAAAGACATTGACAGGGTGGCGTTGTTGGTAAACATTTGTGAAAATGTTTTGAAAAAATCAAGATGGCCGCGGTAGTTCCGATTTTGGCGCCAAAAGATCCTTGTTGGTTCGTACCTTCCTATCAATAAATAGTAATAAAAACCCGCCAACACCAGCCATTGAAACACAGGAAAATAATAAAAATGTAGCCAATAGGTATGGTAACGAGACAATTTGGACTTTCCTAACTTATACTATACAAATAATGCGATTTATTGTCGCCAATTATTAAAAATTACACCAGTTACGTCCAGTATTGGAACATTATAGAGTATTAGAATGTTTTTATTATTATTATTGGAAATCGTACCAGGCGACATAATAAAACCAGGTTCGCACGGGTGCGTTTCCCCGCGGGGAGTTTTTTTTTCGCGCACTGGATTTTGAACGCACTGCTCAGCGCCGAGAGTTGAAAATAGAACAGTGCGTCTTTTTGACGCATAGCACGCGTAGCATGACCGCCGTAGAAACGGGTTTTGTCGACGGAAGAATAGACAAAATGACAGATTGTAGAAATATTTGTACGCATTCTACGCGTCTAAGCATGGCAATGTGTGATTTTGTCTATTCTTCCGTCGACAAAACGTCGTCATGCTACGCGTGCTGGGATGCGTTCTGTTGGATTCTCAAAGCTCGGCTCAACGACGAGAGTTGAAATTCCAGTGCGCGATAAAATCCCGCCGCGATATTTTTCCGTCCGAGCGAACTTCGGCTAAGTGTACCTACTGCTTACAATTCCGTTGCGTGAACACTATAGTGTGGCTTTAAAATGCATCAAATTGTTTATTATTATATTTTTAAAAATAGGCACAAAATATAAAACAATTGAATGTGTTCAATTTTCAAAATCTCTTGGCACGTATTATATTTTTAGTTTTATTTCGGGTATTCATGGTTTGCAAAAGTTGCGCAATATTGTTGCAGAAACATGATTCAATTTTTTTTTTTTATGGAATTTATTCAGGAACAATTCACATTGCGTTCAAATAAAATCCAGCATAAGTATACAAGGTGGCGACGAGAATACGAAAATAAATTAAACTTCGTATTGCTAATGACGTTACCAGTCTGCATACAAAAATTCAACCAAATATATCCAATAGTTTAGTCACTATAGCTAGTCAAAGATTAACAAAACCCATAGTCCATGGCCATGGCCCATCTCTACTATTTAGTTTGTTTAAAAAAATCACGTTTTTCGTTTCAATTTTACGATTTATTTCATAGTTTCAAAATACTCTTATGCATTATTATTGCATACCAACATGGTACCTGCACCTGGTGATGGAAGAAAGCTTTTGGCCGCAGGATGTGGTATTCCGCCGCTTTCGCGGACAAGTGCCACCAGAACGCACAAAGACTTCGTGCAACTAAGTGATACTAACACAGTTATTAAGTTTTATTTACTAACAAAATTGGTACTATATTATTATGTATACTTAGGTTAAGGTATGTATCTATGGGTCTTTGTTACCTGAAAACAAATGGTTTTTTTTCCTATGTTTTCATTTACTGTCTCGCATTATCGTCTCCACATTGTATGAAATAATAATTTAATCAAATGGCGTTACTGGATACATGCTGCACTCATACTAAATGCAATGTTGCCAGCAAAATGTTTCCAGTAACGCAAAAACATGTTGTTGCAACAAAATGAAAAAAAAAAAAACAATTTCGATGCAGTTTTATTGCTTTTCAAGTGAATTATTACATTATTCAATCAATGCGCAAGCGCTTTGATATGCAGTGAAAGATATAACAAATTACAACTACTCATTCAGTTAGATTTGGTTTATCAAAATGCACTTATTTCCTTTTTAAATTATATTTCTTTACGTACACTAAGGTGGGACATTCACGGACGATTAGACGCTTGAAAAAAATCGCGTTTACTTTTTGCACTAGATTCGCACAGTCTTAAACTTTTACGTTATACCCTTTATATACGATGCAAGTTTCTTGCCTGTGACATACAATAAAATTGAAGCAACAAATGACTTCAATCGTAGACGGTGCAACTTTTATTGTTTCTTCACACAAATATAGATTGACCTAGATAACGCAAGTATCACGATCTGTACGAAAACCAAGCGTGGCATTTTTTTTTTACTACCTATTATGACGTCACAAGCACTATTTAGTGATGGGAAAATAAATCGATTCAAAGACGTCGCGTCGCGTGCGGCACCCGTCTCGCCCCACCCCTGCTCTCGCTCACCCAGCCAACAGTACACAAGACTGAGCGCGAAAGTGGCGGCTTACGATTTTTGTACGTAAGCTGGTGCGATTTTTGGCACGCGAAGTAGTTGCTCTTGCGTTATCTATATCTGTGTTTCTTCATCTTATGACACGTCACAGGCAATTAAATCGCACATATAAATCAGGCATATGAAAGCATGGGCCCAAACAGAAAATAACGTGCTCAAAGGTCCATACCAACATCTGGAAGGAGTTGTGATAAAACCCGACCGTTCAAGCGTATAAATATCGCAACGGAATTTTATCATGCACTGGATTTTTAACCCCTCGGGTTGTTGAGCCGAACATTGACTCCAACAGACAGGGCCGTCTTTACCAGGGGGTGCAAGAGGTGCGTGGCACCCAGGCGCAGGGTCTTCGGGGGCGCAAGCCAATCCTTATACCTACACGTACCATGCCTAATCCTTCTCGAAATGGAAATTAATAAAAAAACTACTTACGATTAACTATGACTCAAGTCAAGATAGATTGACAAATTTGGCTGTAGTATAACCTATGGAATTGAAAGTTGATTACAAAACAGACGATATCATAAAAAAGATTACCGATTTTAAAGCCGGAAAAATTAAATTTGATGTTTGAAAATGTAACAAATTTTATTGTAGAGTAAGTATTAAATAAAACACAAAAATAGGGGCGCAAGCTGATTTTCGCACCCCGGCGCCCAATATGGTTAAGACGGCCCTGCCAACAGAGTGCATCCCGACGCGTCAAGAAAACAAATTGTTGGATTTTCAACTCCTCTCGGCGTTAAGTCGTGTAAGTATTGAAAACTCAGTGCGCAAAAAAAAATCGCCGCGAAATTGCCTACCCTAATTGAGTAACATTTCAATCATAATGTAAATCATTTTGAAGGATATTGCTAATCCATTGCTTCATATGTTCGAAAAATGTATCTGCGCAACAATATAAATAACGCAATGAATGTTGCTGAAATGCCATTGCTACTGATAGTGTGTTACCCAACTACCCCGTTGGGCTAATTAACGGTAAAAAAACGTACGACAAAATAGTCGATTAATCGTCCAACCGCCTGAGCGTCCGTGGGTCCCAATTTACATTATCTAAATGATATTAGGTATTCACAGATTATTGTATATATATAAGACAGGCATATGTACAATTTTTTGTTTGCCAAATTTCTGTTAAGATGTGACGAGAAAGTTTATTAGGTAATAAATAATTTTATAGGGAACAGCAATGGTTTTTTAATTCAGTCTTATTTCTGGTATCTATTTACAAAGGGCAGTTTTTGTTTTAAGACTTTTCTTAAGAATATTTGCTAGAGAGTATATTTTTGGACTTCAATCGTGAGATTCTTAGAGCATCAGATCATGTTTAATTTTGTGCATAATTTACATTTATTTACACCTAATTAGATTTTAGGGGGAAATGGAATATTCCCGATCAGTACCACCTTGACGTCAACACTGCTGACGATCGCAAAAAAAAGTTTCACTCGTTTACAGCGCGCTTACTCGCGGTCAGTAATACCTATCGTTCAGTGTTAATTTTTTCCGATCGTACACAATATGCTTAATTCAAGAGTCAAGGTTTAGAAAACGGAAGAATTGCCTAGTAGACAATAAAATCGACAGAGTATTAATGATAGGGAAAAATCGATAAGAAGAAAAAAAGTCCCGTTGGTCTATGAAATGTGGACGAATGAAACTTATTCTTCTCGATCGTCAACAGTGTTGACGAGAAGGTGTTACTGATCGGAAATATTCGGGGGAAATAGATAGTTCGATTTTGATTACAGATTCACTCTCATATAAATTCGTACTCATTAGACACAGAAATCGCATCAAATTCTTAGATCCATAACATTTTGAACTGACATACATTGACATTGACATAAATGTCAATGTCATTGAAATTTTTGAGTAAAAAAATATTTGTGGTATTTAAATTCCAATTTAAATGCTCTAAGACAACAACAATCACAAAAAAAAAAATTTCAGGTAAAGTCTATCACATCATATCATTTTATATTTATTGCTTACTTCAAACTATTGAGAAACTAAACTTCAATCTACAGACGCGAGCACATCAGGCTACTAGAATCTGTCAAATTTCTTTAATAGATTTTCAACTTTATCGCTGCAGCATAAGGTTCAAGGTTGATTGGGAAAATTTGACAGTTTCGGGTAGCTTGACGTCTGTACAACAGGCAATTAAATATAAAATAAAGTAGACTTCTATGCATTAGGTCTCTCGTCACATCGCTAACGTACCTAACAACGACAATTTGACAATTTGGTCGCATTTATTATAAAAAATATATACCGTCAGCAGAAAAGGTTACAATGATTTTTTAGCAAAATATTTTTTTATGCAATTGTGTTCATCTATTTATCACAGAAACTGTCTAGAAGCATACCCTAATATTGTTTCTATCTATTGCTTTTCTTTAATGTAATAAAGCGTGTATTCGAGTCTTTAATATTTTTTTACTATTCAAATGCAATGATTATAGTTTTGTGATACTAATATAGAACCACTTAGTCTAAATAACATAATAATTATAGTAAATCCGATGGGACTATTGATTAGGCTTTTTTTATTTATTTTTTTCAAATTTACGCAGAACAACTGTCTTTATCACAACTCAAAATAATGAAAAGTTTGTCGTGGATAAAAAAGAATCTTCAGTAAAAAAAAAACAGTATAATTTTCTGGTCAACAAATTTTTTTATTGTCTTGATTCAGAGCAAAATAGTTTAAAAAAATGTGATTTAACAACAAAAGATTTACCAGGCAATTTAATTACACAAAGGAAAATCCAAACATAAGAAATCCTTTCAGAAATTATATTTCCAATTATTTATAAACAAAAAAAACCGACAGCATCTTTATCATTCTTATTTTTATCAAATTTTAATTTGTGTATAGTTGTTTCTGCTGACGGTACAAACAACTATAACTTACTACTACCGCAGCTTGGCTTGGCGTTGTTGCCAGACCGCGTATTTCGCGCAGGCTGTGTCTATCATTTGATTCATATGCCGCGTCAACGTCGTCGCTAACGGCGTTAGGTCCCGAAGCATTTTTTCCTGAGAATAAAATGTTGGTTGAAAAAAATGCTGGAAAGAAAATCTTGCTGACGTTTAAGACTGTTGTAATGGTGACTCGTTTGATTAAATAACTTTATCTTTAAGAAAAGTAGAAAAATTTGTGAGAATTAAGATAAAACGGTTAAAATAATGATTCGATAAACCAAAAAGTCTTCCTTTTTGTTTTCGTTCTTCGGTCGGAAATGCAAATCAAGCCGAAAAACGTGTTGGTTTTCGGCCGAATTTTAATTTTCGGTCGGACACTACTGACGCTGGTTTTCAACCTGAATAATAAAATGTCTTACCTCAAAAGGCCTCAATTTAACATTCCTAAATCTGAGCAGTGCTTCATAGAACTTCTCTGCCCTAGCGCTCGTATCCTCCGTGTCCGGCGCGGCGCCCGGCTGAGGGAAGCAACGCCACAGCTCTCTAAGTAACTCGCCCCCCGATAGGTACATGCGGTGCAGTTCTGACTTTACGTCAGGAGGTATTAATTCTGGAAAGAAAAGTTGATTTTGAAGAACTACTGAGATGGTTGCTTAGTCAGTCATAGGTGTTGCAATTCCCTAGCACGCGCCTTTTATTATAATTTCACACCTTATGTAAATAACATACAAGTCACATGATGCGCGTCATAATGGTAGAAATCGTCAGAACAGATTGCAGAAGTGTCCACATTGGATAGTTCAGTAGGATTGCGCCGAGCGCGCCCACGCACGCGCCCGCGCTCACGCCTAGTGTACAATATACTCACGCGCCATAGACGCGGCGTGGTGATGTCGCATGAGCGCGCCGCCGGGACTGAGCTCGCCGAGCGCGCCCACGCACGCGCCCGCGCTCACGCCTAGTGTACAATATACTCACGCGCCATAGACGCGGCGTGGTGATGTCGCATGAGCGCGCCGCCGGGACTGAGCTCGCCGAGCGCGCCCACGCACGCGCCCGCGCTCACGCCTAGTGTACAATATACTCACGCGCCATAGACGCGGCGTGGTGATGTCGCATGAGCGCGCCGCCGGGACTGAGCTCGCCGAGCGCGCCCACGCACGCGCCCGCGCTCACGCCTAGTGTACAATATACTCACGCGCCATAGACGCGGCGTGGTGATGTCGCATGAGCGCGCCGCCGGGACTGAGCTCGCCGAGCGCGCCCACGCACGCGCCCGCGCTCACACGCACCGGTCGCTGGCACTGCTGCCCGCTCGACCACGCCTGTACCAAAGAATAACTATAACGTAAAGAAGCAAAACTTACAACACCCCATTCAAAGTCAAAGTCAAAGTCAAATCATTTATTTCAAATAGGCACATTAAAGGCACTTTTGAACGTCAAAAAAAAACTAAATAGAAATGATTCTAGTCGCCCATTCGAAAAGGTAGTTTTCGTATGGAGAAGAATGGGCAAGAAACTCCACCGTTACTCTTTTAAAAATGTTTTACAAGGTCTTGTATACATAATAAAATTTATATGTGAACACGATGCACCCATAATAAAATTAGTCTACCACAAAAGGTAAAAAGAATTAAAAATTAAGCAATGACAGGTAAATCAAATAAGTGATAGATACATGGTGCTCACATATTTACAAGTTATTTAAAAAAAAAAGAAAAATGAAAAAATGCAAAAGTAGTTGAACTTTAACAAGTGTGTGAGCCACTGTAGTCGCAGATTGTAAAATTGAATTAGAATAAGATGTCATAATTAAAAATATACATATAAATTAAATTAGGAACAAGTTTGATTTTGTCTAGACTTTTAGATTGTCCTATGGAGCAGGACCAGCATGTTTCCAAACATTCTTATCTTGGATATAATCCTCTAATTTGTAATATCCTTGTTTACAAAGTGTACTTTTAATATGAGTTTTAAATTTTCTTTCATTTAATTGCAATATGTCACAAGGTATTTTGTTGTAGCATTTAACACAGTACCCCATAAAAGATGTATGTACTTTCGATAATCTGAAAAAAGGTTGATCTAATTTATCTTTATTTCTAGTATTAAAATTATGCCTATCACTTATTTTATTAAAAAGATGTTGATTTTTTCTTACATACATAATATTTTCATAAATGAATTGGCAAGGTACCGTCATGATATTAACCTTTTTAAATAGTTCCCTAAGAGATTCGCGACGACGTAGATTGTAAATGGCTCTGACAGCTCTCTTTTGTAAAATAAAAATGGATTCAATGTCAGCAGCCCGACCCCATAGTAAAATGCCATATGACATAATACTGTGGAAGTAACTAAAATAGACCAAACGCGCGGTTTCTACATCTGTTAACTGTCTTATCTTTCTAACAGCATAAGCGGCGGAGCTTAGCCGCCCCGCAATAGATGTTATATGAGGTCCCCATTGTAATTTCTCGTCTAGCGTGATTCCTAGGAAAACTGTCTGATCAATAAATTCTAGTTTTTGGCCATTCAATATGATTTCACATTCGCTACTTCTAACATTCGGTAATTTAAATCTAATGCATTTGGTTTTTTTTTCATTAAGTACTAAATTATTTACCGTAAACCAATCTTGGACCTGAAGAATAGAGTTATTCACGTCGTCAAGATTTTGTGACCGTCGGTCTATTTTAAAGATTAATGATGTGTCATCTGCAAATAACACCATCTTCGGTTGATTTTGAAGTAATTGGGGTAAATCATTGATGTAAACTAAAAAGAGGAATGGACCCAATATCGAACCTTGAGGAACACCCATTGTCATTTCAGACCCTAATGAGTTTACGCCGTTTACTTGAACTTTAACCTTTCTATCTTTCAGGTATGATCTTAGCAAGTCAAGTGCTGCTTTTCTAATTCCATAGTGCTCCAGTTTCATCAGAAGTGTCTCGTGGTTTACGCAATCGAACGCCTTAGAGAGGTCGCAAAAGATTCCAATGGCATCTTGTGCTTCTTCCCAGGCGTTAAAAATGTTCTTTATAAGGGTAACACCGGCGTCAGTAGTGCAACGCCCTTTGGTGAAACCGTACTGGTGTTCATGAAAGATGGAATTTTTATTAAAGTGACGTAACATTTGATTGAGCATCAACTTTTCAAACACCTTACTGAGAACTGGTAGAATTGACACAGGTCTATAATTGTTAGGATCTTTACTATCACCGGATTTGAACAATGGTACTACTTTACTATGTTTCATAAGATCCGGAAAGACTCCTTGGTCAACACTGGTGTTAAATATGAAAGCTAAATAGGGCGCAATAGTTTCGATGAAAGATCTACATACTTTTACAGACATTCCCCAGAGATCTTCTGTTGATTTAATGTTAAGATCTCTAAAAGCTTTTATAACAGCCTGGGGGCTTGTATGCTGAAACCTAAACTCCAAAGGGCATGCCTTTACATTCTTTTTAAGTAAGGCAGCAGAAAGCGTGGGGGATGAATTTAAAGCTTCAGTAGTTTTAAGGGGAATATTAGAAAAAAAGTTTTCAAATTCCTGAGCTATTTCTACATCTGAGTTGATGGGGCCATGTGCAGTCTCTAAATTAAATTCAGTGTTAGGCTGTTTTTTCCTACCTGTTTCATTATTTATTATTTGCCAGGTAGTTTTTATTTTATCATCAGCTGATTTTATTTTATTGCTAATATAAAGAGCTTTAGCTTTTTGGCACACACTTTTAAAAGTTTTTGAATATTTTGCAACATACTGATGAAAGTTTGTATTATTCATATGTTGCTTTAAGCCATAGAGTTCAAAAAGTTTTTCCCTGCTTTTACGAATACCTGGAGTCGCCCAGTCACTAAATAAAAACTTTGTGTGAATATTTTTAGTTTTTAGTGGAAAAGTGTCATTAAACTGCGCGTTTAATATTGAAAAGAACTCGGCGTAGAATTCATTTGGGTCACCTATATTATTAAAATTCTGATCACATAACTTACTGGCCAAAGAATTATTTAATTTCTCTAACTTTTTACATGTAATTGTCCTAAACCTTATTTGAATTTTTTGTAAAGGCATGTAGGAGCTAAATGTTATTTTTTGTCCACTGTGATCAGATGGCAACTTATTTACAATTTCTTTGTGTAAGTAATCACAATTACAAAAAACATTATCAATACAAGTGGCAGAAGAAGCTGTCACTCGGGTTGGTTCAATAAAAACATTTGACAAATCAAATGACCTAAAAAGACTTAACAATCTGACAGTATTCGAGTTATTTTCCAATAAATTAATATTAAAATCTCCACATACTATTATTGACTTACTACTAGTACTAAGTTTCTTTAACACATTAATTTATTAGCCCCCGCAGTGTAGTAATAGGCTAGGCTGTACTGGTTTAACTCAGCTCAGATAACGATTACCCACACAGTACAGTCACGAGCAAAAGTATATATACACTTGGTTTTATTCAAAGACGATTTTCTCCTTTAGTTTTGAATGAAATTTTATGTTATTACGAACAAAGCATTTTTCGAACCCATAGGTCTGTGTAAAGTGTCGTATTTTCAACGTTGCATTTGTTATTTCACGAAAAAATCGCAATTGTAAGTTACCAAGTGTTGACATATTAGTGCTCGTGACTGTACACACAAAAAACTGACAGGCCAGAGGTCATTGTAGTAGGAGCAGGCAATTATAAGAGTTCGTTTGCACAACGTTAGGGAAAACCATAAACAAATAAAGTAGTAAACTTTTATTTGAGACGCTATAAATTAAAAACAAAAAAAGCAAAGAAAAACAATGAAAAAAAAAATCTTGTGTCAAATAAGCTTCTATCTGGACCATGCTAACGCTTTTGGCACTGTTTGTAGTATAATTTTTATGCGAAAACATAGCTATTTTGGTAATATGGCTGTGAAGGTGGTGCAGAAAGATCTTATTTGATTTTAAAATAGCTTTTGAGTTATAAATAGCGTTGCGAGAATTGGCATTGTTTTTTTTTTGTACTTATTACTATCTGGTGTTCCTAAAGGTTCTCATTTAGGATCACATCTGTTTGTCAATGACGTAATATTTTATTTTTTATATCGAAACCTACCCAAACATAACTGCTTGGCTTAAGATTACAAACTATTTACTAAAAATGTTTATTATTTAACGGCTGATTTTTCCAACGCCTGATCATTTTATCGGAGGAATAATTTTGAATTTTTCACAGTTCTTCCATACAAAAACCGTCAGACGTCAATTTTATTCCGCGAATAAAAATTATCAGTCGATTGAAAAATCTGCCCTAAATCAAAGATAAACTTTTACTTACTTGACATATTGAAGCTAGTGCAGATAAAGGTGGTGGATTGTTTGTATGTGTGTGTGTTTGGTGCGTTTGAGTCGATGGGCCAAGGAGATACCGTTCTATCTGTAAACATATTAGCATTAAGAAAAAAATATACATTCATTAATTATACACCCGCAAACCTAAACAAAACTTCAAACATTACAAAAATCTTTTTTTATCTTAGCAGATGGCAAACAAACAAAAAGCAACAATTTAAATATACTCTCATTTTAAGCCAGAATCTTCCGCTTGGTAACCTTTTTTGCCAACAAGAAGTCATAGGAAAACATTTCTTCCAGCAATTGTATTACCTAACAACTTTGTTTTTGTTAAAAACAAGAAAAGAAACCAAACAAGTTTTCCCTTTTAGAAAGTTATACCTGCTGTTTTCAAATAGGGGTGATTTAAAAAAATTAGTTAACATCATAAAATATAAACCCATACACATGCAAATCGGAAATCAACGCCGCTTTGAGTCAGAAATAGGAATGGTGGAAGTATTTCTCCGGACAACCTCCTTTACAAAGAGTCCTACACGACAAAGGTTGTCTTTAGAAGATCGCTTTTAGCGATAAGACCGCCCTATGTAAAATTTCTACTTTTATATCTGTCTGTGTGTGTATTTTTACGGTGGACCTACATAACAAAAAGTTTTTTTATCAATCTACTTATCTAACCTACTACTACTGGATAAACTAAGGAATAAATCTCACCTTAGACAATTTCAATTCCTGCGCATCTTCATTCCCGGGTCTATCTTCTAGATCTTCATAATGTAACTTGTCTAATATTCTCTGCTTCTTATTCGGTTGTTCCGTGATTTCTTCTGCCGTTCTCTTCTCTGCTACACCGTTAGATTCTTTGACACCATTCTCAACAACTTTGTTGTTATTCGTCGTTTTATTACTACTGTTATTATTATTATTACTAGAATTTGTTTTATGACTAGCTTTGAGCACCTGGAATTTAGGGAAGATGAATTTTTAAACTATTTGTTACTATAACTTAATATTATGCAGATTTTATCGAGGGTTAACGTTTCATTCATTCAAAATATCGATACATTTTACAGTCATAATTAAAACGATTTTTACATATCATACAAGTTTAAGTTTTTAAACAGGCAAATAATTATGAACGAACGAGAATTTTGTACACGGTTCAAAATGATTTGTAAATTAGAACAAGTCCCGAATTGCAGTATGATTGCTCGGGACACAAGTCTCGCCTATTTTTTTACCAATACTACATAATATGAAGCCTCGCTCACTTTTTGACTTGTACCTTTTTACCTGCACTTTTAGATATAATTTTTATGTTTAGCATTTTCCACAAGGGTAAGTTAAGCTTCTGGGGCAACCGGGTAAAAACATAGAAACACATTCTACGTTATACAAAACTGAAACAAACCATAATAGAGTGTTGGTTGAACCGCTTGATCATGTTTCTGTGTATGGAGGCGTTATCCCCTCTGTCCTTCTCTGGCGCCGTATCCTCTTCCGACGGTAGCATAGGTATGCTTTCCGTAAACTGTGGGAGGTCCACCTAGTAAACAACAGTTGGAGTTAAATGACATTTTATTTCTGTAAAAATGAGGAAGTTGTCGTAAAGAAAGTTTTGAGTATGAATGAGAATGGCCACTAGTGGGAAAACAAAAGAAACGATGGCTGGACTGCGTGAAAGATAATATGGCTAGAAAGGGGGTGACTACCGAGATGACGACTAATAGAGAAGTGTTGAAGAAAAGACGCCTGCCGCTGACCCTAAATAAATTGAGATAAAGGCAAGACAATGCTGTGTTTCGTCGATGCGCGGAGTTCCAGTGCCTTAGGCATCTTCTGGGCACGCTCGTTCCATCATAGATCTCATCCATCGCTTTCCAACAGGCGTGATCGAGGTCAAGAGCCATTCAGCAATAAAAAAAAGAAAGATGATAGTTAAAAAAAAACACTTTTCTATATTAAATGAAAAAAAAAAAAAAAAAAAAAACTAGAGGAGGTTGGTGTTCCCTGACTAACTACTCAGAAGAAACACAGAAAAAAAAACGTTCAGCGGTCAGTATGTTTTAAAGTCCAGACATTATTTTGGTCAGATCACGTGCGGACCTTGCAGATTAGTGTCCGAGATGATCTTTAAGCACTCGGACGAGGGTTGTTTTAACACTACTCATTATAGCATAGCATTTTATATGTATTTATTTTAACAAACAGAAAGAGGTGAGGCCTTAGCCCAGCAGTGGGACAGTAGGTATGGGCCGTCAAAGGTTTTGTTATTTTTTTATTTCATTTACAATTATGTAATTATCTCAGAGTTGGTTTTTGTATGTGAGACCTGTTTTATTTAAATCATGCTACAGCTATTTCCAGTGTAACCAGATGCAGCTGAATATTAGATTTTAACAGAGAATTCTGAGCTCCAGACTGCCGTTATGGCCTTCAAAGAGCATGTATGTATATCTTTAAGATAGCTATTCGTCACTCAATTTTTTTTGAAAAGTTGTTTGAAATTGGAGTTGTTGAATTTGAATTGTTGTTAATCTATAATTTTGTAAACATGGTAATATAGGGAGTTTGGAAGTTGGATACAAAGCCTTAAGAGTAAACTAGTCGCGAGCTCGAACTCACTGGTGGTCATGGCCAAAAAGCACGCTGTCTCACCTGACTGTCTACTGTCTGACAGAGCTAGTGTCAGTGATGAGCATTTAGACGCTAGTCTACACGCACAACGTCTAGTTCTCACGCACAGAAACACCGTTCCGAACTGATGACTCGTAAAAAAATTCTAAAAGTGCTTTGGAAAATGATTTATGAAAAAACCACTGCATACATAAATATTATTGAACTCTTCGATAACTGAGCTTTGTCGGTACAGACTTGGATTTGAAGATTTTACAGTTCTTTTATTACTTATTTACACCCACAGTTACGTTAAAAATAGCAATAAAAACTAATGTTTGTTGGCTCATAACTTTTTAATGGATTTTTATTTTACTATTTTGTTGCCGTACAGACACAATTCATAATAAGTCAAAACGATATTATGTTTAACTTTGGGTGCACAATGTCAAACAGTGGACTCTCCCGAAATTTTTATGGAAAAATATCGACTAGTGGGACCTTAAGGGGGTGATAGTTGGCATCATTTAGACTTTAGAGCCTTTTGAGCCATACAAGTCTTAGACGGTGTTTTTTTTATTTTTTTCCCAGTTGCATTTGGTATTTATTTTTGACTAATTGTTTGTAGTTAAAAATAAAAAAACATACTTCGCCTAAGACATGTATGGCTCAAAATGCTACAAATGGTGTCAACTATCACTCCCTTAGAGCTTTGCACTAAGCTTCCAAACACTGTATATTAAAAATAGGTTAGTACTTCCGTGTTTGTAACAACTCTATATTAGACCTCATCACCGCGCTTTCGTATTTCCGAAGATACGTGGATGAAACTAATAAATGTTTTTATCTAAAAAATCAGCGTTCAAATTAATGGGCCAACGTTTGAGCAAATGTTGGTTTGTTGTGCCCAGTCTGTGACTAAACCTGGGATGCTAACACCATTTTCAAACTTTACAATCATGATAATAACCGTCGTCAATTTACTTTTAATATTATCGATACAAGATGTAAATACCAACTGAGTCACATATTGGCGTGTTGCACTGGCAACTGAAATGTTCATTGTCAGGTACTGAAATAATTTACTTTATTTACTACTTGAATATTGCCTGCGGTAATATCTGTTAGAAAATCTGGATCTTGTATGTTCTTATTTAAATCAATTGTAAACTCATAGCAAAGTATTTAAGGTCAAAAGAAAAAAAAAATGTTTCAACTACTATTCAGGATTTTTTTTTTATTGCACGTTCAAATGTATGAATAGGCTCGCGCTTGATGATGCTCGCTTGTATAAAGTCTGTTCCAAACGTATCTGATCAAAATGTAAACAAACTATTCAATTTAAATTCTTACACCATCACACATTAAAAGGAATTAGTAACACATTTATCTGTATTTATCCGGTTTCAATTTTATATCTCAAGCACTTTTTTCAACAATTATTGTTTGAATAACATTATTGAATTGTGATTGAAAAATCTTCGACGAAGATTGAGGTTACAAAATTAACCTCAGTCATCAAATAGGAAACATCTTTAAGGTGATTTAAAATTTCGGGTTTAAGTATTTAAATAATAAAATCAAATTAGTAATTTGTAAGTAGCACCACAAGTACTATCGCGGACACTCCCGCCTGACCACCATTAAATTCATTTTTGCTTGCACTCAAAAAATAGAAGCGCTCTCTAGCCCCGCACCAAAGTAGATTTATTTAGGTATTTATATAACAATTGCATGCTGCACTTACAGTAAGACACCAAAGCGCGCAGCAAGCCAAAAACATATACATAACATTTACTTAACTAAAAAACTTTATACAAACATTAAACATAGATTTACTGCTACACATAAATATATCGACTTCAGGCTCCTGAGCAATCAGGGCGTTCAGCAGATTGATCGCCTGGGTTGTGGGATATAGATAGTTATATAAGATAGTTCGTCCATAAAATTCACAAAAGGAGTACACGTGATGTGTCAATAAGCTGCGCAGTGCAGGTTGCAACTAATTGCGTTATGGCTTTCCTAATAGGCAAAAACTTTAAGGGAGCGTGGCTTGGCGCCGCCGCCGCAGGATTTAGGCGAAAAAAAATTTAAGTGATCAGGTGGAAAAGGCCGCGATGGTACGTTTTCTGATCCATTTGTTTAGATTTTCATCAGATACTTTTGGAACAGACTATAGAGGTAACCTATTCACTCGTGACTTGGAGACTTACATATTTTATCCTATTTCGAAGGTGGAAAGGAAAATCTACTTACTGTGAGATCTAAAGTTGTGTGTTTCATAGCTGATGCAATGGCTTGGTCATCCATTTTGGCACATTCTCCAAACAAATCTTTGCTAGACGATGAGGCGATACGGTCTCTGTAATAAATCATGGATTAAAATAAAATAAAACGACGAAAATTATACTTACGACAAAAAAAAATATTAGAATAATTTCGATAGGTAATCAATCAAATTCGCAATTAAATTTTGTATACCTCTATTACATTTAATAGAGATTTCAAAAAATTTACTTGAATTGTCAACAAAACTTATATTGATATATCTCTATTCTCTTGCAATATCGATATGATATTTGATTATATCTTTCCAGCAATATCATCATCACTTCAGCCGAAAGACGTCCAATGCTGGACATAGGCCTCCCCCAAGCACCTCCACTTCGCCCGGTTCTGTGCTTCTCGCATCCAACAGGTTCCTGCGGCCTTCACAAGGTCGTCGAATCACCTTGTGGGAGGCCTGCCAACGCTACGTCTTCCGGTACGCGGTCGCCACTCCAGAACCTTTCGGCCCCATCGGCCATCTGTTCTGCGAGCAATGTGCCCTGCCCACTGTCACTTAAATTTGGCAATTCTTCGGGCTATGTCGGTTACCTTGGTTCTCCTGCGGATCTCCTCATTCCTGATTCGATCACGCAGGGAAACTCCAAGCATAGCCCTCTCCATTGCCCTTTGGGTGACTTTTAGCCTTCTTATAAGGCCCATTGTGAGCGACCACGTTTCAGTGCCATAAGTCATTACTGGCAACACGCACTGGTCAAAGACTTTCGTCTTGAGACACTGCGGTATGTGGGACGAGAAGATATTGCGTAGCTTCCCGAACGCTGCCCAGCCGAGTCGGATTCGACGATTGACCTCTTTCTCGAAGTTAGACCTACCTAACTGGACAGTTTGTCCTAGGTAAACATACTCGTCCACGACTTCGAGTGTAGCGTCTCCGATCTTTATGAGAGTGGGTGTTACATGGGCATTTGACATGACCTTCGTTTTGTCCATGTTTATTTTTAGACCCACTCTTTCGGAGGCTCTACTGAGGTCATCGAGCATTGTACTGAGGTCCTCCATAGTCTCAGCCATGACTACGATATCGTCGGCAAACCGAAGCTGAGTTATGTACTCGCCATTGATGTTAATGCCAGCCCCTTTCCAATCCAGAACCTTGAAGACATTCTCCAGTGCAGCGGTGAACAGTTTCGGAGAGATAACGTCTCCCTGTCTCACACCTCGCTGCAGAAGAAAATATAAAAAAAAGATTGACTGATTATGGCAATATTGATATTTGTCATTGATAAACTTACCTATGAAAATAATGAGACTGAAAAAACTTGGTCCAAAACTCTGCTTCAGTCATTTTGTTGGGTACGTAATCAACGTGTTTCTTTCTGACAGCGGGATAGGTTTTAAATATGGCGTCTATAATGTCCTGGGTGAGGTTGTATTTGAGGCCGTTGCAGCCGTCCGTTTGAGGCTGGATGTCCGCTAAAAAAGCTCCGGACACACCTGGAAGAAGGCAGGTCTTTTAGTAGGCAGGTTTTTCATATTTGAATATAATGCAATTCCAATAATATTATATACATACGTGTCGAATTGATAACCTCCTTTTTTGAAGTCGGTAAAAATAGAATAGATCTTTATTAGCTACTAGAATTGACGCACTAACGGCTGTCAAGAACGTATTCTCTCGACAGCCGGACTGTAGCTTAATTAAAAAAGAAAATATAAACATACCAGCCTCCTGCTTAATAGTATTAGATTCCGTATAACTCTTTAGAGTGGGTGTGTTCCAGTATTCTTCACTACTGATCACTTTTGATATCACCAAGTCTTCATATAAATGCTTCAATGTAGGGTGCAAGGACAGTAGTCTGAGAAAATAATTATTAAAATATTAAATTATTAGTAAGTAGTTGTATTGTTATTGTAGTATGTCTGCCGTTGTACAGTACTTTTTTACTTGTGCATAGTTTTAAATAAATAAAGATCCATGTGGTTATGTAAAAACTGTAGGGGTATTGTATTACTCAGTAACTGGGTTGTGGAGATAGGCAGTTGCTCCATGTGAAATACTGCTATTCAGCTGCATCTGCTTAGACTGGTAGCCGACTCCAACATGGTTGGGAAAAAGCTAGGCACACAATGATGTGGTTGCTGCAAATAAAGGGAACTCTTTTCTCACAAGTTGTTGTAAATGAGGGACTAAGTTTTTACACTTTAAAGTAATAATAAAAATAAAAATGACTTCTTGAGAACATTTTTACTAAAGCAATTGATGTCACAAAATTAGAATTCCTATATTATTTTTCTTGGACTCAGTCATTTGTTTGTGGTTTAGCACAGTTTTCTTTTTCACAAGCACACAGGTGCACAAAATCATTTATTATTAAGGCCTGAATGCAACCTTCAGAAGTATGTCCTAGTCGGTGTCTTTCAGATTCATGTTTTCACATAATAATATGACCTCTGCATTAAAGCAGCATGCACTATGTAGTATATTATTTACTTATAATAATAGTCCTCCAGAGGATCTCAACATAGCCGTGTGGCTATATATATTTTACATTTTACATTGGGGGCCACAACACAGTGTTCCAGACCAAATGCATGGGTATTTCTCTGGCCGCTTCAGCCATTATGGCTAGGGAAGTAAAGGACCACTCAATCCGCATACTCTCAGACAGTATGGCTGTCGTGCAAGCGCTGAACAGTTATACAGTTGACTCTGGGCTAATATACGAGTGTCACCAGCGCCTCAACCAGGTGGGTAACCTCAATAAAATAACCATTCAATGGATCAAAGGACACAGCGGTTCGCTAGACAACGATGCAGCCGACGAGCTTGCCAGGAGGGGGTCGAGCATGGCACCAGTGGGACCTGTGCCCATCGCGCCACTCCCCTTCGGGTTTTTACGCACTCTGGTAAGGAAACGCAACAGAGACCAACACGACAAACTTTGGACGGATCAAGGCAAATGCAGGCAGGCTAGGGAAGCACTTCCCACATTGGATGCCCGCCTCACGAAACAGGTTCTCCGTCTAACTAAACAAAAGCTGCGTATAGTTACGGCAGCTTTAACTGGCCACGGGTCATTAAATAAACACCTCTATGTCATAGGAGTAACAGACAGTCCGCTGTGCAGGGCCTGCATGGTGGATGACGAGAAACCGGCACATGTGCTTCTAAACTGCCCGGTGGTCGACACGTACAGGGCAAAATACTTCGGTAACTCAGGTAGGTACCCTACGTGAGACGGTCAGTAACATCAAGGCGTTGCTGGCCTTACTTGAGGAGCTGGAGTGGATCGAATAATCGAATTTCCCACCCGTACGCAAAATACGCGCATTGACGTGGTGTTGCGGAAACCAGCTCGTATTACCTATTACCCTAGTCCTCCAGATCTTAACTGAAAGGAGCCTTCGGCGCGGGAGATATTATAGTGCACAAGTGTGGCGCAGACACAGGTGCACTCCCTCCTCCCTCACTCCCATAGCGGACTATGGGAGTGAGGGAGGAGGGAGTGCACTCCGACACGACCGGAGAAAGATAATGCTTTCTGAGGCACGGGAGTATTACACCGCCAACTTACAAACTAACAAATCCTTAATGGAAAAACCCCATAACATTTTGCCCGATCTGGGAATCGAACCCAAAACCCCACACTCAGCAGTAGCACTTGCGACTAGCCTTTTCCCAACTATGTGTATTTTACATGGAGGGACTGCCTATCTGACCTCCACAACCCACTTACTGGGTAATACGATACCCTTGGTAAGACTGGTTGTCAGACTTTCGGGCTTCTGACGACCCGTAACGACTGTCAAAGATCTACGAATGACAGCCGGGACCAACGGCGGTATTTGCATGACATTTCCAACTTTTTTATTACAATGTCAGTGAAAGGTTACAAAATGTTGTTCAGCTATTTTTATCTTGCAGTTTCGTCTACATTTTGGTTTTGGCTCAGTAACAAAACGTGAAAAACTTGTTTTTTTCCAATAAACAGTAACATTATTATAGTTTGCCAGTTACCAGTGGCATTTAAAGAAGCCTTTAAATTCATAAACATTAGGGACGCATAGTGCCGATCGCCACCCAAGTACCTATTGTCTTTGAATAGGTTTTTGGAACCCTGTGCGTCTGTGCGCACCTCATAGTAATGTTTGTGAATACGGGTATTAGTTTGTTTGCAATGCAACTCGATGATTTAAAAAATTATACCCAAAGCACTTAAGCGTGGCAATAGCACTCATTGCCCTTTCACTAATATCTCTCCATAGGAACGTAATCAATAAACCAAGTACGGTTTTTCGGAATTTATTATTGGGACACATTGAACAATAGGTATTGATTCAGGACGATAACAGACTTTATTTCAGTTTTTCAAATAAATAATGCTAGACAATGTAGGTCGGTCAGTGACTGCTATTACCACGCTAAAGCGATTCGGGTATAGTACCATTTCCTCAGTGTTTGATTATGCATCGCCTTAAGAGCCTATACTACCTCAAATGGCTTAGCATGATCCTCCGTTATGTCGAAAATTCCGCAGCATTAATTTTGAAATAAATATATGCTAAAGTTGAGGATTAATGTAAGGTCTTATGTTAGACGAAAACACGATTCCATAAAATTTTCTCGATACAAAAAAAATTCCAAAGTTACCTCCAAACCGAACAATAAACCGCTGGTATTCAAAAAATACTTCAAATTAGATCATGAAACTTTGCGTACTAACTGAACTAACTATAAAGCAGGTCTTATGTTAGTTAGTTTTTTTGAATTACCTTTATTTTCACCGTAAAAAGCAAATACCTAAACTATTGGCGCTGCCTCCCGCCCAGCACCGCACTCTGTCTCGCTTTCACACAGTCCGCGAGCAGTATCGTGCGAGCGAGATAAAGAGTGAATTTTAGCTGAGGTAGTATAGGCTCTTAACTAAACAAACCTATTACAGACAGCACGTTCCTTAGATAAACTTATCCTACTTAAACTTAATTTCAAAGACTTCTTACTTAGATTTCATCTCCAGTTCTCCATCAATCTGTCTCTTAAACTTTGGTAGCAAGTTCTGCAGCAACATCTTCACCTGATCCCGGTCTTTAGCCTGTGCGTCGGCACCCGCAGTGTTGACAAAATGAAACGTGGAACATGTGCCATCGTGTAATACCACTTGCAGTTGCACTTTCGGTTTTCCCACTGGGGATATTTTTTGTGCTGAAAAAAGTGGACGGGAATTAAATTTGGGAACTGAGTTTATAAAGTAATTTTATGAAAGTAAAATTGACGCAATCCTCAAAAGAAAGTCATTCAATCTGAACTATTAATCCGTGATCAATCGTATCCACACTCAAATATTTATTTCTTGTCCAACAAGGATAAGATAAAGGCCGCATAAGGTTTGGAAAAGGGCAACCCTTTTAAACACCAAGAATGAGATTGAAGACACTAAAGATATTTCCATAGTTAAAGTACTTTAAAATTCAAATGTTCTGTAATTTCTGCTGTTTGACCAGAAAGCATCATGTTGATGCTTTCTGGTCAAACAGCAGAAATTACATTTGCATTTTTGTTTTCTACATTTCCTGACACTGCAAACTCTATTATTCCTCTAGAACACTTCAGGGTACTTGTGAAATGAAACGAAAACCATGAAGTTCAAGTGGCCAAAAATAAAGATGAATCATCTCATTCAAGGTCATGTTGATAGCATACACATGACTATTAGGAGTAGGACAGGTCTAAACATGCATACACCAGGTGTAAACATTCTGTGACCCCATAGTACTAGGTCCTGTGTCCAGAGTCGGGTACCACTCTATTATTATTACGATGAAGAGTACTTGAATGATCATTCGGAATGATGATGCATATTATCTTACTCAATGATAATTAAAGCCTTCTAATACTAATTGCGTTATCTAGTACTTATTAATCTTTTCAAGTGAGTGTACATACTATGTTTAGTATATCTAGAATTAATGTAATATTGTTTGGAATAAGCTCAGTGTAGCGATGTTTACATTTAGCCAAAGTATAGTAATCTATGTAACATGATAGCCAGGCAGGTGGTTTACACAGACAGCTACAATCGCTACATGTTTTATCTAATAAAGAAGTGTGAATAACATTCATTGAAGAACACATAGAAAGCTTTATATGCATTTGCAATGTTAATGTTTAGTTCTAGTCTTTTATGAGTAGGAAGCGTATTCTGGAACTTATGTAGGGAGAATAACATTTTATTTACTTACTTTTAATATCCGCATATTTATGTGATACAGCCACTGTGTCTCTATTTTCCAACATCCATGCTAACCTTTGGTTCATAACATACAAAGTGCCATCTCCCTTCTTGTACCTCACGCCGCCCACGCTGAGCAAAACGTCCTCAGAAGACGTAGTCATCGTCAAACTTCACCACTCAACCCACAATATCAACAGTTTTAACATGAAAAAGTTATAAAACGTTAAAACTATAGTGCTCGAACTCTTCCAATCGCTACGTGAAAATTTTTACTCGATTTAATCAGCCCCTCATGCTGCCAAACGCAATTTTATGTATAAATTTGTGAGATTATCGCGTGTCTCTGAATATGAACGCTTATTTCGAGTATAAAAACGAAGAATTATGAAATTCTATCTACAAAAAGCATAATCACAGTCCGTCGACCATTAGAGGATTTGACAAACTGTCAGCTTTTTTTTTTAAAGATAACTTCGAACCAAGGAATATACTACTCAAGAGCTTCGAACGTTTCTACCTCTTCGTTCAAAACGAACCACGTGGGATTTAGTAATTATTATTTTCTTCATGAATAAAATTAAAATAATTTTAATTATATACAAAAAAAAGGAATATTATTGGAGATCGATTCATAGCTCAAGCTCACAATTCTTTGGAAAGGGACTGCTTATACCGGTTGATATTATGCATAGTTCAGACAGAGAGAGACGGTAATGGTAGTGGACGCGATGGCGCGGCGGCGACACAATAACTGTATCGCAGTCCACATCTCCACATGAATTCAGAATTCAAAAATCATGTGGACTGCATTAATAATGCAGTCCACATTATTTGTTTCTCAGACCACACTTTTTTTATTGGTCAGACCAAATTATTGCTCAGGCATGAGTTTCAATAGCTTCCTATCTATCAGAAAGTAATTAAAAGCTGTCCGCCACCACGCCTACCACCAGTGCAAACATAGGCTGTTACGTTTCATTATAATCGTGTATCCACTAGAGAAAAATGTATAACAGTAGAACAAACCTCAGTACTTAAACTGTTAAAAGACTGAAGACTCATGCTGTTGTATGTATGTGTACGTACAGTCTACAGGAAACTAAATCCAAATAATGGGGATAATAAAAACTGCCACTTGCTCACTTCAAATGTCGCTACTAAGACTAGTCCAAGAATATGACAGCCAGCTTTTAGATTCCATACATTTTTGTTATCAACAGACTTCTTTTTATGCATAATTAATTAATGACTGCAAAAGTACATTTGCACACTGCAAAAATGGCACTTGTGGTATGATAATGTAAATTATGTGTGTGTATTTATATTACCATAGTATTATATCAGTGCTAGAATTAACATCTCTAAAGTTTTTCAGTCAAGAAGATATTCCGTAAGTTGATTTCAACTGCAATCTGGTTATTTCTGTTGTACGCTAATCTTCAAAAAAAAAAGAACGGTCAAAAAACACAAAATAACATAATAATTATAAGATATTGACCTTTCGCTTTTTTACCAGTAGTAGACGCTTCCCTTTTCCTTAGTTCCTCTTTTAACTGTACCTACACTCAAAGTCGCATACATTTTTGTCTAGTTTTCGTTTAATGTGTGATTGACGGAACATTGAACACATACGCAACAATGGCGGTTTGCGGACGGACAACAGTGCTGCCACGCCTGCCACCAATGACGAACTTACTGTTTTTAATCCCATTGGCACATCATGAATTAAGGCCAGTAGACAATGGCGCCGATTCTGTTGTTCACAAACTAAACTAAATTTAAGTTCAGGCATCTTTTTCTTTCTATTTCATTAAGAAAAGGACAGAAGATAAATAATAGTTTAGTATATGTCTCATGTTGTCCTCATAATTATCATGATAACTATCAGCCTCCCTCAAACTTCACCACACTATACACAGTCTGCATCAAGTGAGTTCCCGCAACCATCCTTAAGTTATCGGATTTGTCGGTTCACTATATCTGCGGTCTAATCATAGGATTTTGATGTATTGTTAAAACTTACAAATCGAATCTACAATACAAAAAACGTTTTCATCGTCTAGAACCTAAAATAATGGGGGTTGTTTGCTTTATCATAATAACCTTAGTTAGTCCAAAATTATAAGTTAGGTATTCACAAAGTTATATAGAAAAGGATCGATTTTTTTATTTATAAACAAGACGAATATCTTGTAAATTTTCTTTTTCCAAGTTAAAAAAAATATATCAAAGGTGCTTTGATAAGACCTAGATAATAAATTGCTAACAAAATTTACAAGTGTTTGTAAGAGTTTACCGTTTACCCATGTGTGAATGCCATACATTTTTTTAACAAATGTCAGTAAGAGCAAAATCAAAATAAAATAAAAAGGCCACTTTAACTGGGACCCTCTAATACCGGTATTTTCTTTTCACACATCTGTCGATAAAATATTAATTTTCCGTTCACCGTGAACGCATCTCTAAGAGACCGCCTTTTAATTATTTTAGCGCAGCAACACTCAACATTGACAACCCAAAATGCAATCATGGCGCACGGGGCACTGTGTTTTTAGAATGCTGAGAAGTTTTTACGTAAACACTTCGTTATTTTGCATTGTAAACGCTTTATGTGTTTTTATAAATTATCCTTGAGTTATTAAGATTGTAGTGAAGCATACATGTGTGTTCCAAACTTGAAATTTTCACCCATTCGGAATCACGACTCTGTACTACTAGACACTTGCAGGTATAAAAATCATGAGATTCGCTGTTTCAGGAGTCCTAACGTTCGTAACATGATTCTTTATTATTGTGAACATGATGAATACGCCAAATTATATGTTTGTTAGTCAATTAGCTGTGAACTATCGTATTAAATGCGATATATTCGTTTGTTCCAGATAACTTGTTGGTGTCATAATGTCAGAGGCGTACGCCCGCGAGATACTGCGAAGGAATGTTGCGCAAATATGCCAAACTATAGGATGGAACGGTATAAACTCAACTCCACTGGACATTTTGGTGCATGTGCTGGAGAAGTACATACGGTCACTTGGGACACAAGCTAATAGATACGCCGAACAATTTAATAGGACTGAACCAAATTTACATGACTTAGGATTAGTATTTCGTGACCTACACATTCATTTACCAGAGTTGACAGAGTACACTAGGTGCGTTCCGCCCGTGCCAGCACCGGTAACCTCTGAAAAGTTCCCTAAACCTAAAGAATCTAATTTGAACTTTCTCAAACCTGGAAGTCATGAAGTGGTCACGAGACCTATGCATGTGCATGAGCACCTGCCTCCTATGTACCCTGAAAAGGAAAGGGATACACCTATTGTGGCAGGAACTGTTGAGATCCGTCAAAATGGCATTGATAATGTTGACAATAGTAATGCAACATGTACAAGTCCAGAAATATCAGTCACCGATAGCCCAGATAAAAACAAGGAAATCTTCAAGAGGCCCACTGATCCAGTTTCATTACCAAACAGTAAAAGACCAAGGTTACGTTTGGATGAGGAGGAAAGGACTAGAGAAATCAGCAGTGTGATGATGACTATGTCAGGGTTCCTGTCTCCGGCGCGTGAGGGTAAACTGCCTGAGGCACGGCCTCCTGCCATTGTGTCAGAAAAACATTATGACAAACACAAAGCAAATTCACATCATTCTAATGTAATGAAGGCACCAATAGTAGAGAAAAGTGATAAGAAATCTAAGAAGAATAAGTTATTGAATGGTAAAGTTATGAAAAGTAAACGAAAAGATAAGAGTCATAAAGGTGAGGGTAGTAAATCTAAGGATAGTAGTAAATTGAATAAGTATCCACCTGGTCATCCTATGAAAAATAAGGATGTCCATCCTACACATCATAATCATGTGACCATGCCAGCGCCGAAGGCTGCGCCAACGCCCCCGCAACCCTCGAGATCTGTGATGCCACCACCACCTCCTGTGACTGAACCTGTGAGACCGGTTCCTCACATCAAGCAGGAGCCTGTTGAACAACAACCACCACCGCCACCACCATCACCGGCACCATTAGTGATGCCCAGAAACTCAGTACTAACTGAGGATACAATTCCTGTACCAAGAAAAATACCTATTTCAAAATCTCCACTTGTTTCTAATTCTATTCCTGTACATAAATCACATCCTTCCACTAATTCCTTTGTACCCGAAGTGGAAATTAAGAAAGAAGTAATTGACGAAGAGGAGAAATTGGCCTCTCAACCAGATAGATCAAAGATTAATATATTTAAAAGGATATCGAACAAATCGAAAGAAGATAGAATCACTCCAGAGGTTGTTCATGAAAAATTGCAGTCTGATACCATGATCTCAAGGTTACACAATTCTACACATGATAATGCAATTGAAAGTAGATCCCATGAACCTTTTAGAGTGAAAACTGAAGAGCCCGTTGTGAACAATAATGATAATAGTGCTGTAGATTTGTCTAAAGTTATGGACTTGAGGACTGATGAAGTGATAAACATTGATGATGATTCTATAGATGTACATCCTATGGCTTCTAGAGCCCCACCAATGGAACATCGTCCTAGTATATCAATTAATAAATCCCTGCAAGTACCTTATCCCAAAGATATAGCTAGTGTCAGTCCAAAAATTAAGAAAGAAAAGAAACACAAGGACAAGAAAGATAAAGCTGCAAAACTAGAAGCAAAGTTATTGAAGAAACAACAGCAGATAGCATTTGAGATAGCACAAGCTGAAAAGCAAAGTATGAAAATGAGTGGTATTAAACCGCCCAAATCAAGTAGGCCAAAGAATGAATCAAAGTTGCCACAAATGCCACCTGGTTTTCCATTCTTCCCTGCTATGACTCCAGGGAGAGGTCTAATGCCTGGTCCAGGTTTAATACCTACTCCTGGATTAATACCTGGTAGTGACTTCCTAGCTGAGTTGGCCAATAATCCAGCACTGAGAGGGTTGCAACCGTCAAATTTGCTCACCAATCCATTTGCATTAGGCGCAGGTGGACCTGGCTTGATCCCTGGCACTAGTTTCTTGCCTGGTGGTCTTAACCCTGGTATTCGAAATCCACTTATTCCTATGGGTAACTTCCCTCACACATCCAGATCTTCCCCTATGAAAATACCTTCAATGTTACGTCGTCGTCCTAGTTTAGAAGTGATTCCTGTTGACAATGACGATGACAGAGGCATGCATAAACCTTCGATGATGGGCCGAGAAAAGGACAGACACGACAAGCACAAATCTCAAACCATTCCAAACATTTTGCAGAAGCATAAGTCCAAGGCGCATAAAGATCACAAGTCGAATATGTATAAAATGCCTCCTGTTACACCAGATATAACTATTGAATTAAATCCTCCTAAAATGGACCCCGTGAGACTAGAGCCGCCTAGGCGGTCTCCCATCCCGCCACGTTTGCCGACGCCAGAACCTATCGTGGAAAAGAAACCAGAACCTGTACCAGAGCCTGTCAGAGTACCGTCTCCAGAACTTCCACAGGAAAGAGAACTAGAAAACTCTGAAAAGAAAAAGGATAAGTCACATAAGAAAGAAAAGAAGGAGAAAGATAAAGATGGCATCAAAATCAAGAAGAAAAAAGATAAAAAGGATAAAAACAAAGATAAATCTGAAAAGAAAAGAGAAAAGGAGGAGAGGCAAGAGTTGAAAGATAAAATAAAGAAAGAAAAGAAGGATAAGAAGAAAGAAAAGCTAGCGGATGGTTTAGTACCGAAGCTTACGCTCAAGCTAAGCTCGTCCAACTCGAATTCACCAATGCCGCCTAGTTCGCCGGATTTATACAAGTTAAATATCAAACCGGTGATCAAGAAGGAAGATGAGGAGGAGGAATCGCCGATGAAGGACGAGCCAATGTCCAGAGAGCACAGTCGCTCTCCAGAACTGGCGCAAATATCCGCGCTAGTGACGAGGCCGCCGAAGCAGAAGCATTCGAAACACAACCACATCGCAGACATCGAAGGCCACTCGACTTCACCGCCGCCCGCAAGCTCGCCACCCCGAAAAAATACTCCATCCTCCTCATCGAAATATAAAAGGATATTAATTAAACCACTGTGCAAGAAAGGGCACGTGGAAACTTTTGACGATGACGTTGCATCGATTTCGGAAGAACCAACGCCGGCACCGACACCGGCACCGGCTCCCCTGCCTCCCGCAGCGGTCGAGAAACCGACCGGACCGTTACCCACACCTTATTACGTGGACGAACACGGGAATAAGATTTGGGTATGCCCCGCATGCGGCCGGCCTGACAACGGCTCGCCGATGATCGGTTGTGACGGCTGCGACGGGTGGTACCACTGGGTGTGTGTCGGCATCACAGAAGAACCCGGTGCAACAGAAGACTGGTTCTGCAAGTCGTGTCTCGCGAAACGCGCCGCAATGGCGCTCGCCGGTGTTACTTCCGCCGGTAAAAAGAGGGGCCGAAAACCGAAAGGGGAAAAAATTAGAGACTGTCATTGATATGGACCTTTTGTTGTTACTGAGATTAGTGATAATTTTCCGTTCGATAGATACGAGTAAATGGATGCAAGTTGTTAATGGATTAATTGTTGAATGATATCATGAAGAAAAATGTTTTTCATCATTTATAATGTTATATCATAGGCTTCAATTAAGTATAGATAATAATGAATATTGACATAAAATGTTGAACATAAAAATAGTGTAGTTACTTGTAATAATTACCATAATTTTAAATATTTTGTTACGATTTCTCTTTATTTCTCGTTCGCTCGGTTAGATCAAGCTGTAATGCGATTGCGGGCGTGTTATACACTTCTCGCGTGTAAACATAGATGATAATATAAGATTCTTTTTATATTGTACAAAAACTGAATTTACTTAAGAAATTGGTGATGTATAAAGTAAATGTAGTGAATATTTAAATAAACAGAAATAAGGCTGGATGTATTTTCAGCTGATATTTGAATATTTTCATATTATAATTTTAATATAACCCTGTTTTTTTTTTGTTGAAGTTGTTCCTTCAATTTTTGTACAGGGCAGGCACTGTTGCGCGGATCCTCCGACCTGTTTCATAACGGGAGGCAAGGAGACGTGTTTCATAACGGGAGGCAAGGAGACGTATTTCCCGCGCGAAAGTGCCTGCCCTACTGCATTCGACTTACTTGGAGGGGAGGCAAATGTAAATCTTTAATTTCAGCCAGTGGCCAATTAAATATATTGGTACTCGAAATGTAGTAAATTATTTTAATCCTTAAACCACTTCCGTGACCATACACAAACAAACAAATTACCCTTTTCCTCTATACTTTCTCTCAATTCCCGTTGAAAAAGCGTGCTTTGCGGAAAAAAGGTACTTGACAACCATACTGCTTTTCACGCAATCGTCATATTTCCCGCTCTAATTTTATCCATGACCGTTTGTGAGTAAACAAATTGCCGCCAAGAATTATCGCATATCACCCAGCCGACTTCGGCTAGGTACCTAAGCAAAAATAAAAGCATGGATTTATTTATTATTTTGTGACATAATCGTAAACAAAGCTAGTCATAACAACTAAGAAAAGCTTAACGCCATTGCATCATACACTAACCATATCAATCAAGGTCACGCTCACGCGCATAGCATGATTAGCAGGCTATATATTTAATGTACTCTGTGATACAGGTACTCTAACAGTAATATTAAATAACAATGCGTATGCATGTCAATTATTACGCCTTGTGTTTAGGCATATAATATCGCATCGCATAGATCTAAACAGCGATTACTTAACTCAAAAAAACACTTTTTTCAGGAAAGTTGAAAAATTGCTTACTATGTCCATATGCACTGCAGGAGTTTGCTGTATTGATCAATACTTTATAAGTTGAGTAATGGAACTATTTTTGAATCTGTTTTGTTGGTCGCTAGGTAGTGAGTTAGGGAATTCGATGGTATGCATACCTACCTCAAAAATTGAGATTTTAGAGTTAGCTCTCTTTAGATCTAGGTGTTCGATATGTAGGTAGGTACACTCACTCACAATGTTTTGACACGGGGTCGCGGAACACAACCACTCTCTTGGTGTAGTTATGGCAGGTAGGTACACTACACTCACTTCACTATGAAAAATACAATAACACGGAAATCAAACAGATGGTAAGTGGCGGTAAGTTTGAAAAACGATTTGCTTTTACGTAAGGTATAGTCAACGACGATATAACCACATAGTAGAACGTAGGTATACCTATACAATAATGGTAATTCGTAGTTCAAGTGCTGTCACTGATTTGCTGTTGACTGTACATACAATCAAACTGTGTTCGTGATGTTCTGCTTACACCAGTCAAACTGGTGATTTTACGTTAAAAAAACATAACAAACTTCCATTTATTTTGCAAGCCAGGTTAAAATTAAATGCAACATATTATTCTAACAGACATTGAAGACCTTATGCAAGCGCGCAGCGTGCCGGTGAATACAAAATAGTAATCTGTGGAACTGTCAAAGCGGGAATTCCCGAATTTAAAATGGCGGCGCTTATCTTGCCCTATCATACTCTTCAAAGCAACAAAGAAAAAATGCGCTGATGATAATTTCATTAATCCATACATAAAAGTTTATATAGGTAAGTATCTAACTATAAAATTTATGGGACCAACGCAAATCGCAAATAAAAGGGTCCTATTTGCGATTTGCGTTGGTCCCGTAACAAAAGATGTACATCATAATAATGTTGAATTGAATGAAGGGGTAATTCCGGGTTTTCAGTTACTTCAATTATACCACAAATAAATAGCTTGTTTAGTTAGATCATTCAACATTTCGGCCGAAAGATATCCACTGCTGGACATAGACCTCCCCCAAGCTCCTCACTTCGACCGGTGCGCGCTGCTGTGCTTCCCGCGTCCAGCGGATTCCTGCGGCCTTCACAAAGTCATCGGTCCTTTTTTGTGGAGGCCTTCCAACGCTACGTCTTCCCGAATAAACATGTGTTCAGTTATAGACAGAGAATATTATAGAATCTGTGTAAAACTTAGGAAATCCTTTGACGGCTGTCTTCTTCGATCTGTATCCACCCAAAGCTAAGTGAAGTCTCCGTTGTACAGACGAGACGCCAGCACATCAAGCTACCCGAAACTGTCAAATTTTCCCAATCAACCTTGAACCTAATGCTCTAGCGATAAAGTTGAAAATCTATTAAAGAAATTTGACAGATTGTAGCAGCTTTATGTGCTGGCGCGACGGCTGTACATTGCGGATAAGGCAGAGGTGAAACAGAAATAAATAAAAAAGAAAATTTTCAACAAAAATCTATTGTTATAAGTAAATCAACAGCAGTAATTTCTAAGCTTTCTCAAACTCAAACCATTTATTTCAATTAAACCATTTACAGGCACTTTTGAATTGTCAAGAAGTCGGTCAGTAAGAAAATATGAAGCTAGTTGCCCATTCCAAAGCGTAGGTACCTATGGAGAAGAACGGGCAAGAAACTCCATGGACACTCTTTTAAATTGTTTTTACAAAAATATAATTTTCTCTCAAAGTTCATTCAACTTTTATGGCTTGAACGGTTAAGACTCACAAAATTTTATGACCATTAAGTAATTCCGCAGTTTTAACCCAATTCAGCAGAGAATACACACATACTGAATGCTACATTGTCCCAAAGATAAATTAATTTTTAGGTTATCTACATTCTACATAATTTAAGCTTCATAAGCTTTTGCGTTATAAACACAGGCGAGGTATCGTTGAATTATTATTAACAACACTAATAAAACTAAAAGCGAAATACGTATAAAAAAATCAAAACAGTATTGAAAGACTGGAATTTGTTTATTTTACAAAACAGAAATACTCAAGGAGCTATACAAATGTTCAAAACATTTTGATTCTTGGTTTAACATCGGTTTTAAAGGTGTCTAACATCACTCCTTTTGTTTGTAAACCTACATAACAGTTGACATAGTAAATGCTGATACCATTTCCAGATAATCAATTCGCTCTCAGACTACAAAAAACAAACCTAAGTCATGTACACACGTCCACAGACTTGAATAAAGAAAAACCTTTACAACTTAAAGGTAATAAAAATATTTTCACGTAAAACTGACTACACTCAAACTACAACATAAAGGCTTAATTTGTATTAATTGGGAGCGGTGGGGGAAGATGACGTCGGTTTTTTTACACTTTCTGAAGCAGGTGTGATTGCTTTCTCTTTGTTCCATTGTTTTAGACCTTCAGGTAATGTCGTGTCTTCCTCTAAGGATCCCGTACCTTCTACAAACTCCTCGTAAGTGCTCTTTTCAGGGAAGGGTCTCTTTCCAAGAAGCTCAATCATGTCCTCTCTACTTAAAATCTCCTGCTTCAACAACCTCTCTGCCACTTTGGAAATGTTATCCTTGTGTTTAACAAGCAACTCGGTTGTGAATACATGGGCGGTGTTGATCAATTCTCTGACTTCGGAATCGATTAATTCGGCTGTCTTTTCAGAATATGGTTTATCGATTACCATTTCACCAGGTTGGGGCATTTCGAATGATACATTGCCTACTTTGGGATTCATGCCGTAGTGGACTATTTGTGCGTATGCGCTTTGGGTAATTTTTTTCAGGTCATCTTGAGCGCCCGTTGTGATTCTGCCGAAGAAAATCTCTTCACTGACTCTGCCACCGAGTGTCATACACATTCTGTCGAACAGCTGTTCTTTGCTGTAAAGATATTGTTCTTTGGGTAAGTACTGGGCGTATCCGAGACCTTTTCCTCTGGGGATGATGGATACTTTGAGTAGTGGGTCGGCGTGCTGTAGGAACCAGCCGGCGACTGCGTGGCCTGCCTCGTGGTATGCCACAATCTTTCTCTCATCAGGTTGGAGCACGTTGGATTTCTTTTCCATGCCAGCGACCACTCTCTCGATGGCTTGCTCGAAGTTCTTCATGTTAATGTCGTTGGCCAACTCTCGAGCAGCGATGAGAGCGGCTTCGTTGCAGACGTTTGCGATGTCAGCGCCAGTGAAACCTGAAAAAAAAATTAAAATATATTTATAGTAACAAAAAAATCGTAACAACATTATTTTCTAGGGTTGTAAAATGGGAGTTAAAGTTGAAGCAGAAGGAAAATAACACTACTACTGAAAAATTGCGGTCGTAATGTCGAGTTCTATTCTAATAGTGAGCATTTCATTTGCTTTTGTTTTATTCGCGCATCTGCAACTGAGAGCAGTGGTGGATAAGTGGTAACGGCCGCGACTTACGACTTGTAGGGCGTAGGTTCGAATCCAGAGAGACGCTTTACTTTGTGTTAATTATTTCATCACCAGTGCTCTCAAAACGGTGAAAGAAAACATCGTGAGGAAACCGGCATGTCCTAGAACCAAACATTCGAAGACATGTGACATCTGCCAACCCGCACTGGGCCCGCGTGGTGGATTAGGCACGGGCCTCTCACCGAGAGGAGGCCTGTGTCCCAGCAGTGGAAATATTATAGGCTGATTATGATCTGCAACTGTTTTAATGGACACAGTATGCGGCCCGATGGTAAGCTCCGTTTGAGATCGCTTAAAAACCTCCTCAACGTAGCGTCCAACGTTGCAAGCTCGGAGATGGTGAACAGCTATACCTATAGGATTACTTTCAGTTGCGATGACAGAAGTTGGTTATTTATTTTGGTGTGTTGGTGGTTTATTATATTTTTTTTTTACATTTAATACTTCCGTAGTAGCTCGGAGGGGCCTGTGGCTAAATAATAACAGCCGCACAGGTCGATCAATTTGATCGATCGATTTGACGGCACGGTTGGTGCAGTAGTTAAGCGATTGACTGCTGCGCTGCGTGTCGCGAGTTCGGTAAAGTCTGACAACTAGTCTTATCAAGGGATATCGTATTACCCAGTAACTGGGTTGTGAAGGTCAGATAGGCAGTCGCTCCATGTAAAATACTGGTATTCAGCTGCATCCGGTTAGACTGGAAGCCGACCCCAACATAGTTGGGAATAGGCTAGGCAGATGATGATGACTTCCGAAGTAGCTCAACTGTGGCTAATGATAATGAGACACAATTAAATTTCTATTGTTATAAATCAAATTTTGATTTTTCAACAGTTGAGCGGACATCTTGTTGAGATTTCACTTTTACTAAGGTCAGGTTTATTTGTCAATTAAAATAAAAAGTTGCAAGTCATTGTCAACAAATAAAATTATAGACGACTAGCTGCACCCTGCGGTTTTAGCCGCATAAGTTTCGATCCCGAGGGAAAATCGGGATAAATAATTCCTATGTGGGTAGGCAGAAACTTCAGAACACCACTTGCTATGATCCTTACATAGCTACAATTGGTTTGCCTAATTTACATTTCAAATCTTTTCTCTTTATAATATTAGTTTAGATGACAAGACAATTATAGGAAAATATTGGTGAATGATCACCACCAATATTTTAACATTAAAATGGCAAAAGAGTCTTTCTTGATCTTCTCAGAGATATTTCTTGCATTAAAATATAACTACTTTAAGTTTGGCACTAAAAATTCTGGTACCTAGTGGCAAATAATACCAGCGTCAGGTATTGTACCTGGCATATGCTGAGCTGGACTCCCATTTGGTGCAACCATGAGACACACACCGCCCAGTAGTGATCGACCGTTATAGATGTATATGAGCTAGGTGTCTATGGGTCAATTTATCTTTTTAATCTTTGTTACATTTTTTTTTCACCTTTTTGATGTTTTAACACCTGTATTGTGTCTTTTGTTGCACTGAATAAACGTTTTATCTATCTTATCTATCTAAATATTTAGTAAATTTATATAAATAAATGTATTATACCTGGTGTAAGTGCAGCCATTTTTCGTGCCAGCTTCGCCTTATCAAGAGTGGTCTTCAGAGGAGTCAAATGAACTTTGAAAATTGAAGCTCTTCCCTTAATATCTGGAGCAGGAACAAATATCTGCCTGTCAAATCTACCAGGTCTTAGCAGGGCTTTATCCAGAATATCTACTCTATTTGTAGCAGCCAGAACCACAACATTTGTTGTAGTATTGAACCCATCCATTTCAACCAGCAGCTGATTCAAGGTATTCTCCTGTTCTGAGTGACCTCCAAAACTACGTCCTCCTCTTTTCCTGCCAACTGCGTCAATCTCATCAATGAAGAGGATGCACGGTGCATGTTTACGGGCCATAGAAAACATGTCACGGACTCGAGAGGGTCCAACACCCACAAACATCTCTAAGAACTCAGATCCTGAGACGGTAAGGAATGGTACATTGGCTTCTCCTGCAGTGGCCTTTGCTAGCAAAGTTTTACCAGTACCAGGGGGGCCAGTGAGCAAGGCTCCTTTAGGGATTTTGGCACCCAAGTCAATGTACTGCTGGGGATTCTTTAAAAAGTTGACAAACTCCATAATCTCTATTTTAGCTTCTTCACATCCAGCCACATCTTGGAATTTGACACCAATATCGGTGGGATTAATAAGCTTAGCTGTGGATTCCATAACACCCCCAAAAAGTCCACCCCCCTTCTTTCCACCGCGCCCCATCATGTCTGCTGATCTTCTCATCATATAAATTAAAAATCCAATAATAAGTATGGTTGGGAGCATGCCTGTTAAACTTGAGGCTTCAACCTCAGTCTTATAAATAACAGGAAGGAAGTTTGGTGGGTCAACACTCATCTCTACTTGTGCGCTTTCTAAATTCCTCTCAAATGAATCTACACTGCCAATAGCAAACCAAATGACTTTTCCATCTATTGCTGAGCCTGGATGTAGTTTCACTCTCACCCATTTTTTGTTGATAACTTCTAATTTTTCCACAGTACCCTTATGTAGGTATAAATTGACGAAGTCCCGCCAGCTAATCTCTCTGTAGCGAAGTTCGAAGTATGCTATAGATCCTAATATACCTACAATGCCCATTGCACCAAACATCATCCATTTTTCTCTATCTTGGCCTTCGTATCCAGCGCGGCCGCCACCACCACCGGAACCGCCACTGAACAAGTTCATGTTCCATTTATCCTGGGCAGTAGTCGGTTTTGGAGGCGGTTGAGCAGCTTTCGAAGGCGTAGGCGGTGCTTCTTTATCCGTACCTGGACTTTTAGCCTGTTTTTGACTTGAACCTGGCTCAAAATACTTCTCAAATCCTTTAGGTGGCTTCTTGCAGAATTCGTACCATTGGTTCAGCACAGAATCTATAGCGGGGACACCGACAGGTTGAAATTTGGGGCCATTGTGATGAAACTTTCTTAACTGAGAGCGTGTTAATCTCAAACCTTTCCACATCTTGCTGTGATTTTATTATTATATACAGGAATAAATGTTTTTTATAATTATTGCACAATTCGATCGGAAACGGGATCACAAAATACTATCGAGAACGAGAACTATCGTGACAAACATGGTTATAAAATCTGTCAAAAACAAATTGTCACTCACTCTGTCACTCACTTGTCAATGTAGGAATAAATACCCCTATACACACGATGGAAGATGTCATAACTCATAAAATGTAAATTAGGGATTTTCGCTGGATAGATGGCGCTGAACTTGGTACGTTACTGCAAGGAACGGAACGTCACATCATTTTTTGATTATTTCACATGGATGTAATTTTGAGATCGTAAAACGAAAGCAAACGAAAGTGTCAGTCAACGAGCGTATGACGTAACGTGACGCAATGTTTTTTTGACGTGACAACGTCTTAAATTAGGTTGCGACTGGGAGTCACTTATGAAAAAGTGTAACGCTCGGTAACGTTACGATGAGTCACCGAACGAGAGAGAGGCCCGCCGAATGCCTTGCGTCTCTCTCCCACTCAACTATGATCGGATGATCGGTCGTTGTCACGTAAAATCTTCGCCCGTAAAACCGACTTTACAGGCAACCATTTTTTTTTTTCCAAGCGTTTTGGCTTTGGCACCTAGTAACGTAGTCAGTTCAACGCCATCTATAGAGTTCTTGGAAACTATGTTTTTTTTAATACTCAAAAAGAAAACTCTCATTAAATTTTCTTGACTAGACTGTTATTTAAAACATTAAATACAACAAACAGCTACACTGAAAAACTCCGTTAATGCTTCACGCAGCTGTCTTCAGTATTTTATTTATAATATTTTTTTGATGTGACAGGTAATTTTTGTTGACGGTACGGACGCCAGCAGGTCAACCTACCCGAAACTGTCAGATTTTCCCAATCAACCTTGAACCTTATGCTTTAGTAATAAAGTCGAAAATCTATTAAAGAAATCTGACAGATTGTAGTAACTTGATGTATTTGGTCTTGAAGAATTATGTTTGAAAGGATCAATTTTCAAGTCACGCTTCACCTTGTATGTATGTACATACATACAAGGTGAAGCGTGACTTGAAAATTGATCCTTTCAAACATAATTCTTCAAGACCAAATAGGTACACATAGTACCTATTTGGTCTTGAAGAATTATGTTTAGAGAACAATCACAAAAAAAATATAGTAAAAAAGCAACAAAAAAGATTACAACGCGACGCGTTGCATTTAGTTATGGACGTAATATAGAGAAGTATATATATTATGTCCATGCATTTAGTATTTTATCTATGGCGACGCGCCACGGTATCAAACATAGACTACTATTAAATGTATCAAACACAGAGGTATCAAATCAATACAGATATTTTTTGAGTTACAAACTATTCCTTCCTTGTGCAACCATCTTTATGTTATGGATTTTGCTTTACTTTCTGAACGAAAAATCAGACATTTTCATTTCAAGTAGGTAAATAAATGAGATTTACGAATATTGCGTTATTTTCGTCGTAACAACAGTGCGCGTATCACTATTGTCGTACAGTAAAACGTGAGCCTTCAAAGATTCAAAGTGATTACTTCATACATTTGGTGAATAACGTCTTATTTACTCGTTTAATAGCGAGAGTGGATTTACACTAGTTATGGATCAAGACAGACCAGAATGCAGTTCGAGTCCTGGAAAAAGGACTCGGCCTATGCCACTGCAGCCGAATCCGAAGATCCCTAGAGTATCAGCGTACGCGAGCTCCACTTGCAGCGGGGTGTTAAAGAACTTCAAAAACTTTGGTCCGTATTCTCCAAGCAGTGTCGCAAGCAGTGTGTATGATATAAGTGAAGTGCCTGCTCCAGGCACTCCTGTGCCAGATAGGCATGTTCGTAGGGCTGGTCCTTTCCTCCTTGGTCCGAAACTCGGGCCCAGTCCTGTCAAAAGTATTGTGCAGTGCTTAGCAAGGAAGGAGGGAACAGATGAGTTCTATCAGGTAATGAGCTGTTTTGATTACATTCTATTTGTAAACACTGTAAACTTATCATGTAATATTTTGAACATTGTAGGTACACTTTATCTTGTTGAGGTACTAATCAGAATCACTTTGTACTATGGGACTAAACAGAAGACAATTTGCCACATGTTGCATTAGTAGAACAGGATAGCCTTCATCAATCATTATTATAATAGTTTTTGCTCTATTATCCATGAATTATAATTACATAATTAATTTCCTTTTTTTTATTAGCTACGTAGCTATGATGAGGTTTATAAATCATTATCGATCTCCATGCACAATGTTTTTTTTAAATTAATAAACATTATTTAAAATGATGCAATATTTTTTAACTTTTAAAGCATTATTTCTGTTTTGTGCAATAGTTATGAAATCGTGATACTGGTTGTGATTAAATAGGTCTTCCTTAGTGCTGTATTTTCTCAGTATCTCAGGCGTGCTATTAATGATAAATTAGGTATTCATGTTTGATATCAAGAAGTTGTGTTAAAAAGATATAAAAAAAGTGCGAGTCAGGCTGGCACACAAAGTGTTCCATACCACCATATTTATTACACCATACATATTTAACATGACTTCTCAAGCTCTAATTTTCTATTGTATCATATTATAGGTATGCACGGAGCTTGACTGGTTAAAAAAAAACACATCTTGCGGAACCCTTAGGCCTTTTGCAGATGGAGCAACTATTGCAGCAACTGGCAACTAACTGTTTACATACATCTCGGGCTATTTGGTTGTAGCAACTGGCAACTTTTAAAGGAAAATTTCAAAAAGTTGCCAGTTGCTGCAATAGTTGCTCCATCTACAAAGCGCCTTAGAACAATAAAATAGATTAAATAATAATAAAAGAATAAGACACACCGCTCGACGTCTACCTGTACGACAGAGAGCGCGGAGTGTAGTTCGCGTTATCGCGACAGTGTAGCCGTAGGTATTACTAAATGAAGAAGCGACACTCACTCCTCCTTGTCAATTTATCGCTGGCGGAATGTAGCAGTACGCCTACTACGCCTAGCCGTATTGCCGTGCCGTGAATCCGTGATTGGCTTAGCTCAGCCCAGACCAGAGATTATATATTATCCACACGTACGTGCGTGCGGGCAGGCCGTTGTTAGCCAGCAGCTGCAGGCTGCAGTGCAGTTCACAACACGTAAGTTTACCGCTCTGAAACCAGGCTTACCGATGTGCATCAGCTGTATCCGATTAGACTGGAGGTCGCCCCCTAACATAGTTGGGAAAAGTTGATTGTCTACTGGCCAGTCATTTCTAAGTAGTACCCGCTCTATAGCATACTTAAGAGCGACAAACTTACATGACACGAACTATAGTATGTAGTCTATATAATCATTTTTATATACCTGTGAATAATTATATTATGTGAATTGGTAGATATAATAGTGCACAAGTGAGTGCACAGACACAAATTGCACTCTTTCTTCCCTCACTCTCATAGTCCGATGGGACGGCAATCCGACACGATCGGAGACAGATCTCATGGGGGTATCACACTGCCAACTTTCAAACTCCGGGCTGGTACTGAGAAAATCCTAATGGAAAAACTAAATAAACCTTGCCCAACCTGGGAATCGAACCCAGGACCCCACGACAGCAGCTGCGCTTGCAACCACGGGAAAAACGGGGCAGTTACGCAATGAAACTTGGCAGCAGACATTATAAAAAGATTTCAAACAACTCAAATGCATAGCTAAACTAATATTTTAGAAAGAAAAGATTTGATTTTTTGTATGTTTGTTTGTTACGCTTTCATGCTATAACGGCTGAACAGATTTGTTTGTTGTTGACATTGGTAGAGCATGACCTGGATTAGGACATAGGATAGGATACATAGGATACCCGGGTGTAACCGCGGGGTGCAGCTAGTTACAAGTAAAATTAGTAAGCAGGCCAGGCTAAATATCACAAGTCCACCTCATCCATAAGACCATAACATGGATAAATCATATTGCGAAGCCATAAACTATTTATATATAAAAAAAAAACTTTATGCTCTTTCAGATTAAGATCTTGAGCATAAAAAATCAATTCCAAACGGAAACCCAGGATGATCGGCAGGGCAAGATGCTAATGCATACGGAATATTCTCTATTGTCCTTGTTGAAGGACCAGGACGGTGTGATCCATCACCATGGTTTGTTCAAGGTAAGCATTGTTTTTATATTTTTTATAAAGAACCTGAATTTTCGGGACCATTCAGGTTCTGTAGTGTAAAGGCGGTCGTCGCCACTCCAGAACCTTTCGGGTAGTCCGAAGCCCGAAAGTCTGACAACCAGTCTTACCAAAGGGTATCGTATTACTCAGTAACTGGGTTGTGGAGGTCAGATAGGCAGTCGCTCCATGTAAAATACTGGTATTCAGCTGCATCCGGTTAGACCAGAAGCCGACCCCAACATGTTGGGAAAAGTTTAGGCAGATGACGAAATACTTTAATTTCACTCAAATATTATCCGCTTCTCAATTTTCAGGATCGAGCATTGGAGGAAATTCCGAACCCATCCGGCAACGGTTCCATCTTCACTGGCGAGGTTCGTCACCGTCTGCTCCTCGTGCTGGACTGTGTGAACCAACACCAGTTCAGTGAGAAGGGATCTGAACTGGTGAACTTACAGCAGTATGTTACTAAAGTGAAGAAGGTCCCAGAGAAGGAAGCGATACTCATTTTCTATGATATTGTGAGGGTTGTCGCGAATTTGCATAAGGTGACTTTTTTTTTGTAATAAAACATTATACCAGCGGTGCTATTCTGTAAAAAATCTCACCGTGAAAACTTAGGTAAAGTGAGTTAGTTTTTGCTAGGAATTGACACTATTAACAGCTCACCACCGTGAAAACTTAGGTGAAATGAGTGACTATTGACAGCGAGTTTCACAGTGAGATTTTTACAGAATCGACTGACAGAACCGCTTTAACGTGGCAATAGCGGTCATTGCCCTTTCCCTAATATCTCTCCGTAGGAACCCAAACAATAAATCTATGTATGGTTTTTCGTTATTGGAACATTTTGAAGATCACCATAGATATTGAATTATGACGTTAACGGACTTTATTTTTAACCGACTTCAAAAAAAGGAGCAGGTTCTCAGTTCGTCGGAATCTTTTTTTTTAGTTTTTAGGGTTCAGGAAAAAACTATAAAAAAAAAAACATCTGACTTCCAAAAATGACACTACAAAGTGAAAAAAAAACTTTAATTTCGGAAGTCGGTGTAGTTGGGTTCGCATTTCCGCTGTTTGCCACCGACTTCCGAAATTAAAGTTATTTTTCACCTGCGGTTTCGCCCGCGTGAAAGTCGGATTATCCCACGTGTTCGTACTACCGAATAAAAAGTATCCTATGCCCTAACCCAGGTTGAAACTATTCCGATCACTGCTTATTAGGCTAGCATAATGTTTACAAATATATTTATCTTTTCAGATGAACATAGTGCACAGGGACTTAAAGCTGGGCAACATAGTGTTGAACCAACGGACGGGACGCGTCATTCTTACCAACTTCTGTCTGGGGACGCATCTCGGTAGCGATCGAGACCTGTTGAAGGATCAGAGGGGTAAGCCATACTTATAACATCTTCGTGAGGACTTTGTAGGCCTTGTGGACTTTAGATCTGTAGACTATTTTTTATTTTATCAAGTACCAGCGTTGCGAGTGTGAAAAAATCTCACCGTGAAAACTTACTTGAAGTGAGCGTGGAGTGAGCTGTCAATAGTGTCAATTCCTAGCAAAAACAAACTCACTTCACCTAAGATTTTACGGTGAGATTTTTACAGAATCGACCGGCTTGTTGACAGGCCTACGCTGTCCTCCCATACCTACTGTAATTTGGAAACATTGTAAAAGCCAATTATTTTGAAAAAGAGTAACCGTGGAGTTTCTTGCCGGTTCTTCTCCATAGGAAACAACAAATTGGAACCGTGCACCTAGCTTCTGACGTTTCATAAGTGCCCATGTAGGTTTATGTGAAATAAAAAATTTAAATTTTGATTTTGATATAAGCCGATCTTTTCCGGCTTGCTGGCGCTCAAAAATTAGCAAGCCACGTGACCTGAAGAAACGTCATGTCTCGTTTATTTTTTGAACAAATCGAATTTCACGACAAGCCGCGCGCACCTACGAGTTGTATTAGAGCAAATTTTGTTGTTGTTTGGAAAGAAAGAAGTCTTGCAATGTTTTAATTTTATTGTGTATTAAATACCTACAGTATGATATGATTATATTTCAATGATGAATTCGGTATAGAGTGGTTGTGTTCTGAATTTTAGAAGGGAAGCCGGTGGGAATCGAGTTATATGGAACCTTCACCACTGGCATGTAGGCATCATTTACCAAATAATTTGCAAGACTTACCGCTGATAATGTTTAAAAAATACTTTTCAAACTATTACTATTTGAAATTTAGTTTAAGAACTATTTAGAAGACAAGTCAAGAGAACCTGTAATTTGTAAGTTAGATTAATTGACATTGCTGATTGTGAATACATTTGCACGCCATGTTATGGCAGGATATGCCGAAACAAATTTACTGTAACACCTTATGTACCATATTCTAGCAAATAAATATTTTGATTTGATTTGATTAAGGGGACATAACGCATTTTCGTTACGCGACGATTTCTACAACAGCGTTAAAAATCTCGTTTCAAAAATAAATTCTCACATTTAAACCTTCACTACTTCAAAATCAATAAAGAAAACAATTTTTTCCAGGATCGCCAGCCTACATTTCTCCTGACGTGTTGCAATGCAAACCGTACTTAGGCAAGCCCTCAGACATGTGGGCATTAGGCGTGGTCCTATACACCATGCTATACGGACAGTTTCCCTTCTGCGACACCAGTCTTGCTCAACTATTTTGCAGGATACAGGCTGCTAACTATAATATACCACCGTAAGTTTGATTTTGTATAAAATTATTCTATTTATGCAAGTCTTAATAGAAGTAGTCAGGAGCCTGAAAGTCTTACAACTAGTCTTACCAAGGGGTCCCCAAAGCCGTTACCACGTTGTGGAGGTCAGATACAGCAACTGACTACAGTTGATCCATGTAAAATACTGGTATTCAACTGCATTCTATTATACTGGAAATCCACCCTAACATAGTTAAGAAAAGGCTAGGCAGATGACGATGCGAGTGTTATTTGGCCAAATGACTTCATCTGTAAAGGTGTGTCCAGACCTGGGGAATGCGCCGCTCGCGAGCCGTCTGCGAACTGCGCGCGGGTTGCTCGCGTGCGGTTACAGCCTACGTTTTGTGTGCCGCTCTAGTGCAACTCCGGCAAGGCTCGAGTGGGGCGCGCGAGCATTGCGCGCGCAGGTCGTGCGCACATAGCTTCTTTCGCGTTTGAACTATGAGCCTCAGTTGTTGTTGCGGCACGCGCGCACCTCCTGCGCCGCTCGAGTACGGCGCGTGGCTTGCTCGCGTGCCGCGCTCGGACTGCGCAGGGGCTGCATACGAACTACGAACATGAAATGCACGCGCGCAGTTCGCAAGCGGCTCGCGAGCGGCGCATTTGCCAGGTCTGGACACACCTTTAGGTTAAACGGTGCTTGTCTCCGCCAATCTGTTGATTTGTGGCCGCTTTACTTAAAAAGTTATTTGTAAATGTATTAATATTGTATTTTCAGGGATGGCAACTCAGTGCAGGCGTCAGACAACACAGTGTTCCTAATTCAAAGGTTGCTGGTCAAAGATCCGAAACATAGACTAGTAGCCGACGAGGTAAAAAAAAAATTATTTAATCATCATAATGTACGCACTTGGAAATTAGTTTTATCAATAATACTAGCTGTTCCCCGCGGTTTCACCCGCATAAGTTTTGATCCCGTGTGAATATCGGGATGAAAAATAGCCTATATGTTAATCCAGGGTGTCAGCTACCTCCATACCAAATTTTATCAAAATTGGCCCAGCCGTTTGAGCGTGAATAAGTAACAAACATATAAACACACACACTCACTCATAAACTTTCGCCTTTATACTATTAGTGCGATTATTTTTTGAGGAAATTATTTTACTAAAAATATTATATTTTTAGGGTTCCGTAGCCAAGTAGCAAAAACGGAAATGTATTTTTTTTATTAACGCCATCTTTCGCTCACAATCGAAAACACTATTTCCAATGTCTACTAACAGATGTCACTATTCCGAATTTAATTTCACAGGTACTGGATCAACTGTCTAGCATAATAGCGAGCTATGTCACCGTTCCGAATCCACCCGAAGAATTACAAGTGGTTCCTGATGTATCTTTAGAGAGGGAGAAAAAAGAAGATACACCGACTTCTGCTCAATCTTCGATTGAAGTTGATAGGAAACCTTTCGTATTTATACCGGATAGCAATCCTGAGAGGAGGCCTAGTATTTCGGTGAGTTATACATGTATACCTGATTTTTTTTTTTATAGAAAGACAGAAATAAAAAATTATTTATTTTTTACATGGAGGACTTACAGCTAATAAAAACAAACAAAAGGGAATCATAGTCACCCGAAAGCCAATTACAAAATCTCACATATAGACTTATAATAATGTTACGAGCTTCGGGTTCGTGACAATAAAAACTGCCGATTTAATAACCAAAAAAATAACAATTTAATCAACAACACTAATTACAACTCAAACACACTAATTACAAAATGCAATTACACTACTGATCACTCTTAATTCGCACTTGAAGATTGCTTGATGTTTTCGCTTGTCTCGCTGTATCCAAACTGTGTCGGTCGTCGCGCATCCCGGCCTTATATAGTGCCGCAGATAGTTCGAGAACCTTCCATTGTAGAAACATCTAGAATGGTCGAGTACATACCGGCCCCGACCGACTAGGTGTCGATAGTTCGAGAAAGTTCTACAAAGTTCTAGTATCGAATTTTCTAGAACGATCAGGACTCGACTAGTTCTGCTACTCGATACTAGATGGCGCTAGTGGTAACTAATGTCACCATGTACCAGGCATTAATTGTGGCGCGCAACAATAATTTATGGTAATTTATGGTAAACTATGGTCGCGAGCTCGAACTCACTGGTGGTCATGGCCAAAAAGCACGCTGTCTCACCCGGCTTCGTGTCCGACAGATAGTATCATTGATGAGTAGTTAGACGCTAGTCTACACGCACAACGTCTAGTTCTCACGCACAGAAACACCGTTCCGAACTAAAAGGCGCGTAAAAAATTCGTGAAGTGCTTTGGAAAATCGAGTTTTATAAAAAATTACACTGCATAAATCAATTATAAATGAAGTTTATTGAACTTTTCGATAGCTGAGCTTTGTCGGTACGGACTTGGATTTGAAGATTTTACAGTTCTTTTAATACTTATTTACACCGAAAGTTACGCTAAAAATAGCAACAAAACGAATCTTTGTTGGCTCATAACTTTTTAATGGTTTTTTTTTTATTTTACTATTCTGTTTCCGTACGGACACAACTAATAAATAAGTCAAAACGATATCATTTTTAACTTTGGGTACACAACAGTGGGGTAATACTCTCCCCAAATTTGTATGGAAAAAATATCGACTAGTGACACTTTAATGTTCGGCTTTTTTTTTTTTTTGATGGGAAATCATCAAATGACCCCTCCCGCTCTGATTGGAGCGGAAGGGAGTGTCAGACTTACTGACTAAAACCCACCCGTGTTTCTTCCTTAGCCCTTTATGTTCCAGGCCAGCGGTAACCCTTTCAGACAATCCCGCTGACTGTCGGACAATCCCGCTGATTAATGTTCGGCTTCGACGCACTTCGCTTCATCAGTAGAGAAATAATAAAAAATTTCTTCCTTTCATTTTACAGGAGGAAATCGGCGTTGTCTGCATACCGTTACCAGAATATCTTGCTCTAAACTTCCCAACATCAGCCAGCGCCACTCAAAACGGCATGTGCGTTCACCATCCACCGCACTTAGCGAGATCGAACACGACGATCGTTGACACATCATCAATAACATCCCCGAACCAACTACAAAACAATCCGCTCAACCGTGCACCACAGGTCACCGTGCAAAGAATCGGAAGGGATGCTAGACCGCTGCTACCGGGCGAGATAGCCAGGTACCAACACATGTTTTCATCCAGGCAGGAGCAAGGTAGGCGTCCCGATGCGACTAATGTAGTTCCAGACTCCTCCAGGTCAGAGCCAAGAGAACGATCACAGAATCCCAGACTTCACGCTTTAGCTGCACGCATTCCGAGAATTCCTATACCAACCGTATCTGGGCAGAATTCAGCTGATTTTCGGGTTATTCAATGGTCTGAGCCTAGGCATAGTGCCTGGGATCACGATTTCGTGCTGAGGTTACCGGTTTTAGACCTATCTAATGGAAATAGGATAAATAATCCAGGAGCAGTTCAGGTTATTGCTGAGGCTGTGGCCAACAATCCTACGCCTCAGGTACCTGAACCGTCTGATGTTGATTAAGACCATTTTTGGTTAATAGATTTTATGTGTAACTAGCTACTGCCCGTGACTTCGTCTGCGTTTACCGGGATAAAAAGTATCCTATGTCCTAATCCAGATCATGGTCTACCCATGTGCCAAATTATAATATGAATCATGATACAAATCCGTTTAGCCGTTTTAGCGTGAAAGCGTAACATAGAAACAAACTTACTTTCACATTTATAGTACTAGCTTCCGCCCGCGGCTTCGCCCGCGAGGAATGTCGATAAAAACTATCCTATGTCCTTCCCAGGGATGCAATCTAACTCTCCGCCAAATTTGATCGAAATCCGTTCAGTGGTTTAGGCGTGAAAAGGTAACATACAGACAGACAGACAAAGTTACTTTCGAATTTATAATATTAGTATGGATTAGGATAATGTTTGGTGTCTGTGTTGCGCAGTAACGAAAATACACAGGGTGACGTTGGATATATTGGCTATCTTTTAGGGGGTGAAATTAGTCATGAATATGAACACCTTTCACTATCGGTCTTTTTTTTTTTTTTTTTTTTTTTTTGCGGATGGGAAATCATCAAATGACCCCTCCCGCTCTGGGTGGAGCGGAAGGGAGTGTCAGACTCTTACTGACTAAAACCCACCCGTGTTCCTTCCTTAGCCCTTTATGTTCCGGGCCAGCGGTAACCCTTTCGGACAATCCCGCTGACATGATTGGATTAGGTTTATTTGAATTTGGAAACAGACTACCGGTCTAACTCTGAAATATCGATAAAAATATCTGCATTTAAAAAAATACATCCATTGTCTAATGGATATGTAAAACAGGTGATTTTTCATTTCAGAGTTGGTACCATTTTAACGTCGTCCGTGCTCGTGTGCCGTCCGTGCGGGTGTGTCACCGGTGTCACTGTACTGCCGCTGTGAACGTGCCGAGTTTAAAAACTGTTAAGTGTAAATCGTGTAACAAAACAAATATGAAATCATCGACAATGAAAGCTTGATTCGGATCTGTACAACGGGTTTTCCAACAGAAGATATCGACCGTGCTAAGTTATTTTTATTTGAATCATTGTCGTGTAGCCGGGGCGAAGTGTATTTTTTTTAAAGAAAGAAGCCGAAGCGAAGCCGGTATTAATCAATAATATAAAAATTAATTTATTAACTTTTATCTTGACGTACTTACTTGTTTTTCCCGTACTGAAATTAACGCCATCTATCGTCAAGTAGCAGAACCAAAAAGACGCCATCGCTGCACAAACAAAGCTTGCAATGTTTTACAGAAATAAACTCAACTATATTAGGTACTATAATTCTAAAATTGTTATAGGAATATGAATAATCGAGTCCAATACAGTTGAATCTCGTTCTCGCTGACGCATTCTTCTATGTCTGTGTCTATCGATATCGTAACCCGTTGTACAGCGACTTGCTCTCGTCCAGTACAAACGCTATTGTATGAATTTTTAGTTCCCGATGATGACGCTTTGGCGCATTCTTTGTTGTTTTAATTCAAAGCTAAAAAAAAATAGGCGTTCTTGTTTTTTGAACGTTATTTTGAATTAAATACACATAGTGTAACTATATTTTTTGGCATTATTAGACATTATTGACTGCGATATTTATCAATAGCAACTACAACTCTACCGGCTTCCTTTCGGAGGTTCACAATGCGTACCTCTGAAGGGATAGGAATTGTGTTATACGGTGCATTCGCCACTGTTGTGTAGTAAGAAGGAAATACATATCTCGAAGGAAAGATAAACGACATAAGGGCCTGGACATCATAGTGTATTCTCATTTTTGAGGCCAAAGACTTGGGAAAATTGCCTTCCGTAACTTTTGTCCATGTCGATGAGACGGGATTGTTAAAGGATTTAGTGGTACTACAATCAGGGATATTAAACGTCTTTGTTTGTGCAATCATGTCATACCTGGAAGATTGCCTATGATTTCATAGTCAGCCCGTATCTTTAGTGAGTCTATGGTTTTTGTTCTATACATTTGAATTGGTTTTAAAATGAAACGGGTACCATTTTACTCCGATTTGTTCTCAATTTTAGTGTATTTTATAAAATAGTAGATGTCATTCTATGTAACTAGGTGTCCAAATGTTCTTAATTTTCTGGTAATTCAAATAGTTATAAGTAATAAAAACAAGTCGATAACTCAGTGTCTATATACTAAAGCTGACTTAAGAATCATAAATGATTTACTTTCATTGCCGTTTACTCAAATATCTACTTTAGCGTCATGTAGCTTAAGTTGATTTTTGAGGGATACATATTATAAATTAAAGTCGCTTTTCGTGTCTGTCTGTGTGGCCGCGTAGTTCTTGTTATCTAGACAACGGGTTTTAATGCGGTTTTTTAAATCATTTAGAGAATGTATTTCGGAAGGTTTATGTGTGTAATACATTAATATCAAACTCAAATATAATAATTTTCTGGTAATTATAATATTTAAGTAATAGAAACAAATTGATATCTAAGTGTCTATATACTAAAGTTGACTTAAGAATCATAAATTATTTATTTTTATTGCCGTTTACTCAAATATCTACTTTAGCGTCATGTAGCTTGAGTTGATTTTTGAGGGATACATATTTGAATTAAAGTCGCTTTTCGTGTCTGTCTGTGTGGCCGCGTAGTTCTTGTTATCTAGACAACGGGTTTTAATGCGGTTTTTAAAATCTTTTATATAATGTATTTCGGAAGGTTTATGTGTGTAATACATTAATATCAAACTGAAATAATAATTTTCTAGTAATTATAATATTTAAGTAATAGAAACAAATTGATATCTAAGTGTCTATATACTAAAGTTGACTTAAGAATCATAAATGATTTACTTTCATTGCCGTTTACTCAACTATCTACATTAGCGTCATGTAGCTTAGGTTGATTTTTGAGGGATACATAATTATAAATTAAAGTCGCTTTTCGTGTCTCTGTGTGGCCGCGTAGTTCTTGTTATCTAGACAACGGGTTTTAATGCGGTTTTTTAAATTATTTAGATAATGTATTTCGGAAGGTTTATGTGTGTAATACATTAATATCAAACTGAAATATAATAATTTTGTGGTAATTATAATATTCAAGTAATAGAAACAAATTGATATCTAAGTGTCTATATACTAAAGTTGACTTAATAATCATAAATTATTTATTTTTATTGCCGTTTACTCAAATATCTACTTTAGCGCCATGGAGCTTAAGTTGATTTTTGAGTGACCATCTACAGATTATAAAATAAAGTAGTTTTTCGTGTCGTCTGTGACCGCGCCGTTCCTCTTAACTACGCAACGGATTTTAATGTGGTTTTAAAAATATTTATAAAAGTAATGTTTTTCTAAAGGTTTATGTGTATAAGAGATTAATAGCAAACTTACATATATTTAAACAAATCTCGATGTTTTATGAAGTCGTAAAAACTGTGCGAAGCGTGCGTGCGTACTAGTCCAAGGTCCTTTCGGTTGCAATGGTATTTGAACTTTGTCTTGTACGACATTGAGTTTGTGTTTCCAAAACTTGATGATTGCTTAGCGCTCAGTTTCTGAAAAGAATATAATCGACCCATCAAAATGAAACGCCGGTCAAGTGTTGCGATTGGCTGTTGTAATTAGTTCAACCAAACAGCAGTCTGCGCGCGCTTGACAATTTGTTATAGTATTTTTACTCACGAAGCGGCGCGCGTTTTACTTGGTAACAAGGTGTGCAAACATGCTGTGAATGTGTGCGTGAAGGCTTACTTAGTAGTGTCAGCACATAACGCACACACTTCCGTTTTCGCCATTTTCTCGGACGGTACCGAGAGCTCCTGCACTCACATGATTTTCGTTCCAGAACCCGGGCCTAAGATTCTGAATTTAAATTAGGTTATTTGTGATAGAAACAAATTGATGTCATAGTGCAGAGGGAATTGTCTATGAAAATATATTCTTTTTAAGTCTGATATATGTAATTTAGTATTGTATTATTTCGTAAGTAGTTTTGTCGATATATTATGGAATTAGGGTTTTGGGTTGCAAAAGAAGATCCTGTAGGTTTCTCTAGCGATTGAATCGGACCAAAATTTATGCGTGTGCAGTGCTTAATAAGAATCAAATACAGCCTGCAGCCTGTTTGCAGTCTTATTGCGTACCGCAATCACAACGATTTCATTTTGACAGTTACGCAACAACCATTGCATGTAGTTGGTTATCGAGAACACGGATTTTAAAACGTACGGCGCAATGAATAAGACTGAATTTGAGATTAATTATTAAAAAATGTGTTACGCAGAGAATTGTCCAACATTCTTGATTTCTAAAACAGTTTTCTTCTTAATTTTGCAACCCTTTTATAGTTTGCCTCGTTGGTGTAGTGGTCCCAAGCGCTACTGCAGAGCTTGAGATCCTGGGTTCGATTCACCGGTCGGGCAAAGTTTTATTGGGTTTTTCCATCAGGAATTTCTCAGTAGCCCGGAGTTCGGATCTGTGCCCGGTTGATGGCAATACCGACACAGCCCGAAGAATTGCCAAACTTAAGTGGCAGTGGCACATTGCTCGCAGAACAGGCCGAAAGGTTCTGGAGTGGCGACCGCGTACCGGAAGACGTAGCGTTGGAAGGCCTCCCACAAGGTGCACCGACGACCTTGTGAAGGCCGCAGGAATCCGCTGGATGCAAGAAGCACGGAACCGGTCGAAGGGGAGGCTTATTTCCAGCAGTGGACGTCTTTCGGCTGAAATGATGATGATGATGATGGCAATAGGCTCACCCCCTGTTACATGGGTCTTAAACATAACTGGCGAAATGTGGGTATGAGATGTACCTTTAGTACAGGTACATCTCTGCATAACCCTTCAGGGATTACAGGTGTTATGTTATGTTCTAGGTTAGATTGTTCGGCTATAACATAGTCGATGTGATTCATTTTATTTTAGCATTTAGTTGTTTTAAATTTAAAATTTCGGATTTGAGGAACAGTAAATACTTTATTACTAAGGGCGCATTCCACCAAATTTTTATACCTACCGTGCATTCGCGATTTACTTGCCAAAACTGTAAACAAATATTACGAATTAATAGATTCATAGTCATTCGTGGATCTTTTGACAGTCGTTACGGGTAGTCAGAAGCCCGAAAGTCTGACAACCAGTCTTACCAAGGGGTATCGTATTACCCAGTAACTGGGTTGTGGAGGTCAGATAGGCAGTCGCTCCATGTAAAATACTGGTATTCAGCTGCATCTGGTTAGATTGGAAGCCGACCCCAACATAGTTGGGAAAAGGCTAGGCAGATGATGATTACGAATTAATGGAAAAATAACTTTAATTCCTACACAATAAAGTTCAGTTTACGCTACAATTTCAAACCTTTTTTATAACTTGGTCAATAGTGCTAGTCACTCTGATATCAACTTATTTATCATTGAAATAAAGTTGATATTTGTTTAACTTCAAATAGGGTAGGGGTGTGCAGCACTGCATTTTGATTTTTTTTCAGTTTTTCCATACTAGAATTGTCAGACATCAATTAATTCCACGTATAAAAGATATCTGACTTGGTAAAATCAGCCCTTAGTAGTTATTTTGTACTATATAACTACTGAATGTAAATACGCGTTTATTATGCAAGTAAGGTGCACGCAGACTGGTGACATCAAACACTAAATATCGATGTCGATTGTAACATCACTAGTAAAACTGATCAAGTGCCGTATCATGACCGTGTAATGTCATCATGATTCCAGTGTAAGATATAGACGGAGCTATGCACCGTGTTCTTCACGTTATCCATAAACTTTGTCAAACGCTTCTATAGCTTTTACAAATTAAATCTAACAAAGGAAATAGTACTTAAAAAATCTTCGTTACAAAGATATTTGTAATTTCATTTACCATACCATAACCATAATCAGCCTATAATGTTCCCACTGCTGGGACACAGGCCTCCTCTCAATGAGAGGGAGTGGGCCGTAATCCACCACGCGGGCCCAGTGCGGGTTGGTGGATGTCACATGTCTTCGAATTTTTGGTTCTAGGACATGCCGGTTTCCTCACGATGTTTTCCTTAACCGTTTTGAGAGCAGTGGTGATGAAATAATTTACACAAAGTAAAGCGCCTGTCTGGGTTCGAACCTGCGACCTACAACTCGTAAGTCGTGTCCGTGACCACTGAGCCACTACTGCTCGTAATTTCATTTAATTAAATTTAATTGAGCTATGCAGTAAGAAAGTCTCTTAACTTAGTTTTGATAAGTTTCAGCCCGCCAAATCTTATGAATGAAAAAACGTCGTTGCCAATTCGGATAAAGAGACATGCATATGCCGGCTGTCGCTGAAAACCAGCGCTGGGGCTCTGTCTTGCATAGGGTCGTAGCATAATGCTGAGCGAAAGCCGTTTTGCGTGGATGTGACGCATGTTTCCCCCAACTAATTCTTATTTTGTGTTTATGTTCTTTATTTAACACAAAAATAAACGTATTTTGATTATTTCTTTCTTGTTTCATATCGAATGATTTACGTCAAGGTATTAGTTTGTATAAAAATTTACAAAAAATAAAAAAAATAAGAATTCATTAACGTGACCATAATGAAAAATGCTTATTTCCATGATCTGAACATCCGGTCGAAGTGTATGTATACCGTCCGAAACACGGTGTATATGACCGATAGCAGCATCCCTTTTTCGGACTGGAATCATGATGGCATTACTACTCAATACGGCCCCAAGTGTGGTCGTAACACGATCACCGAAAGAGACATCTTATTTATTTAAAATTCCATTCGACGCCCGTTTTTCTTTGTCGAGCGACCAAAGGTACCTGTTCCACTGCCAAGAGGAAGCGACTAGCCATCAACGATTTTCACGCTCAAGAATGAAAGATTGTAGACCCCGTGATAGTAAAAGAGCTATAGGTACATATAAATAAAAAAATAAAAATCTTTATTGATACAAAAACCTTTGACATTGCTTAAGACTAGGATACATAAGTTGGTCAACTAAAGGTCATACAGATAATGTAAACCCTGACTCAGTATACAGGGTTAGTTTTCAAAGACCAGCCAAATTTAAGGGTGTGGTACAGACCATCATACTGAACAATTTTCTCCGTGGGACCAACATCGTAATCGCGAATAGAAAATTCAGCCGTCCCATACGTTTAGGTCGAGGTGTTGAAGTTTTCTATGGGACACTTGATAAATTTTTCGCGATTAAGATATGGGTCCCATGGAGAAAGTTGTTCAGTTTAATGGTCGGCTGGTCTTTGAAAACTAACCCTGCATTAATCGTTGATCGCTGAATGTTCATACCGCCGAGTACAATACGACCGACGTAATTTGGCGAGCCTGAACGTAGACACTAAAAACTATCGCGCATGTTCTCTCACTCGCACTCGCCTCATGTCATCATTTGGTTCCTAAAAAATCTTACTGCGCAGCCTTCTGCGTAAAGTTCGGGCTCTCCAAGATGCATCGGTCGTATTTTACTCGTTAGTCGCAGCTATGAAAGAGAGCTCAGCGACGCTCCCTTGGCAGGCAGAACATTCGCTGTGAGACTCTCGCCCGACTCAACTTTATGGCGGTTCTGTAGTCGGCACCTTTGAGCACTCGTCGCTTGTTTCTCGTTAATCGCCGGCGGTGGAACAGGTGCTATAGTGTGACTTGTTTTCGTCAATAAATGTCTGGTGTCCATTGATAGCCTGGTGTAGTCCGGTTAAGCAGACGACAACCACCTTGGTTGAACTGCGAGATGGTATTCCCAAAAAAAAAGATAGCCTGCTGTACCTTTGCTAAGGTAACGTCAACACAATATGCTAGCTTGCAAGCATATTGTGTTGACGTTACATTCAATTGTGTTCTGCCCGTAGGTGTGACGTCATGTTTGCTTGCTTTATAAGAACACGGTAAAACTAGACATTTTTATACAAAGTGTTCGGGTACTCGATTTTACATAAGTTAAGTAGTTATTTTTTAACATCACACAATGCAATTATTTTTTATAAATAATTACCAAACAACTTATTACCTACTTAATGTTTGTCGTCCATTTAATTATGTTTTAAATTGTGATTTCAAATGTTTAATATTTACGTATTTTGGAAATGTAAGAAAAGTGATTATAGTGCCAATTTGTAGTTAGATAAAAAAATTGGAACTTAAAAATAAAATGGCGTTTCTAGCTTACTCCAATTTCTTTCCAAATTATTGTTTGAGATTGGAGTTGGCTAGAAATACTGATTCCTGTCAAGGGACTTAATTTTAAAACTTTAATTTGCTTAATATTGGGAACAATTGGCTAATAAGAATTTTATTTTTGTTTGTCTCCTTTGTAAATGCGCGATCAAATAATTTAGATTTAACGTAAGAAATGATGTGTATATGAACGAATCTGTATGTATAATCAATCGAATTTCGTATACTTAGATGATAGAATTAAAAGATATTGATTTTGAATGTGCTACAATATTGTAACAATTATCTATGAAATAATAAAACTGGCACTTGACTAAATTAGTCAGTAATGGTAAGTGCGGATTCAAAAGCCCGATTGCAGAGAATGTATGAAAGAAGCGGATAATTATATGTATTTATTACTCCTTCACCACCGAGTCAAAGAAATTGTAATAAGTCAGTATGTCACGTAGACTAAATAAAAACTAAGCTTTTACACAATCTATGGTACACATTTCAATCTCCATTTTAGATTTAATAAGTATAGCTTTTGACGTCATTTTTATTCTATCTACAACCTAACAGATAAGATAATATTTACAAAATTTGTACTAAAAATATTATCAATTTTTTAATGCCCCTCTTTTTTTACTGTGATCGGGTAAAATTGTAAATATGCTTTGTATGTCGTCGCGCAAATTCCTCTATCGCGATTCAGAATGTTCAACGCCATCTATTTGTCGAGATCATAGTTAATAACTTAAATTTCTGATAACAGATGTCGCTACTTATGTATGACAAATATTTTGTATTCTCAATGTTGTAGAAATGTAGAATAGTAGTTTAAAAAATTGGTGTGATAGAAGGTATTATAAGTAGGACAATTTTGTTATTTGTTAGTTGCATGCTAATTTATTTTGGTGTGTAAGCTAATAAAATGAATTAAAAAATATATGGATGTTTTTTTTTTAATTTTATTCCTTTTAATGTATGATCCTTCTCAGTAGATGTAGTCTGACGTAAAGAACTGAAATGAACACGAAGAGCAACTCCTAAGTGTGGCGTGCAGTTTTGAACGATTCTTAGGGCCGTAACCGCAAAATTTATTTATTTATTTATTTATTTATATATACTTTATTGTACACCAGAAAATACATAACAAAAAAATACGATTAATACAAAACATACAATGGGCGGCCTTATCGCTTTCTGCGATCTCTTCCAGGCAACCTTGGAATGGACAGTGATTGCGTGGATATAAAAAATGGGGTTGTCAGTGGTGCCAAAATAATATACTATAATAGATACATAGATATATACATATATAATGCTGTATAATAGATACATAAATAAATACATACTAAATATACATATAAGCAACGAAAATAAATGATGACTTTAGATTATTGCAGCTACGAAAACAAGATCACAACAACAAGTAATATTCCTTCACGAGTCTCTTAAATACAGCTAACGATTGCGCGCGTTTTATTTGAACTGGCAATGCATTCCACAAACGAGCGGCCTGAACAGAAAAGGATTTGTCAAAAAACGTTGTAGAATGCATTGGCATTTTAAGCTTTAAATTATCCGATGATCTCAAAAACTTCGTGTGGGAGTCGCAAAGATACTGAAAACGTTTTTTAAGATAGAGAGGGGTGGAAGGGGAAAAGAGCACATTATACAATAGGGACAGAATATGAGCATTCCGGCGAAGGCGAATTGGTAACCACTTGAGCTTCACACGAAATTCGGAAACATGGTCATATTTGCGCAAACCGAATATGAACCTTATACAGACATTTTGAAGCCGCTCAAGTTTATCGAGTTGTTCTTGGGTAAGGTCAAGATAGCTGGCATCAGCATAATCAAGAATGGGTAGAAGAAGTGATTGTGCAAGCGCAATCTTGGTGGCAGTTGGTAGAAAATTACGCAGTCTCTTCAAAGATGCAGCGGATGCAAATAGCTTGCGGCTAACTTCCTGTAGTTGGGCAGTCCAAGAGAGGTTCTTGTCAATGAATATCCCCAAGTTTATGTAAGTAACTAATTGTCAAGCGATCGTAAACTGCTGCGATTGATAAACCATTCAACAGCAGCAGTTTACGCGCGCTTGACAATTTGTCACAAAAAAATTGTGATAATTTTCGTACGAGAAACCGGCCCTAAGGGGCCGTCTCCACGAGCGAGAGAATCGCGGCGATAGTCTCGCCGTGCCATCAAATTTTCGCCGCGATAATATCGCCGCGTGGAGACACGTTCTTGTATAGAAATACGAGGCACAACGATAATATCGCCGCGATTCTCTCGCCCGTGGAGACTGCCCCTAAGTACCTATATCGTTCAAAACTGCAAGATACACGTTGAGTTGCTCTCCGTGTTCTACACTGCACAGAATTGTGTCTGTTACTATGAGTGATAAGAGTTCTAATTTCGTGGTACTCGTAAACTTTCAATTCAGCTGTTTCAACAAGTAATACGGAATGCGAGTAGCACAACAATACACCTTTAGCTGAGCAAATGGTTATTTTGAATCTAGCAAAGCAAGGTATGGACGGACGACCTAAAGAAGGTGGCTGGGGTAGACTGGATGCGGAAGGCGGAGGACAGGGTGCTGTGGCGCAGTCTGGGTTGAGGCCTATGTCCAGCAGTGGACTGCGATAGGCTGAGTTGATGAAGGCAAGGTCGCAAGTGAGCACATTTTTTCCGTGGTAAGAACGTTCCAACGAACCTCTATAGCTACCGTTTCCTAGTAAAGCGGTCGCCGCCACATAGCGTCTGCAATTTACCGGCGAATGACGGCCCGGAATCGATATTTACGAAAGTAAGTAAAGTGCCTCGAAAAGCATGTCAAGCCGTTGGTCTCGGCGGTCTTTCGTGGATATTTGACAGTCGTTACGGGCCACCAGTAGCCCGAAAGTCTGACAACCAGTTAAACCAAGGGGTATCGTATTTAACCTGCAGTAACTGGATTGTGGATGTCAGATAGGCAGTCAATACTCGTAATAATGAACTAATTAATATACCTACGAGTATAGATATACCCAAACTGTTATAGAAATAGAACATTTTAATTATATCTAGGTATATTCATTTTAAAACCTACTCTTTCTGAAGCTCTACTGAGGTAGGGAAAATACTTAATAGGTAGGTACCTATATAAAAAAACATTTCTTGAAGACACTTTTAGCAGATAGATTGGAGACTCATGAAAAATCGCCCCAGACTCGACCACAATGCATTTTAATAACGTTATATTAATCTAACTTTCCATAACAGTTAAAAATAGCATCTTTTCAAAGCTTCAGCGCAATAAGACGTAGCATTAATATTAAAATTAGTTTTCATTTAAACGAGGTTTAAGTCTGACGCTAACGTTAGTTTGGACATTGAAATATTATACCTCCGCCTTGGAGTTGAGAATTTTCAATTTGCGTTATTGCTAGGGTTACAGACGCTCTATATTGTTGGAAGCTCGGAAGCTCGTCATCTTTTTTCGTTTGTTGAAATATGTAGGACATTTAATTGGGGAAAAAACATTAGGACTTACCTACTTGCTTACTTACTTGCCAGTAAGGTTGCTAGTTAGGACTATGCCCACTCCCTCTCGAAGAGAGGAGTCCTGTGTCCCAACAGTGGGAACATTATAGGCCAATTATGAAGCTAAGATTAGGAGTTGGATCTACCTAATCTTTTATGATTTTACAAACTTCTACGCTTTGATAGATATATACCAATTTCTACTAAAATGAGGTAGGATATGGTGGTATCATTCAACAGGAACCCCTGGTTGCACACCGGATTTGGATTGAACTCATATTTTTTCTTAGTTAGATTTTTATACCTACCTACTTCAAAAAATCTATTCAGCATTTAAATCGTTTCCCATATAAACGTTTACAGACAATTAATCTCATATTCAATATTTAAAAGCTGTTTAACGGGTTCAGTACTAAAACGACAATAAAAACTCGATTAAAGTATTTGAAGTCGTAAAATTTAAAAATTCCCGCGCATTACGACTGAATACCTTTCTGTTCTATTGGAGTTTATGGTCGTCCCGTATGGGCCATAAAGTATCGAGTCTTTTTGTTTATTTTTATAGGAGATGACGTCACGGGAATTGAGTAGGTACTGAAAGTATTTCAGTTTCAGATATTTCATGAATATAAGGTATTTTAAAGTGCGACAATTTTCTCAGTTCCTAGTAAGGTCATAAAATAGGTGGTGTAGCGTGTTTTTAGCGTAGTGCCTACCCCCCCGGATGAATGCGTGAGTTTATGATATGTAGATAGTGTTTTTAGTAGAGGGCGAGCCAAATCCAAACTCCAGGCTACTACTGAAAATTGCTTAAAATGCAAACTCAAAAAACTGTTTGCCCGACGGGATCGAACCCAGGACCTCAAGCTCAGCAAGTGAGCAGTGGCGCTAGCAGCAGCAGTACGAACAAACCAGAGAAGCTCGATTTACACCGTACACGGTACAAGTTTCTTGTCTGTGGCATACAATAAAATTGAGCCAACCAATGACTAGCACCGTCTAAACACTGTTTAGAAGGTGCAACTTTTATTGTTAACCGACTTCAAAAAGGAGGAGGTTCTCAATTCGTCGGAACCTTTTTTTTTAATTTTTTTTTAATGTATGTTCCCGGATTACTCGGAGACGGCTAGACCGATTTCAAAAATTATTTTTTTGTTTGAAAGAGTATACTTTCCAGGTGGTCCCATTGTCATCAGGTCAGGATCTGATGATGGGATCTTGGAGAAATCGAAGGAACTCTTCAAGTATTATAGGCACACCTATAGCGATTTGGGTATTTTTTATAGTAACTCGTGCATTTGCTCTCGGAAAGCATCATTTGGTGAAGTGGAACCGATGATGAAGACCACAGATGGCCACTGGAACTACTCAATAATAAATATTTCCCGGTTTGCGATTCGATTATTTACTTTAATATGGTTGCTAAGCAAGTTATGCTCGTCACAATGCGAATGGTGAAATGGAGCTGATGGTGGAATACCAGGAGAACTCTTCAACAATTAACGTCCCTGCATCGGGAAAAGCAATATTTTGTAAAAGGCGATGAGCAAGTTGGTATTAGGCTATTGTAACTTAGATACATTATAAACAGACACACTAAAAAGCGAGAAATAAAAACTTTTTAACAAAAAAAAAAACCGACTTCCAAAAAAACACTACAAAGTGAAAAATAACTTTTATTTCGGAAGTCGGTGGCAAAAAACTAAAATACAGATCCAAAGACACCGACTTCCGAAATAAAAGTTATTTTTCACTTTGTAGTGTTTTTTTAGAAGTCGGTTTTTTTTTTGTTAAAAAGTTTTTGCACCTATAATGGTAGGTATGCCACAGACAGGACGCAGGAATCCGTTGGATGTGAGAAGCACAGAACAAGGGAGGCCTATGCAGTGGACGTCTTCTGGCTGTAATGGTGATGATGGTGCGATAGGCAGGCAATTAAATCGCTTCCTGTAGATAAAGGCTAGTCAGTTGATTAACATATTTTTGGGATGCATGAAGAAGCCTCCTCGTGTAGCGCAGTTTGTTCCGCCAATTACTCAACTGAACCGAGCACTCGGCGTATCCTAAACAGTCACACTCAACACCTTATTTGACTGGCCAATTCTTCTCATGCGTTGGTAGGGCTAACGCCCGCCTGGTTTGCGACCACCCTCCCACCGGAGTTCGGCGTCAAGCAGCCTGCTGTGTTTCGTCGACGCGTGGGAGTTCCAGTGCACGCTCGTTCCATCATAGACCTCATCCATCGCTTTCCATCAGGCGTGATCGAGGTAAATGGCGGGCCCCTATTCAGCAATAAAAAAAAAAACATTTACCAAAAAAAAAAATAACAGAACTGAAGAAATGTAAAATACTGGTATTCAGCTGCATCCGGTTAGACTGGAAGCCGACCCCAACATATTAACATAGTTGGGAAAAAGCTAGGCAGATGATTAAAAAAAATATATAACAGAACTCTTTAAAAGCTACTTAGGTACTTAAACCTTCCTTACCTAATCTAAGGATTCAGTAACAAGGAACGATATAAACCGATCAAATAAAATGATGGTATCGCCTAAAGCGATTGAAAACATAAAGTAGCATTGCAAATTGCTAGGATTATTTTTATTTGGCGAGCACATACAGGTAATATAAAATATGGAGGCATTGTTATTCGGATTTCCGAGGGTGGATGTAGGATGTAAAATATTGTGTTTTGTTTTTGAAAGTTAGATGTTTAAGTACTCTTTCTTTTTTTTTGAGGATGGGTAATCATCAAATGACCCCTCCCGCTCTGGGTGGAGCGGAAGGGAGTGTCAGACTCTTACTGACTAAAACCCACCCGTGTTCCTTCCTTAGCCCTTTATGTTCCGTGGCAGCGGTAAACCTTTCGGACAATCCCGCTGACATGATTGGATTAGGTTTATTTGAATTTGGAAACAGAAAACAAAACACTTAGGTAGTTGATTTAAGAATAATTAATAAAGTCTTATTACAAAACGAGTTCCAACTTTAGACCTAGCCTGCTTCCAAGATGGTTCGGTACTGTATTTTCAACTTTATTCCGATGATCTTAGAATTCTTAATGCAAAATTGACAACTTAGACAATGGTTTAACGTCAGTTTTTTGTAATAAGAACTTTAACTTTCTCGGAATATAGTTCGAAATTTAAAAATAGCTCGATGATTTATTTATACCTGGGTTTAAAGAAATACCTTGTTTTGAAATAAGGCCGTAGCTTTTTAATGTTTTGGATTTAACGTATCTATACTTAATACATTTATTTAAAGTTAAGTTATAAATATTAATTATCTTATCAATAAAGTACATACCTACAGCAATTAGCCGTTATCAATTTTTCTGGTGGTCATAAAAGTACAAATTGAACCTACCAATTTTCAGTCAAGGCATAGTGTCAGAGCAGATATGGCCGAGTTTTCTCGAGTAAAACCACACAACAACATTCCTTAACCACATTCAAACCTCCAGTGTTGCCAATCCCCAGTGGAACGTCTCTAGTTACCACATTATATTCGCAAAAAGTTTACGTCCTACATGTGGCTGTTATTCGGCAAATATTAGCATATTAGGCGACGCCCGAGGCGACAGATCCGGCTGCCACCGCGCCTTTTGTCAGCAATTCTTCGTAAGGGATACAGGATGGTCCTGAAAATATGGAATACTAGCTGCGCCCCGCGGTTTTACCCGCGTAAATGTCGATCCCGTGGGAATATCGGGATAAAAAGTAGCCTATATGTTAATCCAGGGTGTTAGCTACCTCCATACCAAATTTTAGCAAAATTGGTTCAGCCGTTTGAGCGTGAAGAAGTAACAAACATATAAACACACCCCCACACACACACATTCACAAACTTTCGCCTTTATAATGTTAGTGTGATTGCTTCTACAAGTACTACGCAAGTGCTACGCCGACTACGGAACTTCGTAGCGCACCGTAGCGCTGCATTTAGAGACCAATTCTCGTATTGAAAATATTTAAAACCAGGTTTCGATAAAAAAAAAATGTACTTAAAATATGTCAAAAAAATTACGGGGCAAACGGTAACCATTGGGTGCAACATAATAATATTCAATCTGGTAAAAATTTACGTCTACAACTACCACGCGACTGCTACGGCGGCTACGAAATGTCGTAGCCATAGATATCCGTCGTAGCGCTTCGTAGCGTAACATTTAAATGTGTGGAATTTTGGGTATCCAAGAAAACGCTTAATTACCTATGGGATTAAAGTTCGTAATGTCTTTTGATAAGCTACAACATCCCAGAAAGTGTCTTCAAAATAAAACAAACAAAGAATAAACAACAAAGAAGTTTATTGATAACAAACGACTTCAAAAAAACAACACTCCAAGTTAAAATTTACTTTAATTTCGGAAGTCGGTCTTCGATTATGTATTCTCGTTTTTTTTTTCCATCGACTTAGGAAATTAAAGTTATTTTTACAACAGTGACAGGAAATTTTATAACATCATCGACATGACCACAAAGACATGATCGCAAAGTGGATTAAATAGGTACGTATTATTGAAGCTCACTCAAAAAGTACAAACAGTTCATTTGGTACCACCGCGCGATCTTCCTGTACCAAATTGAAAGAAGAGTTTTCATAATTTTAATTTAATTTTTTTTTGTTTTTTTTTTTATATCGATGAAAATACGCAACAACAAAAACACACACAGACGAACATAGAACCTCCTTTTTGTAGTCGATTAAAAACAAAACATTATTAATGGGTACATATATGATGAGACTACTAGCAGCGCCCCGCAGGTTCACCAGCATCTGTATAAGTGTAGATCCCGTCGGAATATCGGAATAGCTGTATTACCGTAAAGTTTCATCAAAATCCGTTCAGTGGTTTTTGCGTGAAAGAGTAACAAATATTCATCCATCCATCAAACTTTAACGTTTATTATATTAGTAGGATTAATAGGATTCACAAAACAACAGCCTGTACGCCGCGTTTCACGTATCAAAGATCACTGCAGAGGGCATAAAGCGAACGACAAATATATCATCTAAATGTCATCAAGTCATACATTATTTATTATGCGTTATTTACATATTCCTACCTGCTCGCAATTTTGGCGATAAAAATGAAATCCCTATTAGATTCATCGAGTAAACATTAATATAGTCACGTGTAAAAATGTGTGTTTGGCGACATTCAAACGCGATTTACTCCTAAAGAATGCATTACATAAATTATTGAGAATATGGATTTGTAATTCATACTAAGTAATATGGCATTGTTTTTAAAATATATGTTTACCCCCTTACTAATAAATGTTGTGTAGCGTCTGTATAGTTACACAACGCTTTGTCTTCTTCTTTCTATAGTCAAATTACTGACGACTGAAAGAGAGAGATCGGTGTGTAACTATTCATCTGATGTAAGGGGGTTATTGTATAAATGCGAAAGTAACTTTTTCTGTCTATATTTTATCTTGTCACGCCTAAACCACTGAACCGGTTACGAAAGACAGATAGGTACTTAACCTGAGACCTGGTGAATGACATAAACTATTTCTCATCCTGTTTATTTCAATAATAAAAAAAAATTCAATACAAAAAAAGAATCGTGAAAATCGAACTACTCTGAAAAAAGATGTGAGTGGTCATACATAAAAAAAAATATACGCGTCGACTTGAGAACCTCGTCCTTTTTTTCGTCGGTTAAAAATACACACGATTTTTCCGCAATTAACTCGCTGGAAAATTAATTTTCACACGTGAATCAGCAGAGATCTTAAAATGATATCTAGACAACTTACAGCTTAATACTTTTCACAAAACTCAAAACATCTTTGTTAATTATGCAGAAAAATTTGTTAGCTGCAAAAGAACAATTACATAGGTGATACAGAGGCTGATGATGGTGAACGGCAGGTTGATGTTGAGAGCCACAGCGCGACAGATCGTGTAACTGAACGGACGCAACGACACGTACTGTAGCGCAGTTGACAGCTCGAACCGGAGAGACTCATCTGCAAACAAACAACAACAAAGTTATCAATGATCCGCTAAATATTATTAAAATAATATTACAGTCCTGCAGTCCGCATTTCGGCCATGGCGGCCAATATAAAAGGAGACTAGTCTTCGGCGCGGGAGATATTATAGTGCACAAGTGTGTGCGCAGACACAGGTGCACTATCTCTTCCCTCACTCTCATAGCCCGCTGGGATGGCACGTAATCCGACACGACCGAAGAGAGATTAGGCGCAGGACCAAGGTAGCCCGAGAAATTCAATTTTTTTTACGATTTTTGCAATTTGCAGCTCAGGGAGCAGTGGTGGCCAAGTGGTAACGGCCGCGACTTACGAGTTGTTGTAGGTCGTAGGTTCAAACCCAGACAGGCGCTTTACTTTGTGTAAATTATTTCATCACCACTGCTCTCAAAACGGTGAATGAAAACATCGTGAGGAAACCGGCATGTCCTAGAACCAAAAATTCGAAGACATGTGACATCTGCCAACCCGCACTGGGCCCGCGTGGTGGATTACGGCCCACTCCCTCTCACCAAGAGGCCTGTGTCCCAGCAGTGTGTGTGGGAACAAGGCTGATTATGTATGCAGCTCAGTGTCTGGGTGTACGTTGATTAAAATATGATTCGCGACTGTAAAAAATATGTAGCCGAATTATAATCGAATCGTTATATAATCGTTACGTTACTAAGAAATTCTTAATGGAAAAACCCAATGACACATTGAGAGCAGTGGTGGCTCAGTGGTAACGGACACGACTTACGAGTTGCAGGTCTTAGGTTCGAACCCAGACAGGCACTTTACTTTGTGTAAATTATTTCATCAACACTGCTCTCAAAATGGTGGTGGCATGTCCTAGAACCAAAACATCGAATACATATGACATCCACCAACACTCCCTGGGCCCGCGTGGTAGGTTGCTGGCCTGTTGGTCTTGGATTCCCACCCAGGACAAATGTTTGTGTGATGAGCATGATCATTTGTTCTGTGTCTGGGTGTAATTTATCTATATATGTATGTATTTAGAAATATATAAGTATGTTTATCAGTTGTCTAGTACTCATAACACAAGCTCTGCTTAGCTTGAGACTAGACGGCGTTGTGTGATAGTTGTGGAATATTATTATTATATTATTAGGTTACTGTTACGGCCCACTCCCTCTCACTGAGAGGAGGCCTGTGTCCAAGCAGTGGTAACATTATAGGCTGATTATGATGAATGACACTTGGCCGACTGGAATCAAACCCAGGACCCCACGCTCAGCAGTCGCGTTTGCGACCACGAGACCAACGGGGCAGTATTAAAAAAATCGTGTTCCCCGAAGGGACAGGATGTATGTAAGTAGTACACCCACATTTTTTTAAGAGATGTGTCACTTGCCGTCAATCGGACACAAATAAATCTGCATATCGCACTAAGGCTAGGCGTATGCTGGGTCGCAGGTGACGCAGCGCAGGGCATGTGAGACAGACATTGTCTGCGAGCGTATGGTGTGACGCAGTTAACATACGCACGCATTCGCAACCTGAGTACAGTGTATAAAACGAATAGCTTATAGCCTTCCTCAAGAATCAAGTGCAAAAAGATTTTTCAGATCAACCGTTTCAGAGATTTACGCGTTCAAAAAACAAACAAATAAACTCTTCAGCTTTATTAATAGTATGCATTCTCGGAATAATAATTACGTACCCACTTTGCTTACAAAGATGGATGAGATTAAACGAGCGCTCGCATATTGCATGTGAGGTTTTTCTTTCTTGTTATTCAAAACATTATTAAAGACTTCATATTAAAAAGAATCGCATGTAATGAGAACTGAGAGTGCCTTTCACAAACGTAAATGAGTAATATGAAACTTGAAGAATGTAATATTTGACCGTTTGCTCCGTCCAAAAAAACAGATGAATTGTCGACGTTGGATTAATAAAATTCGAATGAATGTTACTGGAATATATTCATTTACTGTTCTTAAATGCAAGTCTGACATAATCAGTATGATGATACCAGTCATCAACAGCACAAAAATCCTGAAGAACGTGAGAAGTTACGTGTTACGTGCTGAAATTTCCTAAAAATCAGAAACAAAAATCTGGGGTCTATTATAGAAACAGCTTCCATTAACGATTACAAGGGTTTGATAGAAATTGTAACGCATACGAAGCGGATTCCTCTCCGGATTCCTTTCATGATAAGTTTGCCTCGTTTCTGCACGATTTGCTACTCTCTTTTGCTATAAGTAGTCCTGCCAAATGAATTGCGAAAAAAAAAATGAATTGAATTTTTTTTTGAATTTATATGGTGTACAGTCACGAGCATAAGTATGTATACACTTGGCTTTATTTAAGGACGATTTTCTCCTTTAGTTTTGAATGAAATTTTATGTTATTACGAACAAAGTATTTTCGAACCCATAGGTTTGTGTAAAGTGTTGTATTTCAACGTTGCATTCGCCATTTCACAAAAAATCGCAATTGAATGTTGCCAAGTGTTGACATATTAGTGCTCGTGACTGTACATAATAAAGAGTATTCTATTCTATTGCGACGGCGCAAAAAAAACTTTTATGGGCCCTACTCGGCTGTCGCGTCGCGTTTTTATCACGTGAATTAGCTTATTTTACCTTAGCTTATACAGTGTGAGTCTTCATAATGTGCACATATCGAAATGAGGGAAACTAAACTTAATTTTATCGACGGAAAAAATATTTAAAAAAATAAAAAACCTAAGCATCGATCGTGCAAAAATATTAACGAAGCTAGTATCGTGTGTAGTAAGTACATGCTACATGACGCTGGCTACATTTTATGTAGTTTTTATGCATTTGGGATTTTAGGGAAATATTTAATTAAAAACAAAATTTCATCCCCCTTTTCACCCCCTTAAGGGTTGAAATTCTAACAACACCGTTGCGTTACCTTCCAACCATAAGCCTAGATAATAAATTGAGTGATTTTTACTTCGAAACTTAAGGACTTATACACAATTTCATCCCTCTTTTTAACTCTTCGAGGGTAGAATTATCAAAAATGCTGAGACACGTATAAATTAATTTTCAATCCTCAGCCTAAACACAAAATTTGAAGATCCTAACTTCAAAACTGACGGACTTTCATATAAACTTCCATCCCCTATTTCACCCCTTTAGGGGTAGAATTCCCAAAAATCCTTTCTTAGTGGATACTTACTCTTCACAAAGAACACACCCTCCAAGTTTCATGTTTCTAGGACCAGCGGTTTGGGCTGTTTGTTAATATATCAACAGTCAGTCAGTCAGTCAGTTTACCATTTTATATATAGAATAGAAAAAAGAAGATAGAAAAGAAGAAAAGATTGTAGAATAAGCTCAACAATAAATCAAACAACTAGTGCCACTACCACGATAGTTTTTTGTGCATAAGCCAAAGTTGACAACCATAGCGCGACCGCCGAGCGTAGGTATGAAAAGTGAAGTACATACAGGTGATTGCTTTCTGTACTCTCTGTATTTTGTGCTTTGTACCACTAAGGCAGTGAAATAATAAATATTAAACCATGAGTTGAGAACCATTGAGTTATTGTACGGAAAGCCAATGCGAGGTCAGCTACAACTGGAAATGTACAGCTTGATGTGTCGTCATGTGTACTCGTATCACCTGAGCATCTCAACGATTGTCGCGTGAGTGTCGCCTTTATTTGATCCACTTCGTGAGCGGTTGCCTGCGCAATGACCGCTGGACAAGATACAATGAATACATACTGTATTATCTCCACCAAGGTCGGTACCATGCGAGAAGGTTGACTCTGGAAATATTTAACAAAAACTGTTATTTATTATCAACAATGGGATGTACAGACGCCAGCGCAAGCTACTACAATCTGTCAATGATCTTTAATAGATTTTCAACTTTATGGCTTAAGCTTAAGGTTCAAAGTTGATTGGGAAAATTTGACAGTTTCGGGTAGGTTGATGTGCTGGCGTCTGTACAGTTATAGGGAAATTAATTGCTTATCAAATCGATATAGCCATTTCATGCAACTGTCAAAGTATGACAGTTGTGGTTCGAATTTACCATGGAATTAGTATGTACTATACAACAACACCACAACAACAACAATTATTACAACAGTAATACCTACTAACATATTTAAGTTGGTCAATTGATAGTCAATTCGCAAAAGAAATAATTTCCCCCACCTACACTGCATACTGTAGTCATTTTTCATCAGTAATTTTTTTTTTGTAGTAATTTTCGACGATTTTTCTTTCCACTAGAAAGAAAAATCGTTGTGCAAACAAGTTAAACGTAAAACCGTATTAACTGACTTAATTTTGCAGACAGATCGACTCGTTTGTGACAGTGTCGTCTCGTCGACACAACGTTGTAGTTGAGTTGTGGTTGCGGCGCCGCCTTGATGTCGTCGGTATCGGCCACACGGTTGATATTTACAGTCAAATGTGGTCCATGTGAATAGAATATTCATTTTCATACAAATTAGCGTCTGCCCACGTGGTGTCGTTGTGTTGTGTTGTGGTTGTGATGTGGCTGTGGTGTGGTTGTGTTATGGGTGCCCTTTTTTATACTGACACTCGTTAAACAATGTGGAGGCAACGAATTAAATTAAAGGACAACAAATTAAAACACTGTGCACTGGCAATACTAATGCGTAAGAATATTTTGAAACAATCTAATAAATTCTGGAATCGAAATAAAAAAAACAACCGACTTCCAAAAAACACCCTAATGTCAACTGCTCATCACCTTTTACAAAATATTGCTTTTCCCGATGCAGGGACGTTAATTGTTGAGGAGTTCTCCTGGTAAAAACCAGGAGGACCACTCACCATACGCATTGTGACGAGAATAAATCGTTTAGCAACCATATTAAAGTAATCGAATCGCAACCCGTGAAATATTTGTCATTGAGTAGTTCCGATGACCATCTGTGGTCTTCATCATCAGCTCCACTTTACCAAATGATGATTTCCGAGAGCAAATGCTCAAGTTACTTTAAAAAATACCCAAATCGCTATAGCTTTGCCTATAAAATCTGAGGGTTTCCCTCGATTTCCATGGGATCCTCTCATCAGATTCCAACTTGATGATAATGGGACCACCTCGAGAGTATACCCTTTCGAACAAAAAAAGAATTTTGAAAATCGGTCTTCAATTGGCGGAGTAATCGCGTAACAAACATACAAAAAAAAAAACATACCGTCGAATTGAGAACCTCCTCCTTTTTTGAAGTCGGTTAAAAAGTGTTTGTTTTTCAAACAAACTGATTAGTAGCTAAAGGTCGACCATGTGTTTAGCCAATCTTTGACTAGCTAGTGACTAAACTATTGCTTATAGAACAATGCTCAAAACGTAAAGTGCTACAAGGGTGGGGCCCTTGTATTTCCTATGTTAATGGAAGGGCCTTATCCATCTGATCATTTTATTGTATGACAGCGAAACTGAAATGTCCATCCGAAAAAAGTTATATCAACATGCAGAAACCGGAATCAGTCACAAACACAGTTAACAAACAGCACAGCAGTTATTAAAAATATGACACAAAATAATCGCAGATATGTTGCTGGCTAAATAATAACAGCTGCACAGGGTCGATCGATCAGGTTAAGCTAAGCTTGCCGCGGTTGTTCCGTGGATGGGTGACCATCTTTACGTACCAAGACCTCTCCGTGCCTCGGAAAGCACGTTAAGCCGTTGGTCTCGGCTGTCATTCGTGGATCTTCGACAGTCGTTACGGGTTGTCGGAAGCCCGAAAGTCTGACATGACCAGTCTTACCAAGGGTATCGTAGAACATAGTAACTGGGTTATAGACACATAGACAGTCGCTTCATGTAAAATACTGATATTCAGCTGCACCCGGTTAGACTGGAAACCGTAACATAGTTGGGAAAAGGCTAGGCAGATGATGATGATATTACTCGCGATGATTTTCTTCTTTAATACCAAGAAACATATAACTGTGGGATGATTAAATACCTTCGAGTTTTCAAACAACTCTTTGGAATCAAAATGGTGAATTTTTAGGTGTTTTTAGGTTTCGTCATGTCGAAAAAGAACATTAAACGGCAACATAATTGTGACTGATTCCGGTTTCTGCATGTTGATATAACTTTTTTTGGATGGACATTTCAGTTTCGCTGTCATACAATAATAATTATGATAAGATGGCTATGGCCCTTCGATTAACTTAGGTTTTAAAGTGCTACACGGGTGGGGACGGTGCACATACATTTTTGAGCATTGTTCTTTAAAATCGTGTGCAGACTGGGAACGGCATTAGATATGCGTAGTTTAATTTCTTGGCGTATTACCGTGTCCACCTTGTAAACACACCAACTGTTACGTTTAAAATACGTGGTCAAAATTGATTAAAATACACTGGCCTGCAAAACTAAGTACTATACTTTTAAAATTGGAATAACTTTTTAAGTACAGTTACGAGCATAAGTATGTATAAACTTGGCTTTATTCAAAGGCGATTTTCTCCTTTATTTTTAAATTAAATTTTATATTATTACGAACATAGTATTTTCGAACCCATAGATTTATGTAAAGTGTCGTATTTCAACGTTGCATTCGTTATTTCGTGAAAAAATCGCAATTGAAAGTTGCCAAGTGTTGACAAGACAAGTGTTGCCAAGTTGTTGGAGCGCCTGCGCAATTGGTCTTAGCTTTAAGTGTTCCGTCCTTTCCAAACTATTATGTTTTTGTTATGTGCTGTATGCATGTCATTATTCATGTGTCATTCTTACGACAACTATTAAAAAACTCATACACGTTACATGTTCCTGCTGTCTTTTTTATTTTAATCACGCTAATTTCCGCACATATTGGTCCTTCGAGCCGGATTGATTAAATAGCAAGGATCTGCTATTATTATAAGAAGATCAAGAAGTTAATGGTGAAATTAGCGAATATTAATATAATAGTTCAACGACGTTACTGACCGGCAGTGTGGTATGTGAATCAAGTACATAAAATAAAGCGGTGTTAAGTGTAATGTATTGATAATATCGTCACCCAACACTCAATCAGGTAGTATATTACGCCAATTAAGGATATAAAAGGTTAGTCTTAATAATTAGATACCATTGTGTTGTACGTAATTACTTTGTTCCGATAATTACCCTACCATTTGCATTGTGATAGTTTTATTGACAGTATTGTGTATTCGCAGCAATTAAATTAGACATCATTCTTATATAAGTGGAGTAATATTGATTTATTAATTATCTACATTATATTGTTTTAATTTATTTGTTTTTGCCAAAGTAATTACTAATCACGTTAAGTATTTTTGCATAGGTAGTAGGTACTTAGGAGTAATATAATTTAAGAGTGTTAGATGTTGTTATTTAATGTTTACTGTTAATGTAATTACCGTATTATTTTAGTTATTGTGCTGTTGTACTTTAAACAAGTCATTGTTAGTTTATTGAGTTTTGTTTATGAATAGAAACGAGTTGCATTATTCAGGTATTTAGGTAGGTATCACCTGTAGGTTGAATCATAAGACATACGTACTTATAATATTGTTTAAACTTTATATTGTATAAATTCCAGATTTACGCTCGAATCCCAGAATGACCGAGGAAAGGGAGTTAATAAAGAAGCGAGGTAGCTTCAAAGGCCGATTAACAGCTTTTGTCAATTATCTGGACGGGCTGGATGATAAAACGTTATCTAGTTCCAATATAACGGAACTACAGCTGCGTATAGGCAAGATGGAGTTGTTATACCAACAATATGATGAGGTACAGTTACGTATGGAGTGTATTGCTGATGATGTCAAGGCACAGTTTTCTGAGCGTTCCGATTTTGAATCCCTGTATTTTAAATCACTGTCTAGGGCTCAGGAATTTGGAAATAACTATAATAAAGATAATGAATCTGTCTCTAAAAATAAAAGTGATTTTGGTAGTAGTTATAAGCCAGTTAAGTTACCCACAATCCAATTGCCAAAGTTTAGTGGATCTTACAATAACTGGTTGGAGTTTCATGACACATTTACGAGTTTCATTCATTCCAATGATGCTATAGACGAAATCAACAAATTCCACTACCTTCGAACGTCTCTGGAAGGATCCGCTGCCGTAGTGATCCAGTCGATCGAGTTTTCAGCTACTAATTACTCTGTGGCATGGAAAGTATTATGCGAGCGGTATGATAATAAGAGATTATTAATTCACAATCATGTTTCGGCTATTTTTAACATAGAAACAATTACAAAAGAATCCTCTGTTACTTTAAAGAATTTAATTGACCAAATAAATAAACACTTACGAGCATTAGACACCTTAGGTGAGCCCGTTAAGTATTGGGATACCCTGTTAATTTACATTGTCACTCGCAAGTTGGATGGCAGAACGTTCCGTGAGTGGGAGGAGTACAAAGGCCGTATTGACAAAGATAGCAAGATAACTTCCATTTACTTCCATTTACTGGGTACGCCTTTCATTGACTTGAATGTGCCCTGGCGGCTGAGAGTATGTCATGCTCACTCAAATGTCTCGCTGATGGTGGCGCGTGTATTGGATCATTTAGCTCCCTATAAAATGGTTGAGCTGAATGGTGCTAATACATGCGTCATGTTCGTGAACGGGCGCCGTCAGTAGGGACTGGTCATCTCTTTGCTGCCATGGCTTATTTTAATTTTATTTAATATTTGAATTGTTTTTTTTTTTTCATTACGGACGCTTTTAACGTTCTGCATCGTTCTCACATGCATAATTTTTAACATGAATGATGTAAACAAGACTTTGTAACCATATTATTTTGATTTAAAAGAGTGTCCATGGAGTTTCTTGCCCGTTCTTCTCCATAGGTACCTACGCTTTGGAATGGGCAATCTAGCTTCATCTTTCTGACTGACCGACCCCTTGACAATTCAAAAGTGCCTGTAATTGGTTTAATTGAAATAAATGCTTTGAGTTTGAGTTTGAACCTTCGATGCATTCCTTAAATTCATACGTGAACGCGCTGAGTTAATTGAAACTTTGGAACTGTCGCGTAATAACCAGCCTCAATCTGTTAATAAATCAGGGGCTAAGCTGAAGTCTATGGTTACCGTCCAAAGTGGTGGTAATTCTAGTTCAGAGTCAGGTACAAAGGTCTGTCCCAAATGCAAAGGTGACCATAACTTGAGTGAGTGTGCACAGTTTCTCGCACTAAGTAACGAAGCACGTATTAAATTGATGACGAATTTTAAAGTGTGTTATAACTGCTTTCGTTCGGGTCATTTCGCGAACCATTGTAAAAGACCAGGCTGCAAGCTGTGTAAGCGCAGACATAATACTCTTATCCATGTCGCTGATTTTAAACCTACTGTAAATAGTCATAATAATACCAATAACTCGTCTGATAACTTGTCGCCGCAATCGTCTTCGACGTCTTCTGTGACTGAGACGAATAATGTCGCGTTGTCGGCCAACGTCACATCTTCGCACAGCAGTATGAGTCATGATGTGTTATTGTCAACCGCATTAATTAAATTACATGATCGTAATGGTCGAGAACATGTCGTTCGTGCAGTTCTTGACAGCGGAAGTACATCATGCTTTGTGACGGAAAGATTATGTCGACAGTTAAATTTAGAGACTAGGCAGATAGACAGATCGATATTCGGCATTAATAACGTGACTTCTCACGTAGGTAAAACGTGTCGCATTAACATGACGTCATTACACAATAATTTCAGTACTGAACTTTATTGTTTCGTTTTACCATCAATAACTAGTGATGTGCCATGTCGTGAAGTAAATCTATCTATTCTGAACATTCCGTCTCATATCTGTTTAGCAGACCCTACTTTTAGTAAGCCCGCTCATGTAGATATCCTGATTGGTGCTGATGTCTTCTGGGACTTGCTAGGATCAGAAAGGATCAAGTTAGGTACTGGTAAGCCAATTTTATGTGAAACTAGATTAGGCTGGATTGTGTCCGGTCCTATTAGTCGTAATTACGTTGCATTGCTTTCTAGTAACATTAGGTGCAACTTTGCTAAAATCAGTTCTTCATCTGACGACGATTTCGATAAAATTCGAAGTGATTTAACTCGCTTCTGGCAGTTAGAAGAAGTAAATAACAAGTCTTCTCATTATTCGCCAGAAGAGAAGTTATGTGAAAGGCATTTTCTCAAGAATACGAGCAGATTGCCTGACGGTCGTTTTTGTGTTCGTATTCCTCTCAAACAAGATCCTTCTATTTTGGGAGATTCAGTTAATAAAGCTACTCATTGCTTACAGTCGTTAGAACGTAGGTTAAAAACGAAATCTGATTTTAGTAAAATGTACCACGAATTCATGTCTGAGTATGAGTTACTAGGTCATATGACTGAATGCAAACAATCCGATTTAAGCCCTTCTGGCTATTTTATTCCGCATCACGGCGTATTACGTGAAAGTAGTACCACTACGAAACTTCGAGTGGTATTCAACGCAAGTTGTCCTTCTTCAACTGGCGTTTCATTTAACGATTTACAGATGGTTGGCCCTACCATTCAGGACGATCTGTTGTCGATTCTTTTCCGTTTCAGACAGCACAAGTATGTCTTGTCAGCAGACGTCGAGAAGATGTACAGACAAATAGTCGTCCATCCGTCTGACAGATATCTGCAGCAGATATTATGGCGAGGTAAGGCCACTGACCCCGTTAAAATTTATAAATTAAACACCGTCACCTATGGTACGGCTAGTGCGCCATTTTTAGCTTTTCGATGCCTTCATCAATTAGGGCTCGATTGTAAGAATCAGAAGGTTGCTGAGGTCATAAAGCACGATTTCTATGCTGATGACCTCCTATCTGGCGGTGATGATTTGGATGAGGTTAGATTTATTCGTCAGGAAGTCACAAATATACTTTCATCGGCTGGCATGCCATTGCGTAAGTGGAAATCAAACGAACCTCAATTATTGTCTGAAGTTGCTCAATCTTCGCTTGACTTAAATATAGGTTCCAGTGAGCCTGACAAGTTGCTCGGACTAGGTTGGTATGCAAGTTCAGATGAACTAGTATTTTCCATAGGCTCAACTATATCCTGCAATAGTAACACTAAACGTGATTTACTTTCTGCGATTGCAAAGATCTTCGATCCTTTGGGGCTGTTGTCACCATTTGTAATCACATTGAAAATGTTACTACAGAGAATGTGGTTGGATAAATTATCATGGGATGATCCATTGACCCCTGAAATTAAGTTGCAATGGCAGACCATTATTAAAACTCTGCCTCTTTTAAATGAAGTTCGTATTCCTCGAATTGTTGTGTGTCATTCATACCAGGAGTTGGAACTACATATATTTACTGATGCGTCTGAGCGCGCATATGGTGCGTGCGTTTATGTTAGCAGTATTAATGATGCAGGTGAGTGCATCGTTCGGTTACTTATGGCCAAAAGTCGAGTGGCGCCAATCAAACCCACTACAATTCCAAGGTTGGAGTTGTGTGGCGCCGTAGAGGGAGCTCGTCTGTATGAGAAGGTTTTAAACTCACTTCGTCTTAAGTTCTCGCGCGTCTTTTGTTGGACTGACTCGACCATCGTATTGGGATGGCTACAGATCTTGCCTTCGAAACTTCAGCCATTTGTACGCAATCGCGTCGCTGAAATTTTAGATCAGGCGGGTCACTGCACCTGGCGGCACGTCCCAACCAATGAAAACCCAGCAGACCTACTATCTCGTGGTGTGGATAGTAGTCATCTGCAGGGTTTAGATAAGTGGTGGTCTGGTCCTGACTTTCTCCAACAAGACTCAAGTTGTTGGCCTTCGCAATTTAAATGTTTAGAATTAGGCTTACTCCCCGAAACTCGAACTGATGTCACTTTAAATGTCGTCCTTGACACCAACGATAAGGCTTCTATTATAGATTTTAATCGTTATTCCAATTATTTAAGACTTTTACGTTCCATGGCATACGTGTTGCGATTCATTAAGGTGTGTAAACACCAATCGCCACACAGTAAATTTTTAGCTGATGACGAATTAAAGAAAGCCTTAAATATTTTAATCTATCAGAGTCAACAGGAATCATTTCCCGAACATAAATTACTTTTAAATAAACACAGTTTGCCAAAAAAGAGCGTCCTATTAAAATTTAATGTGTATTTAGATGATAACAATCTAATGCGTGTCGGAGGACGTCTCGATAATTCAGATTTTACACATAATAAACGGCACCCTATAATTTTACAGTCCACTCATACTTTCACTAAATTATTATTTGATTTTGAGCACAAAAGGTTAATGCACGCAGGCCCACAACTATTGCTAGCCTCGATTAGAGAATCCTATTGGCCTATAGGAGGACGAAATTTGGCCAAAGCCTGTTATCATAGATGCGTTCTGTGCCAACGTATGCAGGGTAAGGTTGTTACTCCATTGATGGGTAACCTACCGCGGCAACGCCTTCTTCCAGGTGGGTATCCGTTTGAAAGTACCGGTGTTGATTATGCAGGCCCTATCATGAGCGCTAGTCGTCAAGGTCGTGGATGTAGACTCGTCAAGGTGTACATTGCAATTTTTATCTGTTTTACCAGGCTGTGCATTTGGAGCTTGTGAGTGACTTGACGAGCCATAATTATTTATTAGCTTTGTATCGGTTCATCTCACGCAGGGGTAAGCCAGTTCACATATACTCCGACAACGGTACCTCATTTGTTGGTGCGTATAACGAGCTATCTAAATTTTTGAAAATGAATTCTGATGCTTTGAGTGAAAGCATAGCTAATGATGGAATCAAATTCCATTTCATTCCCGCGTATACTCCACATTTCGGCGGTCTCTGGGAGGCGGGTGTCAAATCGGCAAAATATCACTTAAAGCGAGTGTTGGGACAATGTAATTTAACTTTTGAGGAACTTAACACCACATTAGCCCAAATAGAAGCAATATTAAATTCACGCCCACTAACGCCGCTGTCTTCCGACCCTGCCGATTGCACTCCATTGACACCAGGTCATTTTCTCGTCGGCCGGCCACTCACTTCATTACCACAGAAGAATTGTGAAGACCAAACTGCAACCCATCTTAGTCGTTACCAACGTATTGAGCAACTCCGCCAACACTTTTGGACTAGATGGACTAAGGAGTATGTTGCAGAGTTGCAGCAACGGACAAAGTGGCGTTCTTGCAAGAATGGCTTAAAGTTGGATGCCTTGGTAGTCATCAAAGAGGAGAATCTTCCACCTCTGAAGTGGAGACTAGGAAGAGTCATCGCCGTACATCCAGGTACTGATGGAATTGCCCGTGTAGCAGATATAAAGACCTCTACGGGAGTCATCCGAAGGGCCTTCAACAGGATATGCCCATTACCTGTGTCTTCAGAATCGAAGTCTGGTTGAAAGCACGTCTTTCAACGCCCGGGGGCATGTTGGAGCGCCTGCGCAATTGGTCTTAGCTTTAAGTGTTCCGTCCTTTCCAAACTATTATGTTTTTGTTATGTGCTGTATGCATGTCATTATTCATGTGTCATTCTTACGACAACTATTAAAAAACTCATACACGTTACATGTTCCTGCTGTCTTTTTTATTTTAATCACGCTAATTTCCGCACACAAGTTTTATTTTTTTTATTTTTACTTACTAACCTCATAAAAACCACTTAACAGGTTATAAGACAAAAAAATCGATTTTAAACAATATGAAGTCCAATTGATGAATATCTGAAACATGAGTTTAATTGAATTAAGAACATACAGAGTGTAAAAACATCCTTCACGAAACCACGTTGTACATCAAACTATGTGAAGAATGATGGGCGTTTTGGCCGGTATGTCCAGTAAAAACTACATATACATCAAATGAAAGTTTATAATATGTATATAATAATAATAATAAAGTTTTAAATGTGCTTAGGTGAATTCCACAGTACAGGGAGTATTTAAAATTAAGTTATATTTTAAACTGGTTCGATCACAAAGAGTTGGAACTTTGACCTTTAATATCTCCGTAACCAGAAGGTTCCGGAATGGTCCACTACACGAAAATATCATTACAACGGGAACAACAAGTGACTTTTGGCTTTGTGAAGGTTATTTTTACACCCGTTATAGCGTCGTATAAAGAACTTATATAAATTTTATTATATTTACCAAATATTGCAGCTGTTTATCAACAAATTGCAAGTTATCCAACAAATTGCTGTAATTGTACAAACTTTTCCTTACATTTCTAATACTAATTGCGACTTCATTCCTCCCAGTAATATTAATAGGGACTGAATTTGATTCTAAGAATTTTCTCAACTGTTTCATGCGACTCTTTAGTATGGCGAAGATGATAATGACAATTATATGGTTGCAGTTTATGGAAAATAAAGCAACGGAGACGATAAAGAAGTTACTAATGTGTGTCACACCAAGAGAAGCTCGATATGAAACAAGAACTAATCCTATGAAGAAATTACCGATGAAAATAAGGTACACTTTATTTGTGAAAAGGGGCAATTTCTTGAAGCCGATAATTCTGTCATTGGTTGTGATAGCACTGCAGAAGTGCCAGAAACGTTTATCGCCATAAACTAATTGTACTGTAGCGATAAAAATGTATTCGACGATGACTATATTGTAGCTGGATTTTAAGTATCCTTGGATAAAGTTAGTAGAAGTAATAACCGTACAACAACAAATGCAGTATAACTTCATTAAGTAGCAAATTGGTCTTGATTCACTGATGTTCACATAGTTGCCAAGCAAAAGACGAAAGAAAGCTATAAATTTTAAGAACCATATACATGGTTCAGGTTTTTTTATTAATTGCTTTATTTTCGATAGCATGTTAGCACTCACTACTTCGACTGGCGACTCGGTTTATACTGTCTCTCTACTATTTAAGTACGGTAGTCATATTGATTTTTAATATTATTAGGTCTAAAAATAAATTTGAAACTGAACTATGTTTTAATATTAATAACAAAAGCTACTTAGTTGCTTTATCAGTATTATACAGGTAGGTAGATATGTGTATTTTTTAAATATTGCAGCATTATGCTGAGATAGGAGACTTTTTGGCCTCGCACAGGTGTTTTGATTTCCATGGGATTCCCTCATCAGATTCCGACTTGGTTACAATGGGATCACCTCGAGGTCATACCCTTTCAAACATAAACAGGATTTTTTGGAATCGGTCCAGCCGTCTTCGAGTAATCGGTGAACATACATAAAAAACATAAAGTCGAACATATAACCTCCTTTTTGGAAGTCGGTTAAAAAAGTTGAGAAGCTTATACTGGAGGATGCCCGAATGAAGATCAAAATGATAGCAGAGATGACCCACCTATGTTGGTTCCGTGCATACTATTCTTAATGACCTTCTCTATCTTTCAAAAGTCAGTGCAAGATGGGTGCCGCGAATGTAGCAAAACAAGAATAGGGCAAAATATATTATAATGATAATAGGACTAGTACCGTACCGGAAGACGTAGCGTTGGAAGGCCTCCCACAAGGTGATCCGACGACCTTGTGAAGACCGCAGGAACCCGTTGCATGCGAGAAGCACAGAACCGGTCGAAGTGGAGGTGCTTGGGGGAGGCATATGTCCAGCAGTGGACGTCTTTCGGCTGAAATGATGAATAGGGCTAGAAACATATAAAAGTTTTTTCAATCAAAAAGCAAGTTAAAAGATTTTTAATTTCCGATCATATTTCAGTAAACTACGGGTTCCTACAAGGTTCTACGCTAGGGCCGCAGATCTTTTATATTATTTTATATTGATATTTTACAATACTGTAATATAAATATAAATCAAAACAAATCACAAGACATGGCAAAGATCTCGACCCCCACTTTATAGGTAGTACAATAAGTCAATATAATGGGAGATTTTATTGATCTGTGCCTGAAATAATAGCATTATGATTCGTGATGTAATAGCTTAGGGCTATTTGATAGTGAACAATGATTTAGGTTTGGCAAGATTTTCATCTTGGGCGATCTTTTTCTAATAGTGTTTGGCGAAGTTAGTCGGGCCGATTTCTGTCGGTCGTCTGATGTAATGTCCGTGCCTAAATTTGTATATTTTCATAGGACCGAGGAGAGAGGTCGTGGGTTCGAACCCGAGCAAGCACTTTACTTTGTGTAAATTATTTCATCACCACTGCTATCAAAACGATGAAGGAAAACATCGTGAGGAAACCGGCATGTCCTTGAACCAAAAATTTGAAGACATGTGACATCCATCAACCTGCACTGGGTCCACTTGGATTACAGCTGACTGATTATACTACTGCCGTCATAAAGAAAAAGGGCACAACTATAATTTTTTTCCAAAATTGAGTTATATACTGTTAATTTATTTAATTACAAAAATCAATCTTTAGTCGATTCTGTAATAGTCGATATGTAGGTACTTATTTAAAAAAAAAAAAAACTCTTTTTACCGCCGTCTCTAATATTCTTCACTTGTTTTTTGAGCTTTAGAAGAGATGGATGCATATCCTTCCTAGTAACTTTTTACTTGGCTATTATTATACTTACAGTTATAAAAAGCCTATAACTCGTTGTTTTATTGAAGTGCCTTAACCTGGTCAGCGGGATTGTCCGAAAGGGTTACCGCTGGCCCGGAACATAAAGGGCTAAGGAAGGAACACGGGTGGGTTTTAGTCAGTAAGAGTCTGACACTCCCTTCCGCTCCACTTAGAGCGGGAGGGGTCATTTGATGATTTCCCATCCGCAAAAAAAAAAAAAAAAGTGCCTTAACCTAGATTTCCTATACATATTTGGAATCAGAAAAAAAGGCGCATATCGTCGCTGCGCGTGCGAAACCGCGTAAGAGCAGTTTGTTAATACCGCGTAACAGCAAAACGCGCAAAATTTGAATATCGTGCTAGCCGATAAGCCAATAGGCGTTTAGAATCAGCTAGCACGATATTTAAATTTTGCGCGTTTTGCTGTTACGCGGTATTAACAAACTGCTCTTACGCGGTTTCGCACGCGCAGCGACGATATGTCAGTTTTATTACTCAATTTTGGAAAAAAAAATTTAGTTGTGCCCTTTTTCTTTATGACGGCAGACTACAGGACCGAGTATTTCAGCTGAATCCTCACCAAAGCTTATCAATACCATAATCTCTTCAACAGTTTCATATTCAGTATTCATATTTGTTTAGAAACTCTCCACACATGTTTGTCTATGAATTAGCAATGATTTGTCAAACATATGACTGAATTTACGATTGTAAACCTTATTGCTTTGAGTTAAGAGTTATAGAGAACATGGTTAGATGATCATTTCAGATTCCCTTTGACGTTTGAACATGTTTGATTTAGATTCAAAGGCCTGTGATATGATCTTTGTACGTCGTATTTATTTAAATCTATCTAATATCTATATTTGTTTAGTAGTTGCTGTTTGCAGTATCAATATCGCTTTGGCTGCCCGTAGATATTCTGCATTCGTGATTTATTTGCCAAAAATGTAAACAAATATGAGTTTATGGAAAAATAACTTTAATTCCTACACATAAAGTTCAGTTTACGCTACAACTTCCAACGTTTTTGTAACTTTTTCAATAGTGCTAGTCGCTCTGAAATCAACTTAATTACCATAAAAATAAATTTGATATTTTCTTTAACTCAAAATAACACCAATTGAAACAAATTTGGCATCGCATCGCATCGCACGGTGAGCGCGTTCAAACAAACAAAAAACTCTTCAGGGTGTAGGATAGATCAGTACCTACCCTAATTGCGTAACAGACTATCAACCCAATCTGAATCATTTTGACGGATATTGCTAATCCATTGCTCCATATGTTCTAAAAATTTGTCTGCTCAACAACGTAAATAACGCAATGAATATTGTTGAACTGTCAAAATGAAACCCATTGCTATTGATAGAGTGTTACGCAATCACCAAGCAGTTTTTGTGCTATAGACAATTACCATGAAATATAAAGCACTTTCTTACGTAAATAGTGTATAGAAGACTTTTAAAATAAAACTATGGAACGCTCGTGGAGCAAGAAACCATTGTCGAGGGTAATTTCATCAGCACACGTCCAATTTCCAAGGAATCTATTGTGTTCAGTAGCAAAAACAGCGGGCGGTCAACTAATTCGATTGTGAACTCCGGATTACAACCCTTCAAATCCTACTGCGTTTCAAATTCAACTTTAATCTTTCAACTTGAAAATGTATTTTCGTTTAGCAAGAATGTTTCCTTTCGAATCGAAGAAAGATGTTTCAGAATTCAGATTTTCGACTTTGTGTTAGTAAAATTAAGGTGGAGTTTGCAGTGTCTATGTTTTAGTAGTGTAAATATTTTCAAATGCAAAGAATTTACGAACTAATCATAGGGACACGTGACACTACCCGCTGTGAATGCATCGCGAACTCTCATGATTCATTCTGTTTGATATTTTGTTATAAATCTACGACTATTTATTATGTTTATTTGTGTTAAAAAAAGGCGTATTTGGTTTGGAGTTGGTTTGAATTATTGATTTCGAATCAATAGGGTATAAGGGGCTTACAGGACAAACACAAAAAAACGCAAGTTTTAGAAACAATAAAAGTTTATGATCGACTACAGTAAACAAAAAAAAAAAAAAAATGTTATTCTTCAGGATGGTAGATTCAGATCTTCAGATGGTAGGTAGATAGTGTGTTGAAAACTTATTAAACTAATTTGATACTATAGAAAAAAAATATTTTACCACTTTGTCGGCGTAATTTATAGACACACTTCTGGCAAAATTACAGCTTTCTACTAACTAACGGTCTCTTAGCAAAACCTCGGACAGACAGACGGACATGTCGAAACTATAAGGGTTCCTTGTAGTACTACGGAACCCTAAAAATCATGAAGGTATGTACCTCTAAAAACTTTATTTTTACAATAAAAACCATACTAATATACATACAGTCATTCTGCTTTTTTTGACAGATTTCTGCTACAAGCAAAATACTAAAACACTAGTGTTGTAATTTTCTAGTCCGAAAAATAGATTTTGGGTATTTAAATAATTGCTTCATATTTTGCAATAAATTACCAGCGTTGTGTCATCGCGCTTCTCTTTCTTTTCTAAGCAGTCCGACAGTGACCGCGCTTTAGGTCATGTAAGCCCCTTAATACTTTTACCGGCCTTTTTCTGTAAAAATATCACCGTGATTTAGGTGAAGTGCTAGCTATCATTTTCTTCTGATGAGGTATAAGTAATAGAATTGAGATTGACATTGCAACCTACTATTGTATAGAATCATGTTTTTCTAACTGAACAGACAGCTGTGCTGCTGGACAGTTTGTTGCGCCACTTCTTCTCCCCAGCGAAAGCACTAGGAAGTGGTGAAGGACGGGCGTTTTGGAGGACTATCTTATGTTATTTTGACGTTCGAAAAGTGCCGATTCTCAGCGTAATTTGAACAAATGACTATTGATTTTTTTATTTTAATTATAAGCGTTAATACTGTTTGTTTGTTTGTTTGAGGGCTGGTTCGAGGTGGCGCGGGAAAAGAGTTCCTGGAAGGATTTGGGGGAGGCCTTTGCCCAGCAGTGGGACAGCATAGGCTAGCAAAAAAAAAAAATACTGTTTGTAGAGAAACAAATAATGATTAAGTATAAACAATTTATAAATTTAACCCCACAACAGCCACGTATGAATTACAACACAATTCACAAACGCCAAAGGTATTTCTCTAAATATACGCTGAGTCAACACAGCGTCCCCTCATGCCAAAATGCGATTCATTTCCGTAAAATAAACATGTGTATGAACACACAGAATTGCAAATCGACCTGTTAATCTAATAAGAGAGGCCGAGCGTCGTCACGGTTCATTTGAAAAAAAAAATGTCACATCAATTTTTTTTCTTTTTTTTTGGTTACTCCACTGTGGGGATGTGACGTTGACAAATATAAAAGCATTTCCTGTTGGCATCGGGTATATTTCTTTTTGTATTTGAACAGATAATGTAGATTGGATGTTTTGAAATATTCAAATGTGACTGCGAACGATGGCTTGGAAGCGTGAAATTGTTTGCTGTTTTTTTTTGTATAATTTTCGAGTGTTAAGCGAAAAGCAGTGTCAAACATTCTCCACTCCCTAAGTAACTTTGAAACCACTTAAGTAATAATATTTAGACAATTTAAAATAAAAAAAAACGTAATCCATAATATCCGATACTAATAATATTATTAATGCGAAAGTAACTGTATGTATGTCTGTGGTTCTGTTACCTTTTCTCGCCTTAACGGTTGAAAGAATTTTCACGGATTTTTACAGATAGGCCATGCCCTGGGTTAGGATATAGCTTTGATTATCGTGGGACAATTTCCGACATCCACGCGAGCGAAGCCATGGGCAAAAGCTAGTTAAATATAAAAAATAACTTAGTACCTAATAAACATTGCCCAAACTTTAGACACGTGTAACTACACGCTTATTTTTTCTTTGGGTTTAGATCTTTCTCCTTGTTTAAAGCTGCTAAGGACCATTTTTCTTTGCTTTAAACAGAGAGAAGTGGAAATAAAGTAGGAAAACCTTATGTCCCACTGCAGGGCAAAGGCCTAGCTAGGTTTTGCCCGTGGCTTTTAATAATAATAATAACAATTTCGATCATTCAACATTAACACCCGAGACATTCAAAATGTATTTCATTCTTCCTTTTAGTGTCGCGATACACAACATTTTATTTAATTAAGGCTAAAATTAAAACTCCCTCGTGCAACCGGCAGCAATTAAAGGGTTAAATGACAAGCCATTCAAATAAATTCCACTATGCTTGAATGCAACAACGTGGTTAATCCAATTACTAATAATTCGGTTACTTCTTAACAACCGTAGTCATTGACGAGTTAACCCTTTTTGCAGATGCTACCCGGACTTTGTTATAAACCTGACTATTAAAGTTATAATTGAATGTTTAGTACATTAAATCTTAACTGTTTTATCTGATTTTACTGTTGTAGATAGGTACTTCGAGTAATTAATGCAGGAGACTAATAAACGTAAATAAATTCCGATTTCAAATGACCAGTGGGTCATAATGAAATTCAGTACAACAGTCTTACCAAAGGGTATCGTGTTACCTAGTAACTGGGCTGCAGAGGTCAGATAGGCGGTCGCTTCATGTAAAATGGTATTCAGCTGCATCCGGTTAGACTGGAAGCCGACCCCAACATAGTTGGGAAAATGAGAGAGCTTAGGGTTATTAGCACTTGCTTTAGGTTAGGTTTTCATGTCATGTAATTTGACATTACCGGGCAGGTGATATGAAAATAATAATAATAATAATAATTTATTTATTTTACAGACAACAAAAGGTCCACACTGACAAAAAACAAAAAAAAATACATAAAAGATGTTAGTAACAATATATCCTATGTTAGTACTTATATATATAATAATAATATTCGCTATTTTATTACTTGTCAAAAAGATTAAAACAGAAAACAAACTAGCAGGGGATCGAGGAGGGGGGAGGTGGAGGGGGGTTCAGGGGATCAGACCGGAATAAATCAAAATATGTTAGTTACTTTGGGCAAGGTATTTCAACTTGTTTCGCAGTGTTAACTTTATTATATTTTATTATTGGTAATTTGAAGTCTGGTAACTGTTATGTCGAATACTGTCAAATAAAATAATTTTCCGCATTCACACCAATTTCAATTAACCCTGCAACTGCGACCCCCGGTCCAAAGTACCGGTACTGGAACCGAAACTCGGGATACGTTCTCGACTTAATCGCGGTCGCATTGTTGATAGCGCTCCGTAATCCGACCGCACATTAACGGTCCGTCTGCACACGACAGCCACAATACGCGCCTAGCCATACGTTAGAACTTTGTAAGGTATGACACGGATTTGCGCTTGAAATACGGAAAACAGAGCGTGACGTGTCAAAATACTTTATAGTTGAGGCTTTGGTCTGTTTTGAGCCGTCAGTAAATTCTGTTGTTTTTTTTTTTATCTTCTAACACAAATCAAATACTACGAAGTCAGGATCAGATGGGCAATTCCATATTTAAGAACGTTGATCCAAACGCCATGTTCGTGAACGGGGCTGGTCATCTCTTAGCAGCCACACTCAATCTCATTTAGCTTATTACGGATGCTTCTAACGTGCACGTCTTTCTACACCGTTATGACATATTGTATAACCAGCTGCGCCCCGCGGTTTCACCCGCGTAAATGTCGATAAAAAGTAGCCTATATGTTAATCCAGGGTGTCAGCTACCTCCATACAAAATTTTATCAAAATTGGTCCAGCCGTGTGAGCGCGAAGAAATAACAAACATATAAACACACCCCACGCACCCCCACTCACACACTCACAAACTTTCGCCTTTATGATATTAGTGTGATTTCAACATGAATGATGTAACCAATATTTTGTAACAATATTTTAATCTAAAGCTCAATCTGTCAAAAATATCTCTAATTTACCAAAATTTTTGAGATGAAGAAATACGAGAATTTTACCTTCAGAGTTTTCGAGGTAGAAAAATACAGTGAAAGGTTGCATCGACTGATTTACTAAATTAAACCTTATTAGATTCCTTCTGTTTCGTGTCGGCACGAGGAAATGCGAGAATTGCTCTTGATGAGTCTGTAGGCTGTGTTAGGCTTTCATAAGTATAGTCCTACATAGAAATTCTTTTGTTACATCTCGTCCAAGCAATTTACAGCATCTATTTGTTTTTCCCTACTTCTTCTTACTTTTATTTATATTTCAGATAACCTAGTTTGTGACAAGTTACTTAAACAAGATAAAGTAAGTCCATTTAACATGTCTAACGTAATACATGCTATAAATACTCTTGTTAACCCCATTCTACGAGTATGCGAATGTTTCGATCACCAGTCAACGACCTCAGCAGGGGGTTAAATTCGTTCCAACAGTTTTCAATAGTCGTAGTTTTCTTTGTACAACATTATTTTCATTTTCCCGGAAACTATTTTTAAGTAATTTAGTCTTTGCATGTTGCTTTTTTATAGTTATTCTGTATAAGAAGGTTTATCGTAATTGTTGTAAATGAGTTTCTTACTTGTAGCTGGGATACAGGCCCCTCTCACTGAGAAGCCTGAGTCCCAAAAGTGGGAAACTTATAGGCTGATTGTGATTGTGGGTCGATCGAACAGGTTTTAAGGTCAGTTATTGGATGGATGACCATCCATTACATATCGAGACCCCTCCGTGCCTCAGAAAGCACGTTAAGCAGTTGGTCCCGGCTGTCATTCGCAGATCTTTGACAGTCTTTACGGGTTATTTATTTTACTAATGTGCCATTCTTTTTAAAATCGCCATTCTTTAAAACCTACACTCCTAGGACGCAAATCTAAAATACGTGCGACAAATCGCAAGTCTCTCTAACACCTTAGCGTATTAAGTTGCATCTAAGACCGCCGTCTTGTTGCAACAGTTAATATTAAATTAAACTTAGACCCGAACCATTAAGACCCGTCGAACGCATTTGCAGGGTTAACGCGAACAATTTTGACTGTGGTCATTGTGTGAAACAATTTTCATTAGAACTTAGTAAACTAATTAACGTTAGCGTCTTCAGGGAGTTGTAATCGATTTACAGTAAGTTGTGTGTTATTATGCAAATAATATTAGCCGGCTCATTACTGCGGGGTAATTCCGTAACACACTATCAGTATGAATGGGTTTCATTTTGACAGTTCTACAACATTCATTGCGTTATTTATGTTGTTGAGCAGACACATTTTTCGAACATATGAAGCAATGGATTAGAAATGTCCTTCAAATTGATTGAGATTGATAGTGTGTCACGCAATTAGCGTGGTGGCGGAAGCTTAATAATAGCAGTAATGTTTAATTTTTTTTCCTAATCTTAATTAATATTATGTATAAGTACATTTTATTAATATGTTTTGTTAATATTCTAATAATTTAATGAATTGTTAACCTTTTAATGTGAATGTTGTGCAAGCCTATAATTATGTGATGTAGGTATTTACACAGAATTGAAGACTCGTGATTACCTATTGTTCCTAACCTTGTAAATATATCGTTGGTGTGCCTTGTTTTATAAATAAATAAAATAAATAGGGTCTTTTCGGCACCTTTTGGGTACCTACCTACATACGGACAAAACTACCTATACAAAAATCCCAAAAGAAAACAACCGAGTAGGTACCTAAGTAAAAAATTCAATACCAATAACTCAATACATAAATGACTTAAAAATTAAAACAGAAATACCGGACTATTTGTGACGAGCGCCTGATATCATTTTAATTGGTGTTCCGACCATCTGGTACCAGTGGTGTGTAATTTGAGCACCATTAGTACCGTGATGGCTTTATTACTCACTATCTTTTATTTATTAATAGCTTTACAAGTATGGGTTGTTATTTTGATATACGATTCAATTCATTAGTCGAGGCTTTATTGGTCAGCCTGTCTATTCTATAAAAATCCGACCGTGATAACTTAGGTAAAGTGAGCTGTTAATAGTAGGGATGGGCCGAATATTTGTTTTATATTCGGTATTCGGCCTATGCAGCAGGTTTACCGAATATTCATATTCGGCAAAAATGCCAAACAGTCTACTGAATAATATTGTATTAAAAAGTTGCTTCTTTATGAGAATAAAAAGTGCTAGGTTAACCTTATAATTATTCAGTATAAATCAGCCTTTTTTTTTCAAATCTTTATTTATTTAGAGGCTTTTACCTTACAAAGGTACGTCAGCCTCATCATACCCTAATCTAACTAACTATCTCAAGTAATTATAATATTATTCATACAACTAATATATTATTGCGTAAGCGAGGGAGATAGTGATGCTGCAACCATCAGCCTTTAAAAATGACGTTAGCACAATCTTTTTATAATTAGCAAATAAAAGTATGTAACACAATAAATCTTATTTATCTGTTCGAAGGTCATTTGGTGACATTCAACGTGCTCGACAAGCATAGTCTCAAAATTTTGAGATGCAAGATAAAGCGCGCCAAGCCCTGCCGAATATTCGGTTCGGTAAACCGAACCGAACATTTGGCCGATTATTCGTATTCGGTAAAACCCGCGTTCGGCCCATCAGTAGTTAATAGTGTCAATCGGTAACATCACGTGGAATGACAGTGTCACTTAAAACTCACTTCACATATACTCCATTTGAAATAACATTAGACATTTAAATAAACCTTTTTACAGTCCGTTCAACCGATTTGAATTCTATTGCGTTGGTTGCATGACATTATGGCAGCTGCAAACAGTTGGTATTGTAACCACTTTTTTGCTTTTAATACCATTCTTATACCTACGGTATAGAAGTCAAAATCGGTTGAACGGTCTGTAAAAAAGGTTTATTTAAATGTCTAATCTTATTTCAAATGGGGTATAAGTTTTCACGGTGAGATTTTTACAGAATCGATCGGAAGTTTTAGTTTCAGGTAATTTGGCGGTATTTCTTCTTAAACAATCATACCAGTCATTACTAAAACACTAACCTTATAAGGGGTATCTTAAATACACGGTGGGTTAAAAATGATTAACTTTATATAGATATCAGGGCCGCAGGGGTAACTTTATATTAATATCAGGGGGGTATCATAATTATACATGGTGAGTTAAAAATGACTAACTTTATATTGATATCAGGGGTATCATAATTATACATGGTGAGTTAAAAAATACTAAATTTATATTGATATCAGGGGTATCGATCACATGGTGAGAACCGATATAGATATCTACACAGGGTGAGCGATTCAAACATAGATCACACACCAATTTTTTAATTTTTCTACAATGTTAATTACTTTCTGAGTTTATCTTGGACATTAGTGAAGGAATTTTCCTTCCTTTTTTATTTTTTTTATTTAACCTAAGTTTACCTGCACACTAATTGCGTACCACAATATCAATCACAATCTCAATCACTTTGAAGGATATTGCTAATCCATCACTTCATAATGTTCGAAAAACGTAAATCACGCAATGAATGTTGTTGAACTGTCAAAATGAAAGCCATTCTACTGTTAGTCTGTTACGCAGTTACCCCGCTGAACTTATAGTTCGTAATATAAGTCTGGAATCGCTAACTTCTTGGGCAAGCGTGGCGATCACTGATATAGATAGACCTAGATAACGCAAGTATCACGATCTGTATGAAAACAAAGCGTGCCATTTTTTGACTACCTACTATGACGTCACAAGCACTGTTTAGTGATGGGAAAATCAAATCGATTCAAAGATTCTCACCCAGCCAGCAGTACACAGGACTTAGCGGGAAAGTGGCGGCTTACGATTTTTGTACGTAAGCTGGGCACGCGAAGTAGTTGCTCTTGCGTTATCTAGGTGTATCTATATCTGTGGTGGCGACCAATACTCGTGCCTTCCCTGTATGAGATCTTTGCCCTGCAGTGCCCTGCAGTGGGACAAAAAAAACAATGGCACTCCGGGAGTGCCGACAGAAGTAAAAACAAAACACAAACATAATACTTTGCCATCACTCACTGACATATCGGATAAACATTAAAACCGAGTACATCCTAAGGACAGCCGAACTCATCCGAAACGGGTATTTTTTTAAACGTCTTATAAACAAAACACGCGCGGTGTCGCTTACAGTAACAGTCGCGCGAGTTCAATGGTTTTTTCCCATCTCATAAAATGTCCAACGCGCCTAAAGGCTCCTACAAACAGGCGCGACACGCGATATAATCGCGCGCGACACAAAAGCACTGCTCGTTGCGCGACTTGCGGTGCCCTAAAGAAGTTTTCACTACAATAATAGGCTGGTACTATTATTATGATAATTACCTAGTTACTTTTCTTTTATTTCCTAGCTCAGTAAGAAAATAAAACACACGATTACCCTTCATCCGCGACGATATAAAACGTGTATAGGTGTTTTATTTATCCACCATCATTCGCTCAACAAGGCAATGCACTTTTCAGATAAAATTGAGACGCTATGGCCAATAAAAACTGTCGAATCGATTGAGCCGTCAATACGTAATGCTATTGTTTATTGTTTTGTGGAACGTAAAGTATACGACCTTAAAAATAGGTTCCGTAAAGGGTTGATAGACGATCGCGCGAAACGCTGCTACTAATCACTCCACTAGTAGCTGGGACGTGAACAAAATCAAATCAATTTATTTGCGATAAGTGTTGTACAATATCGGTCTTAACATAATATTATTATTATGGATCCTCAACACTTAGTCATATTACTGTGACATACAAATATTTATGTTCATAATTAATAATGTATAAGAAATTATAAAAAAATGATTCTATTAAAGTTATTAAAATTACAATTGGATAGCAATATTATTATCAAAAGGCGGTGGTTAGCACACAGTACCCAGCAATGTAGAAACCTATCTACTAATCTAATATAAACGTACTTCAATCGTCACAGTGGCAAATTCATAAGTATGCCTAAACCCATCCAGCAGGATAATTGCATAACGCACCTATAATGGCAAAGCCAGTAATTTTATCAATTCAACAACTTTCATTGGATCAGGAATTTCCTTCATAATTCTTTGTATTGTCATTGAGAGTGTGTTATGCAATTGGGATGCTGTGTAGGCATTCCTGTTCCTACTTTGCTGACTGACCAATATTTTTACCACAACGTGAGCTCTACAATATGTGCTGTACGAGAAAAATGATCTATGGTCAAAATATTGTTTCATGAACAAAAAAAATCGCCAGTGTTTGGTTTTGTCTCTTGAAACTGTGCATATCGTCTGGATCCCAAAATAGTGCACACGTTGCATTATTCTGTGATCCGTCTGAAGTTCACTTTATACTGCGGTGTTTCAGAAATTGCATCGCATTTATGAAAGGTCTCAAACTGTCATTGAATTTACAGCTGCATCAAATAGGATACCTATTTTTGATAGTTTCATAGAAATGCATCTCGAATTATTTATTTATTTTCAGCAGATCGTCTACCTATCTTCAAAGTAAAATAAAAGACTAAAATGGTAACAACTTTTAGCTACTATTTGACTGAGTCGAATCCGCCTCGGCTGGACAGCGTTCGGGAAGCTACGCAATATTTTCTCGTCCCACATACCGCAGAGTCTCAAGACGAAAGTCTTTGACCAGTGCGTGTTGCCAGTGATGACTTATGGCACTGAAACGTGGTCGCTCACAATGCGCCTTAAATGCGGCAATGAAAAGGGCTATGCTTGGAGTTTCCCTGCCTGATCGGAATGAGGAGATCCGCAGGAGAACCAAGGTAACCGACATAGCCCGAAGAATTGCCAAACTGAAGTAAGTGGCAGTGGGCAGGGCACATTGCTCGCAGAACAGATGGCCGATGGGGCGGAAAGGTTCTGGAGTGGCGACCGCGTACCGGAAGACGTAGCGTTGGAAGGCCTCCCACAAGGTGGACCGACGACCTTGTGAAGACCGCAGGAACCCGTTGGATGCGAGAAGCACAGAACCGGTCGAAGTGGAGGTGCTTGGGGGATGCCTATGTCCAGCAGTGGACGTCTTTCGGCTGAAATGATGACGGTTGTCAGAAGCCCAAAAGTCTGACAACCAGTCTTTTACCAAGGGGTATTGTGCTACTCAGTAACTGGGTTGTGGATGTCAGATAGGCAGTCGCTGACCTGACTGACTGATATATCAACGCACAGCCTAAATCGTTGGTCCTGGAGACGTGAATTTTGGAGGGTGTGTTCTTTGTGAAGTACTACACCGTATCGACAAAGAAAGGGTTTTTCGAAATTCTACCCCTAAGAGGGTGAATGGGGGAGGGTGAAATTTCACACGGCCGAAGTCGCGGGCAGAAGCTAGTTGATTATAATATTACCTTATACAGGATGTATGTGAAAGGTGTGGTCAAATTTAAGGGTGTGAAACAAACTGAAAAAATTTCTCCGTGTGATCAACATCGTAATCGAGAAAAAAATATCAGTTAAATAATAATAATATTCCACAACTATCACACAACGCCGTCTAGTCTCAAGCTAAGCAGAGCTTGTGTTATGAGTACTAGACAACTGATAAACATACTTATATATTTCTAAATACATACATATATAGATAAATTACACCCAGACACAGAACAAATGATCATGCTCATCACACAAACATTTGTCCTGGGTGGGAATCGAACCCACGACCTCCGGCATAGCAGTCATAGTCACTGACCACTAGACCAACAGGCCAGCCAAGTTGTAACAACAGTATTAGTTGTAAAACTACAATACCTACTCGACCCAAATGTATGGAACGGATGATTATTTTGAATAAAGACAAAATACATACGTGAACCGAACAAGGGCACAATATTTTCCGCAGTAAAGGAATTCAAATTGCTACGTTAACAAAAACACTAAGTAAATTAATTCCAACATCTAAACGCCAAAATTAAAAAAAAATATAAGCGCCTTAATTATTCAAAACGACAGAACCAACCCTGCAATGCTTATGCAAAGTAGAAATGGCAAAACAAAAATGAGAGACAATATTTATACCTCTCACGTGTCATTGAACACAAAAAACGGTACCGCAAATGTATGCAAATTTCTGTGCGTTTTAGCAAATACTGTATATTTGCATAAACGCTCAATATTAGATGGTTCATACGCATATTAATAACGATTATGAACGCCATTTTAAAAATGTCGGGGTGCAAATGACCGGTCGTTTTCTCTGTCATCATTTGAAGGGTTGGCGATTTTTCACGTTTCCAATAAATATGACGGGAACTGTGTTGAATAAAATTATTCATAGGTGCATAAATTAATATGGTCCGGTCATTAAAAGTAATGAAAAACGCACACGTATTTGCACCCAAATGAAAAATAATCTTAATGCTTTTTGAATGCTTATGCAGTTTGTGTTTTCGATCAATTAAAGTAACTAGTTGGAGGTTGTATCCATAGTTTTATTTGGCCTGAAGCAACTATTGCGTATATAAAAATGGATTTAGAATGTTTAACTGAATATGAAGTTATCCGGAAAAGAACCGGAGTTACCGACATAGATTGCAGAGTAAGCAAACTGAAGTGGCAGTGGGCTGGCCATGTCTGTCGAAGGACCGATGGCCGGTGGAGCAGACGAGTCCTGGAGTGGAGACCGCGTATCGGCATGTAGTAGTAGTAGAGTGGGATGCTTCCCAGCTAGATGGACCGACGACTAAGAAGGCGACTGGGCTGGGACAGACTGGATGCGGAAGGCGGAGGACAAGCTGTTGTGGCGCGGCCTGGGAGAGCCCTATCTCTAGCAGTGGATTGCGATAGTTGAGTGATTGTACTGAATATATCGACCGAAACGAAACCAAAACCAACTCAAATCAGCTGTTTCTTTGAGTTATTCCGGTCTGATCCCCTAACCACCCTCCTCGATCTCCTGCTAGTTCGTCTTCTGTTTTAATGTCTATGTCGTTGCTACTATACAACGTTATTTTTAGTATAATATGCGAAACCTGAATATGGTTTGTTCAGAATAAGTAACTGAATCGATTCCAATAATTTTTACCCCATGTTATATTTTGTCCCAAAAATATGTAAAAATGGTTAAAAGTTGGACACCGAGCGACACTAAGTAGGTTATCCAATCTCCGCGCCGAACGGTTAGGTATCTAGGTACTATTATCAATGAACGCAAGACGGCGCGGCACGGGTGAGCATGTTTTTGTACGGAAAAACAGGAACTTAACAAATTTATAACTTTGTGATTTTTCATGATACAGTTTTGAAATTTTGTACATAAATTCTTTACATAAAAATACTAGACACGTGTTTCGGGTTTCGCATATACTAGAAATAATGTTGTATACAGCCTACAATCTACCTACCTAAAAACTATATTCCCTAATCCTTTACAAATAACATTTTCCTTAATCTGAAGAGCCTCACAATCAAAACAAAACGTATCTAATCTCCCCGTGAGCCCCGCGAGCCCCGTGAGCCCCGTGACATACAGTATCGTAAACAATTAACCGGAGTGCAGCTACTAACATTATTGTTAAGCCTATTAGTGATACAGACATCTTTTGTCTTCTTCCTCTTGTGGTACAAGTTAAAGATTTGATATCGAATTAAGAATAGCTTGTTTTTTTTTTTGGAACAAAGTTCGAAATTCGAAATTGTATCGATTGTTCAAACTAATCCAATATGCATCGGAAACTTTATTTTTACCGACTTCACAAAAAGGAGGAGGTACTATGTTCGGGTGTTTGTATGTTTTTTTTTTTTTTTGTATGTTTGTTCATCGAATACTCCGCCAATTGTCGACGGATTTTCAAAATTCTTTTTTTGTTCGAAAGGAGATAGTTCTGAGGTGGTCCCATTGTCACCAAGTTAGGATCTGATGATGGAATCCTAGAGAAATCAAGGGCAACCCTCAAATTTTATAGGCTCACTTATTGTTTTTCGCATATTTTATGAAGTATCTTGTGTATTTGTGTATGGTTGTCACCATCTCAGGTAGCTGGGCTGATGATGGAAGGTACAACTCCTTAACAGTAAGAAGTTACTCGAACAGGCAAGGACAGTTTTAGTAAATTGTTTTGATTGGGCATTTGCCACATTTGGTCTCATGATCATCAAGTCATGACCTGATGCTGCATTCAGGATAGTCTGCAGAGTACTCCTCGACAACTAACAGCAGATATATCGTGTTTAGGCTCATTGAAAAGGGCTCGATGTGTGGATAAACGTACTGTTACTGAGGAACACCGAAGACCTGATGCTGAAGCCAGGAGCATCAGAAAAAGTAAAAACCTTGAAATTACAGCACCGTAGTCGTGTTTGGGCTCATTTTAAACAGGACTAATTTTAAGTTCAATGCAATGTTGACATAAGTCTGGCCTGATGCTGCAGCCAGGATTATCAGCATCTAATCTAAAAACTAATAAAAGGAGAACTCCTCAACAATTAACGTCCCTGCATCGAGAAAAGGAATATTTTATAAAAAGGCGATGGGCAAGTTGACATTAGGCTATTGTAACTTAGATAAATTATAAATAGACCCACTAAAAAGCGAGAAATAAAAACTTTTTAACAAAAAAAAAAACCGACTTCCAAAAAAAACACTACAAACTGAAAAATAAGTTTAATTTCGGAAGTCGGTGGCAAAAACTAAAATACTGATCCCTAAAACACCGACTTCCGAAATTAAACTTATTTTTCAGTTTGTAGTGTTTTTTAGGGATTATGTGCCTTATGGTTATAGTGGGGTATCACACAATGGCAATACGTTTCATTTTGACAGTCTAACAACATTCATTGCGTTATTTACTTTGCTGAGCAGACAAATTTTTCAAACATGTGAAGCAATGGATTAGCAATTTCCTTCAACATTCTTCGGATTGTGATTGAAAGTGTTACGCAATTAGGGTGGTGTTACCTCCTGTAACTTAGTTTTCTTTACTTTCTCTAATAGACAAAGTAAGTAAATGTACGTACGTATGTATGCATAATATCAAACCAGTTCTCTTATTTTCTGGAATCATACGCAAGACTGACAAATGCGTGCACTGACTGAACAGGTCCGCTCAATCTTATTCTCTCTCTTAATCTTGTTTCCTCAAAAGACACAGATCTACATGGTCCTCACATGATCTGACCAAGATTATGTCTGGACTTTGAAAGAGACTGTGACCTCTGAGTTGGTTTCGGCCATTCTTCTCAGAGTGGTCAGAAAGGGAACGCCGACCTCATCTAGTTTAAAAAAAATGATTGACGTGTAAAAGTGTTTACACAAACCTACTTACAGAAAAAAAGGACGTTGTCTTTTGTAAAGCGAATAATAAATAATAATAATAATAAATCGTTTATTTCTTAATTAAAAATTACAATATGGAGGTATCGTTGGTCCCAAACTAAGCACGGCCTGTGTCTTGGGCACCATTACTTGCGTACCACAATATCAATCACAATCTCAATCACTTTGAAGGATATTGCTAATCCATCACTTCATAATGTTCGAAAAACGTAAATCACGCAATGAATGTTGTTGAACTGTCAAAATGAAAGCCATTCTACTGTTAGTCTGTTACGCAGTTACCCCGCTGAACTTATAGTTCGTAATATAAGTCTGGAATCGCTAACTTCTTGGGCAAGCGTGGCGATCACTGATATAGATAGACCTAGATAACGCAAGTATCACGATCTGTATGAAAACAAAGCGTGCCATTTTTTGACTACCTACTATGACGTCACAAGCACTGTTTAGTGATGGGAAAATCAAATCGATTCAAAGATTCTCACCCAGCCAGCAGTACACAGGACTTAGCGGGAAAGTGGCGGCTTACGATTTTTGTACGTAAGCTGGGCACGCGAAGTAGTTGCTCTTGCGTTATCTAGGTGTATCTATATCTGTGGTGGCGACCAATACTCGTGCCTTCCCTGTATGAGATCTTTGCCCTGCAGTGCCCTGCAGTGGGACAAAAAAAACAATGGCACTCCGGGAGTGCCGACAGAAGTAAAAACAAAACACAAACATAATACTTTGCCATCACTCACTGACATATCGGATAAACATTAAAACCGAGTACATCCTAAGGACAGCCGAACTCATCCGAAACGGGTATTTTTTTAAACGTCTTATAAACAAAACACGCGCGGTGTCGCTTACAGTAACAGTCGCGCGAGTTCAATGGTTTTTTCCCATCTCATAAAATGTCCAACGCGCCTAAAGGCTCCTACAAACAGGCGCGACACGCGATATAATCGCGCGCGACACAAAAGCACTGCTCGTTGCGCGACTTGCGGTGCCCTAAAGAAGTTTTCACTACAATAATAGGCTGGTACTATTATTATGATAATTACCTAGTTACTTTTCTTTTATTTCCTAGCTCAGTAAGAAAATAAAACACACGATTACCCTTCATCCGCGACGATATAAAACGTGTATAGGTGTTTTATTTATCCACCATCATTCGCTCAACAAGGCAATGCACTTTTCAGATAAAATTGAGACGCTATGGCCAATAAAAACTGTCGAATCGATTGAGCCGTCAATACGTAATGCTATTGTTTATTGTTTTGTGGAACGTAAAGTATACGACCTTAAAAATAGGTTCCGTAAAGGGTTGATAGACGATCGCGCGAAACGCTGCTACTAATCACTCCACTAGTAGCTGGGACGTGAACAAAATCAAATCAATTTATTTGCGATAAGTGTTGTACAATATCGGTCTTAACATAATATTATTATTATGGATCCTCAACACTTAGTCATATTACTGTGACATACAAATATTTATGTTCATAATTAATAATGTATAAGAAATTATAAAAAAATGATTCTATTAAAGTTATTAAAATTACAATTGGATAGCAATATTATTATCAAAAGGCGGTGGTTAGCACACAGTACCCAGCAATGTAGAAACCTATCTACTAATCTAATATAAACGTACTTCAATCGTCACAGTGGCAAATTCATAAGTATGCCTAAACCCATCCAGCAGGATAATTGCATAACGCACCTATAATGGCAAAGCCAGTAATTTTATCAATTCAACAACTTTCATTGGATCAGGAATTTCCTTCATAATTCTTTGTATTGTCATTGAGAGTGTGTTATGCAATTGGGATGCTGTGTAGGCATTCCTGTTCCTACTTTGCTGACTGACCAATATTTTTACCACAACGTGAGCTCTACAATATGTGCTGTACGAGAAAAATGATCTATGGTCAAAATATTGTTTCATGAACAAAAAAAATCGCCAGTGTTTGGTTTTGTCTCTTGAAACTGTGCATATCGTCTGGATCCCAAAATAGTGCACACGTTGCATTATTCTGTGATCCGTCTGAAGTTCACTTTATACTGCGGTGTTTCAGAAATTGCATCGCATTTATGAAAGGTCTCAAACTGTCATTGAATTTACAGCTGCATCAAATAGGATACCTATTTTTGATAGTTTCATAGAAATGCATCTCGAATTATTTATTTATTTTCAGCAGATCGTCTACCTATCTTCAAAGTAAAATAAAAGACTAAAATGGTAACAACTTTTAGCTACTATTTGACTGAGTCGAATCCGCCTCGGCTGGACAGCGTTCGGGAAGCTACGCAATATTTTCTCGTCCCACATACCGCAGAGTCTCAAGACGAAAGTCTTTGACCAGTGCGTGTTGCCAGTGATGACTTATGGCACTGAAACGTGGTCGCTCACAATGCGCCTTAAATGCGGCAATGAAAAGGGCTATGCTTGGAGTTTCCCTGCCTGATCGGAATGAGGAGATCCGCAGGAGAACCAAGGTAACCGACATAGCCCGAAGAATTGCCAAACTGAAGTAAGTGGCAGTGGGCAGGGCACATTGCTCGCAGAACAGATGGCCGATGGGGCGGAAAGGTTCTGGAGTGGCGACCGCGTACCGGAAGACGTAGCGTTGGAAGGCCTCCCACAAGGTGGACCGACGACCTTGTGAAGACCGCAGGAACCCGTTGGATGCGAGAAGCACAGAACCGGTCGAAGTGGAGGTGCTTGGGGGATGCCTATGTCCAGCAGTGGACGTCTTTCGGCTGAAATGATGACGGTTGTCAGAAGCCCAAAAGTCTGACAACCAGTCTTTTACCAAGGGGTATTGTGCTACTCAGTAACTGGGTTGTGGATGTCAGATAGGCAGTCGCTGACCTGACTGACTGATATATCAACGCACAGCCTAAATCGTTGGTCCTGGAGACGTGAATTTTGGAGGGTGTGTTCTTTGTGAAGTACTACACCGTATCGACAAAGAAAGGGTTTTTCGAAATTCTACCCCTAAGAGGGTGAATGGGGGAGGGTGAAATTTCACACGGCCGAAGTCGCGGGCAGAAGCTAGTTGATTATAATATTACCTTATACAGGATGTATGTGAAAGGTGTGGTCAAATTTAAGGGTGTGAAACAAACTGAAAAAATTTCTCCGTGTGATCAACATCGTAATCGAGAAAAAAATATCAGTTAAATAATAATAATATTCCACAACTATCACACAACGCCGTCTAGTCTCAAGCTAAGCAGAGCTTGTGTTATGAGTACTAGACAACTGATAAACATACTTATATATTTCTAAATACATACATATATAGATAAATTACACCCAGACACAGAACAAATGATCATGCTCATCACACAAACATTTGTCCTGGGTGGGAATCGAACCCACGACCTCCGGCATAGCAGTCATAGTCACTGACCACTAGACCAACAGGCCAGCCAAGTTGTAACAACAGTATTAGTTGTAAAACTACAATACCTACTCGACCCAAATGTATGGAACGGATGATTATTTTGAATAAAGACAAAATACATACGTGAACCGAACAAGGGCACAATATTTTCCGCAGTAAAGGAATTCAAATTGCTACGTTAACAAAAACACTAAGTAAATTAATTCCAACATCTAAACGCCAAAATTAAAAAAAAATATAAGCGCCTTAATTATTCAAAACGACAGAACCAACCCTGCAATGCTTATGCAAAGTAGAAATGGCAAAACAAAAATGAGAGACAATATTTATACCTCTCACGTGTCATTGAACACAAAAAACGGTACCGCAAATGTATGCAAATTTCTGTGCGTTTTAGCAAATACTGTATATTTGCATAAACGCTCAATATTAGATGGTTCATACGCATATTAATAACGATTATGAACGCCATTTTAAAAATGTCGGGGTGCAAATGACCGGTCGTTTTCTCTGTCATCATTTGAAGGGTTGGCGATTTTTCACGTTTCCAATAAATATGACGGGAACTGTGTTGAATAAAATTATTCATAGGTGCATAAATTAATATGGTCCGGTCATTAAAAGTAATGAAAAACGCACACGTATTTGCACCCAAATGAAAAATAATCTTAATGCTTTTTGAATGCTTATGCAGTTTGTGTTTTCGATCAATTAAAGTAACTAGTTGGAGGTTGTATCCATAGTTTTATTTGGCCTGAAGCAACTATTGCGTATATAAAAATGGATTTAGAATGTTTAACTGAATATGAAGTTATCCGGAAAAGAACCGGAGTTACCGACATAGATTGCAGAGTAAGCAAACTGAAGTGGCAGTGGGCTGGCCATGTCTGTCGAAGGACCGATGGCCGGTGGAGCAGACGAGTCCTGGAGTGGAGACCGCGTATCGGCATGTAGTAGTAGTAGAGTGGGATGCTTCCCAGCTAGATGGACCGACGACTAAGAAGGCGACTGGGCTGGGACAGACTGGATGCGGAAGGCGGAGGACAAGCTGTTGTGGCGCGGCCTGGGAGAGCCCTATCTCTAGCAGTGGATTGCGATAGTTGAGTGATTGTACTGAATATATCGACCGAAACGAAACCAAAACCAACTCAAATCAGCTGTTTCTTTGAGTTATTCCGGTCTGATCCCCTAACCACCCTCCTCGATCTCCTGCTAGTTCGTCTTCTGTTTTAATGTCTATGTCGTTGCTACTATACAACGTTATTTTTAGTATAATATGCGAAACCTGAATATGGTTTGTTCAGAATAAGTAACTGAATCGATTCCAATAATTTTTACCCCATGTTATATTTTGTCCCAAAAATATGTAAAAATGGTTAAAAGTTGGACACCGAGCGACACTAAGTAGGTTATCCAATCTCCGCGCCGAACGGTTAGGTATCTAGGTACTATTATCAATGAACGCAAGACGGCGCGGCACGGGTGAGCATGTTTTTGTACGGAAAAACAGGAACTTAACAAATTTATAACTTTGTGATTTTTCATGATACAGTTTTGAAATTTTGTACATAAATTCTTTACATAAAAATACTAGACACGTGTTTCGGGTTTCGCATATACTAGAAATAATGTTGTATACAGCCTACAATCTACCTACCTAAAAACTATATTCCCTAATCCTTTACAAATAACATTTTCCTTAATCTGAAGAGCCTCACAATCAAAACAAAACGTATCTAATCTCCCCGTGAGCCCCGCGAGCCCCGTGAGCCCCGTGACATACAGTATCGTAAACAATTAACCGGAGTGCAGCTACTAACATTATTGTTAAGCCTATTAGTGATACAGACATCTTTTGTCTTCTTCCTCTTGTGGTACAAGTTAAAGATTTGATATCGAATTAAGAATAGCTTGTTTTTTTTTTTGGAACAAAGTTCGAAATTCGAAATTGGATCGATTGTTCAAACTAATCCAATATGCATCGGAAACTTTATTTTTACCGACTTCACAAAAAGGAGGAGGTACTATGTTCGGGTGTTTGTATGTTTTTTTTTTTTTTTGTATGTTTGTTCATCGAATACTCCGCCAATTGTCGACGGATTTTCAAAATTCTTTTTTTGTTCGAAAGGAGATAGTTCTGAGGTGGTCCCATTGTCACCAAGTTAGGATCTGATGATGGAATCCTAGAGAAATCAAGGGCAACCCTCAAATTTTATAGGCTCACTTATTGTTTTTCGCATATTTTATGAAGTATCTTGTGTATTTGTGTATGGTTGTCACCATCTCAGGTAGCTGGGCTGATGATGGAAGGTACAACTCCTTAACAGTAAGAAGTTACTCGAACAGGCAAGGACAGTTTTAGTAAATTGTTTTGATTGGGCATTTGCCACATTTGGTCTCATGATCATCAAGTCATGACCTGATGCTGCATTCAGGATAGTCTGCAGAGTACTCCTCGACAACTAACAGCAGATATATCGTGTTTAGGCTCATTGAAAAGGGCTCGATGTGTGGATAAACGTACTGTTACTGAGGAACACCGAAGACCTGATGCTGAAGCCAGGAGCATCAGAAAAAGTAAAAACCTTGAAATTACAGCACCGTAGTCGTGTTTGGGCTCATTTTAAACAGGACTAATTTTAAGTTCAATGCAATGTTGACATAAGTCTGGCCTGATGCTGCAGCCAGGATTATCAGCATCTAATCTAAAAACTAATAAAAGGAGAACTCCTCAACAATTAACGTCCCTGCATCGAGAAAAGGAATATTTTATAAAAAGGCGATGGGCAAGTTGACATTAGGCTATTGTAACTTAGATAAATTATAAATAGACCCACTAAAAAGCGAGAAATAAAAACTTTTTAACAAAAAAAAAAACCGACTTCCAAAAAAAACACTACAAACTGAAAAATAAGTTTAATTTCGGAAGTCGGTGGCAAAAACTAAAATACTGATCCCTAAAACACCGACTTCCGAAATTAAACTTATTTTTCAGTTTGTAGTGTTTTTTAGGGATTATGTGCCTTATGGTTATAGTGGGGTATCACACAATGGCAATACGTTTCATTTTGACAGTCTAACAACATTCATTGCGTTATTTACTTTGCTGAGCAGACAAATTTTTCAAACATGTGAAGCAATGGATTAGCAATTTCCTTCAACATTCTTCGGATTGTGATTGAAAGTGTTACGCAATTAGGGTGGTGTTACCTCCTGTAACTTAGTTTTCTTTACTTTCTCTAATAGACAAAGTAAGTAAATGTACGTACGTATGTATGCATAATATCAAACCAGTTCTCTTATTTTCTGGAATCATACGCAAGACTGACAAATGCGTGCACTGACTGAACAGGTCCGCTCAATCTTATTCTCTCTCTTAATCTTGTTTCCTCAAAAGACACAGATCTACATGGTCCTCACATGATCTGACCAAGATTATGTCTGGACTTTGAAAGAGACTGTGACCTCTGAGTTGGTTTCGGCCATTCTTCTCAGAGTGGTCAGAAAGGGAACGCCGACCTCATCTAGTTTAAAAAAAATGATTGACGTGTAAAAGTGTTTACACAAACCTACTTACAGAAAAAAAGGACGTTGTCTTTTGTAAAGCGAATAATAAATAATAATAATAATAAATCGTTTATTTCTTAATTAAAAATTACAATATGGAGGTATCGTTGGTCCCAAACTAAGCACGGCCTGTGTCTTGGGCACCATTACATAGGTACAAGTAACATTTTGATCATTTTCACAATTTTGGACAAAATAAGTATAAGTTGAGATTGACTAGTAGTAGATTGACAGTTAAGCTATGGTGGTGTCAAATATTAGGTACGCTCTTACTTCGGTCCTCACTTGGACCTCACGCCATCCCACCAACATTGACGACTATTTATCAACGTCTCGTCTGCCGCCGACCATCCGATTACTTCGTGACATTCTCATTTCTATCCCCCCTTGTTTCTTCAGATTTCCTTATAATTCGCCTTTTGATTCCCGCTCTTTATTAATCTTCAATGTCATTAATTAACATCAATTCGGATTATTTATGGGCGTGTTGAGAAAATGTTTTTTGTTAATTCCGTCTCGAGTTTCGGAATTGATTGCCGTGTCAAGAGGTTTAGCTTAGATAATTAACTAAGAATCCGGAATGAGGTGATCCGACAGAGAACCGAAGTTGTCAACATAGCTCACAGAATAAGCAAGCTGAAGTGGCAATGGGCCGGCCATTTTAGCCTTAGAACCAATGAACGTTGGGGTAGACGTGTTCTTGAGTGAATCGCGAATCGGCGAACGTAAGGCAAGTAAAAAAAAAAAAAAAAAGTCTTGGATTTTAAATCAGCCTACATAAAAGTTTAATACTATAAATCTACTATTTGCTACCTTTGCAATAATTTTAGCTACCTCAATGTATTATACATAGTTATTTAACAAAATCCTTTAAAAATGTCAAAATTATTTTTTTAAAGGATTTTGTTAAATATGTAATGTTTGAACCACAATTTTTTTTTCGCGTATTTTGCTTTACTTTTATTGCAAATGTTGTTCATAATTATGAGTTCAATTATCTTTTTGGGTTACAGTAAACAAGTATAAAAAATAATTAGTACTTTTTTAAGATATATTTTAACGTAAATAATTTGCATAATCTAAAGGTAGAAAATAGGTACTAAATATTAACTCTTCGAAAAACAAGCAAAAATTATCCATTAACATGCCTGACTAAATTGTAGAATCATCATTATGGAGGGACCAACAGTTATGTTCGATATTTCTCAAACGATTCATGTTAGAGATAAATAAATTACGTATTTCTAAAGTAGAATAAATTAAGGTATGGTAACACTGTATAGGTAGGAAACTCCTCCAACCAGCCTACCCATATGGTCCCTCCATTTTGACGGCAAAATGAAAGGATTTTGTTAAATAACCACGTCTACATTGAGGTAGCTAAAATTATTGCAATGGTAGCAAATAGTAGATTTATATCTAGTATTAAACTTTTATGTAGGTTGATTTGAAATCCAAGACTTAGTCCCTTCATCTTGACGGTCACCTAGAATAACAAACACATAATTAGGGAAGTGTGTGTCTGTTATAATAAATTAAATCTACTACTATCAATTTCCGAGTCACTTAATTTTTTCTCTAATTTCTTGGACATTATACCCCTATAACACTAAAGAAAACCTATGTAGGTAGCATACAAACCCAAGAACATTCTGCTAACAAGGCGTTACATTTTTAACACTCCCCCGCGCACTCTAAACCCTTCCGTGTTCATGGCTCAACATTACGCTACTGACCTATAAAGGGTCTGGGGGACCCCAAACACTTGACAGTTTTTTTTCAATTATTCAAAGTACTCTTGCAGCGTGTCTTGGGGAAAAATGGGGTGGCAAACTAAGTGTTGCAGTGTTGGTAGTTCGTGTAGGGTTAAATGTGGTAGGTATAGCGATTTGAAAGAAGAAGCAGCCTGTAATTTGGCCTAATGCAGCAATAGTTTCTGTCTTATTGTAAAAGAACGAATATTGAAATGACGCTTGAATATTGAGGAGCAGTGGCCCAGTAATTCATCACCACTGCTCTCAAAACTGTGGAGGTAAACATCGTGAGGAAACCGGCATATCCTAGTATCGAAAATTCGAAACATATATCATCTACCAACCAGCACTGGGCCTGCTTGGTGGATTACGGCCCACTCCCTTTCACCGAGAGGCCTGTGGGAATATTGTAGGCTGATTATGCTTGAATATTTAGGTATGTGCAAGCAATTTTATTTGGAGTTCATAACGATTTTTTATCGAATATTCCTGATCAGTAATACCAACACTGTTGACGATCGGGAAACAATTGTTTCATTCGTTCACAGTGTTGACGAACGGGACTTTTTTTGATTACTCTCGATAAGTCGTTCACAGTACTTTTTTCCTGATCGTACATAATTATGTGGAGTTCAATTAAAGATGACGGATTCTTAAAATACTTTAATTACCTACGTCTTTCAAAGAAAAATAAATATCAAAATAAAAATACTTACTTCTTTTTTACTTTACAATCAATATATTTTATTACTAGCTTCTGCCCGCGACTTCGTACGCGGATTCTGTTGCTAATGCCAGCGACAACGGGGTCGTCAAAATCGAAGATCTGAAACGTCTGATGTCAAATTCTAAGAGCCCGGGGACGGGAAAACGGCTTGATGCGCGAGACGATTCGAGACGTTCCAGATCTTTCATTTTTGTAAGTCAACAGGAAATGCCCATCAGACTAAACAACTTTTGCTAAGACGTCATTCCTATAATTATGTTATAGTGTCGCTGGGCTTTGGAGTTCCACAACAGGTGTTCCAGATCTTCAAATTTATTCTCACAGCAGAAAATGCTCTTCACGTGGAATATTTTTTGCTATGCGATGCAGCTCGTCCTGAGGTCGACACCCGCAGCCTTCAGTGTCTGCCCCTGCGAGTTATTTATTGTCATGGCGAAGCACACGCTCACAGGAAACTGCACGTGCTTGAATTGAAAGGGGTAATTGTGGCCGGGTGTCACTATTGCCAGGATCGCCCAGAGGACACGGTGGAGCACACGGTGGAGGTCTGCCCCGCTTGGGCGGAGTACCACCGTGTCCTCGTAGAGGCGCGTCCGGCCCTGGTGCAAGCTATGGTCCGGGGCGAGAGGGAGTTGGAGGCAGTCACCTCCTTCTGCGAAGCAGTCATGCTAGCGAAGGAGGTGGCGGGACGGATGAGGGAGAAAGCCTCCCGTCCCAGCCGCCGCGTGAGACGCTCCGGGCGTCGGGAGCCACGGGACGACTCCCGGCCACCGTAGGCGCGGGCCTGCGGGCGGAGAGTAATGGGTAGCTCACCGTCCGATCAGGACCAAGCCCGTGCCGGACGGCGCGTACGTGTTCCACGCGCGCCTCAAAGAGATGTCAGCATCGAGGGCCCGAAGCCTGCCGGGTCAGCGGGATTGTCCGAAAGGGTTACCGCTGGCCCCGAACATAAAGGGCTAAGGAAGGAACACGGGTGGGTTTTAGTCAGTAAGAGACAGTCCCTTCCGCTCCACCCAGAGCGGGAGGGGTCATTTGATGATTTCCCATCCGAAAAAAAAGGGTAATTGTGGAGAATCAGTGGTATACGTGGTATAAACACTGTCTCGCCGACACCACAACCCGTTAGAATTTCCGCCTCAATGATATTTCTCTGCAGCGAGACGACTTTGAGCCGGGTCCCATTGCACAGTTTCGGTGGAGTGAGATTCCGAAGAAGCATAATTGGGACACCGACCTTTAGCTTAATGGTGTGCGCTGGTAGTCCACTTGCACTGGGGGAATTGAGAAATTCTACGGGGTATTGAGTGGCGTCATCTTGGTCGACAACAGTGTTTATTGAAGTCACTTCATATCCCTCAATTTCCGCGAGAATGCATTCATTGATCGCTGAAGGTTGGTCGTTTCTGGGTGTTAAAATGACTCGTTCACGTCACACCCAAGAATTATCTTGGTGCGGTATCCTATTGATGTCCCCGTACCAGGCGAATCAAATCATCTAAGGTGGACACCACTCTCCCAAGTATCTCAGGTAGAACCACCTGGCCACCGTCTACTGGTAGCGTTCCCTCACCCAATTTTAAGAAAAGATCAGAAAATTCTTGGGCGTGTACATTCCCGCCAAGCTGTGCTCTCATATTCATCGTTAAGCGCAACCTATGAATATGTGGCCATAAGAAAGAGCATTTCAACGAAGCATTCACCTCATCAGCCCTAGTTCCTCGCGTCACCACAGGCAGCGTTTGTCGGAAATCGCCGTTTAACAGAACTGTAACGCCACCCATCATTTGCTGGTTCCTGCGGATGTCCTACAAAGTCCTGTTTACCGCCTCTACTGCTTTTCTGTTCGCCATAGTGCATTCATCCCACACGGTTAAAGAGCAATCTTTAAGCACGCGCCCTTTGTCACTGTTGCGTGACACTCCACAAACAACAAATGCGCTTGGTAAGATATAACTTAGAACCAAAAGTTTGACTTGACTTTATGATAGTGTAGCTTGTTGTACCACCAATCAATCTGTTTATTAATATTGGTGTGAAACTCCCCATACAAGTAGATAGGACATGTAAAGTTCTCAGATTTCATAACAGTATCGTTCCTAATGCACATAAAAAATGCAAAAACTAAAAAAAAAGAATTTTACGATTTTTTAAAACAATAACAGTTTTTTTTTATAACCCGGGATTTGAACTCGCACCATCTATTGCGGTAAACGGTCGCCTGACCTTACCGCTAAATTCCCTGTTGACATATGGTTGAAATAGCTGTTCCCTTGCAATTTATAATATTACTGCTCCGCTCCTTTATAAAAATAGCGTGATTGTTATGTTTCCAGGGTTAAATTTTTATTAACTAAATAAATAACATGTCATTTTGGGCATTAAATTATTTTGTGCATTGAATTACGAACCAAAACCTTTTAAAATCAATATTGCTTACCTCCCATAACATACGGCGTGATTATATGTAGCCTAAAGCCTTCCTTGGTTTACAAAGAACATTTTAGCTGAATTTCAATTCAATCTATCCAGTAGTTTTGGCGTGAAGCCTTACCATACACACAGACAAACAGACAAACAGACAAACAGACAAAAACTCTAAAAAGTCACTTTTTGTCATCAGTTACGTTTTTCTAACAAAAGCCACTTATTTTTTCTCGAAAATTCTCAATGTACAGTTTTTCTTTCGTTACTGTTTTATTATATGTATAGATGTTTTACAGTAAGTAATTACAATAATAATATTTTTATACTTACAATTAGTTAAGAAAATGCCAAATGTGGGCTTTCAGTTTTGTATCACAGGTAATCATCTAATTTACAACAATTAAAATCTAGTGCATCTATTACGATTCTTGAACTAAGCATATGGAGATCGAGAAAAAAATATTATATTCGTCAACACTGTGAACGTCATAGTATTACTGATCGGGAATAATCCAATAAAAAAAAAACAAAAAAGGATCCCATCCATCAACACTGAACGAATGAAACTTTTTTTCCCGATCGTCAACAGTGTTGACGGCAAGGTGTTACCGATCGGGAATATTCGACATTTAGCAATGGTAACGCACAGTAGTGTTTCTATATTAAAATACTTTTGCCTTTTACTCGTGTATTGTTTTGCCAGAGTTTTACAGAGTTCCGGTACAAAAGCTACACACTGGAGTCTCTGGAGATTATTCCTATAGGAAAACTTTTAACAAACTAACATAAAAAGCGTATTTCTTGAGCTTAGAGATACACCACTTTAATAAGTGCCGTCAGAACACCTACTCCAAATCTTTCCTAGTGTAATTCTGTGCTATCGCTGAAGGTTCTATTTCGCATATAATTTTATTGCACAGAGTGCATACTTTTTTATAGCCGATCTTGCCTGAATAAGCATCCCTGTATCTTTGCCGTTTCTGTGAATAAGCATCCGTGTTTACATAAATACCTATAGTACGTGTACCTACTCTAGGTATTTAATAATGTATTGTTAGCATGCTAGCTGAAAGTTTTCCGAATAAAATAAAATAATTAGTAAGCAGTAGAGTTTTTATACAAAAGCTACACACTGGACCAATGCACCTAAAGGAGAACTTCTACAAACCTAATTAACAGAAAAACAGCTTACACCACTTCAAAAAGTGACGTCACAGCACCTACTCCAGATCTTTCCTAGTGTATATCTGTGCTATCGCTGCAGGTTCTATTTCTCATAAAATTATACTGCACAGCGTGCGTCTTAGTCCTTTGTTATCGCCGACCTTGCTGGAATGTCAAGGATTGTGTTAGGGTCTGTACTGAATCGGTAGATTTTTATTTCGACCATGCTTACGTGGGACTGGGCCGAGTATGTCTGCCGCATACCACTAAAGAACCACCGATAGGTCCCATTAAGATAGTTGCGAGCAATTATCAGTGTCCGATGCACTCGCTCTGGGTAAGCATCGTGGTTGGGACGGTAAAATAAATAATTTAATAAATTTTTTATTTAATTTTATTATTTTGATTTTTATTTTATTTTTAAATTTTATTTAATTGTAAATGTTATTTTTAATTAAATTCTGTACCTACTAACATAGTTTATAAGGTCCTATTGTTACTAACCATAATGGATCATGTTATCTGATTAATAAATAAATAAATAATAATTAAACGCACGACATCACGACAGGCCAAGGCGAAGATGGCGGGACGAGATTGACTCCTACCGAAAGGCCTGCAAAAAAAAAATTGTGTGGATAATGGAGAGGAGAGCAGGCCCGGCAGCGGGAAAATACAGGCTAGTGAGATTAGATTCGATTTTAAAATACGTTGTTTTTACACAGTGGTGATATGAAAGGCGTAGTATTTTTGTAATAAAATTGTACAGTACTCGATCTTAAATATGGACAAGGATTTAAGAAATAGTTCAACTTCTTAGAACTTTCGTGTCGTATTTGTCATTATATGCGTGACAGTCTCTTTTTAAAGCTTGATGTGTCATATTTTGCCCAGGTACTGTAGTTTTCATTGCAGAATACAGTTACATATTTCTGTCAGTGGTTTCAAAGTTTCTAAATATAGTTTTATTTCAAAGGTTATATTTATCTAAAACTGACTGAAATACGCTATTTTCTTCATTTTTTCTTCGTTCCAAAAGACTGCTTCATAAACCTTCCTTTACTACACACAGGTATCTGATGCATAATTTTAAAAAGAGAAAGCCAAAATCCTAAATAATATTAATTAAGTACGTACAAGGTGAAACCATATTAGTATTTGCGTAAAAGCTTAGCATATTTTATTCTTCCCATTTTTGCTTATGAAGCTTTTTCACTAATTTGCTTCCCAAACAGAAAACCGTCGAGTTAGAAACCTAGCTTTCTTCTTCAATGTGAATGCCAAGGTCTAGGTCAATCTCTACACGATCCAGATATTCATACTGAAACATCTGAAGGTCGCCCTTTGTTAGAAAGTATTGAAACAAGTCTGAAAGGAAATGGAAAACGTGTTGAACATTATTTTAAAGTTATTACTTTATTACGATGTTGGTATACTGAATGTCAAGGCTGGAGAGTGCATTTGTTGTTCACGCATCATTTGCTTGTTTATAGAAAGATGTATGTGATGTTATGTTTGCGTAGGAGTATATTCGATGTGGGGTTTAAATGCTTTGGAAACTTCTAGAAAGCTTGGTAAGGATAGGATAGGATTCTTGATAGCTTTATAGGGGGTACGTATTTGAATATCGAAGATTAAAATACCGACTGTTAAAATATCGATGTTCGAAACATCGAAAATGGAAATATCGAACGATCATATAACCGAAAATTAAAATATCGAAAGTTTATATTATCGAATGGTTAAATATCCTACGTCCAATATATCTAAAATCTAAATATCTACAAAAGTTACATCGAAAGATCTAAATATCGAAATACAGATTATCGAACGTCCTAAATATCGATGGGTACATATATTATTTGAACATCGAAAATTAATGTACCTACGTGTAAAAATGGGTTCATTTTCAACATTTAATACATTCATTAATTCACCCTAAAAATACGTACAAGTTAAAATATCGAACTGATATAAGTAGTATGAGTGGAAAAAGGTTGCTTCTGCAACGTCTCCGGCGCTACGGGAAGTGCAACCCCTTCGCCCTTGCGTAACAAAGGATAGGCACCCATGTTCACCTCCGCAGCTTCGGCTTGCTGGTCGCCTCCGGCGACCAGCCTCAGCCGCTACGGTTCCCACGGGTGCCTATGCTTTGTTTCAGCGGGCGGGGGTTGCCCTCCCTTCGCGCCTCCGGATTTTTATATACACTCTAGGGGTAACAGCCAAAAGACTACGTAAATTCGGGGTGCCCCAATTCGGTTTTGGAACAATTTCGACCTATTTTATCCATGAAAATCAGTGTCCAGTGTACAAGCCTAGGTCAATCGTGAAGGTATTATTTAAATTAAAATATTTCCTTGAAAGTCAATATGTTGTGCAGGTTGTGCTACTAAAGTTAGTGACAGAAACGTATCGCTGCAAAACCGACTCCACGTAGTCTTGTCTGCCCTACCCCTAGAGTGTAATTTATAATCGCGTAGTCGCGGAGGGGCGAGGCAGCCCGCGAGCTGAGGAGCAGGTGGTTTTAACACCCGCCGCCGCAGCTGAGGCTGGCCGGCGAAGCCGGCCAATAAGCCGAAGCTGCGGTGGTGGGCGTTTAGACCATCTGCGACGTTAAGCTCGCGTGGGACTGCCGGAGCCCTGCAGCGCCGGAACCGTGACAGAAGCCATGCTTGCTTGCATGTTGCATGATTGCTGCATGCTTGTTTGCTAGATGGAAATCAGTTACTAGGTGGGTTACAAAAAAAAACAAGGAAAACCTCATGTAATGTAGGTACAGACGCCAGCACATCAAGTTACTACAATCTGTCAGATTTCTTTAATAGATTTTCGACTTTATTGCTAAAGCATAAGGTTCAAGGTTGATTGGGAAAATCTGACAGTTTCGGGTAGGTTGACCTGCTGGCGTCTGTACTTTAATTATTTTTACATAATAAAAACCCAAACGTAACGTAACGTAGATATTATGAACTTCGATGTATTAAATGTTGATATTTTGAACTTAGGCATAATGTCATTCGATATTTTGAATCATTCGAAATTTTAATCACTCGACATTTCAATCTTCGACGTTTTAAGCGTAGGTATAACAATTTTCGACATTTTGATACAATCGATATTTAAATTTTCGATGTTTTGAACATCGATATTTTAACAGTCGATATTTTAATTTTCGATATTCAAATACGTACCCCTTTATAGGGTTCCATATTTGATTTTACGGCGAATGCATGGAATGGCTTATGACAGCATCTGCTTTAGTTCATTCTTCTACTTTAGCTGCTAGTGTTTATTTGTTAATTAGATTTAATTAAATCGATTCAATCTTCCTGGCCATTTCCCAACTATATTGGGGTCGGCTTCCAGTCTAACTGAATGCAGCTGAATACCAGTATTTTACATGGAGCCACTGTGCATACAGGGTTTTTGGTAAAACATTAATTGTACTCATCACTATGAACAACTTTTACTATGGGACCAAACCGGAAATCGCGAAAAAAAAATCAGCTCTTCCCTACATTTAGATGAATTATACGAACCTCGTAAATGTAGGGATCAGCTGATTTTTTTTTCGCGATTTCAGGTTTGGTCGCATAATAAAAGTTATTCATAATGATGAGTACAATGACCTCTTAGGAGGTTGTTAATAACCCTGTATATAGTGCCCAACCCGCATTGGGCCCGCGTGGTGGATTTACTCCCTCTCATAGAGAGGAGGCCTGTGTCCCAGCAGTGGGAACATTATAGGCTGATTCTGCATTATGCATACAGTGCCCTCCGAAAGTTAGTTGACAATTTTCTATTTCAGCTGCGATGTCACATTCAATTTCGTAGTTTCAAATATTTGAACACTGTATCGTTTTCTATATTGTATGACTTATCATAAAAAATAATCTAATATTTTATTTTAAATCATAATGTGGCATCGCAGCTATACCTAGTGGGAAAATGTCAACTAACTTTGAAGGGCACTGCGCACTATGTATATAATTAAGTAACAGAATTCTTATAGTATTACTGTAATACAAACCACGGTTGTTAATATTTATCAGCAAAACATGTTTGATGGTTATTACAAAATAGCTGAGGCATTCGTATTTAGTGTTCACATTCAGTTAATAGCACGTCTTTCATGTTTAATTGTTAATATTAGTCTGCTGCAAAATGTAACAAGAAATTAACAAACAAATTACTTTCATCGGACCTGACAAAACCTTTTCACAAAAAAAAAAAAATGCAAAAACCGCTTTTCCGTGAACGTGTCCAAATGACGAAAATTAAAGTCAACTTCCCACAAAAGAGTTGCGTTTAAAAAAGGAAAAAGAACATGGCCGGTATTGTCATGTGACACATTACTTCACATTTTTCCCGCCAACCCGTTGGTACATTTGTGGAATTAGTGCGAAACCCTCGAACAAATGGAATGCGTCCGGCCCACAACGGCGCAGACGGCCTAATGTTCGTCCATCAGGCCTCTAAATGGCACACGTCATTTACCAATTACATCCCCCAATCATTCGTCTATATCCTTCTGTTTATCATCCATTGCTCACTCTCTTTGATCGTCTTCAATAATATCCTTGACTGATGCAGCAATGTATGTTCAATTTAAAATTGTACCGTAATTTTGATGATTTCGTGGTGTGTGCAGTTGTGTCCAGAAATTATGGTTCGAATCCATCTCTTGCCTCAATGACGTCATTCGGCATCGCAATGACAGGGTGGCGAAAGGCATGCAATAGGATTTGTCTATATAGGGTGTATGTGGCGGTGTTTTGATGAAATTGCAGCACACCCTGTGTAATGTGGAGTTATTTGACTATTGATTAGGCAATGTCTGCATGTGGGGTGGTGTCAGTGATGTGCGCATTATTGCAGTCTGAGTACTTTCTGTCATTTGTTTGGTATAATTTGTTTAGCCAGACCAGCATGTAATGGAATGGAAATGTATGACCAAAATTACAATAATTATCCACCGATGGGATTCTTCAATAGCTTTTCTGAAGACTAGCACTTTACCAGCGACCGCCCTATATTCGAATTACCTACCTTATTCCATGTCTACATAATAAAGGGAACCTCAATTAAAATCAAATTCAAAATATTTTATGTCACATAAATAAGCTTACATGGACACTTATGAAACGTCAGAAGCTAGGTGCACGGTCGTTTCCTATGGAGAAGAACCGGCAAGAAACTCCACGGTTACTCTTTTTCAAAAGTAGTTGGCTTTTACAATGTTTTCAAATTACAGTAGGTATGGGAGGACAGCGTAGGCCTGTTAACAAGTACCAGGTACTTGATAACATAAAAAAATATCTACAGATCTAAAGTCTACAAGGTCCTCACATTTACAAAATAAGAATCTATCAGAAGGATAAATAAAATATAAAAACCTACTAAAACCTAGGGATATGATTGCCATTACAACCACTAATAAAGAAGATTTAGAAGATTTTAGATTCAATTTTCATTTTACAAAAGAGGGCAATCCGCGCAATCTATCAAATGGGTCCTCGCGAGTCTCTTAGAAACAAATTCAAAGAAATTGATATACTAACTCTGCCTTCTCTTTATATTTTAGAAAGTATTTTGTATGTTCGCAAAAACTTAGGACTCTTCAAAATAAGAAGCGATTTCCACAATATAAATACACGTAGTAAAAATGAAATTGTGTTACCTAAATTTAGATTAACTAAAACTAGCAAGTCATTTCTTGTAAACGGCGTCCGTTTTTATAACAAGTTGCCAAAGTCGGTTACAGAACTTAGCGATGGAAAATTCAAAACCTTCATCAAACGTGTCCTTATCAAAAAAGCATATTATAAGATTAAAGACTATGTTGAAGACAAGGTAGTTTGGCAATAATTCCTTCTGCACATGTGGCTTCCCTGGCTACTCATTAACGGCTTAACTATTTAAATGTCTATTAACTGCTCTCAAATTACGATGTTCATTTTTTATTTACTTTACTTTATTTACTTTTTTGACATAATCTCCTTATTACTTGACATTATATACAGAAAATTCAAATTTTTTCCATCTCTTTATTAGTGATTGTAATGGTAATCATATCACTAGGTTTTATTAGGTTTTTATTTATCCTTTTGATAGATTCTTATTTTGTAAATGTGAGGACTTTGTAGGCCTTGTAGACTTTAGATCTGTAGACCATTTTTTATTTTATCAAGTACCTGATACTTGTTGACAGGCCTACGCTATCCTCCCATACCTACTGTAATTTGAAAATATTGTAAAAGCCAATTATTTTTAAAAAGAGTAACCGTGGAGTTTCTTGCCGGTTCTTCTCCATAGGAAACGACCAATTGGAACCGTGCACCTAGCTTCTGACGTTTCATAAGTGCCCATGTAGGCTTATGTGAAATAAAAATATTTTGATTTTGATTGATTGATTTTTTTTGATTGAAGTGCTTCTTTGTTTTGGACTGGGCGTTGACTCAGTCAGTGAGTAAGTCAGGACTTTTATTTTTATATGTAATGAAGTTTGTTCAGGCTTGTAGAAACTGAGTCTAGCACATATCCAGGGTCTCCACGACAAGCTAAGACATGCATTACCTAATGATTTCCGGACATTACATCTACAAACATAAATTGTTGCATACCGCACACGGCCATTTTACCCTTAATACCCCGTAGAACACCATAATCCGTGCACACATCTGCGATGACCTAGTTATTCCCCATTTTTCTGTAATTACTCACCGCTCTTTGTCGACTTCCCCTGTAGGGTTCGTGGTGTTTGGCTTGACTACTGTGACTGGGGTGTTGGGACTTCGTAGTTGTGTCAAAAATAGTCTTTCATCTATTTAAAAATAAAGTAATAGTTTAAAAAAAAACTAGAAAAACACGCTTTTATAAATGCACGTAAAAACTAATCGTGGTTAAAGTTCATTACAAGACTTTTCTAAGAAATCCAAAACAGCTATGATACGATTTTCCATCATGAAGTTCCAGTTCATATCTTCCGGCTCCATCATCAGATAAGTTCGACAGTACCATATTATTGTATTGTCATCAGAACTACATACAGCTGCCAATTTTCAATACGCTACGACCCTTGGAAGATGGTTAAATTAGTTACCTTAGATTCCATTACATAGTTAGTTACATACAGGTCGACCTAATAAAAGCGTGTTAATAAAGTAGCTCCACACTTGTAGTTTTTCCTGTATCTTGAACTAAGACGAATCTCACATCTGACACAGATAGACCTGAAAGAACACTACGAAAATAACTTTTGACACTTAGTCCAGCAGCCAATTGGTCAATGACAGCACCGACCGTGACGTTATTTTTATTTTTTTGCTCACAATATTTCTCATGTATAATGTTTGCCGTCTCGTTTTCTATGTTGTTTACTGCTTCATCGTCATCAATCACACATTTTTCCACCATTGCGCCCAAGACCACCCTTTAACCCATTCAACATTTTTTTGTTTTTTTCCTCTAAATTGGTTTTAAAACACACTTTTACATGTCGAAAAGAATCAATAATATTTCAAAACTAGATGAGGTAGATGTTTCCTAACTTACTTCTCTGAGAGGAAACACAGAAACAAACTCAGAGGTCACAGTCTCTTTTAAAGTCCAGACATCTTAGTCAGATCATGTGAGGAACATGCAGATTAGTGTCTGAGATGGTCTTTTACTTACTGCAAACACTTTACCTAAGTCCACACTACCTGCATCATCAAATACAAAATAATACACAAGTCTCCATGGATCATCATCGTCACCTCCATATAGTTTATGTACTACATACCTGGTACCCTACTCTTTGAAATTATAATGCTGGGGGAGCAAGCAGTATGAAAATCATCACGCTTTTATCAAGGGAAGTGGTGGTAGGGAGGTAGGTATGGGTATGTGAAATGGGGAAGATGATCGATGGTACAATGTGGCATGCTGTTGCTCAAGTTTTGATGTCATGTGAGATACAAAATGAAGATTTCTTTTATTTTCCTTATTTTCGCTGTTAAACTGAATAGAGTTGAGTCTCTTTGGGCATGAATAGAGTAGAAAGAATAGAATACTCTTTATTAAGTAGGTACACCATATAAATTACAGACATAAAAATAGAAACTGTACTGCGCGACTCATTTAAATAAATAGGTATGGTTGGATTAAAGTAATATTTTTATTAATGTACTAGCCGTACGGGTCGATCGATCAGGTTAAGCTAGGCTTGCCGCGGTTGGTCCGTTGATGGGTAAAGAACAGTAGTAATCTGCACAAGCAGTAAAGTACACTTGACTCTAGTATCCAGAAAATCGAACACTGCATAACTTACTGCTATAAAAATTGGTATATTTTCCACCACTTTACACCACCAAAGCTTACATAATATTAATTGCCCCTTTGACCGCTCCATAGAAATGTTTCTTTTTGTTCTATTCACTGCTCTGAAACCCCGCTAGCCACAAAGCCACAGAAAGATCCATCAGTACAAAATAACAGGAAGCCTAACCTAATAAACACTCAATCATATGCCTACCCTTGCTATAAAGAGGCTGGAAGGAATCAGGTCAAAGAAAATAAAACAATTTAACAAAAATATTAAGACCATAAGTCTGACAACCAATCTTACCAAGGGTTATCGTGTTATCCAGTAACTGAGTTGTGAAGGTTAGATAGGCAGCCGCTCCATGTAAAATACTGTTATTCAGCTGCATCCGGATAGACTGGAAGTCGACCCCAACATAGTTGGAAAAGGCTAGGCAGATGATTGGTTACAAAAATAGTTTAGAAAATGCTGCACGTTTAAACAATTGTCTATGTCTATAATTTACCTACTGCAAAATTATTTTTTGGGAAGATTAAAATTTTTGACGTGACAACGTCTTAAATTAGGTTGCGACTGGGAGTCACTTATGAAAAAGTGTAACGCTCGGTAACGTTACGATGAGTCACCGAACGAGAGAGAGGCCCGCCGAATGCCTTGCGTCTCTCTCCCACTCAACTATGATCGGATGATCGGTCGTTGTCACGTAAAATCTTCGCCCGTAAAACCGACTTTACAGGCAACCATTTTTTGTTCAAGGTGACAATTTTCAAGAATAATTCACCTTTCTCTTTAGGATGGCAACGCATCGGTGAAGGCTCTTTTATTTCAGATGCCCATAGGCAACGGTGACCACATGATAGAAACGATTCAGCGCCGAGTATGCCCGACTGAAGCCGAGTAGGTATACCTGATTCAGCGTCACCGGCCCAAGGTTCTCGGTTCAGTAATTTCACTGTTACAGTGTAGTGTAGTTAGGCGTGTGTAAAGACGAATGTATGAAGGAAAAGAAAAGTCCGAAGTACACAATAAGAATAAGAAAGTTTATTGCACAGCACAGGTTTCAGTTCACACACACAAGAGTTACACTTAGTTAAGAAGGAGTGGAAGAAATGGAGACAGTAGAGAAGAGCACGGATAAGTAGATAATACAAACACAAGACGATCGCAATTGTTATCGGTTAGCGCGGCGAAACTAGGATTATTGATACCGTACAGACAGCGCGAAGTGCGCCTAAAGACGTTTTCACTTCAGAAATTAAAAAAACCCTTCTCTTCCAGCAGTTCTTAAACCTTCTATGAAACATATTCCAAACGAATGAATAAGCCATCACCCTTTGATCTAACATTTGGCGCATTGAAAATTCCAAAGGCTTGATCACTGGCGCTATATCGCGATAACTGTTTAATTGAGCGTGTGTTAAACAGAATATCGAAAGCTTTGATATCGTTCTGCGTGTGTTGATTCACTTCCAAAGTATTACTGGTTCTAATTGAATGCGGTGTACATTTTGACGGGGGCTGTGTTTGAAAGTTGGCGTGGTTTGGTAGTTATATTTATATATATCAACCGGTACTACAACTTGTTAAGTTAGTATAATCCCCAAATGTCAAGATTTCATGAAATAGTCATTCTTGCGGATTGGTCTTAGAGAGTTGTGTTGATGACTTTAATGATTATAATTCTGTAAATACATATTTGTTACGGCCGCGAATCATATTTTAATCAACCTACAACTTAATACTGACCAGCAAATTTCAAAAAACGAAAAAAAAAAGTATTTCGCGGGCTACCCTGGCGCTTTCGCCAACCACTCACATGTACGCTTCCCGCGCGAGGGGCATTGTTATGTCCCATACATTTTTTATTTGGGCCGCGCCACTTATACACGACTCGTACAGAAAAAAAATCTATGGACCGCTGTTAAACTAATGGCTGTTTCTTCAAGTGGATAGACCAGGGTAGATTACAAAACTTGTTTCGTAACTTTAAGAGACTTTGATTTTTTTTAATAATTGCTTATTTTTAATGTTTGTTTACATTACGAAAATTAAAAATTAAAGTAATTTTCATTCAAAATCGAAAGCGATGACCCTATTTTTTTATTTACCTAAAAAATAGCCCCATTCATACCGAATCGAATGACATATAATACATACCATTGTAGTTTCAAAGTTTATATAAACAATAACATTTATATCACGCGAGTATCCTATTACCGCACCCGTCATCGCCGTCATTTGGTTTTTTTTTATGATTTTCAACTACAGATAACTAATTTCGTAATGCTGCTACGAACTCACGGTTTTTGGCACACATGTACTACATCTAACCACTCGACTAAAGAAAATGGAACGCGAGCAATACTCCCATAGACAAAATTACAAAAAAATAAATACTGAGGGCTTGCTGTCACAGTTTTATGATATGTGAGTTTTATCCAGATGTCATTGCGGCGTATTTTAGGTTGCGTTAGTTTATGACGGCGTACGCCTGAGTGGGTAATTAATTTTAGTATCCATCTTTACCTACAGTACTTAAAATTTATATTTTGTTAGTTCCGAATAATTTTACCTTAAGGTGCGTATAGACTATAATATAACATGACATGTTATACAACATTGCTATATATGTTATAATAACATGTTATTGATATGTACAACAGTGTAACTTAGTCAGTATATAACTTAGTCACGTGTACTCAAACGCGCGACAATGGTTATATAACATTGTTATATTGCATTGTTATTCCAATGTGTACAGTATTGTTTTATGTTGCAATGTTGAATAACAAGGTTACATAATGTGGACGTGTTATAAAACACAAGTTATATAATATGTTACATAGTCTGTACGCACCTTTATATTAAAAGCAAAGAAAGTCAATCAAAGTTTAATTTTAAACCGTATTATATTGACGTGTCGTAAAGGGGTGAGTCTGTCGGCTAGCGCGGAGCAATTTGCGAGTGTGATTGATGCCCGTTTTGGGCATTACGGGAACACAGTGAAGTAAGAACTGTATGGGGTCGCGCCACATGGCTATTTGTTTGAACAGTTTTTAGAGAAGTGTTGTTAACAATAAAATGCGTATGAAGGATGGTGCAATATGGCCCATGCTAGTTGAGACTGATAGAAAGAAAGAAAATAGGTTTATTTGACCCAGGTTTAGTAAGGCACACAAAATTCATACAAAAAAAAAAACTTAAAATAGTATTGTGTGCCTCACGGCTGCACCAAATAGACCCATAAGGTCCTGTCAATAAGGTCCCATGGTTATTTGGAACAGGACTGGGATTTTTTTTAACGCTGTAATTGGGACAACCAGATCCAAACCATTCTGGCAATATAATAAAACTAGCTTCTGCCCGCGACTCCGTCCGCGTGAAATTTCACCCTCCCCCCATTTACCCTCTTAGGGGTGGAATTTCGAAAAACCCTTTCTTAGTGGATACCTACTCTTCACAAAGAACACACCCTCTGTATTTCATGTCTCTAGGACCAGCGGTTTACTTTGAATTTTATATATATTTTTTGGCCGCCCATTGTATGTTTTGTTTTAATAATCGTATTTTTTTGTTGTTTTTGCTGGTGCATTTCAATAAAACAAATATAAATAAATAAATAAATAATAATTAAATAAATAGATAGATAGATTTTATTTCAGCCCCGAAGAACAGTCTCTGCAAGTGAAATCACATCCATTAAACATAGTTTCTAATATATTTAGATTTGCAATCCAGCGGGGTAATTGCGTAACACACTATTAGTAGAAATGGCTTTCATTTTGATAGTTCAACAACATTCATTGCGTTATTTACGTTGTTGCGTAGACAAATTTTTCGAACATATGGAGCAATGGATTAGCAATATCTTTCAAAATGATTCAGATTGAGATTGATAGTGTGTAACGCAATTAGGGAGCTGGCATTGCTTCCTATCCTATCCTAAGAGGATTTTCTTACGTTTTTTCATCATCTACATAACATCAAACCTGTACTCCCCATAGAAATAGGCAGAGGTGTACCTATAGTACATCCACATTTCACCACATATATGTTTAAGTCCCATGTAACAGGGGGCGAGCCTATTGCCATCAACCGGGCACAAATCCAGACTCCGGGCTGCTACTGAGAAATTACAGATGGAAAAATCCAAAAACACTTTGCCCAAACCGGGAATCGGACCCAAGACCGCATGCAGTAGCACTTGCGACCAATAGCAACAAGGCATCGAGGCGTATTTACCAATAAATTGAACAAAAAAAAAAAAATATATATATATATATAATTGTGGTTTTAGGTTTCCATATCCAAAGGGTAAAAACGGGACCCTATAACTAAGACTCCACTGTCCGTCTGTCCGTCTGTCACCAGGCTGTATTTCATGAACCGTGATAGCTAGACAGTTGAAATTTTCACAGATGATGTATTTCTGTTGCCGCTATAACAACAAATACTAAAAACAGAATAAAATAAATGTATATGGGGGGCTCCCATACAACAAACGTGTTTTTTTCGGCGTTTTTGCCTTGAGGTACGGAACCCTTCGTTGCTTGTTCTTAACAAAGAGTTGGACGCAAGTCACGAGCTTATAAAGCAATTAATTCGTTTATTTTTGTCTTCGTTAAGACGAAGATGAGTTTGTTTTAAGGCCGATTTTTCCAACGCCAGATAATTTTATCAGAGCCTTTGAATTTTTGATAGTTCTTTCATAAAAAAACTGTCAGACATCAATTTTATTCCACGAATAAAAATTACCTGTCGATTGAAAAAACAGCCCTTAGTAACACTAAATGCAATATCCCACGTCATCACACCGCACTGTGTTCTGCCCCAGCTACACACAAACAGTGTAACGCTATTTACATCATACCTTTGTCATTTACATGAATCGTTTGAATGTTAAACGTTTACAGATTGCTTTTAAATTTTATCAGTGGGCAATATGCAGTTTTAATAGGGTATGAAAAATGGAAATTGGTTTTAAAGAAAAAATTTTGGTTATCGATTTTTAATTTATAGCATATTTTGTGACTGCTTTTCATGTAGTTTTAAGTGAAATTATACTACAGTACGGTTTCAAAATGTCTTGTTAAATATCATCATCATAGTTTCAGCCGAAAGACTTCCACTGCTGGACATGGCCTTCCTCAACCGTCAGAACATCGACTGTTCCTGTGCTATTTGATAAATATATTTATGATACATACTGAAATCGGAATAGTACCCAAGATAGTCCCATGCGGGACTCCTTAAGAAAATCTCACGCTTACGTAGACCATAAAGCCCTGATTAAAAAAAAAACTTTCTATACAAATCTTGTTTAACTTCAACATATCTCCAAACACATACACGTTCATTTTGAAGTGCCTTTCCTTTATAAATTCTATACTGACTGTCAAAAGCACATCTGATAAATCTAGCCGGTAAATACTTCAACGTTCTAAACAGTTTCTCAACACTGGATAATCAACTCTATCTCTGATGTTTTAAAGTTTATTATGGAGTAATTTAAGTGCTCGTACATCAGCACTATTGGTAAGGATCTCTTGGCATACATTGAAAGGGAGAAAAGGGTACGATTGGAGATAGTATTCAAGTTTGCCCTTTGACATGTTCAGTTATTCATAGAATTTTGATGTGGCCGTTTATGATGGTTTTCTATTTGTGTTTTGGCTTTTGTTGAATCAGTAATTTTATGGTACTTGGTAGATTTTCCTTTTAAGGTAGCAATTAGTTTATACGAGAAAATCAACGGGTATGAAAACTATGAAAGAACATTGGTATTCGTTCCGCATTACCATATTTCTGTTTCGCAAGAATCTTTTACTACCTTCAATGTCTTGTTATTTACTTAATATGTTGTTAAGTTGTTGAACAGGGTAAGATTAATATTACCTACTTTAAAATGTTTTTAGAGTTCCGTACCTCAAAAGGAAAAAAATGAACCCTTATACGATCACTTGGTTGTCCGTCTGTCTGTCTGTTAAGACCCTTTATCTCGGGAACGCGTGGAGGTATCGAGTTGAAATTAAAAGCATGTTACTCACGTCTGCGGTCCCTTAAAGCTGTGAAACAATCAAACTTTTAAGTTAACTTAAAAAAACAGATACGGCCGTTTATGCCGCAAAAAACGTATATATGTTACTGTAAAATCCCGAACTGCGGTAAATCTTAGGATTTTTATTTTTTATTTATTAAACTTTATGCACAAGTAAAAACTGTACAAAGGCGGACTTAATGCCTTGGGCATTTTCTACCAGTCTACCTTAGGGTGATGCAGAGACAATACACAGTAGGTGCAATAACAGAAAACAGCTTAGAAAATAACTAGAATATAAAAATAAATACTTAGATACATACATACAACAAAATATTTTACCGGTACATCCTAAGATTTACCTTAGATTTACCGGTAAAAGTTTGAAATTAATAATCTTTAATTTCAAACTTTTACCGGCCGATTCAGTCGGTAAATCTTAGGTTTTACCGCAAACAACGGTAAGAGTCAGAAATTGATGATTATTATAGGGAACAAATTTTTTGAGCTGTTATTTAAATATTCGAGATGTTATTATGATCAGTTGAAAAACATTACAATGTCAATTCTAAAATTAATTGAGCAGTTCAATAACTGAATGAGCGGTAAGCGGGGCTCCGTCGACATAGGATGCAAGAGCGAACTTACCAAAACCGCTATTTACAACTGCCTCTTTAAATCAGTGCCATTATTATAGAACAATTCGGACTTTTACCGGTGCGACATGCTAAATCTTAGGATTTAGGTACCGGTAAATCCTAAAATTTACCGCAGTTCGGGCTTTTTCAGTAACATTACACTCTCAAGGGATTCAAAATGTAGTAGATACTTCCCGTTGGCCTAGAATCGTGAATAAAGGAAAAATTCCGAAATCCGTAAATTTGTAGTTACATAAAAAAAAAACCCGTGATAAACTATTTACATACCTACTTACAAAGTACCACCGCACCGGTGCGCGAGTCCGACTCGCTCTTGACCGGTTCTTTTATTACAGTGTGTGTATATTTGCTGTAACCTGAGTACCTGAGTGACCCTCTGCTCGCTATTTACCAAATTTTATTGTAATTACTATGATACTCAACATTTGTTGTTTATTGAGTAATTCCTTACACTGTTTTACTACAAGAAGAAGACGTACTCTAAATAAATTGAGCAAGAAGATACTGATTATAAAACTCTTGTAAGAGTTTGTATATAAACTAGGTATAGTGCTAATTGACACCATTCGTAGTTATAACATTCATAATCTATCACGTAAAATAATAAGTTACAGTTGCATATTAGGTTCTTAGATTGTAATAAACTATTAAGGATTTTAGAACAGAAAAAAATGAAAATAAACAATAGTCATTGCAAATCATGCACGCAGATTGTTTTCGTTTATTAACCGTTGATATCAAACATCTGTCCAAAAACTTATAGCCAGCAAATTTTCTTTTAGCCAATTTCACAACAAACTGTTCATCTTACAAAAAAACAACGAAGATAATATTTCCGTACAATATCTCATACAATTACGTGCTTCCGAGTTCTATGCTAATTATTCTCTCAACTTAGTGCTGCACTTGATCTTCCATTTTGTTTTATGATACCTCGCATTTTTGCCTCTCTCTTGTTTTGAGATAAATGCAGCTTTTTGTGTTCTGAATGGTAAATGTGAGCGCTTTATATTGTTTAGTGGTCTTGTGTTCTGTTCTTGTATGTGTGTGTGTGCTAAAGATTGGAGTTATGTTATAATATGCTAACGATTCTCTTGATTTGGTATAGTGTGCGAGTGTGTGTGTTTGTGTGTGTGTAGTTTTGGTATAGTGTAAGTGTCGAAGAATTGCCAAACTTAAGTGGCAGTGGGCAGGGCACATTGCTCGCAGAACAGATGGCCGATGGGGCCAAAAGGTACCTACTGGAGTGGCGACCGTGTACCGGAAGAGGTAGCGTTGGAAGGCCTCCCACAAGGTGTCGTGTCCTCACGACACACACCTAAGTAGGTACATACATACATAATCACAATCAGCCTATAATGTTCCCACTGCTGGGACACAGGCCTCCTCTCGGTTAGAGGGAGCGGGCCGTAATCCACCACGCGGGCCCAGTGCGGGTTGGCAGATGCCACATGTCTTCGAATTTTTGGTTCTAGGACATGCCGGTTTCCTCACGATGTTTTCCTTCACTGTTTTGAGAGCAGTGGTGATGAAATAATTTACACAAAGTAAAGCGCTTGTCTGGGTTCGAACCTACGACCTACAACTCGTAAGTCGCGGCCGTTACCACTGGGCCACCACTGCTCTCCTAAGTAGGTAAATCTGTATAATTATTGGAATGTACTACATTAAAGTATAACACAGTCACGACAAACCAATCAGTATTGTACTCCTACGCAAACAAAATACTACCAAATTAAGTACCGCAAAAACTCCATTTGGTAGGCAGTAAAATGCCATCGAAAACAGTTTCGTCCATTTGTTTCGATGCAAACGAAAACAATGTTGTGCTCAGAGTCCATTAGTCCAGGGCAATAACGATGGCATAGTAAATATGCAGTCATTGTGGCAACACTGTTGAGTAGCACTAGCCTTTAACGAGGAGGCTGGCATCATTTTTCGTAGTTTTATTTAAGGATTGAGGGGGTTACAATGTTGCAAAGAGGTGTGGTTTGATTAGGGGGCCAAAAAATACCACTTTGAATGAATGCAAACAATGAATCATAATAGTTAGTTAACTGTTAAGTTAATCGCATCAAATCCCATTGGTGAAGGATTTTTCAGTTATTTTTTTTGTCTGTGCTAAAATACCAATCAATGCAATCCAAATCCAATCCCATTCTCTTTGATTATACCTACGTAGTGCAGCGAAAAAATAAGAAAAACACGGATTCTGTCAAAGTGGCCTTCATAGGCCCCCTGGACAACTAATGTCATTGACAGACACATTATGAGTTGGCTAATGATAGAAGTTTTAAGAGCTTAAGCATTATTGAGCAGTGGTAGCCCAGTGGTATCGCTCCCGACTTACGAGTTGCAGGTCGTGAGTTCGAACCCTAGTGGAAACCAGCATATCCTGTTTCCTCACGATGATTTCCTTGACCGTTCTGAAAGCAGTGGTGATAAAATTAAATACACAAAGTAAAGTGCCTGTCTGGGTTCGAACTCCTTCGAACTTGTTCTAGAACAAAAAAAAACGATGACATGTGACATCTACCAACCTGCATTGGTCCAATCCCTGTCACAGAGAGGAGGCCTGTGTCCCAGCAGTGGGAACACTATAAGGCTGATTATGCTAGTAAACAAAGTTTGGTCTACGTGCAGAAAATACAATATTTCGGAGACGTTGCCCAGGAAATTCGAGAAACACGCTGCAAGTATACCTTGCTTTCTATGTTTTTCGTATCCTAACCCGCCATGTTTTCATTCCACAAAGCGATTAATGGTCTGAAAAAGCACCTTAAAGGTCTGTGTTAACTAGACTGTACCGTACCAAAATCGCAACAATCAATCTGCCTAGCCTTTTCCCAATTATGTTGGGGTCGGATTCCAGTCTAACCGGATGTAGCTGAATACCAGTATTTTACATGGAGCGACTGCCTATGTCTGAACTCCACAACCAAGATAGTGGGTAACTCGATACCTCTTTTAGTAAGACTGGTTGTAAGACTTTCGGACATCTGACGACCGTAACGACTGTCAAAGATCCAAGAATGACAGTCGAGATCATCGGCTTAGTGTGCTTTCCGAGGCAAGAACCGACCAAGGTCAGCGTAGCTTACCCTGATCGATCGAACCTTGCGGCTGGTATTACTTAGCCACGAGCCTGTCCAAAATCTTAAACACACAAAACCAAGATTGAACTAACGCTCGCCAGATTATCATGTTACGAGTGTTATTTTGTACGAATCTTTTCTTGGCTAGATTCAGTATTTCCGTCCTTAAGTAGTTAGTTAGGTAGTTGTCTTAGTTTTTCTCCTATATCGTAGTTGCAGTAACACAGGTTGTTCCTATCACCCTTAGCGCGGAATCTAAAGGTTCCGCCACTGCTCAACCGTTCCGACATTCGCCACTGCGGTCGGCATGTTACGCTCTAATAGGCAAAAGCCTTTACAAATCTTTTCCATACCCAATGTTACCTAAGCCCATTCAAATAAAAAACCAGAAAGCAAACACCGACCTAACCTAACGAAGCGAGAGGTTATGTGTTTTTTGTACCGTCCGTGAAACTCCATACGGTTATTCTAATTATCTTGCCTTCAGGTCGTTTTTGAGTATGTAGGCGATATGCCCTTTGTTTGTGAAGAGGATTGTAAACAAGGATAAAAAATATTTTCGTATATATTCGTCAGTTCCATGCTTTGGGCGTATATGGAGATCGTGTTTTGGTTTATACTTTTTTAGAAATCGTGTACCTACCTCAGTTTATGGAATAAAACCGCTTGGCTTAGCTTTCTAAAAGCCGCTAAACTAAGGCCTGTGTAACTGAACCTTTTGTTCTTTTACGCAAAAGTTCTCCTGTCATAAAACAATTTGGAAAAATTTGGAAAATCCAAAATGCACGACTCATAATGCTCATTTGATCGTAAAAAAACCATAAATATAGATATTACCTATATTAGTTCGTTTTTTATTAATTATAATTAAACTACTTTGAATAAAAGAGCCATTTTCAATAGGGTTCCTCTGAGTGAAATGAATCTATAAAAAAAAAATACTCAATTAATTGTGTTTTTCGCAAGCTACAATGTTTTCAAGTTTCAGATTGACGGGATTGTTTTTTAGAAATATTTTGATGTTTATTTCGTTTCAACTGCATTAAATACATTTTTGAAAAGTACTAAATTAATCTCCATTAAATTGTCTATACAATCCTACTAATATTATAAATGCGAACGTTTGTGAAGATGTTTGGATGTTTCTTACTCAGTCACGCGTAAACCGTTGCACAGATTTGGATGAAAATTGGCACATAGATAGACCATTTCCTGGATTAACACATAGAATACTTTTCTCCCGATATTCCCACGGGATTGAAACTTACGCGGGTGAAACCGCGGGGCGCTGCTAGTGGTATATAAATTAAAGAGGTTCTGTGTAGGTACTAACAAGAGTATAACTATAGAAACAGTTGCAGAAAGGAGGCAAAAAATTATTTTCGATCGTAAAGCACTCTCTAATACTTATGAGCCGTGCAAAATTATTGTTAATACTTTGATTTAAGTTACAGTACGAAGATGCAAGAAGACTATAGTTCAATAAATTCAAAATCTTTATGAAAAAGTTAAGGCAGTTTGGAGCGAGGACTGCTTCCGATTTTTTAACCAACCTATTCCTAGTTCCACCCAAATTATAAAAATTCACCATTTATTCTCAAAGTAGTATATACAGTTGGAGGGGTCTGACAAAAAAAGGTATCTACTGAGGTGAAAAAAAAGCGAATACGTGTAGTTTCTTGCCCATTCATCTCCATTCGAACATTACCTTTTGGAAGGGGCGACTAGAATGAATTCTTAATTTTAATTTTTGACTTTCAAAAGTGGCTTTTATGTGCCTATTTGAAATAAATGATTTGACTTTGGAGTTTGCTGTGGGAGCGACATTGTAACGTGGCAAAGGTCAAAAAAAGTTTTTTTTAAACTTTGGACTATTGTGACAAAGAACATCGGAAGCATCCTTGCTCTCAATCTTGATGGCCGGCTTATATTTATTTATTTGTGAAAATAAACGGTTACACATTACAGTAATAGGTACCTACACAAAATTAGAGCTACAGTGTGAGTAAGTGACGACGAAACGACCACCGACATTTTCCACAATTCAGCTCCTTCTGTAATTCTCCTCAAGAGTTCGCATCAGAGTCTAGGAGCAGTAGAAAATTCGTAGCACATTTCCAATCTTCACACAAAGAAAAAATTATACCTGACACACATACATCTAGCCTGGTACGTACCCCTCCCCAAAGGGTAGGGGATTTTTTCTCAAGGCATGGTGATGAATAATTGGCGGGCCCTCCCCCAGTTCAATGCACCTGCTTGTCTGCCTACCCTCTATTTGCAGGGGTGCTTAGCTACTGAGTCAGTGTGCCAGTGACATTCTTGTGTGTTTTATGGGTATGTCGGTGTCGTTTAGTGGCGAAGGTTTAAATGGGCTGGATGAAGTTGGGATTATAAATTGATTGAAGAGAGATTAGAACTATGTAGGTATGTGCTATGTTGTTGAAACGCAAGACAGAACATGTTTTGAGAGTAATAATTGGTGTTGTTGTTGGCAGGTGTTTGTTTGTCATAATTTGAACATTTTTTAAACATAATATTACCTATAATATTTACTAGCTTCTGCCCGCGACTTCGTCCGCGTGAAATTTCTTGTACCCCCACCCCGTCGCAACACTTATTCGCTTAGCGTTCTTTTTAAAATTTCATTCTGCCTTTTTTTCTTTTTGCTCGGCTCCTAAGGGTCATAGCGTGATATTAAATAGCCTATAGCCTTCCTCAACAATTGGGCTATCAAATGCAAAAAGACTTTTTCAAATCTGACCGGTAGTTCCAGAGATTATCGCGTTCAAACAAACAAACTCTTCAGCTTTATTATTAGTAGTAGTATAGATTAGTTTATTTTGGTAGAACTAGAGATAAGTCGGCTATGACATGGATTTTTACTTAACAAGTAAGCTTATGAAATTACTTAAATATTAAGCGGATTTATTGATTCTTTGATCAGACTTTTCAGTAACCAAGTCAACCAACCAGCACCCTAATAGCATAACACACTATTAACCATAGCTAATCTGAATCATTTTGAAAAGGATATTGCTAATCCATTGCTTCATATGTTTGACAAAATTGTCTGCTCAACAACGTAAATAACGCAATGAATATTGTATGTTGAACGTTCTAAATGAAAGCCATTTCTACTGATAATGTGTTACGCAATGACACCGCTGGTAAAATAAAATTAATTAGTAGATTACACAATTTAGGTACCTACATATATTTATTTGACTAATTTCAGTGAATAATCACATCCCATCACACTAATATTCTAAAGGCGAAAGTTTGTGAGTGTGTGGGGGTGTGTGTTTAGATGTTTGTTACTTCTTCACGCTCAAACGGCTGGACCAATTTTGATATAATTTTATATGGAGGTAGCTGACACCCTGGATTAACATGAATAGGCTATTTTTATCCCGATATTCCCACGGGATCGACATTTACGCGGGTGAAACCGCGTAGCGCAGCTAGTTTCAAATAAAGATCATAAAATTTTATGTCATCCTCAACAAACACTGACAATGAAAACTTAAAACAAACCGCACAATTTCAGCTCCTAATTATTCCCATACCTTTTAATTCGTCCACGGTCCGGACGATGACGTAATTATTCCGTGGACGTGTCGCTGCCGAGTCGTCCGGTGTAATGAACACACGTCCCATACAGATGAGTCTCTTTTACATTTGCATAGAGAATATTCAAAGTTTTATTGTTGCGATTCCAGTTTGAATTGTTGCTGGTTATCTTTGTTTATCAGATTTATAATATTTACCTTTACCCCTTATTTAGAATTCTGGGCCGAGAACATTTAGATTGCTATCGACACGCTAAGGAGAAGAATATTTACCCCTTACTAATAAACTCGAAGTAAAGTTATTTCAAAAGGTATGCATATAGAAAGTGTGACGTCAATACGCGTCAAGCATCAACCAATAATAGTGTAACAGTAAAAGTAGATGATCAAAATCAGAAATTCTATAGGAGTCACAACTGATCACGAATATATATTATGGGAGTAAATGTTGGTATAATTTACAATCACATACTTTTGAATCACTTCGACGCCACACAGTTCTGACGCGAACTCCGTTCATTAGTATTGAATTTCCAGTAACGATGCAATAATTTCAAAATTCACAGCGGGCCCTACACCAGTGCTGCGGTTAGTACCTAGCCTTCTGGTCTTCCTTTGTTTTGTTTTATTTTCGGTTTTTACGACGTACGGCATTTCGTACAAAATTTCAAGCCCTTGTTTTTCGTAATGAATGAACCGATTTTAATGAAACTTCATACGCTTATGCAGGATACAAAGGTCTAAGAAGTTACTTAAGAACATTTTCTTATCTTTTCATATCTTTCATTTACCTCGGCTCCTAAGAGTCCAAGCGTGATGTTATAGCCTTCCTCAAGAATTGGGCTATCAAGCGCAAAAATATTTTTTCAAATTAAATCTGACTAAGTAGTAGATCAAAGTTGCGACAAACAAATATTCGACAAATGTTAGGGCGACAGTACGATGCCGATTCCCGGCCACCGTAGGCGCGAGCTTGCGGGCGGCGAGCAATGGGCAGCTCGCCGTCCGGTAAGGACCAGCCCGGGTTGACGGCGCGTTGTGTTCCACGCGCGCCTCAAGGAGATGTCAGCACCAACTGACGGGGTCCGCTAGGGCCGATGCCCGCCAGGGTCGCGGGTTGTTCGAAAGAGATACCGTGGCCCCTGGCACAGGCAACTGAAGGAACACGGGTGGAATTTAGTCAGTAAGAGTCTGACACTCCCTTCCGCTCCGCCCAGAGCGGGAGGGGTCATTTGATGATTTCCCACCCAAAAAAAAAAGGGCGACAGTACCTACGATATGTCGACTATTAGGTTCCAGAGACTAGCGCGTTCAAACAAACCAACAAACTGTTCAGTTTTAGATAATATTATATTATAGATTATGAGGAAATGCGGTCGGAGAAGACTTTTGAAAAAGCCTAAGTAAAAAGTCATAATTCGAGGTTTGGCTCTCGCCTATTTCCTCCTCCAATATTAGAACAATTATAAAAGATATTTCATAAACTGATTATGAAGGATATATACTGTGTCCCTATGTTTTTCTTTTTTCATTAATAGCTGTCAAATTTGTACACTAGGCCTCTGTTGACAGCGGTTTAAATCGGCAATTTTGAGCATTTTTTGAGAGTTCTGGTGACTATAAAATAATAATAATCATTTTATTATCAGGCTACTAAGGCCCATAGATAAAATACACTAAATATTATTATACAATAATAAACTAATACATATTAAAAACCTTAAAATTAAAACTATGAACTATACACGTAACATTGTCGGCGTCGTGTTTCACTGCGTGGTGTCGCGTAACCGTCCACAGAAACGTCGATATACGACACCTTTAGGCCAAAAGTCCTCTTTCAGACAGGTCTGTAGATGTTGGGTTGGAACTCGTACCACGAATGACTTGAAGTTGACGTTGTGGCGCGATTCCAACCTTTCGACCCTCAGAGTCCAGTTGGTCTTCACTTTCAAATACTGCACGACTTCCTCAGTTGTCGTGGTGTTGTCTGGTTGTGTTAAGTAAGTAAGTAAAAAAAAAAAAAAACAAAAAAAAAAAGGAAAACTTAGGGACATAGGTACAAGTAGTTAATATTCATTATTCTGTAAAAACCATTGCTTTATGGTCATTAACCAGAAAGAAAACTGGCGAGAGCGTTTCTATGGAGAATCGACCAACCGCAGGTTTTGTGTAAATTGACTGAAATAAATGACGATGATTCTTTGACGTGTCGGAAAAAATCATACCGACGAACGTGCGCTGCTTAAACCAATACAGTTATATGAAAGCAATGTATTACGGAATGATTCCTCTTAAAACGATCTATTAAACGTAGTAGAACGTTTCCGTGGGATAATTTCCACGAAGCCGCGGACAGAAGCTAGTACCTAATATTTTTGCTGCCTCAGAAAAAGGCATGCCTCAAACGACATGGAACATTCCAATATTCATTACCGACAATTCGGACACATTCCAGCAAGACCAGCAGTGATCACTTGATGTGTTCTCATGTGTACTGTAAGATGTAGGTAGGATAAAAGATTAGGTATATCATATTTTGAATAATGAGGTACACAAAGCGGATATCAATTAACATGTCATTGAAGCGTGTCGGATCAAATCATCAGCAGATCGTTGATGTCAACAGATTAGCTTCGTGTTTGTTCTTAACAAAGAGTTGGACGCAAGTCACGAGCTTATAAAGCAATTAATTCGTTTATTTTTGTCTTCGTTATGACGAAGATGAGTTTGTTTTAAGGCCGATTTTTCCAACGCCAGATAATTTTATCGGAGGAATAATTTTGAATTTTTGACAGTTCTTCCATACAAAACCTGTCAGACGTCAATTTTATTTCACGAATAAAAATGAATCTGTCGATTGAAAAATCAGCCCTTTTTTTGATACTAAAATCGTTTAACTAAATAAGGGCCGGTTTTGCAATCGTCAAATAACTTTTATCTGAAGAATAGTTTAGTTTTAGTTTGATTGGATTTTTTACGACTTAACGAAAATCAAAAGTAAGAAAACTGGTAACATACTCCCTCCGACCTGACAATGTATAATTGGTGGTACTGGAGGGGGTGTACTGAATATCAAATGTCCAAGAACATACAGTGGCTATCTATTTTGTGGTAACTTAACACTAACCTTGCATCGAGGAGTCAAAAATTGCCTACAAAGCTAATAAACACATACAAACTACTAACTCTTATATCTCATTTCAGACTGAGTTTACAGATATGCATGTCAAGTTTCGTTTGTTACACTATTCTGTACTAGAAAAACAAGATATGGTTGATGGCCGCGAGAAAACAAAAAGACGCCACCTTCCATACTAAATTCGACATTGTCCTTTCTATTCCTCCAATAAAAGTTATCTGAAGATTGAAAAATCGGCTCTAAGTAGTAGTACTTATCGAAAGGAGGAATAAAAATCTGCTTTGTTTATTGACTTAGGGCGAGTTTGATCAATGAAACTGAAAGCGTTCAACAATTTAAAACCGCGTTCAAGACCTGTCAGTGTCATTATTGTTGTGGAATAGTGATGTTCGCCCTAAGTCAGTAACTAAATATCGGTTAATAGTTAGAAAGTATCTTTATCTATTCTACATGCTTTTTATGATATATACGTTTATGCGGGTTCTCCTGGACAGTCACTGCGTGTTGACGATTTTATATTACTGAAATCCAGGTGTCCTTTACGATGGTTTCTTTGGCCGGTAAAAGGTACCTACCCAAGATATTTATAAGATTCGAAGCTGCAGCCTCATTGAAACGCGAGCTTCTTAACCTATAAGCCATAGCCTACTTGCCATCTCAAATGACCTAATTACCACTCAATTTGCACCACAGCATAATAACAGTTATTATGTAAACTTAGTCCAATTACATCGTGAGCTAATGAAGATCCGGCTGATTAGTGTTAGATTAATATCAAGGGCTACACCTAGGTATTCGCTAATTGAGTAGGTAGGCTTGGAATTTTCTTGATTGATTGGGTTCCTTACATAATTTCTCTCCCAAAAATTGAACGATCTTAGCACATCGTGTAAATTACAAGATGTAACAAAAAATGTAATAGTGTCGCTGGGCTTTGGAGTTCCACAATAGGTGTTCCAGATCTTCAAATTTATTCTCACAGCAGAAAATGCTCTTCACGTGGAATATTTTTTGCTATGGCACCATTTTTATATCTCTTACACTTTAGCTGGTCTGTTGCGGTTCTGCGTCAGGTGTTCCATTTTCCAAAATAAATTATAGATTATATGTTGCCCAGACTTAGTACGTATACAACAAAAAACTTTTCTTCCCGTAATTCCGCAGTGGATCCCAAGGGGATCTGAAGTGTAAGTGTACGGAGCTTTTTTTTCCCGATTGTCAACAGTGTTATAGATAGTGGTGTTACTGATCGGGAATATTCGCCCATCACTACTATGTAATCACTTTGTTTGAAAAAACATATTTACTTATATTTATTTGATAGCTTCAAATTAATACTAACGTAAAACAAATCCCATTACATGTTTTTTTAATAAAAATAAACGAAAACCTGATTTAAATTCAGGGAAAAGGAAGTTTTGATTTGAATTGTCAGTGTTTCTATTTATTGTCATATTATTGTTTCCACTTTGTATATTACCACTTTTAATTTATGATGTCCTTCTGAGCTTCATTTGAGAAAAAATAACTCGTACTTATAATTTTTTTTTTTTTTTACTTTGTGTCGGGGTTTCTTAAGTCCAACATTGCATTAGGACCTCATACCTATTAAATAGCAATGTTTGTCTGTATACTGCTTTTAAAAGCATCTTAGCACTCAACCAATTACCATACATAGCTGAACCAAGCATTACCATTGAGTTCTCAAGTCTCGCGATAACGCTAAAACTCCTTCGCAGTCGCAATTTGCACAAATTGCCACCGTACTGAACTGAATTGAGAACTTGTGTGATATCGTTAGCTCTGCCAACTCCCTAATGTAGTTTGCGCAACCGCGTTTTAATGTTTAGTATCATCTAGTGTTATATTTAGACTAATTGTGTTGTATTTGTTTATTATATTTGTTACTAGCTTCCGCCCGCGACTTCGTCCGCGTGAATTTTCACCCTCCCCCCATTCACCCTTTTAGGGGTGGAATTTCGAAAAATCCTTTCTTAGCGGGTGCCTACGTCATAACATCTACCTGCATGCCAAATTTCAGCCCGATCCCTCCAGTGATTTGGACTGTGCGTTGATAGATCACTATGTCAGTCAGTCACCTTTGAGTTTTATATATTTAGATTGGAGGAAAGATATTAATCATAATACCAACCTATTGTTGTCTCACAGCAGGGAAATCCGTCTTCTAATATATTGATCGCCACGCTTTCTCAATATGGGTTGGCAATTTTAGTTTTAAATTAACTTACAAGTCTAGGTTTACTCACGATGTTTTCCTTCACTGATGCCAGCAGTACCATGAGTTGTTATCGAAAACTTACTCACTAGCGTTAAACTCGCTATTGAAAAAGTCACATTGGTACTTGTTGCCCAAATTTTGAGCCCACAACCTCATGTAAGTATGAGAGGCGTGGCGTTAACTACTGGGCTAGGAAAGATGTAACTTACTTTTTCTTTTAAACGTCATCATTATGTCTCGAATCATCAGCAATCATTAAGCCCCATTAACAGAATGCAATTGTTTCTTACCTGTGGCATACAATAAAATTGAAGCAACGAATGACCGTTTAGACGATGCAAGTCATTTGTTGAACTTTTATTGTTGCTTCAGCTTAAGGTAATTAACTCGTGGCTTGTAAATGAGACTTTATGCATTTCCCTTCAAATTGATCAAGAGATTAACAATGTAGGTAGACTTTCTAAGTTTCGAATTTATTAAAGAATTTTTCTAAATTATTTTTACCTAGAAAGCTCATTACTACCTATCATAGAAACATGTTTATTTTTGAGTAGCCCGATGAGAGAAGGTTATACATATTATATTGACGAAGTTTTAATATAGCTTCGGTACAATCAATCTAATAGTATATAATTAAGGCTGCATTAACTACAACGAAGTGGCCCACAATTATTGGATTGAAAAGTTTATTTAGGGTGTCAAGATCAATATTGGTAAGTTTTCGTTGCAGTCTTTTAAAGCAAGCTCAACGTATATAACGCATTGTCCCTCAGTCTAAAGAATAATGAACAAAATGTCAAAGATAATCAAATTACTCAAAAATATTGTCTCTCCTAAGACATTGTTAAAACTAATAAATTTTTTTCAAGTTTTGTTCGGCCAGTATTTCAATCTTGGTCAATCCAAACTCTACTGCGTCTTCATTAAGTTATATTGCATTTCTTTCATTTTCTGCATTAGTATTTTTGTGTTTAGTGATATCGAATTTGGAATCAACTTCATCACAATTGTCTATATCGAATACTTGTTCCTTGTTATCATCTCCTTACTTTTTGCGGATAAATATTTCTTTAACTTTTATAATAGTATCAGGACCAATGACAGAATTATTATATTTCTATTTTCAGGTATTTGTTATTTTATTCGCAAACTTTCCGAAACTAACATCGATATTGAGCGAAACAGTGGCAGAATTTTTCAAAGAAGTAAGTACATAAATGGCTATTATTATTAGAGAGTTAGTAGAATAGTAGTTACCTAGCACAAAGTCCAAAGACTTTGTGCTAGGTAACTACTATTCTACTAACTGTACTACTAAGACTTATACACACACTTTTTCTTGCCGTAAAAAAACTACGGTTTATTCGCCGTGTGTAGGCACGGTCGTCAGTGTTGTATGGGTCACTATATGGAAGCTTGTTGACGGATCCGTTTTTTTTACGGCGCGGTTTATACGCCGTTTAGTTTATCATATAAAAAAAAATGCCGTTAATTTCCTACTGCTGGGCAAAAGCTTCCCTACTCTCTTTCTACCTCTCTATCCAGAGCTGCCAAGGACCAATCTTTATCAAAGGAGTCCAGCTCATCCCGCCATCTCTGTCTGGGCCTGCCGAGATGTCGTTTGCCATTAAGCGGGACCTACTGTGTCGTAAGTTTAGCCCACTGATCGTCTGACATGCGGTAGATGTGTCCAGCCCAATTCCATTTAAGCGTGGCAACTTTCCGAGTAACATCAGTTATTTTATTGATGGAACGGATTGTTGTATTCCTAAGTATTCCTACGTCCGGTCCTTAACTCTCTGGCAAACCTCTGCTGAATTGTCAAAGACCGTGTTTAAGAACCATACGTGAGGATGGGAAGAATACACATGTTGATGAGTCTTCTCTTGACGTGATAGTAAAATATCGCCCTTCATTTGATCTTTCATGGCCCAATAAAATAAAAAATAAAGTAGCAAGACGCACCGAAAATGCCTAGATTTTTTTTTTTACTTCTTTGTTTTTTCTTGTCTAGAAAGAGATTATTTGACCAAGATAGAAATAAATAAAAAAAAAGACGCGCGTGGCGGTGGGTGGCGGGTGGGGAGGTTAAATATGTCGATACATATTTAACCTCCCCACCCGCCATGGTGATCCTGCGATGCACGCTGTTCATCATCAACTTGGTTTTTGACATATTCATTTAAAGTCCGACCACTAGGCTTGCCGTGCTAAGATCTTCTATCATTTGAGTCAGCCCGGAGACTTAAGATGAAAAAAGGACAATATCGTCGGCAAAACGGAGATTGGATAATCTCTTTTGTCCAACCATAATGCCCCTTTCTGCCCAGCCTGCTGCCAGCTTTCTGAAGACTTCCACGAGAACGGCCGTAAATAATTTCGGAGACAGCAGGTCTCCTTGTTTAACTCCTTCATTAATCTGGAAAGACGGTGCTGTCTTAGAATTTATTTTAATAGCTACGGTGCTGTTTCTATAAATATTTTGGAAAAGGTTTATGACATGGTGTCTATTTCTTGATTTTGTAAGGCTTTGAAAATTGAGGTATGCCTGATGCTATCAAAAGCTTTTGAGTAATCTATAAATGCAATATAAAGTTTATCCTATGTGACGTCTCATCATATCTTTTTGTCTAGTTTTTTTATATGCACTTGTCAATCTTTCTTTCTTTAGGTAATGTATTAGACCTGACACCTAAAGCTCTAACAAGAAATTTCTATTTATGCTTTCAGAATATTTTTCTGCTAATCATGCGGTTGCCTCTAGAGACGGCAAAAATAATTTGTGATTTATCTTATCCTGGGATAATTGCAGAATTAATTATATACGAAGTGGACAAAATAAGAGAAACGCTCACGGCTCAGCTGCTTAGATGTGCAGGTAAATGGGATTTATAAAGAATATTGCAATTGTAATTATTCGAAAAAGAATTGAAATTACGTTCCAAAACCCAAATTGATGATGTAGGTTGCCAAGCCTAAGTGGAACTTGGCTGGCCACATCTATCGCATACCGGTGGAGCTGTGGGCTAAAATAACCAGTGGGTCCAAAACGGTTATTAGGCAGGCTCAAGAGGTTTTTTATGTATGTTCCCTGATTACTCGGAGACGGCAAGACCGATTTCAAAAATTATTTTTTTGTTTGAAAGGGTATACTTTCCAGGTGGTCCCATTGTCATCAGGTCAGGATCTGATGATGGGATCCTGGAGAAATCGAAGGAACTCTTCAAGTATTATAGGCACACCTATAGCGATTTGGGTATTTTTTATAGTAACTCGTGCATTTGCTCTCTGAAAGCATCATTTGGTGAAGTGGAACTGATGATGAAGACCACAAATGGCCACCGGAACTACTCAATAATAAGTATTTCCCGGTTTGCGATTCGATTACTTACTTTAATATGGTTGCTAAGCAAGTTATGCTCGTCACAATGCGAATGGTGAAATGGAGCTGATGGTGGAATACCAGGAGAACTCCTCAACAATTAACGTCCCTGCATCGGGAAAAGCAATATTTTGTAAATGGCGATGAGCAAGTTGGCATCAGGCTATTGTAACTTAGATACATTATAAACAGACACACTAAAAAGCGAGAAATAAAAACTTTTTAACAAAAAAAAAACCGACTTCCAAAAAAACACTACAAAGTGAAAAATAACTTTTATTTCGGAAGTCGGTGGCAAAAAACTAAAATACAGATCCAAAGACACCGACTTCCGAAATAAAAGTTATTTTTCACTTTGTAGTGTTTTTTTTGGAAGTCGGTTTTTTTTTTGTTAATTAGTTTTAAAGCCTGGCCAAACAGCACTAGATAGGGGGGATATGTGGAAGGAGGGAAGGAAGGCTATTGTCCTGCAGTGGGTCATAAACACCTGCTAAGTTCGGTTCAGTAGAAAATTTTAATCTTTTGCAGACGAGTCTCTCCGGTTCGAGCTGTCAACTGCGCTGCAGTATGTGTCGCTGCGTCCGTTCAGATACACGATCTGTCGCGCTGTGCCGCTCAACATCAACTTGCCGGTTATCATCATCAGCCTCTCTATCACCTATGTCATTGTTTACTTGCAGTTAACAAATTTTAATGCTTAATATCAATGATAATATGTTCTTAACAATTTTATGGTTGCCATTTTCAGTAGTTTTATGTTCACCAATTCTATGCGTTTGTCAGTGAGGGAAATTGTTGTCGTTTCTTTACAAGATTTGAAATGTATTTTCTTAAGAGTGTGTCCATGTAGTGAATTCACTAGCATTAATAATAAGTCAGTGTTGTTATGAAGCTTATATAACATTATCTGCCGCGATGGTGTCGTGCGCTTAGTGAGCTCCAATCGGTGGTTCTCTTTTAGCCCATGACCAGCACCAGATTTTTTTTTTATTACGTATTTGAAATTTCAATTTGTGTGACTATTAAATCTTAGAATAAACACCGTATTTTATCCATTTTATCTTTTTAAACCATTGAAACCTTATTCCCCATGTCATTGTCATATTACTATACTGTTATATTATAAAACCACAATACTACAACTCGTAGGTATGTACTCTTACTCACATACCCTGTGTAGATAGAGCCAAAGCTAATGAAGTGACGATCATAAATCATAACCACGGTCATATATTAGCAGGGTGGAGTATTGACAGCGCGCCAAATACATTTACCAAACAGACACAGGCCATGCATAACTATTGTGTCAACTGTAGCATAGATACTGTTGCATGTATAATGGTGTACCTACTGTAGCTAACTTATATACTGTGGTTTTGTATGCAGCTTCCAAACACCCTATACAACGTTATTTTTAGTATATGCGAAACCTGAATATACACACATCAAAAGTGTCTAGGGATCAACATATATTTTTGCAATAACTTTTCTCCTGATTGATATTAATTAAAATTTTCTTTAAGGATTCATCAAATAAAGTGTTTTCGTTTGTCACAGTAACGATAAACCAAGTCACCTTTGCATTAATAAAGAAATTTGCCATTTTCCTAATAAAGGGATTTTTGACATTTGAACCACTAACACAAAAGTTCGAAAAAAAGACTGAAATAACAGTTTTCTTTAAAATTTTATTGGGTAACTTAAACAATTAATAATCCGTGTTTCTACCGCGAACACTAACAACACAAGAACATCGGTTTGGCATACTCAAAATGAGTTCATCCAAATCACGCTGTGGAATGGCCGCCCATGTTCGTTGCAACAACAAAAAAAGGTCTTCTTGCGACTGGATACCCTCCATATTCGGCAGAGCTCTTCTCTGTAGCATATCCCATGCATGCTCAATCGGGTTCAAGTCTGGCGACTGAGCAGGCCAGGGCAGGACATTGATGTTAGCTGCGGCGAGAGTCTGTCTTACAACTCTTGCGGTGTGCGGTCGTGCATTATCATGCATTAACTGAAATAAGGGACCGATTTGCACTTGTAGAGGAACGATGACGTCTGATACAATCGTCTCAGCATAAATTTGAGCGTTGAGGTTGCCTCTGATCCAAATCAACTCAGTTCTTCCGCCGATCCAAATACCCGCCCATACCATGATGGTTCCACCACTATAAGGATGGACTTCCTGGCAGGATTTTAATCGCTGTTGGCGTCCAGGGTTTCTCCAGTGTCGTATACGTCTTGTATCCGGTCTCATACCAAAACGAGACTCATCAGAAAAGCACACGAAACGCCATTGTTCTTCTGCCCAATTTCTGTGTTCAAGAGCCCATTGATATCGAATCCTACGATTGTGCATTGCTATAGGTGGTACCCGTAGCGGTCGTCGGGAATGAAGGTTCACTTCATGCAAGCGGTTTCTGACTGTTTGGTCGCTAATTAAGTTCCCTGAAGAGTGATGAAGCCTCACGGCTAACATCATGGCGGTTATTGTTGGAGCTCTTCGAGTTAAGATTTGAATGTATCGGTCTTGTCTCCGTGTGGTGCAGCGATACCGTCCTCCATGGCGCTCAGCCACGGTACCAGTGCTTCGGTAACGTGTCCAAAGTCGACTGATAACACTCTGACTTGTATTCAGAGCTAAAGCCACAGTACGTTGCCGGGAACCAGCTTCTATCATTCCCACGGCTCTGAGCATTTCTTCCCTGCTTAAATGACGTCGCCGCTCCATAATAACGTTGGTTTTAATCAGTAGTAGGGAAACAGTAGCACTAATAATGTCTTCAATGCGTTGTATGTTTTTATAGGGAAAATATTGACAGCTGATTTTCATCTTTTACTCGAATTTGATTCACAGTTCCTGATTCAAATTATGAAATGCACCAAAAAGGATCCATATAAATTTATAAAATCATAAATTTATTACAAAGCCACATCTCAATCTCAAGAAATCCGCATAAAAATGCTTGATCCCTAGACACTTTTGATGTGTGAGAATAAGTAACTGAATATATTCATCAAATTGTTGTAATTACTTAAGCTCACAAACAGTTGACATTCGTATGGCATATCGATATTTCATGTCGACATAATCTCTTTATTAATATCGACTGCATCGAAATGTTACCTCTCGTATGATAATGAATTGAATAGATGCGGCATACTGTAATCCATACTAATATTATATATTCGAAAGTAACTCTGTCTGCCTGTCAGTATGTTACCTTTTCACGCCTAAACCACTGAACGGATTTCGATAAAATTTGGCAGATAGATAGATTGCATCCTGGGGAAGGACCTAAGATAGTTTGTATTCCGATATTCCCACAGGATTGACACATACGCGGGTGAAACCGCGGGGCGCAGCTAGTGTTAGTATTTCCAACGCCAGATGATTTTATCCCAGGAATATGAATATGAATTTTGAATTTTTGACAGTTATTTCATACAAAATCTGTCAGACGTCAATTTTATTCCACGAATAAAAATTATCTGTCTATTGAAAAAAGGGGAAAACAACCAGTAGTACTTATATTAAAAAAATATACAGGAATAACATAACAAATATAATTTAAAAAATACAATAAATAATAATGTCGGCAGACACATTGATTAGCAGCTGTGAGAGACGGCGACTAGATGGCGCTAGTGGAACGTGCACCAGACGCAAATCATTCACTCTATCGATCATTTGGCCTAAAGGACTTGGTATCCAATCCAGTAAAATATTGTAACGGTTTCCCCCCCACTAGCGATCGCCTTTATAAGGAGCTGCGCTGTTTGATCGGTACGCATTTCCAACGGTTGCGTCGTGGTGCACGGACCACTGTCTCTCGACAGTCAGTACTGCCCGATTATTGGATGTGGAACGCTGTCTCTGACAATTAGTACTATCCTTATTGCGGTGGGTGCATGGACCACTGTCCCTGACAGTCAGTACTGCCCTATGTGACCGCCTTTTGCCGTTATTAGTTTTAGTGTTTCATTTCTGTATTTTCTAGATTTAAGATAACTGATTGTTCAATTGAATAAACTTGTGTTTTACTTCTGATGTCTGGGCCAATCCGACATATATAATAAACAACTTAGATATTTACAAACTGATGGCAAACGTAACAGTACTCAGGGCATAATGAACTACATTTATAACGTGAACAAAGGAAACTAAAAATAACAAAACAAAATCCTTGTTTGTGTATTGTATCGCTTTTTTTTTAATTCGCCTGCTCTGTCTCACTCCTGGGCAAAGGTCTCCACTCCTTCCATCTTTCGCGAGCCCGCGCGTGCTCCTTCCAGTCTTGGTGGAACCTGTCCAGTTCGTCCCGCCATCTCCTACGTGGTCTGCCACCACCCCGCCTCACTGTCTCAGGGCATCAATTCTGCGCTATTTGGGCCCACAGTTTGTCCGGCATGCGCCAGACATGTCCTGTCCAGTCCCATTTACGTTGAGCAGCCTTTGAGCCACGTCAGCTATCTTTGTTTTGGAGCGCAGTATTGTGTTTCGAACACGATCCGTTAACTTAACGCCTAGTATACTGCGCTCCATTGCTCGTTGGCAGACCTTGAGTTTGGACTTCTGGTTTTCATTGTATCCTACGGGTCCTTTGTTGATAATACTAATTTGCTAAAGCACCGCTGTTTGATTTTATGATCAGTATCTAATAATTCCTAGTTCCTACCCGTAATAATAATTAATTTTTTAAGACTGTAACGTCCCTCTGCTAAATCTTTACTTATAACCACTCTTTTCGATCTTGAACTAATACAGAGCAATAGGTGCATACTATTTGCAGGAATCATGTTCGTCCCATTATCAATCTGTCGTTACCTGGGGTTTGCCGAATAACCGTTGCACGTTTTCCCAGGATCCACTTTGCGGCAGGTAGTTTTAGCCGGTAATTCATCAATTCATTTGTTGTTTTCCGGGGAACAGACTTAGATTCCGTGCTCCTTTTTTACTTTTTGTATTTCCTGTGTGGGTCCCAAATAAAATATTGTTCATTTTTTTCTTTTCTTTATATAAATCAGACTTCAGTCTAACTTCGAGTATTCGTACCCTCCATTCCCTTGTTAGGTCTGTGCTAACAGAGTGCGGTCTTGTCTAGTGGAATTATTCGCAATTGATTTATTTATCGGCATACATGTACGTTCCGTGGTAGGATTCAAAGTTGACTAATTTCATATTAATGTGTGTTTGTCTCGATATTCTGTTATTTATCCGTTTTGAATGTAGCAAGAAATGCATGCATTCTGTAAGTTGTAGGTTATGGGGAGAAGTTATATACTGTTACACACATAAGTTTTGCTTTTATTACCAAAACTAATGCGCTTTATTTCTTAATTTCCTACTTTTTAACATAGAGAAGGTATACATATTTATAACTTATGGTCAGCATTTTTATATCTTCTCCTTCTCCTTCGTTGTTCCCTAACTGCTGAGGGTTACGACCACATACGACGCGTCTGCAAGTTATGCGGTCTTCCGCGGTATGGACTGCTCGGTATATTATGCTCTAATCATCTTTTATGGATGGATGGAAAGCAGCACATGAAGTAATTTTTTCCCCGTTGGTGAAATTGCTGTATGGCGTTCCAGTGGGAGGATAAATAAATAAATGTCCATCTTGCCAAGAATCCATAAGCCTTTTCAGACAATGGTGCCTACTATTTATTAATACAGCAACATTTTTTTCTTTTGTACCTTATGATCATCACCAATAAGAGTGTCAACCTCGTTACGCATCTCTCACAAAAAATCTTTAAAACATCTAAACCCAAATTAACTTCTGCTATTTATAAACACAGTCCAATTTCCGAGGACAAAACAGATGAAACTTAGACCATCGATCAAAGTCAGGCCAGTCCCTAGGGCCAGGCCACTCAGTCCACAAGTTAAATTGCTCCCACACTTTGTCGTTTCGCGAATTAATTTAATGTTTCAAAATTGCATTTGCGAGTTTATGAATTGGAAATGATTTTCTTTTTTGGGAAAGTTTAATGAAAGAAACCGACAGCGGTAGGTAATAATCACGTTATATTTGAAATTAAATGAAATTATGTTTATCTGTGCAGTGGTGACCAAGTGGTAACGGCCGCGACTTACGAGTTGTAGGTCGTAGGTTCGAACCCAGACAGGCGCTTTACTTTGTGTAAATTATTTCATCACCACTGCTCTCAAAACGGTGAAGGAAAACATCGTGAGGAAACCGGCATGTCCTAGAACCAAAAATTCGAAGACATGTGACATCTGCCAACCCGCACTGGGCCCGCGTGGTGGATTACGGCCCACTCCCTCTCACCGAGAGGAGGCCTGTGTCCCAGCAGTGGGAACATTATAGGCTGATTATGGTATGTTTATCTGTAAGGGATGATTTTACCAAAGTCAGATAACTTCTATCCATGGAATAAAATTAACGCCTGACAGTTCTAGTATGGAAAAACTGTCAAAACTTCAATTCTCAGGATAAGGCTTATTCTAGTTACAAAAGTTTGGTAAAATTAGTCGTAAATCTTTTACGACACTTTTACAAGTCGATTTTGCGGTCAATGTTTTAAAACTAGATTGAATTGAATTTGAATTTATTTATTTTGATGGCGCAGGCATTTCCTAGCTGACTGATCCTTGAGAAGAAATGCCGAAACAAACTCAGAAATCATATCTCTTTTAATCGCGAAAAAAAAGCAACAGAACAAATGATACAAATACAACGGAAGCGCGAAATAAATAATTACTTAATCAGCTAAATATTCCGCCAGAACTCGACAAGATGAAGCCAGATGTACCTAAAGCAAAATAAATGAAGGGTTACAATTAGCCGTTAAAATAATAAAAAAAAAGTGTAAGGGGAAGCAAAGATAATCCTTCTAAACACATCTTAAGGTTTTATGTCTCCTTCACTGTTAAAACTAAAGATTTTAATCATAGAAAGCAATGCGATGAGTTGCTATAGCCGAGCTATTGATGGCGAAACTTCTGAAGGGGGATCAATGACTAAACGAATAAAAACTCTTAAGCCCGAAAAGGCTAGGCAGATTCATCATCTGCCTAGCCTTTTCCCAATTATCTTGAGGATTAACCGGATGCAGCTGGATGAAATGAGTATTAATGAGTATTTTACTTGGAGCATCTGCCTATCCAACCTCCACGACCCAGTTACCAGTTAAGATGCTACAGATAGTGAGAGGTCCAAAAGCCTGGAAACTGGTTTAGACCAGTTTAGAATATAAATATTTCCCAGTCCTAAAATTCTGGAGGTTGAATGCCATGGTATTAGTGAAATATTATTTGTATGCAATAATTATGTAATTTATTTAACGCAAGACCTTATGCACCCCAATTAGAGTAGGTAGGTACCTATTGAGTTGAAAGTACCTATAATACAATGTCCCGAACTTGAATTTTTTGAAGGTAACTATCATTTTTAAGAAAATCGTTCTGACCATCGCATTTTTTTTTCCCTTTTAGCCTACCCTGTCCCACTCCTGGGCAAAGGTCTCCCTCCACTCCTTCCATCTTGCATTACTTTATGCATTATATGTAATTAAACTTTATGCAATTGAGTCTTAATGCCATAATATTAAACTTTCTTGAGCCAAAGAAGAATTTAAAAAAATTATGGCAAAATATTTAAAAAAATACCTATAATAAAAGCTACTGAAATCGGTTCAGTAGTCAATTCTGAACAAACTACTTCCAGGACTTGCGTTTATTCTGTTACACCTTTTAGAAATATTAAGTTAGGAAAGCAAATAGGGGTTGATGATAAAGTTGTATCAACAGAAAATACAATCTATCACAGATGATATAATTGTCAGTTAGACACTCATAACAAGACGTTAGAACTAGAAAGAAGTATGTCAAGCTGTGAATCGTAAACATGCTTTCATTATTTTCAAGTGGAATAGGCTATTTGATAATGTAAAAAATAAGGTCATAATTATTGACACACGTATAGATTATCGCTTTTAAAATCGATTTGCATTAATTTTACTACAAAACAATGTATTATTTATAAAAAAAATCCCGACAAAACTTCATCTTTTTAAATCTGGCGCCACGTAATCGAAAACGGCCTGGATTGGCTGAACTTAAGATGACGTCATGAATTAGTAAATTTCTGTCTATCGTTGACAGAACAGATGACTTTTGTCTAGTATCTCGACCGTTTCAACGTTTGTTTACGTTAATCGTGACGTCACGACGCCATATTGTTAAAGATAGCGTTTTGGCGGCTTATTTAAACAGTACATTTTTATTTACTATTTTTTTTAAGAAATACATTATGCAATTTGAAGTAATAGGTTTTTGTGGGCTCGTTAGACACCATAAAATAATCTGAGATGTTTATCAGAAACCAGTCAAATAGCCTATTATTTGAAAGAAAACAGTACAAACGTCCTACCCGAAACTGTCAAATTTTCCCAATCAACCTTGAACCTTATGCTTTAGCAATAAAGTTGAAAATCTATTCAAGAAATTTGACAGATTGTTGATGTGCTGGCGTCTGTACATTCTACAAAAAAATAAAATGTCGAATCGCATCGCTCTACCGTGTGCATCAAACCCCAGCCGGTTCAATTTTAATATCGCCGTAAAAACAGGATTATATTCATAACAGATAAAATATTTTAACTGCCTTCTTGAGTTTTATTTGTTTATGTAATCCCAGTTATTGTTCTTAGGCAATTTTATTGCGTGCTCTATTTTTAAGTGGCCATTTTCTTAAATCGGTTGAGCTATTTTATGTTTGTCCTTAATTGTAGTGTTCTTTCTTAAAATAATTTTAGTAAAAATAAATGATTGACTATTGTTTCTTTTTTAGCTGTAACTTTTCCATACTGTAATAAATAAATAAATATAAGTATTATAATAAATAATTGCTAACCAATAATCACCATTTACAAATAAAATTATTCACTGACAATCGAAGACTCAATTATCTTCTGCCGAGCCTTTTTCCAGCTATGCTGGGGTTGGCTTCTAGTCTAACCAAATGCAGCTGAATTTAGTATTTTACATGGAGCGACTGATTAGCTGACCTCCATAATCCAGTTACTGGGTAATACAATACCCCTTAATAAGATTGTCAGACTTTCGGACTTCTGACTACCCGTAACAACTGTCAAAGATCTACAAACGATAGCCGGAACCAACGGCTTAACGTGCTTTCCGAGGCACGGAGACCTCTCATCTCGATATGTAATGGATAACCTAACCTATCCACGGACCGACTCCGGCAAGCAATCTATGATAGATCCGTGCGGCTGTTATCTATTATTTAGCCGCGAGCCTCAAGATTCAACCATTAAAAAAACAAAATTCTAACTACAAAATATAAAGCGATGCCAATACCTATTGTTACACATTGTCCCGCGAAATTCATTCAACAATTCATTCTGTTACATTATTAGAAAAAAAATCTAATTTAAATTTTTACACACACCCCAAAACCCCAGTTTGACGTGATGTCACGGTTGTAATCTTACCCTGATTGATGGCACCCTATTGTGTACCAGCAATGAGTTTCACACCACCACTTAACAAAGACCTCATTTATCAAACATTGACATAGAAACGAGAGGTCCTCGTAATTTAGACTATTTAGTACGAGGATACACGACCAGATTACACTGAGCTCCGTTTTAGACCATTCGTGAAGGTCTTAGAGGTCTATTGATAATTGATTATTGTTTGGAAGTCGTGTATGAATAATTCATATAATATCGTGTAAGATATGCTCAGCTTGATGAGGTGTCACATTATTCTCAATTTGCGACTGATACCTTGATACGTTTTTGTTATTATGTATGTAATTTTGGGATAAATCATGGCACCCATGTATGGTGTTGTGTCACATTGTCACTTAGCTTTTTATAGGCTCCTACAAACAGGCGCGACACGCGATATAATCGCGCGCGACACAAAGGCACCGCTCGTTGCGCGACTTGCGGTGCCTTTGTGTCTCGCGCGATTTTATCGCATGTCGCGCCTGTTTGAAGGAGACTTATAACATAAAAGCAATCCAACACAAACATAATTTTACATTCACTTAATCTAACTGTGAAAGAACTTCATAATTTAATTACTATAGTATTCTAATACAGTGGGAGTCTTCATAATGTGCACATAACGAAATGAGAAACATAGCTTAATTTTATCGAAGTAAAAAATATTTGAAAAAATAAAAAAATATTTAAAAGGATCTTTACCTGCTAAAGTATGGTGATTGCAAGTTGATAGGAAATGTTGTGATTGAGTTATAAACGTGGTATTTTTACGTTTAGAAATCTGATACGATGGAGAATATTTTAAAGTACTTAATCAAAAAGGGTAGGTAATCGGGGCTTTTATTGAGTAATTTTACAATTATTGAAAAAGATTATGAAAAAATATCAGATTTTTGTTAAAAAAAAACCATAATTCTCAATTGAGGAGCGATTGTTTACACAGGGATCACAGCAGCGAAAAGCAATTTTAAAATTAGTACAAACATATTTTTTTTTTTAGATTTTTTAAAATATTTTTTCCGTCGATAAAATCAAGCTTAGTTTCCCTCATTTCAATATGTGCACATTATGAAGACTCACACTGTATAGCCCATATTAACTACTTTAATAAAATGCGCTGGATCTTGGTAGTAAAACAAAAGTATAATATGTCAATCAGAAGTATGTTGAAACCAAAAAGGTAGAAAAAGCTTAAACAAAAGGAATAAAAAGGTATCAAAAGGAAGAAAAGGCTTGCACAGCCTACATACGTTGACAAGCCAAATCTAGGTCTATAAACAAACGGAAAATATTTAACTGACTAAATACTTTATCATCATCAATCTACAGCAATCCACTGCTGGGTATAGTTCTCTCCATTTGCACGCCATTTAGCTCAATTCTCGGCAACTCTTATACAGCTGCTACCAGCCACCCTGCGAAGACTGTCGCTGTAGGTACCTAGCCTGAGGGCGTACTACCTTACGTTTACGTCGTTTACCCCAACGGTCATCGCTTGGATGTACGCATGTAGCGCTCGACGGGCGCAGCATAGCTCGCTTCGCTCGCTCGGCTTTGTTGTTACTTGGCTATTAAGTATTTCTAGGACATCACCATCTGCCTAGCCTTTGCCCAACTATGTTGGGGTCGGCTTCCAGTTTAATCGGATGCAGCTGAATACCACTATTTTACATGGAGCGACTGCCTATCTGAGCTCCGCAACCCAGTTACTGGGTAATACGATACCCCTTTGTAAGACTGGTTGTCAGACTTTCGGGCTTCTGACTACCCGTAACGACTGTCAAAGATCCACGAATGATAGCCGGGACCAACGGCTTAACATGCTTTCCGAGGCACGGAGGGCTCACGGTATGAAAAGATGGTCACCCATCCACAGACCAACCGCGGCAAGCGTAGCTTAACCTGATCGATTGACCTGTGCGGCTGTTATTATTTAGCCACGGGCCCCTCCCCTCGGGTAAGTATTTCTAGGACATATAGAAATTATTTAAGGTTCGATTAAATACATGCCATTCCTATAAAACAACTTCTAAGCTTCAAACCACTTTAAATTTAGCAGTAGACAGGAATCTTCTTCTTTTAAAACTTATTTACCTGCAACACAAAGAATCAACAAGTCAAATCAGAACTAGAATAATAAAAACTATGCTAAACCAGCTAGTTTTACGACTTTCTCTCTACAGTGCGTTTGCTGGATTCCACAGGGATAACTTTATTCTTATCCGTAAGGCAACACACAGATGTGCAAAGGAAATGGAGGTTATTAGTTATTACTAATATAAAAAAAAATAGACTAATATTAGAAAGGCACCCGTGTTTTGAAAGTAGGTATGTTGTTATATCATGTGTGTGTGTTTCAAGACTGTGTTATGAGCGTTTACGCCATTTCATACAAACTTTCAAGCCCTTGTTTTTCGAAATGAATGGATCGATTATAATGAAACTTTATACGCATAAGCAGGATACAAAGGTCTAAATAGTTACTTAAGAACATTTTCGAAATGTCTTATTTAAAAAAAGATAAACGGAAATCTCTGTTTCTATGTAAAATTTAAAATCGGTCTAATTTGGCTGAACACTATTTTTCGAAAATGTTCATATGTAACTTTTAAGACCTTTGTATTCTGCTTATGCGTATGAAGTTTTATTAAAATCGGTTCATTCATTTCGAAAAACATGGCTTGAAAGTTTGTATGAAATGCCGTATGGCGTGAAATTGTAAAAGTGATTTTTAATGGAAAATAAACAGGATCATCATGCACAGTGCTAAAAATTTAACCGTACGTGAACTGTGCTTAACGGTGGAAGACTTGGTGGAGATCAATGACACTTTTGGGGACCATATAGTTGAAGACTAAAATTTTCAATCTCTTAAGATAAAAAAGTTTAACAATGATGCTGTCAAGGTTCAAATAAAAATTACTACGAGATTCAGAAAATAAATAACAAAGATACCATTTTTATACGTGTATAAAACCGAACATCAAACTAAATCTTCTCAATACCCTTAAAGAAAATCTAAGGTCCTACGTGAGATCTGGGTTCCCACATCCTCGGTGATTGTAGTAATAAATTATGTATTCGAGTTATAAAACCATCCGCGCCAATGGCTGAGATTTCACTGATCCAGCTTGTTTTAATGGCGCACTACGGAAACCTAGCTTAAAGGAGACCTAGTGATTGTGTGGAATGAGGAGCATGTTGGGAGTTGTAAATATGATCAGAAACTGTAAGTGTCAATATTCGACAACTATGACAACAGCTCTCGAACGAGTGATCGTGTTCAGGTTCATTGGTGAAATTCGCATTTAGTAAATTAATGAATGAAACTTAAAATGAACATGAACAAGCTCCTAAATATATGTAAGTAACTAATTTTCACTTGGCGCCAATCAAACAAAATAATCGTCAAAATCATACTACTCTGTAAAAATCTACGTGAGGAAAAATGTCTTGACAAACTTCCTCCTTTATTTCGTCGGTTAAAAAAGGAATTGCGTTCTAAGCTGCTTATGTAATTAAGTATTCACTCGTTACAATATCTTATAACCCAATATCTTAATACTAATAACTAATTAATTAATTATTTACTAGCATCTGCCCGCGATTTCGTCCGTGTTAAATTTCTGGTTCCCCCAACCCACCCCGTCGCATCGCATCGTCTGCCCGTGCTATTATGGGTCCTAGTATTATGTGCTCCTATGGGTCCTAGTGTGATGTTAAGTAGTCCATATAAGGATATGGACTACTTTCAATACTTGAGGAAGGCCTCAAGAATTGGGCTATCAAATGCTAAAATCAAAATCAAAATATTTTATTTCACATAAGCCTACATGGGCACTTATGAAACGTCAGAAGCTAGGTGCACGGTTCCAATTGGTCGTTTCCTATGGAGAAGAAACGGCAAACTCCACGGTTACGCTAAAATCCCGATGACGCAGCTGTACGTGTCCAGACTGCACCACTCCACGAAGGTTGAGGAGATCGTGGAGTACATGCGTGTGAAGACCAACTGGACTTTGAGAGTCGAAAAGTTGGAGTCGCGTCACAACACGAACTTCAAGTCGTTCATGTCGCGTGTTCCGACACATCATCTCGAGAAGTTCCTCAAGGAAGAGTTCTGGCCGAAGGGTGTTGTGTACCGCCGATTTCGTGGCCGGATACATGACACCAGTCAGCGAAACACGACGCAGACACTTCGTGTTTGTTAGTTTTTTAGTGTAATTATAATGTTGTATGTATAGTATTTTTAAGTTATTAATATTGTATTGTATGTGTTTTATATGGGCCTTGATGCCTGAAATAAATGGTTAAATAAATAAAATATTTTTTCAAATTCTACTGATGGTTCCAGAGATTAGTGCGATCAAACAAACAAACTCTTTAGCTTTAGCTTTAGTATACATTATTTATTTATGTTGGCTAAGAAGAAGAAGATAATATGACGGAAAAAATATTTTCGTTGTACCTGTGTTTTCTTCTTTTACATTTTGCTTACCAACCCCTGGGTCGGTGTGTGACTGGTGTCACTATCCATGCACTCGCTTCAGAATTATTCATGAACACTTCAGGACTTCGGAAATTTGATTTGAGGGTTGTAGATAAAATGGACATTTTGTTTTTATACTTAGAATTTTATTTCTAGCGAATTAGCTTAATTAATAGCGCATATAATTTTATGTAGCAGAAAACTGACATGTCCTAGAACCAAAAATTCGAAGACATGTGACATATACTAACCAGCACTGGGCCCGCGTGGTGGAATATCCCGTCCTTCTCGAAGAGAGGAGGCCTGTGTCCTGCTGCCCTGTGTCCTGCTGCCCTGTGTCAGGATGCAAGGCCAAAGTACTAATACAATGTGGCGAAAACACGTAGTGCCAAGGCATTACTAGCATCACGGGAAGCATAAATGTTGATACAGCTGTAGGATATGTTCATGAATCTGTCGATAAGATTATCACAGTAGAATGCAAATGTCATTGTTTATTTTCTAGTTACACTTCTTATGTCACATTGCTTGACATGTCTTGTTTGATTAATATAATGTTTTCATCAAAAACATTGGAATGCGCAAAGGTAACCTCATTCCACCATTTATGTGACGTCAACACATGTTTTTTGGTTTTAATTTTTGTTCTCAGTAATGTGAAATAAAAAAATTAAAAATTATTATATTTGAACTCAGTATATGAAAATAAAGAAATGGTATTTGAAATGTTGTCAATTCTAGTAGCTAATAGAGATCAAATTCGGAATCACGTATTAGTTTGTTTGAAACCGAAATCTCTCGTCCGCGTCGGCCGCTTTTGTACTTAATCAAAAACAGCAAAAATCGTAAAGTTGAAAACAATTTTCCAAAAATTCTTGATACCTATCTAGATAAGAATTTGAAGGGAATTTATTTAAAATATTAACTCTTCCACGTACGAATTATGCTGTGAACAAACAAGCTACATATCAAAAGGAAACTGCTACACTGCATTATTTATTACGACATTGTAATACTAAATTCTAAGTTTCTCTAACATTAGCGTCTCAGTCTCGCTTCGTCCTTGCCCTTCGACCAAGTTCTAGGTCAGGGAAAGATGCACCCACGCCACGTGGATGCTGTTTCTAGAATATAATGTTATTGCGTGTTATTTTCAAGAGTTACAAGGTTCATGTTCAAGATTCGTTTATGGATAACCATCCATTACGGGTGGGAGACCCGTAATGGATTGTTTCATCGAAAAGAAATTGCCAAAATTATCACTTCCCAAACAATTTTCCGCATAATTCCATTTGCCAAATCATTATATAGCAAATAATTTTTCGCAAAAAATTGTAACGCAAACCTAATGTTTGGCAAGTGAACGTTTAAACAATAACTTAATAAAGGTTGGATCTTGGCAGCTCTGGACAGATAGAGGTGAAAAGAGAATAGGGAGGCCTTTTCCCAGCAGTGGGACATTAATGGCTAATAAAAAAAACATTATTAGCCGGCTATTTATTGAAAAGTCTAATTATAAAATATCCAATCAATTACCGAAATCTGCAAGGGATGATTTATGATACGCATATTGTCAAGTAAGTTGTTGTAATAACCCATACATTTTCTAACAACATTTATATTTTGGTTCAGTTGATCTTTACCAAGAATGTTGATGGGCACAAAATTGTTCACTAAACATTTTCTTATACGTACCATTCTGGTATACAAGACATACAATAAAAACCAAACAGCCATAGCCAAACACAGTGTCAGTGGATATTCTCATTTTAATGGAGGCGATTGCAAAATAAGAATGCAAATGTAGAAACATTAAAAGAATCCTAATAGTGATCGCAAATAGAACAATTACATAAACAATCAAATTAGGGTAAGGCGGATTTTTATAGCCCACTAGCTTCCGCCCGCGACTTCGTCCGCGTGAAATTTCACCCTCCCCCTAAGAGGGTGAATACCCTCTTAGGGGTGGAATTTCGAAAAATCCTTTCTTAGCGGATGCCTACGTCATAACATCTACCTGCATGCCAAATTTCAGCCCGATCCCTCCAGTGGTTTGGGCTGTGCGTTGATAGATCACTATGTCAGTCAGTCACCTTTGAGTTTTATATATTTAGATAACGACATCACTTGTATCTATACCGATGCGAAATTTCATTAGATATTCTTGAGATGTGATCAAATAGTAGACGGCGAAGCAAAAGTATTCAAAGAAACCAATATTAATCACACTGTTTAAAACATTGAAACCATTGAAACGAAAATGCCAGGTTGTCAAACATATGTATAACAACGAACATACAGTGAAGCTTTAGAAAGTAACAAATGTACTTGGAATTACTTATTTTAATATAGTTTCCTAATGAAAGTCTAAATGCTGCTAAAGAAAATAATAAACCAATCTTTCGGAAAGTCTTTACTATTTTTGCGGCCCCATATGTTGCTATCTGATGGTATGACAAGTGAATGTCTATTATAGTTCCTAACTTCAAGCCCGAAGCTATAATTTTCATTTCATTGAAGTTAAAGCTTCCCTGTAGAATTTATTATTGGAAACACACTTAACAAAATGAAAGCTAAAAACTAGCTAGCTATAATTATCTACAAAATAGTAATGACAAAGTTTAAAAAAAAAAATACACCTAATTCCATCAATCCATCTGCCTAGCCTTTTTCCAACTATTTTGATGTCAGCTTCCAGTCCAACCGTATGCAGCTATATAGTATTTTACATGGAGCGACTGCCTATCTGACCTCCATAACCCAGTTACTGAGTATTACGATACCCCTTGGTAAAACTGGTTGTCAGGCTTATGGGCCATCCCACCCATAACGACTGTCAAATATTTACGAATGATAGCGGGGACCAACGGCTTAACGTGCTTCCCGAAGCACGGAGGGTCTCGATATGTCATGAACGTTAACCCACCCACGAAGTGTAGCTGTCCATTGATCGCCCGTCTGCCATTCATTCTATCCTTTCATACTTGCTATACTTAATCAAATGCAGCATCAAAATTAAAGTTGATTTTGGCAAAATATAATTATAATTACAATTCGATTTTGTCAAAATCGACCTTATCTTTGTAATACTGCATTTGATTTAGTATTGATTTGATAAAAAATGAGGTATAGAGGAAATACAAGCGAAACTACTAAATACATAGCTTGAGGGAATAATACTGAACCTGCTTTAGAATTATTTGTTAAATGAGAGTAAAACTTGTAGCGGTATCTACAACGCCACATGCGAACAACGCGTCATACTACGTCACGCAAATCCTACATCGCGCAAGCAGAGTTTACCGCGCAATTAGCATAGATACAACGGCCCCGACATAAATCATTGGGCAGTTGCCCGCCAGACATAACACCCGTCTGGTCGGAGGATCCTCCCTTTTCTATAGAGTATGAGTGAACTTTACACCCTGTTCCTCATACCTCTATACTGGTGACCCCGAACATGGACGTCAGCGCAGCCTTCGTGCAAATACTACAGCGTGACGTCATCATCATCACTCCCGCAAGCTTTAGCGGCGAGTCACCCAGCCAGCCAGCTTCCACGGCTTCAACGGGTATCCTGACCACCAGTATGCAGCGACCGCGCATTCCTGGTCATCGCCCTCAGCCTCATCAGCAACATCGGCACAGCACACTGCACTTTCGGCCGGTCCACAAGCAGAGCCCTTGAAATACGCTCTCCTGGTCGACGCCAGCAGTCAGCCTCAACCCGGCGCTGTACCACATCCGACGCACTGGAGCATAACGCAGCGCCACCCCGACTCACTGGGGACATCTTCGCAGACAGTTCCGACTCACCGTGAACTATGCAGCAACCGGTTCCGACTCACTGGAACCTCAGCTGGACTGGCAAGCATCGCAAGATACAAGACTCAGCCCACTATCGACCTCCGGTCTCCGGGGGGGAGTGATGTAGCGGTATCTACAACGCCACATGCGAACAACGCGTCATACTACGTCACGCAAATCCTACATCGCGCAAGCAGAGTTTACCGCGCAATTAGCATAGATACAACGGCCCCGACATAAATCATTGGGCAGTTGCCCGCCAGACATAACACCCGTCTGGTCGGAGGATCCTCCCTTTTCTATAGAGTATGAGTGAACTTTACACCCTGTTCCTCATACCTCTATAAACTTGTTACTAGATGTTTTAGAAAACTAGAAACGAACACAGGGCCTCAAGGATCAATGTTTGGTCCCTTTAAACATTAAATTGAATTAGAGTATAATTTTTCAAGAACACAACATGTGAATTCCAGAATTTAGTTATTTAAACACTTATAACAAAAAACAATATATTTACAATTATAATTTTTACTGCATAATGTTTCTTGATTTATCTTTGCATAACGGATGAAAAAGGTAAAAAAAATGAAAAACAGACAAATAAGAACTATGATAAAGACATACGCGCGTTGAAAGTAAATAATTCGCAAGAAACATGTATGATATATGGACGATATTTGTTTGATATAAATATGTACAAGAAACGCGCAAAGTAGTCCGCTTTTGAATTATGGATGCGGTAAACAGCTCTGTTCAGTTAAAAAAAACACAAGTTCAGTAGTTTTTATGTCAAATAGTAAAGTCATCATTAAAAGTCCTTTTATAGAAAATTGTTATCTTCAATTTTTTGTTTTGCTGAAACGTGAAACTCAGGAACGGTCGATGAGGCGACGATGCTTGGGAGACCTATATCTAGACGTTTAGACTTTTTCGATTGTCCTTATTTTACATTGTAAAGATATCTCATCGTACCCTTTCTTTTTCTCGTATTCTTCCTCGCCCTTTATCATTGTTTCGCTAACTTGCGATATTCAGTCTCCTTTCTTACTTCATGTGTAAATAGAATTGAACGTTCGTGTGCAAATGTGATGACTCACATTAGGCCTTCATTTCCCACCGATGTGAAAGGGGATTGATCGCACCCATTTGTTTCATCGCTTTGTCTCGCAAATTCCCGTAATGTAGACTCTCGGAATTGGCACATCATCTCTTTTCATATTCACTTATATTCAAATTGAGTTATTTGGCACCTACTGGATTAAATGTATTAGTTTGTTGTGACGCTGGGACTGTTTGTTTTGGAACTAAATATAACTTTAAAGAGAGCTGCAACACTGAAAGAAGATCTATGGTGAAGCGGGTGAATATTAGCGGGTGGTTTAATTTTTAAATTGGGCGAAGGCGGAGAGAATCAATTCTAGAACTTGCGGAGATTAATGGATATCGCGAATCCTATAACAAATGGGTATGAGCAGAGGACACGCAGCCGAGAAATCTCACCAACATGAAGAAATCAAGATAAGCACTAACCTTTGACTCTGGCTGGCGGCGGATGACTTCTGGGGCGCCCCGAAGATGCTCTGTTCTAGAAGCTTCTTTTGGATCACGGCTCAGCAAAACCAATAGACCGGTCTATGTTCTGGCTGCGAGCTGGTTACTTGCGGATTACGAAAATTAGTTATGGCGGCGTATTGTTAAACGCGGGGCGCGGCTCCAGCCTGAACTGACTAAGGTGGTCGAGTTGGCGAGCGTTTGCTAGATGCGGTGCGGCAGTTCTTAATTGACTGCTTGGTATTTATAATTGGCGAAATGACCGTTTTAAATGCGCGAACGCGGCTTTTTACAAGCTCGCGTCCCACCACTTCCACTTGAGACAAAAGTCGGGCCTCTCCCTCATTCCACACGTTGGTGATAGGTAAACGGCGTAACCATCCTCCCCCCTTTGAAACTCCGTAGGGGTTTCGAAAGAAAAACATAAAGGAACTCTAAGGGCGATGACAAGTGAGAGGAGGTCCAACTAGCTGGAAGTAGCATCATTGTTATGTTAAACTGAAGGTAATTAGCGGGAATGATATAATATAATAATAATAAATACTTAAATACTATAGGTGCGACCGTGACTAGGTCAATGACCGGTGGAATTATTGCGAGGGCAGCGGGCATAGTTTTACGACGGGACGTTTAAAAACTCCCAGCGCGGTACGTACTAGAGCCACCCTTACAACCCCGTCTTTACCAGGGTATACTTGTTCAATAACGCCAGTGGGCCAACGAAGCGGTGGTGAGTCATCCTGGTGTACTAGGACAAGTGTGCCCGCTTGTATGGGTGTGTCAGGAGAGTTCCATTTTTGACGTAATTGAAGGGTGTGTAGGTAATCCACATGCCATCGTTTCCAATAGCTTTGCACTAAGCTATCTAACAATTTCTTCCTGTTATGGAGGCTTACGGATGCGTCAACCTCGCAGGCAGGTAAGGACTGTAGTGGTGTTGTGTTTAAGAAGTGTGCGGGCGTCAGAATCGAGTGTGGCTCGTCCGCTAGTAAGCACAGTGGACGCGAGTTTAGCAAACACTCAATCTGAGTTAAAACGGTCAGCAGCTCCTCATAGCATAGCAGCTGTTGGCCGATGCAACGGTATAGATGTGTTTTTATACATTTTATGTTACTTTCCCAAAGCCCCCCCCAATGGGGCGCGCGCGCCGGGATATTGCGCCACGTTATTTTGTGTTTATTTAGTTCAGTTTGGAAAGCAACAGAAGCGCTTTTGGACGAAAGGAAAGTATATAGCTCGTCCAGCTGACGTTTTGCCCCTATGAAGTTTGTTCCGTTGTCTGAATACAATGTAGACACGGGACCTCTTCTAGCTAGAAAGCGCTTAAAAGCGTCTAGGAAGGTTTCTGAGCTCAAGTCTGAAGCGATCTCAATATGTATGGCCTTAGTAGTCAGGCAGATGAAGAGACAAATGTAAGCCTTCTGGCTTTTCACACCTCGCCGGCGCGTGAGCGTAATGTTTATGGGCCCGGCGTAATCTACCCCTGTGTGCGTGAAAGCCTTGGCTTCCTGGACTCTGGCTGGGGGCAGGTTAGCCATCATGGGCGTAGGGTGTAGCGGAGACACCTTGAAACAAAAGTTGCATTGACGTATTCGTTGTCGTATAATATTACGAGCAGATATAATCCAATATCGTTGTCTCAGTAAAGACATAAGCAAGTGGGAACCTGTATGACAGTTAGAGCGGTGACAGTCGTCTATTAGCAGATTGACTACGTGATGTCTACGGGGCAGTAGTATCGGGTGCCTGTTGTTGAATGGGATATTGGCATTAGTTAATCTGCCGCCTACTCTAAGCAGACCGCTTTCGTCGACGAAAGGGTTAAGTTTTCTTAAAGGATGCGAAGGCAGATTGCCCTTTTTTATGTTTTGTGTTTCAATTGCAAAGCATTCCTCTTGCAATTTGTGAAGGATTGCTGTTTCAGCGGCTTCTAGATCTGTCGCTTGAATTACTTCGGAGGTAGGTAACTTGCGAGTGAAGCGCAAACTGTACACCATCATTCGCAATGGTTTCTTCCACGAAGAAACCCGCGTGGTTAGTTCGACAAGTGCCGACGCTTCCATATTGGAAACGACGGTCAGTGTGACCGGACCCTTTGTCTCAAGTATAGGACCTTCAACTCGGGACGGCTCAAATGGCACAGTTTGCCATTCGGTTATGGGGCGACAGACCCAGGGCGGACCGTTCCACCACAGGGGGTGACTAATTATTTGCGATGGCAATAAGCCTCTTGACAGACAACCGCTAGGATTATCCGCCCCATTTATGTGGAAAAAGCGTTCAGGAGATAAGTTTTCCTGAATCACAGTCACTCGATTGGCAACAAAGGTTTGCCATCGGTGATGAGATGAATGAATCCATGATAAAGCAATCGTTGAATCGCTAAAGGCAAATATATCCTGTATTGGATAGCGGGTATGGAAAATAATACGTACCTGCTGGACAAGTTTAGCTAGAAGTAATGCGGCGCATAGTTCTAGTCTTGCCAACGATACTGTCTTTAACGGAGCCACTTTAGACTTAGCGCATACTAGCTGAGCGAATATAACCCCGTTAGGGTTCACCACATGCACGTAGATGACGCAACCGTAAGCCTTCATATTAGCATCACCAAACGCGGTTAGGTTTGCTACGAAGCCGGCCGCTACACCCAAATGGCGCGGCACTTGTAAAGTGGGCAACAACGATAGTTCGTTTTTAAACTTAGAGTAGCATTTAACAATATTTTCAGGAGGTTTATCATCCCATCCTATTTTTAGCGAGCCAGAGCTCTTGGATAAGCAGCTTGGCATAAAGAATGACAGGCGCGACAAGTCCGAGCACATCAAAGAGGCGAGCAATAGTGGACAGTATAGTACGTTTAGTTATACCTGCCGTTTCCGAAGATGCGACGAACGAGAACACATCAGATACAGGTATCCATTTTAAACCTAAGACCTTCAGGTTTTCGTCATCATCTGTGAACTCGATCTCCGCACGGTAGGACTCAGGCAAATGTTTCAGTAAAGTTTGCGAGTTACTCGCCCATTTGACAAGCTCAAATCCGCCCCGACGGAATAGCTCCAGCAACTCGTCGGCTAACCGAGCTCCATCCTCTACCGAAGGTACGGACGTAGTCAAATCGTCCATGTACAGCTCTCTTGTGGCCACCTCCGCAGCGAGAGGGAGGCTTTCGGCATGGTCTGCGGCTAACTGGTGAATAGTACGCATTGCTAGGAATGGACTGGACCGGAGGCCAAAGGCCACCGAGTTAAACTGGAATATGCGAACCTGCTCGGAGTCGCTAAAGCGGTATAATATTTTCTGATACTTGCGATCATTTTCTGACAGCAAAATCCTAAGATACATTTGACGTATATCAGCGGTTATTGCCACTTTAAAATATCTAAAGTTAAGCAGAAGCGAAAAAAGGTCAGCCTGTAAATTAGGCCCGGTATGCAGTATGTCATTGAGTGACTTACCGGAGTCAGTTTTGGCACTGGTGTCCAATACTACTCGGGGTTTCGTCGTTGACTTATCAGGCCGAACGACAGCGTGATGGGGTATGAAGTACCCTTCGGTTATAGCGGAGGAGGAATAAGGTATTTCCAATAAATAGCCTTTCTCTAAATAATCATTAATGACGTCATTATAGGCGTGACGTAAAGCGGGGAGCGAATTAAATTTGCGCTCTAAAGCAGTTAACCGGCGTTGAGCGTGTATGAATGAGTTACCTAATGAGGTAGGTTCGACCTTGAAAGGCAGAGACACGATATACCTACCCCCGGGATGTCTTAATACCGTGGATTTATAAAATTCTTCACAGACTTGATGTTCTGTGTTGGTTATCTTTGTAGGCAGCACCTCCTCTATTTCCCAAAATTTCAATAGCGTAGCATTTAATCCACTCACAAGAGGGCCGAAGGACCAGGCGACATTGTTGGAGGTAACCGCAGGTAATTCTCCCATTACAATGTAACCAAGCGTGGTTTCTATAGCGTGAGGTGCCGAGCCCGCGGGAACGCTAACATCAGCTGATTCCATTAATGGAGGGGGTATTATTTTACCACCTAGCAAAATGAACGCGAACATTTGCGTTCCTAATATGGCGTCGATATTGCCTGGTAAATTCCAGCAATCATCCGCGAATGGTAAGTTTTTGAAATAATCCATAGCCGACGCCTGTATTACCCTACTAGGCAATGGGTCGGCGATGTGGTCGATTACCAGCATGGTTAAACTATACTGCGCGTCACTGACTCGAGATTGTATAGTGACGGTTACATAACCTCGTATAGGTGCCGAAATGGCGCCAACTGATTTTAGCGACGAATTAACTAGCGGTTTAACTTTCAATTTCAATCGGCTGCAACACTCAAGCGTGATAATATTGTTTTGAGACCCGCTGTCAACCAGACATCTCATTATAAAACGATGCCCGTCTATTGGCACATAAACTTGTGCAGTTGGCAATATTATAGTACTGTCCAGTTGTGTGCAAGATAGAACGTTATTATTTGCCGCATAAAAGGCGGTCGATTTTACCACATGTGGGCTATTTACCGGCGCATCTGGCAATGAAGCGGCCGATTGCGTCATCAAACATAACGGTTGCGAATCAACAGGTGGCTTAGTGCTAATTACCGCCGCTTCACTGTTATCGAAATGTAGTAATGAGTGATGTGTTTTATTACACCGATTGCAGGTATGTTTTGACGCACATCGTAACGTTGTATGTTTGTCACTAAAACAATTAACGCACAACCTTTTATCCTTGACATACCTAAAGCGATCTCTAACGGCAAGTTTCTTGAACTCTGAACATTCGTACAAATGAGTATGCCTGGCATCTTTACAGAATATGCAGGTAGACGAAAAACTCGTTTTGTTGTCCGTTATCGCGAAACTATGCGTAGTTCGCGGCGTATTCCGATTACGTGACTTATCGTAGCTTCTCGTTTTATTCTCTGTCGCACTAATTTGATGTACCGCGGCTGTTCTTTCGATTATTTTGATGTGGTTCCGTATGTAATTTATTAATTCTTCACTTGACGGTAATTCACTAGCGCGGGCTGTAAACTCAAAGGTCTGTACTAGTTGAGCATCCAGCTTTTTTAGCATCAAATGCGTAAAAATAAAATCAGGCAAGTCCGGAATATTTAAACCTGTTAACGCCGACCACGACGAATTCATTCGTTCGATAAAATCGTTTAATTGGTCTGACGCGGCGGTGGACGCTTTTATGTCGAGTATATTGTTTAAATACATGGACCCTAATAATCGTTTGTCTTGATACTTCGACACTAATGAGTTCCATATTGACGCATAATTTTTCTCATTTGGTATAATTCCAGCGAATATATTCAGTGCATTTCCACTAAGTTTACCTACCAAATATTGTACTCTTTGACTGTCTGTTAACATCTTATTGTCGTGTACGTTAGCTTTAAAACACTCGTAGAACAGCGGCCAGTTTTCTGGATTACCCGAAAAACTTAATAATTCTAAAGCGGGCAGTCTTGGCGAGTACGTTTCTTTGGGAGGTACCTCGGGATTTTTTATGCGTTGAGTTTCAATCAAGTTGTTTCTTATGTACTTGACCTGGGAATAAAGTGACTCAAATGCACTCCAGTCACTGAAGCTGATTTTATACTCTGGATCCACCTTTAAAACAACTTCATTGTGCTCATCGCATAGCGTATTAAAACTACGGTATAATTCTTCTACATTCGTAGTTGCAGCAAGAAATTCCTGTACGCTTCTTGTGCTTGTAGTGACTGGAACCACTTTTTTTCCCGACTCGTATAACTCATTTATTTTTGCGAATACGGCTTGCTTCTTAGCCGCCAGTATTTTTATTTTTGCTTCGTAACTCATTGTTACTCAGGGTTTACCTACACTCCGTTATCGAACAAGTTTCCGTTAACGGTTGTTATTTTTTTTAAAAATATGCCTGTCACCTTGCGCAAGGTCAACAGTCGCGGACAGTCACAATCGCAACCTATGTAGGTAGATTTGTAATTACTTAATATGGGACTTTATTTTACTTTAATATTCACGTATATTGTACATATAATGTATTTGAATATGATTATGTTGGACTTTTTTTCATAAGGTACTGGTTTTTATATAAATATGGCTCGAAGTGACCAAAAATGGTGAAGCGGGTGAATATTAGCGGGTGGTTTAATTTTTAAATTGGGCGAAGGCGGAGAGAATCAATTCTAGAACTTGCGGAGATTAATGGATATCGCGAATCCTATAACAAATGGGTATGAGCAGAGGACACGCAGCCGAGAAATCTCACCAACATGAAGAAATCAAGATAAGCACTAACCTTTGACTCTGGCTGGCGGCGGATGACTTCTGGGGCGCCCCGAAGATGCTCTGTTCTAGAAGCTTCTTTTGGATCACGGCTCAGCAAAACCAATAGACCGGTCTATGTTCTGGCTGCGAGCTGGTTACTTGCGGATTACGAAAATTAGTTATGGCGGCGTATTGTTAAACGCGGGGCGCGGCTCCAGCCTGAACTGACTAAGGTGGTCGAGTTGGCGAGCGTTTGCTAGATGCGGTGCGGCAGTTCTTAATTGACTGCTTGGTATTTATAATTGGCGAAATGACCGTTTTAAATGCGCGAACGCGGCTTTTTACAAGCTCGCGTCCCACCACTTCCACTTGAGACAAAAGTCGGGCCTCTCCCTCATTCCACACGTTGGTGATAGGTAAACGGCGTAACCAATCTACAAGAACGAATATACTGTATGTCGATGTAGAATTGGTTTCTTTCTCGTTGTTATTATGTACCCAAAACCATAAATTGTTGCATAAGATATTAAAGTATCTGTAATATTTTCAAATACCCATTTAAGACTTGTTGCTATTTTTATTTTTAAGGTAAATATTGTTAAGAATTTTATTGTCCTACAATTACTATAACTTTTGCTCATGTCGCTTGTGCTACAGGTTTATCCTAGTACATGCATCTAACAGTATAAATACCATTTTGAATTATTTCTAAGATTCTACTGTAAATCCAATTTTAATACTGTTTTTTTTTCAAAGATTGCATACAATGAAAATCAGAAAGTCTAGGTACAAACACGTTATGTTTTAGGATCTAAAGCTGAGATTAATATTAAATATATTTCTAATCAAATGATTAATTTAATTGGCTGATCACAAACAACATGTATTAAACAGTTACACACTAGTAACATAGGTGAATGATAAACACATTGTATACACGGTATCCCAGGTTGCTTAGCAAACAATATGTTTATAGTTTCGCATTAGACAAATTGAGGCCGCGGGCGATCTGCCGCTCCATTAAGCTATACACTTTGAAGATAGAGTGTAGGTAGAGGAATTTATAATACCTCTGTTTTGGAAGGTAGGTACTTATGTAGCCTTAAAGGATAAACTGTATTTTCCACTTTGATATTTTCTTTTGAGTTGACGTGCAAACGTGAGCGGAGTGCGTTTCCTGGATTTAAACACGTAATCTGGTACTGCAGAGTAGAGGTGGGTATGTTGGTCCCACATATTGTTGGTTGGTGTTTTTTTTGGGACCACCATTCACCATCCACCATCAAACAAATTCATTTTTAAGATAGTTACAAATAAAATGATCATGTAAAGTCATTGATGTCGCAATGATGAACAGATAAAATTCTTATTTTTAAACCTGTCACTGTGCTTGTCTCTCTGAATCAATACACAGTGGCCTCCAAAAGTTAGTCGACATTTTTCCACTTCAGCTGTGACACACCACATTATGATTTAAAATTCTAGTGATCCAAATGTTTGAATAGCTATAATGTTTTTATTGACTAATTCAACTATCTTTGATTTACTATAAAAAATCATCAAGGTACTCCCTTATGAGTACCTACCTGATTATTTTTAAATTTTAAATCATGCTGTGGCAACACAGCTGAAGTGGTAAAATACATATTATACAGACTTGCGATAATTGAATAAACTAACTCTCAAAAACCAACAAGCTCACTTGAACCCATGTAAATTAACCTCTAAATAATTAACAGCGGTTATCCATTAGGTAATTTGATGTACCTTGCCGCGGGCACTCGTTTAGTGGGTAACGATGTTTTGGGTAATTCGGTACCTTCCGAGTTTAAGATAGGGTTGAGGTTGTATGCTAATATATAAGTGATATCGTATTACTACACACGTTACACATTAAGTTTATTTATATCAAAAGTAGTAGTTATGATAGAAATAAACTTAATGTGATTGATATTTCAGGGTCTTCTAATGGCTGTTTATTTATATACCTATATAAGTATAGGTTTTTACTATTTATGATGAATAAATACTCGTTTTTTTTGTGTTACCTAAGTGCTAAAAAAAGCGCTGAATGATAACAGCCACACGGGTTGATCGATGGTTAAGCTAAGCTTGCCGCGGTCGGTTCGCAGATGGGTGACCATCCAATACATATCGAGAGATCGAGACCCCTCCGTGCCTCGGAAAGTAAGTTAAGCCGTTGGCCCCGGCTGTCATTCGTAGTTCTTTGACAGTCTCAGTCGTCACGGTAGTCAGAAGCCCAATAGTCTGACAAATAGTCTGACCGTGTTATCCAGTAACTGGTCTATTTGCAACTTTAATAGAAACTAGAAAACGAAGTACAGCTATGAGATCTCAATACCAGAATCTATTATGCACGGGCGCATTTAAAACTAGCTTATTGAAAAGAAATGTGATTTGTATGGCTTTTGTTATCCTAACTAATATTAATTATAAATGCGAAAGTAAGTTTGTTTGTTACCTTTTCACGCATCACTGAACCGATCATCCTATGTCCAATGTTCTTAAGTAACTTTTTAGATCTTTGTATACTGCTTATGCGTTCATACGCATAAGCAGTATAAAAAGATTTAAAAAGAAACTTCATAATTTCATTAAAATGTTCATTCATTTCAGTTCATTTTGACGGCACGGTTGGCCCAGTGGTTAAGCGATTGACTGCTGCACTGCGTGTCGCGGGTTCGATTCCCGCACGGAATAAATCTTTGTATGACCTACAAGTAGTTGTTCCGGGTCTGGCTGTTTGTGTATGTGAGATTAAATGTTTGTAAACGCACCCACGATACAGGAGAAATTCCTAGTGTGGGGCAACGTTTTATTATAAAAAAAAAAAAAAAACAAGGGCTTGAAAGTTTGTATGAAATGCCGTACGGCGTAAACGCTCTTAAGGGCCCCTTTTCCCGAAACTTTAGGCATTTTACGCGCTGAGTCGGCTTGCGCCCGCGTTGCACAGGAGCCGTCGCGGTATGAACTCCGGTGACCTATGGCGGCGGACGAGCACGCCACAGTACAAATAAATCAGTAGTACAAATATTACACTAGTTTACAAATTTTTATTTTTTTTCGTTCACAGGACAAAACCGTTGGATTTGTTTTGTGACTACCTTCTAATCAGTAAAAATAAATGTAAAATGTTTTTATCAAGTCTGGTTTTTTTATAACACTCACAAGAAGTTTTGGCTTAATCTGGTTACGTAGTGATCAATTAATTGTCTTAAACTCAAAAAGGAAACATTTAATGAAATTCTATTTTTACCGACTTCACAAAAAGGAGGAGGTACTATGTTCGGGTGATTGTATGTTTTTTTTTTTTTTTGTATGTTTGTTCATCGAATACTCCGCCAATTGTCGACGGATTTTCAAAATTCTTTTTTTGTTCAAAAGTAGATAGTTCTGAGGTGGTCCCAACACCAAGTTAGGATCTGATGATGGGATCTTATAGAAATCGAGGGCAACCCTCAAATTTTATAGGCTGACTTATTGTTTTTCGCATATTTTATGAAGTATCTTGTGTATTTGTGTATGGTTGTCACCATCTTAGGTAGCTGGGCTGATGATGGAAGCTACAACTCCTTAACAGTAACAAGTTACTCGACCAGGCAAGGACTGTTTTAGTAAATTGTTTTGATGTTTGATATGGCATTTGCCACATTTGGTACCTAACTTCTCGACAAGTAACAGCAGATATATCGTGTTTAGGCTCATTGAAAAGGGCTCGATGTGTGGATAAACGTACTGTTACTGAGAAACAGCGAAGACCTGATGCTGAAGCCAGGAGCATCAGAAAAAGTACAAACCTTGAAATTACAGCACCGTACTCGTATTTGGGCTCATTTTAAACAGGACTAATTTTAAGTTCAATGCAATGTTGACATAAGTCTGGCCTGATGCTGCAGCCAGGATTATCAGCATCTAGTCTAAAAACTAATAAAAGGAGAACTCCTCAACAATTAACGTCCCTGCATCGAGAAAAGGAATATTTTATAAAAAGGCGATGGGCAAGTTGACATTATTCTATTGTAACTTAGATAAATTATAAATAGGTACTAAAAAGCGAGAAATAAAAACTTTTTAACAAAAAAAAAACCGACTTCCAAAAAAAACACTACAAACTGAAAAATAACTTTAATTTCGGAAGTCGGTGGCAAAAACTAAAATACTGATCCCTAAGACACCGACTTCCGAAATTAAAGTTATTTTTCAGTTTGTAGTGTTTTTTGTTGAAAATGTTTTTCAGACAGTGCAAATTAGATCATAACATTTTTTGTTTTATTTACAAGAAAAATATGTAGTAAAAAAAACAGATCGGTTACAGAAGCTATAAAAATGGATGCACTACTTTATTTAACTTCAACTTTCGGTAGCAAATTTTAATAAAAAGGGAGCAAGTAGCAAGTAGAGGAGGAGGAGGGGGAGGGGGGAGTAGTATTTAGATTGTCAATTTTGTGGCAAGACCTAACAAATCACGAAACTAGCTGTTATTTTTGTCTAACTAAATATGTAGCCTTTAAAAACCAGAACAAGTGGTGTTACATACAATATAATGATGACCCATGGGTCAAAGAGTGTGGTACTTAAGATAGAAACACGTTTGTTTGATACAACTACATACAGAAAGCATGGCTAATAGAAATCTCTATTCCTAGACAGCTCGTTTCGCCGAAAACTTTGTTGATAGAAAACATTGTTCGTAGATATCTCGGTTCATAAGAAGCACTTTTGACAGAGATCTCTGTTCATAGATAGCATTTCTTGTCGGAAACTTTGTTCATAGAAACCACTGTTTCACCTTGGTTCACAGAAAGCACCTTTGGTTCACGGAAACAAATTAGATCATTATTTTTTAAGTAAGCTGTATTCCTATTCACTCGCTCTTGCATCCTATGTCGACGGAGCCCCGCTTGGCGGGGCTCCTATTTCTGTGTAAAGGGTTTAAAGTAACCAAACCGAACCTCGGGGTGCCCTTCGCTCGCTCTTGCATCCTATGTTGCGCTTTTTTAACCAAGGGAAACAGTGGTTTCTATGAACAAAGTTTACGGCAAGAAGTGCTATCTATGAACAGAGATCTCTGTCAACAGTCCTTCCTATGAACCGTTATATCTACGGACAATGTTGTCTATCAACAAAGTTTTCGGCGAAACGTGCTGTCTAGGAATAGAGATTTCTATTAGCTGTGCTATCTGTATGTAGTCGTATCGTACAAGCGTGTTTCTATCTTAGGTTCCACACCGTGGGTCAAATCCTATGCTACATTCGAAAAGAATGCCTTACCCGATGTTGCCTAGTAGTTTCAGTCAATAAAACGAAGCAAAACCCACAGAATTGGAGACAGAACCTAAGACCCCATTTCGAGCCAGATGTAGGTATGATTTTGATTTCGAAGGATCTGAATTGAAGGATGGCAAAGTCAAAGTCAAGATTTCTGGTATAAAAAAAAGTTTGCAGATTACTGTTGGTCTAATTTAAGAGATACTGATACAAATCTGAATTAAAACAGAGTAAAATTTGCAATATGTAATACTTTCACTAAATGGTAATCTTAAAATTAACAAAAAAAAAGTAAACATTTTGAAAACTAGACGATCTAAATTTTTTCCACTTCAGAATCTCATTAAGCATTTTATCCTCTATGCAAACACATGGTTTTCATCTCATGAACAAAAACGCTGTAAAATAGTGTTATTGGCGTTGGCGACAGACACTAAAATTCATAAGATTTAACGTGGGAGATAAAAAATTAAATTCAAAATTTAAAAAACCCCCGACAAAAATAAAATTAAGGAATCCCTACAAAAAGCACGAAATAAAAAAATCACACACACACACACACACGTTAAACTTAGAACACCCCGTCGTTTTTGCATCGGGGGTTAAAAATTAGATAGGAAGCATTGTATAGTGTTTCTTAAGTTCGTGGTTCTCTTTGTGCTCTTTTTGAAGGTTTCACTTCTACCACGTGTGAATTGCACACATGTTTTTTTTCATACACTTTCAAATTTCCACGCGAACGAAGTCGCGGGCAACAGCTAGTAAATAAATAAATATCGTTGGCTTGTGTCGTGGACACCAGGTAGTTGATATAATAAATATATACTTTTTTTGTAAATACATAGGTACCTACTTCTTATGAACAAACATCCATGACTCAGAAACAAAATAATGTCCATGCTCATCACACAAACATTTGCCCCTACCGAGATTGGAACCCGGACCCTAAGATCGTAAGGCGGCCTCACTACCGCTGCGCCATTCGGATCGTCAGTTTATGTAAAAATATGTAAAGGTGAATGTTTCCATTAAAAATATTAAAGATTTAAAACTCTAGTCATACTGACTTCGCTAGTCTGTGTAGAGAACCACAAGTTTTCTTCACTTCAGATGCCCTTTTTTTCTTAATTTTGTTTTTTTTATTTGCCATTTTAATTACTTCTAATACAACACGTTTTTACTCAGGTAAGTAGGCACTATTACGCGCGCGAAGACGATAATGTGGTTGCGAGCAAAAATTGCGTAGGTCCTCCCTCAATGACGTCCGGCAGGACACTGGCGCGGTGCGCGCGACTCCGCGCAAGTCGTTTTTCACGCATTTATTTTATATGGAAAAAAATAAGTGCCATATTAAAAATCTATCCAATAATATCCCTGTTAAACCTGATTAGTAAATGAAATGTAAAATTTTCAAAAAAATTGCGTTCCCCCAAGTCTCATACAACTTAAAATCCTTTCAAAATCGACTTTACTTCTGATTTTTTTTTTGTCGAGCAAAATGTTAAATATTGTGTTTTTAACCAAAAAAGTCACTAGATTAAACATGTATCTGTACTATATATTTTTTTGCGAATTTAAATATGGTGATTTCTATGAAAACAACTCAATCTAGAAACGTAAATTTCGGAAAAGGGGCCCTTAAAAAAAGAAATTTGACAGATTGTAGTAGCTTGATGTGCTGGCGTCTGTACGTGGATCCTATTATGTAACTTAACAACTTATTTTTATGTACTTTTATTCTAAGCAAATAAAGAGCTATTCTATTCTGGGCTGTGGCTAGGGAGCCACTCCATGTAAAATACTGGTATTCAGCTGCATCCGGTTAGACTAGAAGCCGACCCCAACATAGTTGGGAAAAGCCTAGACAGATTGATTAGTGTTTAAACATAATAATATCATGTTTTACTCCCTTTTATAAATTTCTAAAGATGTATATGAAAATAAATATCCATTTTCGATGCAATTTTCTCCTGAAAGCCAAGTACCTATTGACAGTTTCACGGATGAATGGAAACTCATAAAATGTCATGAATACTTCGATATTCAGACGTCGACCCGCTTTACGATTGTGCTCAATGAATTTTATGATATCTGCTTATGCAGTTATACCCCTTAGTATATGTTTATTGTGCTGTAAAATATGGATTAGTAGAGCTTGCTATGGATTGGAAAATTTTTATGGAAAAATAATGTACAGTTTTGTTTTAGCTGAGTATTGTCAAACTGGATAGGTCTATTATAATTGCTAAACATACAGTAGATAACCACTCAGGTCTCAACTTCTTCTAACTGTGCTGCTGGGGAGTCTGTTGCGCCACATCTTCTCAGTCAAAGCACTAGGAAGTGGTGAAGGGCAAGCGTTTTGGGGGACTGTCTTATGTAATTTTGACGTTCGTAGAGTGCTGATTTTCAGCTTATTTTGAATAGACGACTTTTGATTTTGATTTTCAAAGTCAAAGTTACATCATTAATTTCAAAAATTAATTTCCTTTTACACAAAGGCATGTTTGAACGTCAAAATTTACAAAAAAAAAAAAATTGATTCTAGTTGCCCCTTCCAAAAGGTAGTTTTATATGGAGATTGAATGGGTATGGTATAAGTGACTTAAGCAACGGTTTAATAATGGTATGACAAAAAAAAAAAATTATATTACTGGTAGGACCATACTAAACCACTTCACTAATGGCTGCGCACATATCTATGTACTGTAGACAGGTAGATACATAAAATATTATTAACATTTAACTTGATTATACAGTAGGTATACTTCTGTATAATATATGCGACAGTAGTTACTAGTAGATTTTAATCCATAGAAGTACTAACAACACAATAAAAACGAAACGCAAAATAAAATCCCGCCTAAACCATTGCACCTGCGTCCGCCATTTTGAATTACATCCCACCGTGCCATCTTGTTACGCCGCCGCCTGACGGATTACATTGCAGATTTTAATTGAAATAATAAAGCATTCTTTTCCTCTGAAGTCTAATTATTTTATTACAGTTATTAGTTGATGGAAGCAATTAGGAAGAATGGAACGGATTATGTTCTAATTAGTAAGGTTTTATTTTTCTTTTTGTTTTTGCTTTGAATACCCTAATAATTTTAATACATTTTGTAGAGATGGTTGAATTATTTGTATTTTAAGCCGTATTTACTTTCTTGTATTTTTTAATTGTAAGGGTGCATCCAGACAACTGTTGACTGTCGCCTTAAAATATCATACGCCTGTAATGTCCTTTACAGAGGTCGCTAAAGCAATATAGATTAAAGCGTCAATTGGCATACGTACTCGAATGCTAAACAAGGGTTTAAACATTGTTCGATATACTTTATGGTTTTAATAACGTAAACCCACTCTTAATACAAGCATTTGCCTTAGTTGAACAGAAGGGCAATTCCCTTAAAAACGTTCAAAATCCAGTCGCAATCTCATCTCAGCGACAAAAAAATGTCAAAAACTTGTCAAAAATGTATGGAAATTAGAAGTATTTTTGACAGATTGAGACAGACTGTGAACGTTCTTAAGATTTCGAGAATTGCCCCTCTGTTCACATGCTCCAGAATATAAGGTACCTACTTCCCTTATAAAAAAGAATACTACCCCTCTAAACTAACCGAAACATTCACACTCAAACATGATTCGTAACTTCAGAAATAACACTTTCAACTTGAAGTTATAATAAGTAACAGTTTCAAAGAAGCAAACAATTCATCAAAATCATTTTTATAAACTCTTCCACGGAGTGTTTTCTCGCCATTTTTAATCTGAGGATCGCATTAAACTTGATACTTTGTTTCGAATTGCATTTTCTGACGGGTCTTATAAAAACTTATACATAATGCATGTTTTGCCTGCAACTGGAAAACATTGCTACTATGGGACGAATTAAAATCGACGAGGAAGTGAGTTCTGAAGTGAGATTTTGATGAAATGTCCTAAAACCTTAAAAAAAGTGGCCAAGTACGAGTCAGACTCGCACACGAGGGGTTCCGTACCACAAGGCAAAAACGCCGAAAAAAACACGTTTGTTGTATGGGAGACCCCTTAAATATTTATATTATTTTGTTTTTAGTAAGTATTTGTTGTTATAGCGGCAACAGAAATACCTACATCATCTGTGAAAATTTCAACTGTCTAGCTATCACGATTCATGAGATATAGCCTGGTGACAGACGGACAGCGGACAGATGGACATGGAGTCTTACTAATTTTGATACGGGTTTTGGGTACGGAACCCTTTTGGGTACGGAACTCAAAAACATCTTGATTTTGACTTGCTCAGTCTAACTAAAAAATCTATCATTCATTATTTGCAGCTATATCGTTTTTAGCATAAGCGAGTTATTATTAAAGTTACCGGATTTTAAAAATTAATTGTCGCTACGATGAGATTGCAACTAGATTTTGATCGTTTTTAGTGGTCGAAGATTTTTTGTTACGGGAATTGGTCTTTATAATATTCATATGTCATACATATTATTTTATTATGTCTTTGTTGTATCGTAGTAGGAACCAAGGTGGGTATAAAACAAAGATATCAGATCCACTGCAGCTGAAACAGGCGACTTATCGGACTGCAGAGCTTCTCTATTCCAGACAGCCTCGAGGTTTACTCGTAACTCGAATCGTTTCTTATTAGATAAAATAAATTAATATTACATGGTTTTAGTAACAGTGTTGTACAGTCAACAGCAAAAGTAGATGATCAAAGTCAGAAATTCAATACCTACTAATGAACGGAGTTCGCGTCAGAACTGTGTGGCGTCGAAGTGATTCAAAAGCATTCTACGTAGTAAGTATTCTAAGTAGTAGTACTTCGACGCCACACAGTTCTGACCCGAACTCCGTTCATTAGTATTGAATTTCTGATTTTGATCATCTACTTTTGCTGTTGACTGTACATAAATCTTGCTTCAGTGTTTTCACACTAAAGGGACTTCTCTTCCATTCCTTTTCCTAAATAAGTCCCTACTTATGAGCGTTTACGCCGTACGGCATTTCATACAAACTTTCAAGCCCTTATTTTTCGAAATGAATAAACCGATTTTAATAAAACTTCATACGCATAAGCAGAGAACATTTTCGAAATGTCTTATTTAAAAAAAGATAACTGGAAATCTCAGTGTTCTATGGAAAATTTAAAATCGGTCTAACTTGGCTGTAACACTATTTTTCGAAAATTCTCTACTAACTTTTTAGACTCTCTTATATTTTCGTGTAAATCCATTAAAAATAACCATTCACGAGATCCTAAATACATGTGTAAACGCACAGTCGGATCTAATATTTGAGTGTTAAATAATTAAAGTCCACATTTGCGTTTTAAATTAATTATTTACTCAGGATAATTTATTAGCTCTTACTTTCATAATATTTTAGTAATGTGTCTGTGGAAAGATTTGTTAATAAGCTAAAGTGTATTAGGACTAGTAATTAATTAATGTAGGCACACGCCAGCACAGCAAGCTACCCGAAACTGTCAAATTTTCCCAATCAACTTTCAACCTTATAATTTAGCGATAAAGTTGAAAATCTATTAAAGTTTGACAGATTGTAGTAGCTTGACGTAAATTAACTAGTTTTTATCCACGACACAAAACACTGTTTTTCCTGGGACACGTAAATTATGATCTGTTTGTCTGTTTTTGTCACCAAAAAATCGATTTCCGAGTTGGGCTCCCGCAGGACGCAAAATTTCCTTCTTTTTATTATTAGTCATGATTTTAAATCGTTTGTTTCGCGTCGAAAGATACATAGTTCTGCGGGGTAATTTAGTAACACACTAACAGTAGGAATGGCTTTCATTTTGACAGTTCAACACCATTCATTGCGTTATTTACGTTGTTGAGCAGACAATTATTTCGAATTTATGAAGCAATGTATTAGGCATATCCTTGAAAATGATTCAGATTCTGATTGATAGTGTGTTACGTAATTATGGTCCTGTTCTTGTTTCGTTTTGAGACAATGACGTAGTGACTTCACTTAGTTGTCATGGAAACGCAATTTAATAATTATGGGCGCACTCTTCTCAGTATGGACAGTTTTTCGCAAAGACTACAATATGATGCTGTGTTTTTCGCATGACGTGAGATTTCCACGACGCGACGTCGTATCGTGAAGCGATGCCGCATCGTTGTACGACGCGACGTCGTATCGTGTTTACGTGTGGGAGCCCATAGGGTGAGGCCACAACACTGCGTTGCGGCGTCGCATTGTAAAAATCTACGACGCATTGTATTTGCGACTCATTGTACTGGGACGTCGTTTTTGCGACACGACGCCGCAACGCAGTGTTGTGGCCTCGCCCTTAGAACGGTGATGGCAAATCTAACAATTTAAATCTTTAATAGCGCTGTTGGACTTTACGGTGTCAAAAACGCTCTATAAGAAAACACACCAACTTAATTTCATAAATAACGGTTCTTAGACGTCATTTTCCGGTAAATTACAGAAGCTATGTATGTGGCTACCGCTCTTCTAGCAAATTGTAGCGTTTTTTTCCTGTGGCAACACTACAGCTAACAGCTGTTTAGAATTTGTTCTCGAAATTTTTATCTTAAATATTATATTTCATTGTTTTTTTAGGCCTATTTTCCAATTACTCTTCAAGTAATTATGATAATAATGTGTATTTTGTGTTAGATTCACATAGCTAGTGCAAATTAAGTGTACATAATTCAATGTAAATCGGTGACAGTTGCCGGCACAAGGAAACTTGCATTGTCATCTTGATATCAGGTACAATACTTTATATTTTACTTGCTATTAGTTAGTTTACGTACTACAATTAGTTCAATTACACCAGCAATTACCTACTTTGTTCACTTTTAGTAAGGCTACTTGATGCCAATGACCTTTGAACGTAAACATAACCTTACTTAGGTTTGGTGACAGAACTCCTTTTATTTACATCTAAATTTTATTTTTCCCATTGACTTATATATTTTACTTTTAAACTAATCACCTTTTCAACTGCTGCCACAACAACCTTCTCTATTCTTATTTCTTGTCGCTTCGCTTCCTTACTTTTAATCATGATTATGACTCGCAGCGCCCGTGCTCGCCTCGAAGAGTCCAAACTCAATGAGGCTTTGAGCGCTTTAAAGGCGTCAAAGGAGTCCTGTGACCAACTAATTAAGGAAATAGATGACAATGAAAGGGTGCTCTTTGATGCCCATGAAAAGAATAGGAAGTTAAAAATTGAAATGGCTCAGATATATACTCAATACACTGATGCCATAGAAGAACGGGATAGACTTCAGCTTGTTGTGGACGGGTTCAGCCAGTGTAGCGTAGAGTATGAACAAGCTCTTAGCCACAAACACTTATTACAACAGCAGCTACATGAGGCTCAAAGTCAGATTACACAACTTGAGACTACAAACCTTAACATCACCGCCTCGCTGAATCAAAGTCTGTTCAATGAGTTGGTGTCTATTGCCCCGTCAATGGTTTCTGCCATAAACCCCACTATTGATTTGACAGGTGATGATGAATCAAAATCATGTAATTCAGTGAGGGTAGTCACTAGTAAAAATAAACTTAAAAAGTACATCAAAATTAATAAATACATTGTTAAAACCCAAAAAATGGTAAAAAGACAAAAGTTCTTTATTAAAAATGTTAAACTTAATAGGGAAAGGTTAAATCTACTTAAACAGCTAGATATGTATTCTTTTAATCTAGAGCAAAGTACTAGGAAATACAACATTGACACACAGGACTTGCAATCTCAACTTGACCAGCTGCAGGAGAAACTAAGATCAATGACTAACAAATATAATACCTCTGAAGATCTAATGAGGGAATATGTGTTGGCAATGAATGAGCTGGTGAACTCACAAACGAACAGCTGTGAGCGCTGTCAAACACCATCCAATGTACCTACACCAGACCATTCATTATCGGCATGCAATACCACATTACCGCAGCCTTGTGTTGATTTGGCAATTCCCTCTGTTGATAGTACCATTATACCATCTAAAGAAATTGTAAATCATGATATTATATTATTTTGTGATGAGATTGGAAAGGAGTTAGGTCACTTGTTGACAGATGAATATCCGGGACACTCAATAATAAATTACTGTATGCCTGGTTGTTCTTTATTTGATATTATGAAAGCAATTGTTAAATATAACTTTAAACAGGAAACAACTTTATTAATATTTATGGGAAATAGGGGTAATTTAAATAAAGGAGAATTGCTCCAATATCATAGAACATTGTGCAACCTTAGCTTAAGAAAAATTGTTTTGTTTACATTACCTTACAGTAACAGTTTGCCACAGGAAGAAAATAACTTAAGATTTGATATAAACATGACATTGCACAATTTGACATATAATGATAACTTATTCCAGTTAATTGATACTAACTATTATGTTGGTAATAATTTATATTTGACAAAAGATAGATATAATATTGTTATGTCCTATCTTTCTAACTATCAAAAAAGACAGATAGCTGTGTCGCTATCATATTTTTTTTCTATTTCAGCCAAACATTTGGCTAAACAAATTGCTCCTATTGAGCAATGCAATGACTTTTTAAATTACTCTGGTAATAATTTGGTTGAAATTATTGACATTAATCATTTAAATTAGAAATTAAGACAATAGAGGCAACCTCTTGCAAAAATGTAAATAAGTCAAATGAAAGTGTAAAAAAATTAAATAGTATCAATCTGGTGCATCAAAATATTCAAGGTTTTTCAAACAAAGACTTAGAAGTAGAATTATTCCTGAATTGTTACAATATAGATATTCTTTGTATGACAGAACATTGGCTTAAAAGTCACCAGTTCATGTTCAATTTTAGTAATCACCAGGTTGGTAGTTCATTCAGCAGAGTAAATGCTATACATGGTGGCTCATTAATTTTAATAAATAACCAGCTTAAGTTTAAAGACCGAAAGGATATTGTGAGCCTCTCTGTTGAACGGACAATTGAAATAGCCTGTATAGAATTGGAGCAGTTCATTATATTAAGTGTGTACAGACCTCCTTCAGGATTGTATGATTGTTTTGAAAAAGTTATGGATGAAGTGTTGAACAAAATCTGTAATACAAACAAGTCCATCATCATTTGTGGTGATTTTAATGTTAATTTGTTAGAAAATTCTGGGTTAAGTACTAAAATTATAAGTTTGTTTCAGTCATACAATCTTGCAAACCAATTTTTGGAGCCCACTAGAATAACTCCTACTAGTGCCACATGCCTAGATAACATTTATACAGATGTTATACCAACCCACAAAGACATTATTAACCTAATAGACTCAGATCATTGTGGACAATTAATCACTATTCCAAATAAAAACAAAAAAGTTACTAAAAAAGATATCACTGTTAATCCAAAAACAACTAATCGCTTGGAAACATTTAAAACTAAACTCATGGGTAAATTACCACTTTTGTTCACTAATGATGACCCTAATCAACAATATAATGATTTTTTTAATATGTATTGCACACAATTTGATAACACATTTATTCCAAAAACATTATCGGTTAATAGTATTGCTTCCTTCAGTGACTGGGCCACCATTGGTATACATAAAAGTAGAAAACGACTTTATGAATTATATGAAGAACGGATTTGTATAAACACTGCTGAATTTAATTTATATGTTAAGAATTATTCTAAAATATTTAAAAAAGTTTGTAGTATTGCCAAGTCACGTTATTTGAGTTCAAAAATTAAAAATAGTAGTAACATTATTAAAACGACTTGGAATGTCATTAATAGCGAAACGGGAAGGTCATGCACCCGAAGTAGTGACTACAGCCTTGTTATTGATGACAATATAATTAAATCAGATTGTCAAGTCGCCGCGGCCTTTGAAAATTTCTTTGCAGAGATTCCCGTATCAACTACTAAATCTCTTAACTCATCACCCATTGCTGCAGAGTCTTTACTTAAAGAAAACGTTCCAGTTTGCGATTCAGAATTTCACTTCCAATATGTAACTTGTAAAGATATAATTAAAACTTTTCACACGTTAAATGTTAAAAAGACCGCAGATCTATGGGGTAATTCTGTGGATGTTGCTAAGTCGATTATAGACATTGTAGCACCTACTTTAGCTGTTATATTTAATAATTGTATTGACCGTGGTGAGTTTCCTGATCTTATGAAAAACAGTAAAATAATACCGTTGTTTAAATCGGGTAGTACATCAGACCCTACTAATTATAGACCTATTTCAGTACTACCTACCTTTAGTAAAATTTTTGAAAAACTTATTTTAAATCAATTGCAAAGATTTTTTAATAAAAATAAATTACTACATAACAAACAGTTCGGATTTACAAGGGGTCGTTCGACTACCGATGCAGGAGTTGAACTTTTAGGACATATTTATAATGCATGGGAGGACAAATGCGATGCCTAGGGCATCTTTTGCGATTTGTCCAAGGCATTCGATTGTGTTCTTCATGAAACATTAATCAGGAAACTGCACCACTACGGAATCCGGAACTCCTCTCTGGATCTTCTTACTTCTTACTTAAGTGATAGGATTCAGAGAGTTGATGTTAACGGAAAAAGGTCACCCGGATCTGTAGTAAGAATGGGGGTCCCCCAGGGCTCAATTCTCGGCCCATTTTTATTTATTATTTATATAAATGACTTGCCTTACCTCATAAGGGATGAACATGATATAGTGTTGTTTGCAGATGACACTTCACTTTTATTTAAACTCAAACGTCAGCAGCTGGTTACTGACAATGTAAATAACGCCCTTGCAAAAGTAGTTAACTGGTTTAATGTCAATAACCTACTTCTTAACGGAAAAAAAACGAAATGTATTAAGTTTACCATACCCCACGTTAGACAAGTAGAAACTAGTGTTCTCATTAAGGATGAAGAGTTGAAACCTGAAGATACCACAGTATTCCTAGGCATAACGTTGGATGCCAAGCTTCAATGGGGCCCCCATATAGATAAATTGTCAAAAAAGCTTAGCTCTGCAGCATATGCCGTTAGGAAAATTCGTGATTTAACTGATTTAGAGACAGCCCGTTTAGTATACTTTAGTTATTTTCATAGTGTGATGTCGTACGGTATTCTGTTGTGGGGAAATGCCGCCGATATTCAGACAATTTTTATTTTACAAAAAAGGGCAATTCGTTCCATTTATAAATTAAGTCCCAGACACTCCCTCAGAGACAAATTTAAAGAGATTAATATAATGACTGTGCCTTCTCAGTACATTTATGATAATCTTTTGTATGCACATAAAAATATTAATCTGTTTAAAAAATACAGTGATATCCATAACATAAATACTAGGAACAAACACAAATTTGTTGTTCCTACAACAAGGCTCAAAAAAATAGGTGGCTCGTTTAGATGCCAATGTATACGTTTTTATAATAAACTTCCTAGCCAAATTCAAGAACTAAGCCTTAATAAATTCAAATCTTTTATAAAGCGAAAACTATGTCAGAAAGCCTATTATACTGTAAAAGACTATATTGAGGACAAAAAGGCTTGGGATTGAGCTGCTCCAATAGGTTTAGAATGTTGTTTTATTTTTGCTATTTTACACTTTAATATTTTTTTTTTTTTTTTTTTTTTAAGTATCTTTTTACTTAAATAATGACATGTACATTTACTGTATAAAGTATTATATGATTTTAATTATTGTGAATGTGAGGACTATGTGGGTAATTTTTTTTGTTTTTTCTCTCTTCGTTTTAATCATGATCTGGCAGTTTGAGTAGTTAATGCGGCCTACCCAAATGTCCTGTCTTTGGTATTGTTCGTCGAATCGTTGAGCTCCTTGAGTTCTGAGTTGAGCTGCACGGTTACTGACAAATGCGTGCACTGACTGGACAGGTCCGCTCAATCTGTGTGGTTCTTTCCTCAAAAGACCATTTCAGACACTAATCTACATGGTCCTCAAAGATTATGGCGGATTTTTTATATACACATTGACATTGATGAATTTTATTTAGACAATGACATGAATATTTACTTTGTAAGTAATTTTTATTATTATTTTTTATTTAATTATTGTGAATGTGAGGACTATGTGGGTCATTTCTTTTTTCCTTCTTAGTTTTAATCATGATCTGGCAGTTTGAGTAGTTTATGCGGCCTACCCAAATGTCCTGTCTTTGGTATTGTTCGTCGAATCGTTGAGCTCCTCAAGTTCTGAGTTGAGCTGCACGATTTTTGACAAATGCGTGCACTGATTGGACAGGTCCGCTCAATCTGTGTGGTTCTTTCCTCAAAAGACCATTTCAGACACCAATCTACATGGTCTTCACACGATCTGACCAAGATTTTGTCTGGACTTTAAAAGAGACTGTGACTTCTGAGTTTGTTTCGGCCTTTCTTCTCAGAATAGTCAGTTAGGAAACGCCGACCTCATCTAGTTTAAAAAAAAAATATGATTGACGTGTAAAAGTGTTTGTACAAACCTACTTACAGAAATAAAAATCATTTATCATTTATCATTTATCATTTATCATTTAGACTCTTGGGCGCCCTGTGGGTACGGAACCAACCTTATAAACTACTGCCAATTCATCTTAGTCATAATGATATTGCCATTGCATAATATGCATATTCAGCCTATAATGTCCCCACTGCTGGGACACAGGCTTCCTCTCCCTGAGAGAGAATGGGCTGTAATCCACCACGCGAGCCCAGTGCGGGTTGGTTGGTGTCACCTGTCTTCGAATTTTTGGTTCTAGGACATGCCGGTTTCTCACGATGTTTTTCTTTACCGTTTTGAGAGCAGTGGTGATGAAATAACTGACACAAAGTAAAGTGCGCGGCTGTTGCTGGACCACCACTGCTCTATTACATAATATGACAACATTACAAACTAGCGAAGTTACATTTCCATTGTCGCATGTCAATACGATGGACAAAGCGGTCAGTTGGACGTCAGTGTAATTATGCCCTGAGGCTGTACAAACGGTCTCCCTATTACATAGTTTGAAGCTTAATTAATGTAACTTAGTGGTTCGCTTCGTATTTAGATAATTAGACTTAGAGTTGTGACGGTGTCAAGCTGTGATAGAAACGAAAATACTCTCAAGAAATGGTTCAACATTGGCAGAATAGTCGACATCGGCTTTACTTGATATAATTAAAAATACAGTAGAAAGAAAGAAAGAAAAAGTATTTATTGCGACTCGTACAGTGAGATCACAAACTAAACTAAACACAGTAAAATAAAAATCCAAGTTATATAAAAAAATAAATAACAAAAGGAAAATGAAACAAAGTCAAGAATAGAAGAAATGGTTCAGGTAACCGTTTGTACAGTTGTCATATTTTTAGGGTTCCGTACCCAAAGGGTAAAAACGGAACCCTATTACTAAGACTTCGCTGTCTGTCACCAGGCTGTAACTCAAGAACCGCGGTAGCTAGACAGTTGAAAATTTCACAAATTATGTATTTCTGTTGCCGCTATAACAACAAATACTAAAAACCAAATAAAATAAATATTTAAGGGGGACTCCCATACAACAAACGCGATTTTTTTGCTCGATATCAATAATGGCAACAGGTACTACTAGGCACTTGAAATATTCACAAAATACTCAGTTGTATTTTTACTTTAATAATAAATAATAAAATAAATATTTTTAGGGGGGCTCCCATACAACAAACGTGTGTTTTTCGGCGTTTTTGCCTCGTGGTACGGAACCCTTCCTGTGCGAGTCCGACTCGCACTTGGCCAGTTTTTTTACTTATAGGTTTGACTTTTATCAAACATCTCACCGTTGTTAAATGATAATGTGATAGGCAGACGACGGTTGATGCTTTTCTTGAAGTAACTTTTTCATAGGTAGAAATCAGTGACCATACTGTGTAAAGGCAACTCATACTTTTTGGTGCCAGCGCGCTGTCACGAAAAAAAAAGAGGTTCATTTATTCAATCAATAATGACAAAATAAGGTACCTACCTAACTAAATATTGCTTACACTAAAATATTTTCGTTTAAATGACTTAAACAGTATAAGATAAGATAACATTTATTTGCATAAACATGTGTCATACATACAAGAAAATTCATGCATGCAAGATGGTAACAAAATTATCAGTATCTTTTTATACTAGGTTAAAATCGCATGGTAGGTATTAAAATGCGATATTTTACAAACAGTTTAGGTAAATACGCATTCGGAAAAGCATTACAATATCCAACCATCGCGACAAAGTGATTAAAACTCAAATAAAACTTTTAAGGCTTGTATTCATGCCAACGACCTTGTGCATTTGGGCGTCGCGTTGCCTAGCAACACGAGGCGCCCCGCACTGAATTCGTGGACGAGTGCGGGGATGATATAGACACGGACTTTAAACGATCGCATTTTTAATTTATTATATTATAAAATATACATGTTTTAAAAAAGTAACAAAACCAAATCATTTTCGTTTGTATTGCAAAGCAGTAGATATTTTTTTTATATTCTTTTGATAAAAAATGAAGGAGTAAAATGGTTTCATCTCAACGATTTGGAGGTGATTTGGTGGTTTTTTTTCTTAATAGGTGATATCGATAGAAAAATTAGGCTAAACCAAATTACGATTCATATCATGTAGATTACCAACTATTTTTTCAGATGTAATTTCTCTGTAAGTTCCGGAGAAAAGCTGCTTCATCTGCACGCTGTTTTTAAGCTTTTTTCGAAAGAGTAGCCTTAAATCGCAAAATTGCGTGTTCGTGTCAGCAGTACCTACCAGCGCTGCGGTTCTTACAATTATTACAATCGCCCGGGCCCTGCTAAAGAGTCCGCGACGACGAGTCCTCGAAGTGCGGGGTGAGGTGCGGTATCTGATATGAGCGCGGGGTAGGGAGTGTCCCTTCTGTACCTAGTACTATTCTGTGCCGTGGGCTATGGTTAATATAAAAGTAGGAAATAAAAATGTAAGTATAATAAAAAAAATTGATACGGTCCGTTGATACATAGCAGTTCCACATAGATACAATACAATATAAATAGCATAGATATGGGTAGTACAGATAGAAAAAAAATGTCTGATAGATTAGAGTGGATATATTTCAGTTTAGGTAAGTATTTGTTTTTTATGGTTATATCAGACCGGAATAACTCGGAGAACGATTTTCATCGCTGATTAAATTCGCTGAATAATGTCATGTCGCTGGAGGCGGATGCTCCGAATACCATGGACAGCCAAACGCACAAATGTGTCTATCCTTTCCCAACGTCAAGACCCGATTGTCTACAATATGTCTACAGCGTATTCTGACCTATTTCGGCCACATAATGCGAAGGGGAGATAGCAGCCTTGAAAAGTTGGTTATTGTTGGCAATACCGAAGGAAAGAGAGCACGAGGCAGGTCGCCAACACGATGGTCCGACCAAGTAAAGGACGCTACGCCCTCAAGCAATTTTCTGCAGGTGGTGATGGCAACTTTGGACCGGAGTAGATGGAGGCAGATTGTCCGCTTAAAAGCGTCCAGTGACCACGATCCTCAGTAATGAGGGACCGATTGAAGAAGAAGAAGTCACAGCACAAGTAGCACGGCACAGCGCAAGAGTGGGTTTAAAAAAAAACACTGAGCTGATTTAAGGGGCTTACAGGACCTAAACACAAAAAACGCAAGTTTTAGAAACAATAAAAGTATATGATCAACTACTTCTACTAGACGGCACGGTTGGCGATTGACTGCTGCGCTGCGTGTCGCGGGTTCGATTCCCGCACGGAACAAATATTTGTATGACCTACAAGTAGTTGTTCCGGGTCTGGCTGTTTGTGTGACTTTAAATGTTTGTAAACGCACCCACAATACAGGAGAAATTCCTAGTGTGGGGCTACGTTTTTATAAAAAAAAAAAAGAAAAATTTGGTACGATAGAAAAAAAATCATGAAGATATCTCTAAAAACTTTCTTTTTACAATAAAAACCATTACTAATTTACATACAATCATTCTGATTTTTTGTCAGATTATTCTACAAGCAACATACTAAAATACTAGTGTTTTAATTTTTTCGTCCAAACAATAGATTTTTTGTTATTAAATAATTGCTTCATATTTTGCAATAAATGACCAGCGTTGTGTCATCGCGCTTCTCTTTCTTTTCTATGCAGTCCACCAGTGACCGCGCCTTAGGTCATGTAAGCCCCTTAAAACAAATGAATGAAAAATAAATTCTATATTATTCACTGTTTCCCCATAACTCTACTTTATTATTTGTATCATAAAATCCATGAATACATCATGTTTTATGGGTTTATAAACTAGCAGGTAGTTCTATTGTACTTCGAAGGGTTATACAGTGATCTATGACGTCATAAAGGTATGTTTAGGGGCCCGTTTGCTGACTAGGCTGTAAATATTTTTATTTGTGAAGCTGTCATATTTTATGGATATGTTTTTTTGCGGATATTTTGAAGGGAAAATAACTTAACTTTCGGATGTCAGAAACCCGAAAGTCAAGAATGACTATTTCATGAAATCTTGACATTTGGGGATTACATGGTCATAGAGAGTTGTGTTGATGACTTTAATGATTATAATTCTGTAAATACATATTTGTTATGACCGCGAACCATATTTTAATCAACGTACAACTTAATACTGACCAGCAAATTGCAAAAAACGTAAGAAAATTTGAATTTCGCGGGCCACCTTAGCGCTTCCCCCTTAAGTATGTTTTAATTTTAATTTTTTGTATATTGGCATCTTGTTTTTTATTATATTCGTGTAATTTGTTAACATTTATTTGAGCTTTTGTGTGTTGTGCTATGTCTTTTGTGTGCACTAAATCTATCAATGATTTATGGAAATATACCAAGGCTTCTCCATATCGATAAGGGCTTTCCCGATAACGAGCATCACAAGAGGCGACTAAGGGATTACAGGCCGACGATAGGTATCTCCTGTGGAGGTATTAGCTGCGATGACCAATCCGCTTATCAAAGGACTGACGGAAGGCCTACTAATATCTGTGTATGCGGGAGGTCAAAGTACCTACCTACGTAATCCATATTAAGTAATATTATAAATGCGAAAGTGTGTCTCTCTGTCTGTTACCTCTTCACGCTTATACCGCTGAACCGATTTAGATGAAATTTGGTATAGAGATATTTTAAGTCCCGGGAAAGGACATAGGTTAGTTTTTATCCCGATATTCCCACGGGATCGACATTTATGCGGGTGAAACCGTGGGGCGCTGCTAGTATTGAATACTTGACTTTGCTCGCGACTTCGTCCCCGTAAAATCTCTTGTCTCCTGATCCACCCCGTCGTATCGCATCGCCCGTCCGCGCTTTTACTTCGGTTTCACTTAGCGTTCTTTTCTTTTTGCTAGGCTCCTAAGGGTCCTAGCGTGATGTTAAATAGCCTGTAGCGTTTCTCAAGAATTGGGCTATCAAGTGCAAAACCAAGTTTTCAAATCCGTTTGGTAGTTCTAGAGATTAGCTCGTTCAAACAAGCACACTTTTCACACGCTGACTTGTAATAACGTTTATTTTCTTATTGTTCATGTCGCTGGCAGGACAGTATTTCAAATCATGTTGGTAAAATGACACTTCTGAATAACTCGTTTCGGACTGAGTTTAGAGATATCCATGTCAAATAAGTTTCGTTTGTTACACTATTCTGTACTAGAAAAACAAGATTTGATTGATGACCGCGAAAAAACAAAAAGTCGCCAATTTTAGTCATTTAAGTAACAACTAAGCTGTCATTTTGCTGCAGCTAATTAAAAGTCCGACTCTATGTATAATGGCCGTACTTAAAGTTTGTATCATTGCGTCACAACATTAGAACATCATTCTAATACCTTTACAATTTTTATATTATCCATTTTCGTCTTCACAAACACGCATGCCCGGAGCAATATGACAATTTTCCAGTGGATGGCTTTATTCAAAGGATAGCAAAGGTTTTTTTCGATCTGCCACTGGCCACGGGCAATTAGTGGTAAGGACAAGTCAATCATGCGGTTAATTAGATATCTGTATCTGTGTGTGTGTGTATGTGGGGGTGTGAGTGTGTGTGACCCTCTTTAGATGTAATTGGTTATTGGATTCCGATTGCCATTATGTTATTTTTTTATATTGTAGGTAGGTATTGTTCGGTTGTTTGCAACCGGCGTACCTGCATGATCTGTCATCATCATCATCATTTCAGCCGAAAGACGTCCACTGCTGGGCATAGGCCTCCCCCAAGCACCTCCACTTCGATCGGTTCTTTGCTTCTCGCATCCAACGGGTTCCTGCGGCCTTCACAAGGTCGTCGGACCACCTTGTGGGAGGCCTTCCAACGATACGTCTTCCGGTACGCGGTCGCCACTCCAGAACCTTTCGGCCCCATCGGTCATCTGTTCTGCGAGCAATGTGCCCTGCCCATTGCCACTTAAGTTTGGCAATTCTTCGCTCATTCCTGATTCGATCACGCAGGGAAACTCCAAGCATAGCCCTCTCCATTGCCCTTTGGGTGACTTTTAGCATGACCTGTAGGTACAGTCAACAAAGGAGTTAAGTATACAGGAGCGTCGGATATAGTTGAAGTTTACTAAGAAACCGATGGATGTTCTGGACTGAAATTTAATTTATTAAATGAGCTGTTTGTTTTCTATTAATAAACTAAAATTTTATTCGAGAATATTCATCGGTTTCTTAGTAAACTTCAACAATATCCGACGCTCCTGTATACTTAACTCCTTTGTTGACTGTACCTATAGCTGTTCACAACTATTCGACAGGCTTCTGAATGGCACGATACCTAAAGACATAAACTGATTTGTGTAATCACCGACGACGACCGAATAGCTGTCGAAAGAATAGTGGTCGTATATGGTTTAAACAGCGTTCAGAGGACTCCTTCGATAACTTAGATTGACGTTCGATCCAGCACGGAAGTGTGTCGAATGTTTGCGAATAGCTATGCAGATGTATCAGTGGTAATGGCCCTGACTTACGATTCGTAGGTCGTGGGTTCGAATCCAGCCCGGCGTTCTACTTTGTGTAAAACATTTCATCACCACTGCTCTCAAAACGGTGAAGGAAAACGTCGTGAGGAAACCGACATGTCTTGGAACCAAAAATTCGAAGACGTCACATCTGCCAACCCTCACTGGGCTCGTGTAGTGGACAGCCCACTAATTTTCGAAGAGAGGAGACCTGTGTCCCAGCAGTGGGAATATTATAGGCTGATTATGGTGGGGTTGGAACTTATGATCACTACTGGACTACTTACCATCACTGTAGAAATCAAACTCCATAATAATAACACAGTTTCCTTCGCCAGCTATACTTATTCTCTTAAAGAAGAAAGAAAAAGTATTTATTGCGACTCGTACCTACAGGAAAATCACAAATTAAACTAAACACAGTAAAATAAAAATCCATGATAAAAAAAAAGTAACACAAGGAAAATTAAACGGAAAGTCCTACACGAGGCCAAAAGGCTCCTATCTCAGCATGATGCTGCGATATTTAAAAAATAAATGTCACAGCGCTGGTATTCTGAGGCCCGCTGTGATGTCACGGGCAATTACAGAAACAGAAATAAATAATTATGTAAAATATTAGCAAATGATAAAATAAATAAATAAATTTTTCAATCTGCGCCAGACGTAACCTCATTACTTGTCTATGCCTTGAGTGCCAGGGGCACTCTGGTGTGTCTATGGCATAGCTGTGACAAGTAAATGGTCGCAGGTCGCTTAGGTATACTAGTTTACATGAACCAAAACACGAATAACAACCACTGTAACCCGAGTTTCAAACCACCATTAAGAAACTAAATGCCTTTGACGATCACAACACCAGTTTCAGTCGCAGTTTCGCAATATTCATGTAAGGCCTATGATATCCAAAATCCGTCATTTTCCCGGATTCCCGGAACGTATCAACGGATTCAAAGTAACTAAATATCGTTGACAAATCCGCTACGATATATCAGGCAGGGCCTGGTGTTCAGTAATTACGCGTCAAACAAAGGCCCTATGTAAATATAGTGATATTGTGTGGACAGATAGACGCATGTGAAAATTATACGGACGTAGAGAGGGAGGCACTCGCGTTGAGGTCGGGGGATTTGATGCAATAAGAACTGGGGGCCTAAAGAGGTCGCTTTGGCAGAATCATAAAAGAATAACATTATGAATCTTAATGGACAGTTAACTGTTAAGTTAATCGTACCAAATCCCATTGGTGAAGGATTTTTCAGTTATTTTTTTTGTCTGTGCTAAAATACTAATCAATCCAAATCCAATCCCAATCTCTTTGGTTATACCTACATAGTGCAGCGAAAAAAAGAAAAACACGAACCGGAAAAACTTGCTGTTCCCTACATTTTGACGAGTTATACGAACATATTTTTTTTTTCGCATTTCATGTTTGGTCCTATAGTAAAAGTTATTCATAATGATGAGTACAATGACCTCTTAAGAGGTTGTTAATGTTTTCCCAATAACCCTGTATATTAATGTATACATATAAAAGAGTATTCTAAGCACCTCGAATTGGACAAATATACCAACATCAACCCGAGCCCACCCCAAAGGCTGGTCATTAAATAGGGATTTGAAGGGTCGAATGGACCGAAATAAAGTTAGTCTCGGCAGGGTTAGCCATTGAAGACTGCACAGGTAATAAAGTGCTAGGGTTAAATCTTTAGTGATGACTGCGGATTAACTGTCTCAGTTAACTTAATGGTTAATTACTTACGTGTAAGTTGACGTAAATGTGTGTGATATGGAGGTAGTTTGAGGATTTTGGGTGATGTCAAATTATGTGTAATCGCTGCTAAGTAGGATGTGTTGATGTTGGCTTTCAACATTTGCAACGTTTGTGGTTTGTTGAATGACGTCTGGCGATCTGGCAGACCAGTTCAAGTCGCCAAAACGGGAGATCACACGAGCCCGAAATTGGTGTTTCAAAATCTCCATCGTTGCATTAGCTGTGACTGTGTGTAATCTAATCACAATGACATAATAACTTCATTAGCAATAAGACATATTGACACACACACAACTTGTATAATTTAGTTTATGAAGACCAAAGATTTAAATACAAGGCGAACTGAGAATTTACGAGTTATTTCGGTCTGATCCCCTGAACCCCCCCCCCCCCTCCTCGATCCCCTGCTAGTTCTTCTTCTGTTTTAATCCCACTTCCAACGACATTTATTGAATAGTATCACAACGGTTTCCGTCATTAATTTTATAAGATTGTTTTTTTTTGCTATGGCAACAAGGATTCAATCGTGACAACGAGGGGATACCGGTCGAGCATCGGGAGGAAACAAGATTACCAGAAAAAATTATCACTTCCATAAGTGGTGAATTTTTCTGGTAATTTTGTTTCCGTCCCATGACGGTAAGACATTATTTTAGTGAGAAAGTCAACCTTTTCATAAATTCAGCGACCAACAATGCGATTTTGGGCCTACCTATTTAAATAACTCCATCATAACTGCCTCTTCATTAAAGATACCACGACAGCATCCAGAGATATTTACGCTACAAACAAAACCTAACCACCCTGAATTACCATAGACACACCTACCATCAAACTCTATAACCTAGCCATAATTTATGGCATCGTCTGCCGAGGTATGATAACCGGGTTGAGCATAATGGCGCAACAGTTAAAACTGACAAGTTTGACTGGAGATAAACTGAGCTTGGAGTTTACGAGTCCACCTGTACGGTGTATGGGTGAAATGGTCAATGGAGGTGGAATATAAATGGAATTTACAGGTACAATCCTGTGTGTGGAGCTAAGTTTTGATATTCTGAGATTTGAGTTGGAAACTGTATTGTTCATGTTGATAAGCGTAGTAGGGAGTGGAATTTGAGAGTCGTCAAGCTGTAAAAAATATGTTGTTTCAAGGAGTTAGTTAGAGTTTAGTTAAACGTGAGTTACGTAATAAATATGGACAAAAAAAAAAGATCTTGAAATATTTATTCTGTAAAGTAACGTTTCACTTTTTTATTTTGATAAGACCTTTTGATGTTGATGAGGAAACCGGCATGTCCTAGAACCAAAATTCGGAGACATGTGACATCTACCAACTCGCACTGGGCCCGGCCCGGTTTAAATACTAACTATTTAAATAAGAGAGTCTATAACGAAACATTAACTAAATACAAAACGCGATGCCATCAATCATTATTTAGAGAAAACTTTGTAAAATACATTATTTTATCTATTCCGAGCGACGAAAACTCAATGATTAATGTTGGCTCACTATCCGAACTAAGAATCTTCGTTGGAGAGAACCCTTCTACTCAATCCCTGTATTGTTACTAAGATTTTAAATTAATGAACTGTACGGAACCTTTTGTGGAAGAAACAATGCTGAAGTTAATTAATTTTTGTTTTTTATTTAATGTTTTAAAGGTGGCTTTTTAGATTTTATAGTTTTAGGTTTTGTTTATTGTGATTTCCATTTGTTTATTTTATAAGTAGTGGTTTTTGAAACCATTGAAACTACTGTAACACGTAGTCAAGTGGACCACTGTATTCACCAGCATTTGTTTTTTTTTACAATTTTCTCTGAGTCTCGATGTAAATTGATACGTCTACGGAATGGTAATGTAAACATCTTCGGTCAAATGATACTACATAGTACGAATAATTATACAATTTAAAAAGAATGTGTTCTAAAATGTCGTAAGCTCCTAAACCGAAACCCTAATCAATACTATAGTCAAAATTGTTGCTGAATTTCAGTAAGTTGTAAACTGTGACTGCTTCAAATCAATCTGCCTAGCCTTTGTCCAACTATCTTGGGGTTAGCTCCCAGTCTAACCAGATGCAACTGGTATTTACCCATTTTTTATTTACTATTATTTTTTATTTTTATTTAGTTTTATGTATTTTTATTGACTGTGTGATTATTTCAAGTAAAATGATATCAAAGTACCCACTCAAAATCGTATACTTTCCGTTCCACTACAGTATCAGTAATGCAAAGGCGTGGGCCCCGTCACTTCACATGATTTATACCCCCGAGTCGCTGTTTTGTGCTAATACCTTTCCCGACCGAGAATAAATAATAAAAATATTATACTTTGAGAAATACTAGGGATTAATTACCGAGATGAAAGATGAGGGGCGTTGGAGAAATAAGAAGTATTTCTTTAAGTAGGTATGATGGTATAGTGTGAGGTATGATCCCTTATTCTTAAGTGTCTTGTTAAAAAAATGTTTACTAAAATTGTTGAAATGTTTGTAAGTTAAAAAAATCGATTCAACTCTTTATTAGTGGTTGTAATATATGGCAATCATATCATTTGGTTTTAATAGGTTTTCGTACTTGGTTTATCTTTTTGAAGGTTTTTTTTACATTTAGTGAAACGAACTTTGTAGGTATTGTAGACTGTAAATTTGTGGACCATCTTTATTTTATTAAGTACCAGGTACTTCTTGACAGGCCTACGCTGTTCTCCCATACCTAATTATATTATACCTACCTAATTTGAAAACATTGTAAAAGTAATTATTTTTTAAAGAGTAAGCGTGGAGTTTATTGCCGGTTCTTCTCCATAGGAAACGACTAATTGGATCGTGCACCTAGCTTCTAACGTTTCATAAGTGCCCATATAGAAATACGTGAAATATTTTTTTTTATTTTGATTTTTGATTTCGATGCTGACTTTTGTTAAAAATGTGTAGCTGAAAAACATGTAACGGTTTTTTGTACAAAATAATGCAAACAAAGTCGTCATCGACCTTTCATAACACGATGTTATATTTAACTGTGCTGTTACATCATTGAAAATAAAAAACAGGAATCCATGAAGTGTTTTTGGATGACAAGTTTTTAGTATTTGAAATGTAATTTAGCTGCAGAGCTTTCTGTAAAACAGTATATCTGAGATACGTCCCACTAAAGAAATATAGTTGTATGTCAAGACAGCTCACCTCTTTGCTTTTTTAGAAAATTAGATAGTTTTCGTAAACCCATCATACTTTGGTTCTTACAAATTCAGATGAATTTGTAGGAACCAAAGGATAATGGGTAATATTGTACGGGCCGCGTACCATAATATTTTAAAATCCCTAAAATTCCCTAAATTTTTTTGGCTGTAGCATTATGAACTGTGACTATATTTTATGCTCTCAGGGAGTAGTTTAATGAATCCTAAGAAAGCATGTCTGAATTCACTTGGAGAAAAAAGGTAATGTGAGGAAGTAAGATTGATTTAATCATCATCTGTCTAGCCTTTTCCCAACTATGTTGGGATCGGCTTCCAGTCTAACCGGATGCAGCTGAATACCACTATTTTACATGGAGCGACTGCTAATCTGACCTCCACAACCCAGGTACTGGCAATACGATACCCCTTGGTAAGACTGGTAGTCTTATTTTCGGGCTTCTCACTACTACTACTTTTTTTTTTTTTTTTTCCTGTGGCAACACTACAGCTAACAGCTGTTTAGAATTTGTTCTCGAAATTTTTATCTTAAATATTATATTTCATTGTTTTTTAGGCCTATTTTCCAATTACTCTTCAAGTAATTATGATAATAATGTGTATTTTGTGTTAGATTCACATAGCTAGTGCAAATTAAGTGTACATAATTCAATGTAAATCGGTGACAGTTGCCGGCACAAGGAAACTTGCATTGTCATCTTGATATCAGGTACAATACTTTATATTTTACTTGTTATTAGTTAGTTTACGTACTACAATTAGTTCAATTACACCAGCAATTACCTACTTTGTTCACTTTTAGTAAGGCTACTTGATGCCAATGACCTTTGAACGTAAACATAACCTTACTTAGGTTTGGTGACAGAACTCCTTTTATTTACATTTAAATTTCATTTTTCCCATTGACTTATATATTTTCCTTTTAAACTAATCACCTTTTCAACTGCTGCCACAACAACCTTCTCTATTCTTATTTCTTGTCGCTTAGTTTCCTTACTTTTAATCATGATTATGACTCGCAGCGCCCGTGCTCGCCTCGAAGAGTCCAAACTCAATGAGGCTTTGAGCGCTTTAAAGGCGTCAAAGGAGTCCTGTGACCAACTAATTAAGGAAATAGATGACAATGAAAGGGTGCTCTTTGATGCCCATGAAAAGAATAGGAAGTTAAAAATTGAAATGGCTCAGATATATACTCAATACACTGATGCCATAGAAGAACGGGATAGACTTCAGCTTGTTGTGGACGGGTTCAGCCAGTGTAGCGTAGAGTATGAACAAGCTCTTAGCCACAAACACTTATTACAACAGCAGCTACATGAGGCTCAAAGTCAGATTACACAACTTGAGACTACAAACCTTAACATCACCGCCTCGCTGAATCAAAGTCTGTTCAATGAGTTGGTGTCTATTGCCCCGTCAATGGTTTCTGCCATAAACCCCACTATTGATTTGACAGGTGATGACGAATCAAAATCATGTAATTCAGTGAGGGTAGTCACTAGTAAAAATAAACTTAAAAAGTACATCAAAATTAATAAATACATTGTTAAAACCCAAAAAATGGTAAAAAGACAAAAGTTCTTTATCAAAAATGTTAAACTTAATAGGGAAAGGTTAAATCTACTTAAACAGCTAGATATGTATTCTTTTAATCTGGAGCAAAGTACTAGGAAATACAACATTGACACACAGGACTTGCAATCTCAACTTGACCAGCTGCAGGAGAAACTAAGATCAATGACTAACAAATATAATACCTCTGAAGATCTAATGAGGGAATATGTGTTGGCAATGAATGAGCTGGTGAACTCACAAACGAACAGCTGTGAGCGCTGTCAAACACCATCCAATGTACCTACACCAGACCATTCATTATCGGCATGCAATACCACATTACCGCAGCCTTGTGTTGATTTGACAATTCCCTCTGTTAATAGTACCATTATACCATCTAAAGAAATTGTAAATCATGATATTATATTATTTTGTGATGAGATTGGAAAGGAGTTAGGTCACTTGTTGACAGATGAATATCCGGGACACTCAATAATAAATTACTGTATGCCTGGTTGTTCTTTATTTGATATTATGAAAGCAATTGTTAAATGTAACTTTAAACAGGAAACAACTTTATTAATATTTATGGGAAATAGGGGTAATTTAAATAAAGGAGAATTGCTCCAATATCATAGAACATTGTGCAACCTTAGCTTAAGAAAAATTGTTTTGTTTACATTGCCTTACAGTAACAGTTTGCCACAGGAAGAAAATAACTTAAGATTTGATATAAACATGACATTGCACAATTTGACATATAATGATAACTTATTCCAGTTAATTGATACTAACTATTATGTTGGTAATAATTTATATTTGACAAAAGATAGATATAATATTGTTATGTACTATCTTTCTAACTATCAAAAAAGACAGATAGCTGTGTCGCTATCATATTTTTTTTCTATTTCAGCCAAACATTTGGCTAAACAAATTGCTCCTATTGAGCAATGCAATGACTTTTTAAATTACTCTGGTAATAATTTGGTTGAAATTATTGACATTAATCATTTAAATTAGAAATTAAGACAATAGAGGCAACCTCTTGCAAAAATGTAAATAAGTCAAATGAAAGTGTAAAAAAATTAAATAGTATCAATCTGGTGCATCAAAATATTCAAGGTTTTTCAAACAAAGACTTAGAAGTAGAATTATTCCTGAATTGTTACAATATAGATATTCTTTGTATGACAGAACATTGGCTTAAAAGTCACCAGTTCATGTTCAATTTTAGTAATCACCAGGTTGGTAGTTCATTCAGCAGAGTAAATGCTATACATGGTGGCTCATTAATTTTAATAAATAACCAGCTTAAGTTTAAAGACCGAAAGGATATTGTGAGCCTCTCTGTTGAACGGACAATTGAAATAGCCTGTATAGAATTGGAGCAGTTCATTATATTAAGTGTGTACAGACCTCCTTCAGGATTGTATGATTGTTTTGAAAAAGTTATGGATGAAGTGTTGCACAAAATCTGTAATACAAACAAGTCCATCATCATTTGTGGTGATTTTAATGTTAATTTGTTAGAAAATTCTGGGTTAAGTACTAAAATTATAAGTTTGTTTCAGTCATACAATCTTGCAAACCAATTTTTGGAGCCCACTAGAATAACTCCTACTAGTGCCACATGCCTAGATAACATTTATACAGATGTTATACCAATCCACAAAGACATTATTAACCTAATAGACTCAGATCATTGTGGACAATTAATCACTATTCCAAATAAAAACAAAAAAATTACTAAAAAAGATATCACTGTTAATCCAAAAACAACTAATCGCTTGGAAACATTTAAAACTAAACTCATGGGTAAATTACCACTTTTGTTCACTAATGATGACCCTAATCAACAATATAATGATTTTTTTAATATGTATTGCTCACAATTTGATAACACATTTATTCCAAAAACATTATCGGTTAATAGTATTGCTTCCTTCAGTGACTGGGCCACCATTGGTATACATAAAAGTAGAAAACGACTTTATGAATTATATGAAGAACGGATTTGTATAAACACTGCTGAATTTAACTTATATGTTAAGAATTATTCTAAAATATTTAAAAAAGTTTGTAGTATTGCCAAGTCACGTTATTTGAGTTCAAAAATTAAAAATAGTAGTAACATTATTAAAACGACTTGGAATGTCATTAATAGCGAAACGGGAAGGTCATGCACCCGAAGTAGTGACTACAGCCTTGTTATTGATGACAATATAATTAAATCAGATTGTCAAGTCGCCGCGGCCTTTGAAAATTTCTTTGCAGAGATTCCCGTATCAACTACTAAATCTCTTAACTCATCACCCATTGCTGCAGAGTCTTTACTTAAAGAAAACGTTCCAGTTTGCGATTCTGAATTTCACTTCCAATATGTAACCTGTAAAGATATAATTAAAACTTTTCACACGTTAAATGTTAAAAAGACCGCAGATCTATGGGGTAATTCTGTGGATGTTGCTAAGTCGATTATAGACATTGTAGCACCTACATTAGCTGTTATATTTAATAATTGTATTGACCGTGGTGAGTTTCCTGATCTTATGAAAAACAGTAAAATAATACCGTTGTTTAAATCGGGTAGTACATCAGACCCTACTAATTATAGACCTATTTCAGTACTACCTACCTTTAGTAAAATTTTTGAAAAACTTATTTTAAATCAATTGCAAAGATTTTTTAATAAAAATAAATTACTACATAACAAACAGTTCGGATTTACAAGGGGTCGTTCGACTACCGATGCAGGAGTTGAACTTTTAGGACATATTTATAATGCATGGGAGGACAAATGCGATGCTTTGGGCATCTTTTGCGATTTGTCCAAGGCATTCGATTGTGTTCTTCATGAAACATTAATCAGGAAACTGCACCACTACGGAATCCGGAACGCCTCTCTGGATCTTCTTACTTCTTACTTAAGTGATAGGATTCAGAGAGTTGATGTTAACGGAAAAAGGTCACCCGGATCTGTAGTAAGAATGGGGGTCCCCCAGGGCTCAATTCTCGGCCCATTTTTATTTATTATTTATATAAATGACTTGCCTTACCTCATAAGGGATGAACATGATATAGTGTTGTTTGCAGATGACACTTCACTTTTATTTAAACTCAAACGTCAGCAGCTGGTTACTGACAATGTAAATAACGCCCTTGCAAAAGTAGTTAACTGGTTTAATGTCAATAACCTACTTCTTAACGGAAAAAAAACGAAATGTATTAAGTTTACCATACCCCACGTTAGACAAGTAGAAACTAGTGTTCTCATTAAGGATGAAGAGTTGAAACCCGAAGATACCACAGTGTTCCTGGGCATAACGTTGGATGCCAAGCTTCAATGGGGCCCCCATATAGACAAATTGTCAAAAAAGCTTAGCTCTGCAGCATACGCCGTTAGGAAAATTCGTGATTTAACTGATTTAGAGACAGCCCGTTTAGTATACTTTAGTTATTTTCATAGTGTGATGTCGTACGGTATTCTGTTGTGGGGAAATGCCGCCGATATTCAGACAATTTTTATATTACAAAAAAGGGCAATTCGTTCCATTTATAAATTAAGTCCCAGACACTCCCTCAGAGACAAATTTAAAGAGATTAATATAATGACTGTGCCTTCTCAGTACATTTATGATAATCTTTTGTATGCACATAAAAATATTAATCTGTTTAAAAAATACAGTGATATCCATAACATAAATACTAGGAACAAACACAAATTTGTTGTTCCAACAACAAGGCTCAAAAAAATAGGTGGCTCGTTTAGATGCCAATGTATACGTTTTTATAATAAACTTCCTAGCCACATTCAAGAACTAAGCCTTAATAAATTCAAATCTTTTATAAAGCGAAAACTATGTCAGAAAGCCTATTATACTGTAAAAGACTATATTGAGGACAAAAAGGCTTGGGATTGAGCTGCTCCAATAGGTTTAGAATGTTGTTTTTATTTTTCTAATTTACACTTTAATAATTTTTTTTTTTTTTTTTTAAGTATCTATTTACTTAAATAATGACATGTACATTTACTGTATAAAGTATTATATGATTTTAATTATTGTGAATGTGAGGACTATGTGGGTAATTTTTTGTTTTTTCTCTCTTCGTTTTAATCATGATCTGGCAGTTTGAGTAGTTTATGCGGCCTACCCAAATGTCCTGTCTTTGGTATTGTTCGTCGAATCGTTGAGCTCCTTAAGTTCTGAGTTGAGCTGCACGGTTACTGACAAATGCGTGCACTGACTGGACAGGTCCGCTCAATCTGTGTGGTTCTTTCCTCAAAAGACCATTTCAGACACTAATCTACATGGTCCTCAAAGATTATGTCCGGATTTTTTATATACACATTGACATTGATGAATTTTATTTAGACAATGACATGAATATTTACTTTGTAAGTAATTTTTATTATTTTTTTATTTTTTATTTAATTATTGTGAATGTGAGGACTATGTGGGTCATTTCTTCTTTTTTTTTTTCTCCTTCTTAGTTTTAATCATGATCTGGCAGTTTGAGTAGTTTATGCGGCCTACCCAAATGTCCTGTCTTTGGTATTGTTCGTCGAATCGTTGAGCTCCTCAAGTTCTGAGTTGAGCTGCACGATTTTTGACAAATGCGTGCACTGATTGGACAGGTCCGCTCAATCTGTGTGGTTCTTTCCTCAAAAGACCATTTCAGACACCAATCTACATGGTCTTCACACGATCTGACCAAGATTTTGTCTGGACTTTAAAAGAGACTGTGACTTCTGAGTTTGTTTCGGCCTTTCTTCTCAGAATAGTCAGTTAGGAAACGCCGACCTCATCTAGTTTAAAAAAAAAATATGATTGACGTGTAAAAGTGTTTGTACAAACCTACTTACAGAAATAAAAATCATTTATCATCATTTATCATTTATCATTTACCCGTAACGACTGTCAAAGATCTACGAATGACAGCCGGGACCAACGGCTTAACGTGCTTTCCGAGGCATGGAGGGCTCTTGGTATGTAAAGATGGTCACCCATCCACGGACCATACGCGGCAAGCGTAGCTTAACCTAATCGAACGACCCGTGCGGAAGCGAATATCTAAAAACTTACTGACTAACGATGGACCCTTTTTAGGGTTCCGTACCCAAAGGGTAAAAACGAAACCCTATTACTAAGACTTCGCTGTCCGTCCGTCCGTCCGTCCGTCCGTCCGTCTGTCTGTCTGTCACCAGGCTGTATCTCAAGAACCGCGGTAGCTAGACAGTTGAAATTTTCACAGATGATGTATTTCTGTTGCCGCTATAACAACAAATACTAAAAACAAAATAAAATAAATATTTAAGGGGGGCTCCCATACAACAAACGTGTTTTTTTCGGCGTTTTTGCCTTGTGGTACGGAACCCTTCGTGTGCGAGTCCGACTCGCACTTGGCCAGTTTTTCAAATTTGTGAACCATCTAAAAATTGTTTGCGCTTCTCATGATGCACTTTTGTTAATTGAGCTGATTTCTTTAAAAAGCTGTATTGTTAGTGCTTGCGGCCAGGCCCACTACTATTTTACTGCTCACTACTTTAATAGGTAATACGGGCTGGTTTCCGCAACGCCACGTCAATGCGCGTATTTTCCGTACAAACTCACTACTTTAAAATAAAAACATAATATCATACTCGACGTCATCAACTTCAGCCTGAAACATAATTACCGCACCAACATTAATCACGCTTAAACACAATCCAGATCGTGTGGACACGGCCGAATATCCGCCAACCAAAATGTGGTTAATATTCATCTGATTAATTCGTTAAATGGTTGATTTATGGCAACCCCGGGTAAATGACGTTCAATTTACTGGTCACACTAGCTCGTGTAATGAAGATTTATTTAGCAGGGTTTATTGTTGTTGTTGTTGTTGTTTGTTGTGGGTTTGTTGTTGTTGCTTATTTAATAATTTTAATAATTTAATTTTTTTAATACTATGGGTGTATGTGTAAAAACTTGCCTGAAATAAAATAATTTTAATTTTATTTTTTTATTTTTTATTGTGAATATTTGAATAGTACGAAGATGACCTGTAGATGTAATGTAGAAGTGGTTCACATAAACTGAAAGAGAAAAGTATGCAGTTATGATAATTTAAATATTGATAAAATTTAAAAGGCTTACAGTCTTTAAATAATAATAAAAAGGAGGGGAAATAATCAAAGGGCATCAAAAAATTCGTCCGCATCGCTGTCAACAGGAAAAGTGCCTAAAAGGTTGGCAGGATTCTTTGGCCAAAAAATAGGCCAGCCCTCTGGTCACGTGCAGAGTCGACCAACCCCTTGGCGATGTCTGGAAATCTAAGTGGGCACTCGGACCCCATTGCCCTAGTGTTTCAACCCCAAAGGGCTCAAACATGATAAAAAAAAGTTGTATAAGATTGTAAAACTTCATCATCATCTGCCTAGCCTTTTCCCAACTATGTTGGGGTCGGTTTCCAGTCTAACTGGATGCAGCTCAATAACAGTAGGTATTTTACATGGAGTGACTGCCTATCTGACCTCCTATCTCATCTAAGATTGTAAAACTGACTGGTGACTTATTTATAGAGATTTTTTTTAAACTCAGCCATATTCTTACACGCGATGGTTCGAAAGTGTTATTCAATTTTAAATCAGCAACTTTTGAAAATTAAGTAGTTGCCTAATTCGCGAAAAGGGCACTTATTATTGGGATTATAATAATCACAGGTTAACAGTGTCTGTAAACGGAAAACAAACCGTATTTTTTTAAATTTCACATCGTTTAGCCGAGCTGCTGTTGTGCTGTTTTTTTCACACCTACTTATTATTTTTTTTACTCAAAAATATTGTATCATATATTTTCCACCATTGACTACAGTAAACATTAATATTTTAATACATGTCTGTGCATTAGCATTCGAAATTAACCCGTCAGTGCGCACAGCTGTCGCTCGGTCTGTATGACCACTCTGTTGATTGAAACTGTATGTGCTTGTGCGATGCAGGGTTGGGTATATTGTACCATTCATTTTGACATGTGTGATGAGATTTGTATAGTAACATAACGGTGTGTTTATTTGTGTGGCATGTCGAAAATTCCCTCCGAAAAAAGTAGCTCCGTACCACAAGGCTCAAAGGAAGGAACGTCTAAAAAAAAACTTTTTTTATTATTGGTTATATAGCGGCAATAAACACTTTGTGAAAATTTCAACTGCCAACCTATTGCGGTTCATGAGATACACACAGTCAGGCGGACGGACGGAAGGATGAACGGTTGGACGGATGGACAGACGGATAGACTGACGGATGACAAGACGGATGGACTGACGGATGGACAGACGGATAGACTGACGGATGACAAGACGGATAGACTGACGGATGACAAGACGGATGGCCTGACGGATGGACAGACGGATGGACTGACGGTTGACAAGACGGATGGACTGACGGATGGACAGACGGATAGACTGACGGATGACAAGACGGATGGACTGACGGATGGACAGACGGATGGACAGACGGATGGACTGACGGTTGACAAGACGGATGGACTGACGGATGGACAGACGGATAGACTGACGGATGACAAGACGGATGGACTGACGGATGGACAGACGGATAGACTGACGGATGACAAGACGGATGGACAGACGGATGGACAGACGAATGAACAAACGGCTGGGCCGACGGATGGACTGACGGATGGACTGACGGATGGACAGACGGATGGACAGACGGATGGATAGACGGATGGTCAGACGGATGGCCTGACGGATTGACAGACGGATAGACTGACGGATGACAAGACGGATGGATTGACGGATGGACAGACGGATGGACAGCCGGATGGACAGAAGGATGGACAGACGGATGGACGGACAGCGGAGGGTTGGTAATAGGGTCCCATTGGCACACTTTGGGTCGGAACCCAAAAAAATCGAAATTTTACCACAACATGAACTATTCTCCTGCAGTCTGACAACCAGTCTTACCAAGGGGTATCGTATTACCCAGTAACTGGGTTGTGGAGGTCAGATAGGCAGTCGCTCCATGTAAAATACTGGTATTCAGCTGCATCCGGTTAGACTGGAAGCCGACCCCAACATAGTTGGGAAAAGGCTAAGCAGATGATGATGATGATGATGAACTATTCTCCTGCAGTTCTTGCCGATAAATATAATATACATAAAGAGATCTGGCAGTGGTCCCTAGGGCAACTAAGCGTAGTCTCAAGTATGAAATAATAATATAAAGGAGATCCTTTTTAAACTTATTTCGGTTCCTCACACAGACGTGACGGAATCGCGCGAAAAGCGCATCTGTGTGATATCGTTTTGGAGGAGTTCTTTGGTATTCCGGCAGTCATTTGCAATCTAGAAAGAGGGGCTCGTGGCTAAATAATAACAGCCGCACAGGTCGATCGATCAGGTTAAGCTACGCTTGCCGCGGTTGGTCTGTGGATGGGTGACCATCTTTAGACACCGAGACCTCTCCATGCCTCGGAAAGCACGTTAAGCCGTTGGTCCCGGCTGTGATTCGTGGATCTTTGACAGTCGTTACGGGCAGTCAGAAGCCCGAAAGTCTAACAAACAGTCTTACCAAGAGATATCGTATTACCTAGTACTTAACTGGGTTGTAGAGGTCAGATAGGCAGTCGCTCCATGTAAAATACTGGTATTCAGCAGCATCCGGTTACACTGGAAGCCGACCCGAACACAGTTGGGAAAAGGCTAGGCAGATGATGATTTGCAACCTACATGATAAGACCAAATAACCCCAACAACAGCAGTATATTCAAGTAACAACCCACCCATGGCATCCCACCACAAATTCTCTCTTCCAATTACACATTAACAGTCACAGAGCGTGCCAGTTAAATTTCCCAGAGTCTCTACTGCGAACGGTCACGAATCCTCTCTTAAATAACCCCTAGAGCCATAGCCGTACGAATAAACCACAAGAGTAGAGGCGTTCCTGCAAAATTAACAACTGGCTTGCCTGTAGTCCAGGGAGTGAAGTACGGTTAGTGCGTACAGTGGCGAAATGTGGACCGGCCGGCTGCGGGTGGGTTAAGTCTTGAAATGTGGGACGTTTTGTATTGTAAACAAGAAGAAAAGAAAAAGAAAGAAAGAAGATACATTTATTTAGCACAGACTAAAAGACACACAGTACACCCTTTAATATCAGCTGATTACAAGTTGGTAATAAAACTATCACCAAGTACGTAATGTCCACCTTTTTCAGTACTAGCTTTTGATCACAAGATTCCTACTGACATTACAGAGATAGATAGATAGTCGTACATCAGATAAAAACAAAAATAAAAAGTACAAAGTCCGATGTAAGAAATTAGCAGGAAAATGTGCCTCACGGCTGCGCCAAATAGGCCCAGTTCAGCAAAAATGCCAGACAACTAGTGCCTGACGCTGGTTTATAGCTGGACCTGATGTGTGAGGTGACGGATGTAAATCAGTTTTAAAGAACATTTCCAGAGCTGGAGATCCTACTGGTTAGTGTTCACAGCATAGTACAATTTCATCACCACGGACTGCTCTCAAAACGGTGAAGGAAAACATCGTGAGGAAACCAGCATGTCGTAGAACCAAAAGTTCGCAGACATGTGACAACTACCAACCCGCACTGGGCTACCATCGACTAAGAGTAATTTCGGCGAACCGTACCATCGGCGAAGAGGAGCTCGCTATACCGTTCTGAGATTACACCCCATTCCTTCTAGAAGAGAGGCCTGTGTCCCAGCAGTGGGAACATTATAGGCTGATTATGCTTATGCACTACTGTTCTTTAGTTATGTAGCATAGTGTCTATAAGAACCTTCTTTTATGAAGTCGGTTAAAAAAAACAACCGACTTCAAAAAAAACATTTCGGAAGTCGGTGTCGTTGGTTCCGCATTTTCGTTTTTCGACACCAACTTCCGAAATTAGTTATATATCACTTTGTAGTGTTATTTTTGAAGACTGTTGTTTTTTTTTTGTAAAAAAGTTTTTATTTTTCACTTTTTAGTTGTACATACCCCACACAAATTCAATTAACACTAGCTAAGGATAATTACCTAATGTATTATATACTAAAACCTTCCTGAAATTACCTATATAGATCACATTAATGAAAGAATTATAAAAAGTGGTTTATAAGTTTTTGACATACATACGGGTTGTACCTATACAGAACCTCCTTTTTTGAAATCGGTTAAAAATAGGGGCCCAATTTAGATCGCGTTTAGTACAGATCTAGTAACTTGTACCATGCCACATCACAATACTGAAGCCCAATGGTCCATTGTACAGTGCACGGCATGCTAGGGTTATTGGAAACGTAGAATAAATATTCATCTTTGAAAATTTTCCCACTGGCAAGCTAAAAATTGAGCCTATGTGACTATACTGCGATTCGGAAGCACTATAAAATTGTATGAATTTTTATGCAACGAATTACATGAAGCGTTAGGCCGCGCCTCCGGTGCATGTTATAATTAAACCGTTTTCGCTCACTTTATGGAGCTTGACATTTTACTCTTTCCAAAGATCGTTTCAAGGCAAGAGCAATAGAGTTACTAAATTCATAAGTCTAAATATTTTTCTTCTTTTAGGGTTCCGTACCCGAAGGGTTAAAACGGGACCCTATTACTAAGACTCCACTGTCCGTCTGTCACCAGGATGTATCTCATGAACCATGATTGCTAGAAAAAAAAAAAAAAAAAAAGAAAAAAAAAAAAATTCACAGATCAGATGATGTATTTCTGTTGCCTCTATAACAAAAAATATAAAAATAAAATTTAAAGGGGTATAAGAAACGTTTTTTTCGGCGTTTTATGCCTTGTGGTACGGAACCCTTATTGTGCGAGTCCGACTCGCACTTGGTCGGTTTTTTTCCCTTTCTACTTCTTCTTCTAACTAGTCTTTTACGATGCACATTATTTATCTGTTTTCTTTTATCTTTTTTTTTTGTGAATTCTTTTTTTTTTTGTTTCATATTGTTGTGGGTTATATGACTGTGTGGTAACATAAATATGGAATATATTGTGTATAAATGTATTTCTAAGTATTGTGCTAGTTTAAAGAGTCTCTAGTTAAGCCTGGCAGGTTACCGACATAGCCCGAAGAATTGCCAAACTTAAGTGGCAGTGGGCAGGGCACATTGCTCGCAGAACAGATGGTCGATGGGGCCGAAATGTTCTGGAGTGGCGACCGCGTACCGGAAGACGTAGCGTTGGAAGGCCTCCCACAAGGTGATCCGACGACCTTATGAAGGCCGCAGGAACCCGTTGGATGCGAGAAGCGCAGAACCGGTCGAAGTGGAGGTGCTTGGGGGAGGCCTATGTCCAGCACTGGACGTCTTTCGACTGAAATGATGATGATGATTTTAACAATACTTACTTATATGCATGCAGCATGCAAGCAAGCATGCAGCAAGCATGCAGCATGCAAGCAAGCATGCTAGCAAGTATGCAGCAAGCAAGCATGCAAGCAAGTATGCAGCAAGCAAGCATGCAAGCAAGCATGCAAGCGAGCATGCAACATGCAGCAAACATGGTTTCTGTCACGGCTCCAGCGCTGCGGGTCTCCGGCGGGCCCGCGCGTGCTAATCGTCGCTCACCACCACAGGCTCGCTCGCAGCCTCCTGCTCCTCAGCCCGTGGGCCGGCTCGCCCTTACACGTCTACGCGATTCTAAATTACACTCTAGGGGTAGGGCAGATCTGACTGACTATTATGACAGAATAGTTTTAGAGATAAAGATAATTATGTAAAATAAAATTTCGAATTTTTGAACATTATGGTTACTGAAGTTTATAGCAAACGTGTTATGGATAATAATTTTTGAACAAACAATTTTAGGAGAAGAAAGGGAGTACCGTAAATCCGATTTAATATGGGGCGAGCCTATTGGCATCAACTGGGCACAAATCCAGATTCCGGGCTGCTGCTGAGAAATACCAGATGGAAAACACCATAACACATACACTTTTTTTACATAAAAATCTCACCATTTGACTCAATAGTAGATACTTTTTCCATTACCTCGATATTTCTATAACAAAAATACGTTGTGTATATTTGTTTACGTTAGCTCTATTCCACTTCGTTCCTTTGAAAAGATTATTTGGTATAAAAAGCAAATGGGGATACCTTATCCAAACATTGTCATGTTTGAATAGGAAGTATACGTGGATCGTACACAATTGAATGTTGCCATGCTCTTCCCAAATTGGATGGATACTTTCATGTTTCGTATACCAGTGTTGCCAGAGATATTTATGCTAATAATGTTTTGGGACAGTTTATATACAGAACTTATGTTATTGAATGAATTATTAGAAGGGTTTTGTTGAATTTTTGGTATTAGTTATATTATTTTACTTTGTTGTCTAAAGTCTAGGTTTTTCTTGGATGGCTTTCTGAAATAGTGTCAGGTTTGGCATTGTTTGGTTTTTTGTATCTACCTACTAACATAGTTTTTAAGTATTTTTTTTTGTAACCAACCAATTTTTTAGAAAGTCTGATGATCATTTCTAACTGCCGTTTTTTTAACAAAATTCCTAAGTGTGAGTTAACAATTTCTGACATTAATTTCATGTAGTTTAGGTATATGTCAAAACTATAATTCTAGGATAATAAAACCAAGCCATTTAAAACAGTAACAAATTATTTTCATAATCAATATTACGAGTTATTCCGTTCTGATCCCCTGAACCCCTCCACCCCCCCATCTCGATCCCCTGCTTGATCGTCTTCTGTTTTAATCTTTGTCTTATCCACTATTTTATAAACTTTATCATTCCGGTTTGATCTGCTTTTTCTTTTGTTTTTGATCCTGAAGGATCGTCGGCAACAAAAATAAGTACTTACAGGGTTTATTGAAATTACTACGCACGAGTTCTTTTAACTCTTTGCCGTTTAGGCAGCGGATATATACCTCTCTCTACCCACGGACTCATACTTATGTCTGTATTGTTGATCGCATCCAGCAGAGTTTTCACAGTAATATAAATAAGAATAATAAACAATGCTATTATCAATCTGTCAATCATTTTCGCGTATCTTTCAAGGTAAGTTGCTATATCGTATAAAGTTGTCATGTTATTCTCCTTCAAGGCTTCGCAAGGTGACTTTAATACCGCATATGGTATTGAAATACAGACTAACGCACTGATTATAGAAAGCAATGTCGATATATATAAATCCATAGTTTGGTCGGCGTTTAGTTTCGTTCTATAGACTTCTTTGGGTTTCTTGCGAAGAAGTCTCTGCCGTAACTCATTTTCTTTGAAGAGCTGGTCGAGATTGAAGTACTTAATTAATCTGAAAGGTAAATAAAAATGAATTTTTTATAGAGAGTATTTTTTTTTTTTATTACTATTGTTCATTATGGATTGCAGCAGTGGTGGCTAACTGGTAACGACCGCGACTGACGACTCGGAGTCGGCTAATCGTTGAACCGCCTTATTTCAAAACGGCCCTGTTTTTGATAACGGCTAGACGTAATGTAATATGGCGGATTATACAATCCGACTGCGACATATTACACCTGCTCATACACACACGCTGGCTGCGAGTACTACACACCTGTCCTGTCTGCAGAACGTCACCAATAAGGTAATAAGGGGGAAGTATTATAAACATAAAAAAAAACCGACTTCCAAAAAAAACACTACAAACTGAAAAAAAAAAACACTACAAACTGAAAAATAACTTTAATTTCGGAAGTCGGTGTCTTAGGGATCAGTATTTTAGTTTTTGCCACCGACATCCGAAATTAAAGTTATTTTTCAGTTTGTAGTGTTTTTTTTGGAAGTCGGTTTTTTTTTTGTTAAAAAGTTTTTATTTCTCGCTTTTTAGTGGGTCTATTTATAATTTATCTAAGTTACAATAGCCTAATGTCAACTTGCCCATCGCCTTTTTATAAAATATTCCTTTTCTCGATGCAGGGACGTTAATTGTTGAGGAGTTCCTTTTTATTAGTTTTTAGATTAGATGCTGATAATCCTGGCTGCAACATCAGGCCAGACTTATGTCAACATTGCATTTAATTTAAAATTAGTCCTGTTTAAAATGAGCCCAAACACGACTACGGTGCTGTAATTTCAAGGTTTGTACTTTTTCTGATGCTCCTGGCTTCAGCATCAGGTCTTCGGTGTTCCTCAGTAACAGTACGTTTATCCACACATCGAGCCCTTTTCAATGAGCCTAAACACGATATATCTGCTGTTAGTTGTCGAGGAGTACTCTGCAGACTATCCTGACTGCAGCATCAGGTCATGACTTGATGATCATGAGACCAAATGTGGCAAATGCCCTATCAAACATCAAAACAATTTACTAAAACAGTCCTTGCCTGTTCGAGTAACTTCTTACTGTTAAGGAGTTGTACCTTCCATCATCAGCCCAGCTACCTGAGATGGTGACAACCATACACAAATACACAAGATACTTCATAAAATATGCGAAAAACAATAAGTGAGCCTATAAAATTTGAGGGTTGCCCTCGATTTCTCTAAGATCCCATCATCAGATCCTAACTTGGTGACAATGGGACCACCTCAGAACTATCTACTTTCGAACAAAAAAAGAATTTTGAAAATCGAGTCGAGTATTCGATGAACAAACATACAAAAAAAAAAAAAAACATACAAACACCCGAACATAGTACCTCCTCCTTTTTGTAAAGTCGGTAAAAAATGTACTTACTTCAGTAGAATCCGGTAGAAAATCATCTTGAACTCTCACAATATTCTCTGACACTTCCACAAGGTAGCATCAATCTGGTCCTTTGATATTCAAATAGGCAAAATATAATACGAGAGGATTCCAAAGCAGATAACACAATGATCACACGAATATTGTACAAATACTAACGTTTATAACAATGTTTGATAATGTTCTAATGTTAGATAAGTCATTAAAAGGTAATTAAGAACGATGTCTTAACGATTGAGATTCTTGTTGGTTTGGTAATTAATTAATTAGGACAGGTGTAGTAATGAATCAAAAACTGGCCAAATGCGAGTCGGACTCGCACACGAAGGGTTCCGTACCACAAGGCAAAAAAGCCGAAGGAGCCCCCCTTAAATATTTATTTTATTTTAATGTTTTTATTTATAATTAAAGTAAAAATACAACTGAGTATTTTGTGAATATTTCAAGTGCCTACCTGTTGCCATTATTGATATGGAGCAAAAAAGAGCAAAAAAAAAGCGTTTGTTGTATGAGAGCCCCTCTTAAATATTTATTTTATTTTTCGTATTTGTTGTTATAGCGGCAACAAAAATACATAATTTTGTGAAAATTTCAACTGTCTAGCTATCGCGGTTCTTGAGATACAGGCTAGTGACAGACAGACGGACGGACAGACAGCGAAGTCTTAGTAATAGGGTCCCGTTTTTACCCTTTGGGTACGGAACCCTAAAAACCGGCCAAGTGCGTGTCGGGCCACGCACAGTGTAGGGTTCCGTAGTAGCCCGTTATCACAATATGTTGTTCTTTATTCTGACTACAAGTACCTAATGGTAAAGATATAACAAAAATCGACTTTAAATTTGAATTATCATTTCTAAGACGTGCGAGGATGTCGATCACTCGAATATACTCGAATGAAAACGTAACTCGTTGGTACAGCGCCATCTAGCGGCAGTATTGTGAAACTTATGATAATTTATTATGGTTTTTTTAATTTCATATTTTGTTTTTCAATGCAAGTCTTTACCCATTATAAACAAGCAACTACTTCATCTTAGTCACTTTAATGGATTAATGCTAAGGATTTTGTATTTGGTACAAAATTATCCAACACCCAAGTTCAACGACTATTACTGCTAAACTAATAAAGTTATCTTAACCGCTATAATTTTCCTTTAAAGTACATAAAATGCACTATCATCGAGAATTTTTCCAGATTTTTCAAGCCAGCAGTTTAGCTTTTAGGGGGGGGGGGGGGGGGACTGGAACAAAAATTTGCACTTTCAAGTTTATTCACACTAATCGCACTAATATTATAAAGGCGAAAGTTTGTGAGGGGGTGAGTGTGTGTGTGTGTTTATATGTTTGTTACTTCTTCAAGCCCAAACCGCGGGATCTATTTTGATAAAATTTTGTAAGGAGGTAGCTGACACCCTGAATTAACACATACGCAACTTTTTATCCCGATATTTCTATGTCCAGCAGTGGACGTCTTTCGGCTGAAATGATGATGATGATACAGATGCAAACTTGTTTGTTTATTAAAGGTTTTTATTCAAAATCATTTTGGAAGTCAAGCTGCTTCAACTGGAGTTTCAGTCACTATTATAATCATGTAAATTAAGTCGCCATATTGGTGATGTTTGCTAATAACTTTATAAACTTTTGATACATATCAGTGTGTTTTAGTTAATTATGGTTTATATATATATATATTTTTTAAAGTTTCTTTATTCACTTCAGTTGTACAAAAACACTTATCTAAAACACTATGCAGCGTTACAACTAAGGGAATAGTGATTTCGATGAACTCTAGCACCCAAAGTAAGATTTAACTTGTGTTTAGGGTACCAGCGTCCTCGCCTATAATTGAACATAATTATTAGTAGTTGTAGGACGAGCACAGTATATTATTATTATGATAACTACTTTCTATTATATTAACTTCTGCCCGCGGCTTCGTCCGCGTGAAATTTCTTGTCCCCCGACCCACCCCGTCGCATCGCATCGCCTGTCCGCGCTATTACATCTTTTTCGCTTAGCGTTCTTTCTGACCATATTTTTCTGTTTGCTCCGGTCCTAAGGGTCCTAGCGTAACTCTGAGAGAGTGTCTCGGACTTAATTTATAAATTGATCGAACAGCTCGCTTCTGCCAAAGAAAGTTATTCTGAATATCGGCGGCATTTTCCCACAATGGTATACCGTACGATATTACACTAAACACGAAAAAAATAAACATATAAAGTCGAACGTAAAATAGCTAAAGTAGGTACACGAAACGGGCAGTTTCTATATCAGTTAAATTACGAATTTTCTAACAGCGTATGCTGCGGAACTTAGCTTTTTTGACAATTTATCTATATGTGGGCCCAAGAATACTGTGTTGTCTTCAGGATTCAATTCCTCGCCCTTTATCAACACATTAGTTGTCACCTGCCTAACGTGAGGTAGCGTAAATAAACATGTGTTTGGGATACGCAATATTATATTTGATATAAATAAATTGTACGATCAACAGTTAGCTTTTTGCCTCAGTAAAACTGCCTAAATTGAAAGTCGTGAAATAAAATATTGGTAACATCTATTTAGCGATAATATAAAATATTTGGTCTGACATTAACTTTAAAGGCGTTTATAAATCTTTATGGCATAGAATAAATAGGAAAATAGGTTCATTTCTACAACACTTTAAGAAACACAATTTGGTGATTTATCCATTCTAGCAGGTATTTCGAGTTTTTTGGTAGTAAAATAGGTACTTTTCTGGCAGGCGTTTAAACACAAGCCTTATAATTCATAATTCATAAAGTTTATTTGTGAAACAGAGGTATACAATAGGTAGGTCATACACATATAAAATAGTACGCTATGTTTTGTCTTAAGACATACAAATATGGTAACATGCAATTCAAATATGCTAAAAAAATGTCATTAACAAAAATACACATTCTATTATTCACAAAAAAAAAATTTACAGATGTCAAAATTAAATTGAATTTAAAAATTAAATTAATATATTATTATACTAAAATATGTGGCTTAATATTAAGAAGGTCCTTATAAGTAAGACAGTAACCAATTTTTTGTAAAATAAATAATTTAATGATTTGAAATGCGGATTAGTCGTGTGTAAGATATTTTTAATTTGCACTAGATTAATAAAAATATGTAAACTGATGAATGATGATCAATTTATGTCGCTTTTTTAACCAATGAAGCAAGTTTCAAGTCTGACGAGAATGATAAATGATGATGATTTTCTGTAAGTAGGTTTGTACAAACACTTTTACACGTCAATCATATATTTATAAAGAGTCGTATTTATATATACCTAATTGGAATAGAGTAGCTTTACGAAATCGAAAAGACAAGATTGAAGTTCATACAAAGGCTTAGACAATTAAATTAAATTGCAGATAATTTTATTTAGATAAATATATATTATTTAATTAGAAAATTGTATGCGAAATTTTATTTCTAAATATTAAAATTTCTATCAGGTTAGTTACTATCGATACACAATATATAATTTATAAAAAATAATATGTGTTGGAAGAACGTCAACTATAAAGGTAAAACACAAGTTAATACAAAAAGAAAAATAATTAATTCTTTGGCATACCGGTTATCAAATAGTTTTCAAATTCAAGTCCATTTTGGAAACTTTTGACTCTGAACCATCCTTGTTCACCCCAAGCGGGCCCCCAGCTGTTGGCCACTAACCAATACTCAACTCCATCTTCGCTACCGTAGCCAACAATTCGTACACTATGATGCCCTACTAAATTTCCATGTGTATGAACATAAATTCCTGAATTATAACTTTCAAAATCGCTGAAAACAGCAAACCCGGCCTGAATAGGACCATTTTTAACTAACTCTGTCTTTATTTCATCGCTGCTATTCAATAATGTGTAAACCTTTTCAGCTAAATGTTTGTCTTCTTTATAACTAATATCAGTATTTACACATTCAGTTACGCATTTATTTTTTTCGAGCTCTTCTATATCGTACGGTTTACATTCTTGAGTAACAAGACCTTTGTCTCGCCAGAAATCGAATGCCCGGTTTGGATAACCTCCGAAGCATATATCCTTTTGCAAACATTCAAAGTCTTGTTCAGAAAGACGGACATGTACATTTTTGTGTATGCAAGTTCTATCAGACGCTGTCGTGGCGGTTCCGAAGGTCCAGCATGAACCACAGTTTCCTTGATCAGAGATTTCTTTTATAGTCTCACATTGAGACCATTGTTCTCTGGCGTCAAAGTTATCCGGCAGATCAATTGCTTCAAGATCATGAGTTTTGAGTGGTAAGTTTTCTATAGCTTCCTTATCAATATATGCACAAGCGGTATACTTCTCTTCCATATTGTCGTACTCAGCCATCTTCCAAGAGTAGTTCTGTGCGTTGAAATACTCGATGAAGGATGACTTTGGCATCGTTAGGTACTTGGCGTGCAACTCTGGGTCAAAGTCAGAAGCAACCAATCCCGCGAGCGTCACAAGTACCACTGCGTGTAACATCATCGTTCTCACTTCTAAACGTTTGTGGTGTCCATCGGCTGTTATCAGTATTTATACGAAATGTGATGTCAGGTATGGAAGCAATTTTACAACAATAAATATAACTATTTAATCAGTACTTTTAATAATTTTCTTGTTATCTAGTTACATGCTTATAATATGTGGCATATTTGGTTTAGGTATTCAAGTTCTTTATGAAGAATGTTTTTATTGTAAAATGCTATTTTTATTGAGGAATTTAACTGATAATAAACTACTTAAAAATATTTTTACAAGAATATAGGCACGTCATGTTGGCGTTAGCATGTGATATTTTCAACGATTAGCTGGATTAGAACTAAAGTTACGTTTTTGGCAATATGCGTCAGCTAAATCGGAATGACTGGGATGACATGTATTAAAAAGATTTTTTCACCTGAACTCGCATAGTTCTATTTATGTAATTTCCAATGTATTCTGACCTCTCTTTGTACGGAAAGCTTACACAATGCGAGGTCCGCTTACTCAGGAATTGTATAATAATGTCGAAACGGAAATGAATGTGTCATCATGTGCATATACTGTAACAAAGGACAGCGCCAGGCTGTGCTGTACCAAAAGCTAGAGCTACATTGTAAGAACCGGTTTCCCATTTTTTTTAAATATTTTTTTTCAGCTTGCTAGCTTTATTTTCTATTTTTATTTGTTATAACTTTTAAACTGACTATTGAAAAAAATAATTTTCATTTATAAAAATCAGGTAAAAATGCTTTTTTGGGCTTTTTTGAATACTGGCTGTAAACTACACATAAAGTTCCTAAACGCATTAAAAAGGGACCAAATTTTTTTCAACAAATCATTACGAGTAAACTAATCCCATTTCGATTTCTAATCACTATTGTTGACAAGATAATATCTATGTGGGCATATTTTCTTAGAAATTAAAATAATTAAAGTTTACCGTGAAATGAAACATTAAATTCGTTAGTGGAATGGAACGTAAGATGAGTGAATGAGTGGTGGGAGTGTGTGAATGAGAGAAAGAGAATGCAAATGTTAAAAGATGAACAAGACGTTACGAAGACTAAGAATATTAAGATTTTTGTATTTTTGTGTTAATTTAACGAGCTAAAAATAAACGAAGAAAACAAAACAAAGTGTTTCTCTGGTCAAGCCCAAATCCTACATCTATGTATATGTTGACCCTTGGAGGACCGCTCAATCCCCATCGACTGGTTAGTTGGAGTAATTGTACCATTCTTCTTTGCAGAATCTACAGGGCAGGGGCTGCTGTTACTGTGACTGGTGATCGCTACCATGTTGATTTTTTTTTATTTCACCATGTCTTTCTCATCATAATTATATAATTTCTTCTGTTAGGCCTAAAAACACGTGGCACCAATAAAACGGAGCCAAAATCTTTTAGCATGAAACACAATAGAAACTTTGTGAGGAATGTTTGCAAGACAATAAATCCCAAGGTATGTTGACATGGCCAGACGTACTGCAGTGTACCATCCACACTTGATTGATATTCCAACCAGCTAAAGTGTGGAACTCTTTGTCAGTGTCTGTGTTCAAAGCAAGTGTGAAAAGGCATTTTCTGGGCACGCTCGTTCCATCATATACCTCATCCATCGCTTTCCATCAGGCGTGATCGAGGTCAAGAGCAGGCCAATTCAGCAATAAAACCAGGTTCAACAAGTCCTGACTTCTTTCTTTGAGGTTATCTAAAAGGGACTTATCCCGGTCAATCTTGAATGCTAAAAGCAGAATATTTGTGACTTTGATAGTGGATTACCAAATACAACGTGTAACATAATGAACGCAAGACCTCATACACCTCAATAAGAGTATTGAGTTAAAAACATAATACAATGACCAAAACTTATTTCTTTTTTTTTATTAAGAAAATCGTGTTGACTCTAGCATTACTTTACGCATTTAAAATTGAGTCTTATTGTCTTGGAATAAGATTTCATTTTCTTTGGCTCGTTGGGCGATCAGAATAACAAAATACATAATTATTGAAAAAAATACCTACATTAAAAGTTAGTGAAATCGATTCAGTAGTCAACTATGAACAAACTACTTCCAGGACTTGCGTTTATTCTGTTACACCTTGTATAGTATGTGAAAATTCAAATGATCGCCAAATGCGGGTTAATTGTGTGTAAAATATTTTTAATTTGCACTAGATTAATTAAAATATGTAAACTGATCAATGATGATCAATTTATGTCGCTTTTTTAACCAACGAAGCAAGTTTCAAGTCTGAAGATAGTTGGAATAGAGTAGCTCTACGAAATCGAAAAAACAAAATTGAAGTTTATACTTAAAGGCAAAGACAACTAAATAAATTGCAGATAATTTTATTTAGATAAATATTAATTTTTATTTAATTTGACAATTGTATGCGAAATTTTTGTTTCTAAATATTAACATTTCTCAGGTTAGTTACTATCGATACACAATACTTTATAGAAAATAATATGTGTTGGAAGAACGTCAACTACAATAAAGGTAAAACACAAGAAAAATAATTAATTCTTTGGCATACCGGTTTCCAAATTGTTTTCAAAATCAAGTCCATTTTGGAAACTTTTGATTCTGAACCATCCTTGTTCACCCCAAGTGGGCCCCCAGCTGTTGGCCACTAACCAATAATCAACTCCATCTTCGCAACCGTAGCCAACAATTCGTACACTATGATACCCTACTAAATCTCCATGTGTATGAACATAAATTCCTGAACTGTAACTTTCAAAATCTTTGAAAACAGCAAACGCGGCCTGAATAGGACCATTTTTAACTAACTCTGCCTTTATTTCAGCGCTGCTATTTAATAATGTGTAAACCTTTTCAGCGAAATGTTTATCTTCTTTATAACTAATACCAGTATTATTATTACATTCAATTACGCATTTATTTTTTTCGAGCTCTTCTATGTCGTATGGTTTACATTCTTGAGTAACAAGACCTCTGTCTCGCCAGAAATCAAATGCCAGGTTTACATAACCTCCGTAGCATACATGCTCTTGAACACATTCGAAGTCTTGTTCAGAAAGACGAACATGTACATTTTTGTGTATGCAAGTTCTATCAGACGCTGTCGTGGCGGTTCCGAAGGTCCAGCATGAACCACAGTGTCCTTGATCATAGATTTCTTTTATAGTCTCACATTGAGACCATTGTTCTCTGGCATCAAAGTTATCCGGCAGATCGATTGCTTCAAGATCGTGAGTTTTGAGTGGTAAGTTTTCTATAGCTTTCTTATCAATATATGCACAAGCGGAATACTTCTCTTGGATGTTGTCGTACTCAGCCATCTTCCAAGAGTAGTTCTGTGCGTTGAAATACTCGATAAACGATGACTTTGGCATCGTTAGGTATTTGGCGTGCAACTCTGGGTCAAAGTCAGAAGCAACCAATCCCGCGAGCGTCACAAGTACCACTGCGTGTAACATCATCGTTCTCACTTCTACACGTTTGTGGTGTCCATCGGCTGTCATCAGTATTTATACGAAATGTGATGTCAGGTATGGAAGCAATTTTACATAAAACAATAAATGTAACTATTTAATCAGTACTTATAATAATTTTGTTGTTATCTAGAAACATGCTTATAATAGGTGGCATATTTGGTTTAGGTATTCAAGTTCTTTATGAAGAATGTTTTATTGTAGAATGCCATTTTTATTGAGGAATTTAACTGATATTAAACTACTCAATAGATTTTTACAGGAGCAGTATTAAAGTTAGGCATGTCATGCTGGCTTAGGCATGTAATGTTTTCGTCGTTAAAAAACTTTTATAGTAAAAAAGGAGCATTTAAAACTAAAAAAAATATATTAAAACATCCAAAAAAAGACCTGTGCGAGGCCAAAAAGGCTCCTATCACAGCATAACGAAGGAATATTATAAAAAAAAAATTATAAATATTCAAGTGTCGAACATATTAAAGACAAAACTTTAAGTCAAAGACCAGGAAAAGAAGTATGATTTTTTTATGGGAAAATATAACATTTTGAGCATTTTTTTGCTGTTAAAGAGAAAGTCTAAAAGTAACCTGCCGGCTGCTATTTGAGATTTAAAATGCCAAAAATCATATTTTTTTTAACAAGTGTTTTAAGCTTAACGTTAAAAAATACCAAATTTTAATTGAATTTAACATCCTGAACATGTTTTAGCCTATAAAGTTGTTATTAAAATAATTATGATTTTTGGCATTTTCAATCTCAAACAACAGCCGGGGGGTTATTAGTAGACTTTCATTGTAATAACAAAAAATTGCTCTAGAGGTAATTTCCCAGAAGATAGCAGTGCTTTTTTTTCTGGCCCGCACTTTAATTTTTGGATACGAAATGAATGATGTCCATTGGTTTCAAAACAAAATTGTGGTTAGTAAAAAAGCTGTATAAATTTGGCCATTCTGTATAACATATGCTCTAAAACCATAAGCTTTATTATTTTGAAGACCCGCGCACGTTAACAATATAAATACCTGAGACAAAGCAAATCACTAATTTGAATAAAATTGACAAAGAATTAATGAATGAACTAATGAATGAATTAGAAGAAGACATAATTATGAGACGCATCAAGCGCTATGGCTCCAGAACTGGAGAGACCGCTGAAATCGCAGAACATATACTCAGTTTTGGTTCTGCTGATTTTCAAGCCAACATTCTCCAGCTTCTGTTGCCATTTCTCCAATCTGCTCTGGATCTCAGGTCATCTTCACCGACAAGAACATGTCATCGGCAAACAGCATGGACCAGGGTGCCTCCTCCTGGATGTCTGGCGAAACCTTGAAGGAACGCTTTCAACTGAACTTCGAAGCGGAATGTTATTCTTCATGTTTCTAAAATTTTACTTTGGACCTCGTTTCGAAGGCCAGTCTGTATTCATATAATTTAATTTTGTTGCCAAACTAAAGGCAACTCTGAAGAAGTAGATGTTATCTATTTTAGAATGTCTGAAGCAGTCGCGAAAATTCTGCAAATAATATTATCAGTTACATTCATAAATTAATTTAAAACACTAAAAAAAGTATACGTGTTACTCTATATATCAATAAATTATATGTTATCAATTTTTTTTCAATATGGCGTACTGACATACTTAAAATTTCTGATGCCATATATAAGGTGAAGGCTCTCAATATGTAGCCATCAGTAAGACATCAAACAGCAGTGACAATGAAGGTTTGCGTGTTAGTGATATCGACGCTGATGAAGTTAGCCGCAAGTGCAGTGGACGAAGAATTGCAAACGAAGTATTTGACAATGGCGCAATCGAACTTCGTAGAGCACTTCAACGAAAGGAACTACTCATGGAAAATCAAACAGTATTCCAACATTATATTCAATTTAAATTTTGATAAAACATACTTTCACGATGAAACTCGTAGAATGTACCATGATGACCTGGCAGTTAAATATCATGATCCTGCTGAAGTGGGACCGCTGCCTGAGAATTTTGACTCAAGAGAAAAGTGGCCTTCATGTCACAGTATAGGCGAAATCTACGATCAAAAACAGTGTGGGTCATGTTGGACTCACGGCGTTGTTAACACCGCTTCAGACAGAACTTGCATTCACACAAATAAAGCGGTGTACCTCTCTGAACAAGATTTAGAATGCGTACATGAAAATATAAGTATTTGCTGTGGCGGTATTCCAGAAAAGGGATTCATGTTTTGGAAAGAAAAAGGCCTCGTGACACGACAGTGTAAACCGTATGAACCATTGGCACTAAGTCGTAGAGTATGCGTAGAAAATTGCGTCAAGCCTTTTGAAAGTTATGAACTGGATAAACATTACGCTCAGGAGGTCTATTCTTTACCTAATGACGACTACCAAATAAAAGCGGAAATATATTTAAACGGACCTATTAAAGCATCAATGAAAGTCTACGAAGATTTCCAACACGTTAATGGTACTGGTTACCATTCAGGAATTTACGTTCACACACATGGTATTTACCTAGGTGCTCATAGTGTACGCGTTATAGGCTATGGTGTGGAGAATGGTACCGACTACTGGTTAGCAGCTAATAGCTGGGCCAGTAATTGGGGTGAAAATGGATTTTTCAGAATTAAACGTCACCAGGAGAAAATCTTTTTTGAAGAAAGGATGTGTACTGGTATTCCGAAACTCACTGCCGGTAGTGAAAAATAATCCTAACGACATTAAGGGATTAAAATAAAATGTTATAACTAATCATTTCTTCTATTATATTACTATATACATTTTTTTTTGTATTTTCTTTTAAATATTTTTTTTTGTTGTGTTTGCCTTAAAATATAAACAACATGTCATATCGGGTTTAGAAAGACGCTTAACGAAGCCGAGGGTCACTTGAACTCTCCCTATTATTGTTATAGTTTTTTTTACTGGATCTTTCCTGGGAACCGTCTGGTGACGGAGACATTGAAGGTCAAAGTTCCAACTTTTTCTGGCGTTTCTTTAGAAAAACAAGTTTTATATAAAATCTCCGCAGGACCTCTATAGCGTTGCAAGCACAATTTATTACGTGTCTTACATTGCGCGCTACCGTAAACAGTCATAATAGGCATAGTTGACGGCTATGTGATGTGTGTTTACCACCCCGTATTCTAACTATTGTTTATTTATTGAATAAATATTGATATCTATTGTATTATTCTCATAATTTAAATAGTTTTCTGGGAGCCATTCCATTACCCTACATTTTTCATCATCAGACCACACTGAAAAAAATATTTTCTTACTACACCACATTAAAGCGATATCATTAAGACTTACTGACTTTATACAGTAACAAGAAATGTTTGTAAAACAGTAAAAGACAAAACAATAACTTTTAATGATATTTACTGAAAAAAAAAAGCAACAAAAAACAAAGGAAAACCACCATTACTGTAATGCAAGTAAATTTCATTGGTTTGAACAGTAAATATCATTGGTTTTAACGATATCACAAAATGAATAAAACAATCAACAATCTGTGAAACATACCCCTAATTTCCATACATTTTTGACAAGTTTTTGACACGGATTGTCGCTGAGATGAGATTGCGACTGAGCATAGTAAAATCAGCCTATAATGTTCTCACTGTTGGTAGAGGGGCCTCCTCTCGGCGAGAGGGAGTGGGCCGTAAACCACTACGCGGGCCCAGTACGGGTTGATAGATGACACAATGTCCGTGAATTTTTGTTTCAAGAACATATTGCTGCCTCGTTCCGCTCCGGTAAGCAAGTGTTTTACTTTAAACAGGTATGAGGAACAGGGTGTAAAGTTCACTCATACTCTATACTTAGAGAAAAGGGAGGATCCTCCGTCCAGATGGGTGTTGTGTCTGGCGGGCAACTGCTAGTTGCGCGGTAAACTCTGCTTGCGCGATGCAGGATTTTGCGTGACGTCAGTATGACGCATTGTTCCCATGTGGCGTTGTAGATACCGCTACAACTTTGTGTAAATTATTTCATAATACACATAATACAGCGTTTTGAGAGCAGTGGTGCTCTCAAAACGCTGTAGGAAAACATCGTGAGGAAGCGGGCATGTCTTATAAATTTGAAGACATCCGCCAACCCGTACTGGGTCCGCGAGGTGTACCATGACTACCTCTCACAGAGAGAAGGCCTGTGTCTGTGTGGCTAGCAGTGGGAATAGTGATTATGCTAGTGATCAATAATTAACATAGGACAAATACCGTGATATGAACATGGAAAGGTGATGCGGATATTATTATAAAAGTACACAAAAAAAGTTTTTAACGCCACCAAAAGCGAATAAATTTATTCATGTGTCGAAACGACTTATAAAAGCTAGCACATCGTGTTAAACAGTTATAGCACATAAAACTATATCCTAACTGAGGCATGTTATTGCCGCTAAAGGTTTATGGTTAACGGCTTCAAATTTTAATGGTTACACGTGAATGGTTCTGATATTATTATTACGACCTGTACCGTTTATATCTGCTGTAGCTTCATGTAATACAAGGGATTTCCTAATTTCATGTAAATTATAATTTTGACTTGTTACTGCATCTGCTCCAGTGACAGTACATTTTATAACTACAGATTTTTTTTAAACTAGCTAATGGGTAATTTTTTTTTGTTAGGAACTTTCTACTGCGTCCACACAACAACTTACCAAAATCGGTCGAGCCATTCTCGAGTTTTTGTGAGACTAGCGAACGGTCTTTAATTTTTATACATAAGGAGACGGTAGATGGATATTCCAAAGAAGTTCAACCAAAAAAAGATCTCGCTAGTGTTCAAATTTGTTTTAGGTGTTTGTTAAAAAGAGATTTTCTATTTACGTAATGTCTCGTACTTATGAGATTAGCTAAAACATGAAAAAATGTGGAATGCAATTTATGTTTTCCATGTGTCATTGACGGAAAATTGTTTGCTGTTAAAATACCTATATATACATAGTTAGGTATTTACACCTACGCACGCTGCCATTTTTCTTATCATTATACTATTTCAATGGTCTGGCTGTTTGTGTATGTGAGTTTAGATGTTTGTACACGCACCCACAATACAGGAGAAATTCCTAGGGTGGGGCAACGTTTAAAAAATATATATATATATCGATAACAGCATGCAAATTATGTAGAGCTAAGACTAGCCGCGGATAGTTTTCTCTTCTTAGAACTTTTTTCAATGGTAGTAAAAATAATAAATAAACTAAATCTAAAATCGTCAGAGCATCCTCAATTATTTGAGTATCACATTGAGAAGTTCGTATTTCATTTCAAAACTTTATAAGCAACTGTAGCAAGAAACAGTACATATTCCAAGTCATATATCGACGAAGTTGTCGAATCGAGTTAGTACAAGGCGACGAAATGCATATGAGCCATAAATCATGCATTTTGCATATACTCCGTGACTCCATCGGATTGTACCTCCGATTTTAGAGACAGATTTTAACTTGGAAGCAACCTGGAACTCCCAAAATTATATCATTTGGATGTGGTACTTTGGTGTTTTCCAGTCTTATCAAAGTCACCACTAGGTGGAGGTCAGATAGGCAGTCGCTTTATGTAATCTACTGGTATTCGCTTGCATCCAGTTTAACTGTAGGTAAGCAGCTGGCGAGCGCTACTTAAAAGTTAGTCTCAGTTACTTTGGCTATTAAGGGGTTTACATGACCTAAAGCGCTTTCACTGTCGGACTTCATAGAAAAGAAAGAGAAGCGAAATGACACAACGCTGGTAATTTATTGCAAAATATGAAGAAATTATTTAATTAGAAAAAAAATATTGTTTGGACTAGAAAATTAAAACACTAGTATTTTAGTAAGTTTGCTTGTAGAATAATCTGACAAAAAAATCAGAATGATTGTATGTATATTAGTATGGTTTTTATTGTAAAAAGAAAGTTTTTAAAGGTATCTTCATGATTTTTTTCTATCGTATCAAATTAGTTGTATTATGTTTTCAACAAACTATCTACCTAGCATAATATATCCTGAAGAATATCATACATTTTTCTGATTTTGTTTACTGTAGTCGATCATATACTTTTATTGTTTCTAAAACTTGCGTTTTTTGTGTTTAGGTCCTGTAAGCCCCTTAAGTATTTTTAGGACCCCAAAGTAGGAATTATTTGAGGATCATACAAAGAGGCGCATCCATATAAAGTGTTCAATATCTACATTATTTCCAGAGAGCTAAATGGGAAATATTTGAGTTTCGATTATACAGGGTTATTTGTAAAACACCAGCAACCTCTTAAGAGGTCATTGTACTCATCATTATGAACAACTTTTACTATGGGACCAAACCTGAAATCGCGAAAAAAAAATCAGCTGTTCCCTACATTTTGACGAGCTAAACGAACATAAATGTAGGGAACAGCAGATTTTTTTTTCGCGATTTCAGGTTTGGTCCCATAGTAAAAGTTGTTCATAATGATGAGTACAATGACCTCTTAAGAGGTTGCTGGTGTTTTACAAATAACCCTGTAGAGGTATGAGGAACAGGGTGTAAAGTTCACTCAACCTCCATAGAAAAGGGACCAGAAACACCAGGCGGGTGTTTTGTCTGGCGGGCAACTGCCCAATGATTCATGTCGGGCCGTTGTATCTATGCTACTTGCGCGGTAAACTCTGCTTGCGCGATGCAGGATTTTGCGTAACGTCAGTATGACGCGTTGTTCGCATGTGGCGTTGTAGATACCGCTACATCACTCCCCCCCGGAGGCCGGAGGTCGAAAGTGGGCTGAGTCTTGTATCTTGCGATGCTTGCCAGGCCAGCTGAGGTTCCAGTGAGTCGGAACCGGTTGCCGCATAGTTCACGGTGAGTCGGAACTATCTGCGAAGATTTCCCCAGTGAGGCGGGGTGGCGCTGCGTTATGCTCCAGTGCGTCGGATGTGGTACAGCGCCGGGTTGAGGCTGACTGCTGGCGTCGACCAGGAGAGCGTTTTTCAAGGGCTCTGCTTGTGGACCGCCCGAAAGTGCAGTGTGCTGTGCCGAGGTTGCTGATGAGGCTGAGGGTGATGACTAGGAATGCGCGGTCGCTGCATGCTGGTGGTCAGGATACCCGTTGAAGCCGTGGAAGCTGGCTGGTTGGGTGACTCGCCGCTAAAGCTTGCGGGAGTGTGATGATGACGTCAGCGCAGCCTTCGTGCACCTACTCCAGAGGTGCACGAAGGCTGCGCTGACGTTCATGTTCGGGGTCACCAGTATAGAGGTATGAGGAACAGGGTGTAAAGTTCACTCAACCTCCATAGAAAAGGGAGGATCCTCCGACCAGACGGGTGTTTTGTCTGGCGGGCAACTGCCCAATGATTCACGTCGGGCCGTTGTATCTATGCTAATTGTGCGGCAAACTCTGCTTGCGCGATGCAGTATTTTGCGTGACGTCAGTATGATGCGTTGTTCGCATGTGGCGTTGTAGATACCGCTACACGATTAAATACATTTATATGCCTTACGAAAATGACTCATCCAAAACAATTCTTAGATCAACGAAATAAGGAAATGCAAAAGTCGGATACCGTACGTCGCGAACTTGCGACATTAATATACTTGGACTATCCAGTGCCGTGGAACTCAGAACTCATAGGATTTCATATTGTTTATGACACGTTTGTTTTACGCGCGTGTTTATATCAAACTTTCTGAAAGCATTATAGCGGAGTTCCTTTAGAATTTAATGCAAATTCTTGGTTTACGTATTTTTCTTGGAACTATTTTAGTTATGAGAGTGGGAGAGATTTCTTACCGTGTTTTCTTAAGAAGTGTTAGGGTTAAGCCGTTGGTCCCGGCTGTCATTCGTGGATCTTTGACAGTCGTTACGGGTAGTCAGAAGCCCGAAAGTAGTATCGTATTTCCCAGTAACTGGGTTGTGGAGGTCAGATAGGCAGGCGCTCCATGTAAAATACTGGTATTCAGCTGCATCCGGTTAGACTGGAAGCCGACCCCAACATAGTTGGGAAAGGCTAGGCTGATGAAGATGATGATGTTAGGGTTAGTAAAGTTCAGGGAACTAAAGCCAAAGAAGCAGAAGACTAGAATATTGATGAACAAGTGCACCATGAGATACCTATAGGTAGTCAATAGACGGAAGTCACAGAACGATTACGGCATTCAGACAAATCAATAAATAAGTTTAAGTACAATTAAACGATTAAGTGCTGATTTTACCAAAGTCAGATATATATTTAACCGTGGATTAAAATTGACGTCTGACACTGACAGCTCTAATATGGAAAAATTTACAAAAATTCAACATTTATGCCCAAGATGAGACTTATTCTAGGTTGTTGGATTTCCCCCTGAGTAGGTGGTCATATACGAGTAATTATATATTTTTTTATTCATTTATTTCAGACGACGCAGGCCCATCGATAAATACCTTAAACATACATATTCTTATTATAAAATTGTACTTTACTTAACTAGCTTAAGTTTTTGTGCTGTTCTGTGGTACTTGTCCGCGGAAGTAACGGAACACCACGTCCAGAGTCTTCTTAATGCCTTGAAGTTGAAAATGAAAGAGGACTTTATCTATTACATTTTTTTTATTGTTGTTCTAAAAATACTTTTTTTTTCCATTTTATTGTTTCTACAATACTAGCGTAACTGTCATGCATGAACAGTTCACCTCCTAGTGACTAAGGTTTTATTTATCAATGGTAATCTGTGAACAGCGCTGTTGGTTACATTACTACTTAAGTAATTTATGTTTATAATAATTAAGAATATGGAATAGGGATTTAATATTTTGGTCTAGTATCATATAAAAGGAATACAAGATTCAATGAATTTTTCTCGATACAAAAAATTGCAATGCTAAATTTTTTTTTTCTTTTTTCGACCTCACGGCGTAAAGCTTAAGATTATTATTATTCAATGGAATTTATTTTAAAACATAGAGAATCATCTCAAAGTTTACTCAAAGTAGTTTTAAATTTAATTAATTAATTTTGTTGAAAAAGGAGTATTTTTTTGGCACATACGTCGTTTTATTTCGAGCGCACGCAAATTATAGCAATTACTATTCTATTGCGTTTCAAAAGTAATTGCATCATTTTCGCTCACTTAACAACCCCTTTACCCTGTATAATTATAACAAGAATTGAAACAAGACACCATTTCCACAATAAGAGAAGCCTTTACAAAACGTGAAACCGAGAAATATGATAGCTTTCAAATCAAAACAGCCGTATTATGTGCACTTCACAGACACCCTGAGGCAAAAACATTGGACAAACGACACGAAAATAAAAATTGTGGACGAACCAATTATAAATGGTTTTTTTGCATGCCTTCGGTCACAAAGACAAACATTTGCTTTGGATCAGTTTTACGCATCGCTTTGTTTTGGGAACTAAGCGGGGATTGAAAGGGTTGAATGATGTGATATTATGGGGTATAAGTGCTTGTGTTTTTGAAACTTTATGTGTGAACTGTTCAATTCAAAATCAAAATATTTTATTTCACATAAACCTACATGGGCACTTATGAAACGTCAGAAGCTAGGTGCACGGTTCCAATTGGTCATTTCCTATGGAGAAGAACTGGCAAGAAACTCCCCGGTTACTCTTTTTAAACATAATTGGCTTTTAATTGAAATGAGAGTATAATTGTTGAGAGTTATTGCGAACGATGAAAATATTGATTTATTTATTTGAAACTAGCTTTTGCCTGCGGCTTCGTCCGCGTGGAGGTCGGAAATCCACGGAAACGTATTACCGGGATAAAAAGTACCATACGTGTTAATCCAGGTCATAATAAACTATCTGTGTGCCAAATTCAATTCTTTCTTTCTTTCTTTTCTTTCTAATACTTACTAATGATAATTGAAATATTGTATTATTATGTTTTTGTTAGAATACTGATAAGAAAGTCGGGTCATATTTCAATCATGATTCGAAAGACACGTAGCGCCATCTAGCGTCCTAAACCAATTGTGACAGTCGAAAGTTATTATTCTTTAACTCGGGAACAGTATTTTTTTCTGGATGAGAGGTATCCTATGTCCTTTTCTATACCCCTGAAATCGTTTAGGTATGCAAAATTTCATGAGTGTATTAGGCGTGAAAAGGTAACAAACAAACTTACCTACTTTCGCTTTTATAATATTAGTTAGGATGGTTTAGATAATACCCTGTCATCAACATATTGGTTTTATTGTTCCCCTTTAAGCACCACGTTAAAATATTGATTGTTGCTCAAATGGGAATACCTTTAGTGCTCAATGCATAGGTGCTCAAAACATAGGTACTCAAACGGGAATACTTTATCATTTTGGATTAGTCTCCGTTCGTCCCAAATAGCAGAATAACTATTAAAACGGGCAAATTTCAAGAAAAAAAAATTAAGTTTTTTTTTTGTTTTCTCACATTTATTAATTCTAAGGTGGTACAAAGTTTGCTGGGTCAGCTAGTTTCTGAATAAATGGCACTACAGCACGCTGTCATTATAATGACACATCGAATTTTAGAAAAAATGTGACAGTTCTGAACATCGATGTTTCATAAAAAAAAAATAATGATTCTCTTACTACATAATATCTTTTTTATTGTTTTTGTATTCCACCCGCAATTACACACGTCGATCAGATAATTCATTATTATCAGTGGAAACAAATGAATCATTCTGTCCCAATTCGATTTGTGTACATCTTTCTTCTGCTAATGTTTTATTCAGTCTTCGACGGTAAATAAGTTTGGTTTCGGACAAAACATTCCCATGTGACATAGATACAAAAATTTCACCAACTTTTCTTTACCAACCAGCAATGTTAACTTTCAACTCTAAGCTTTTGTCGTTAGAGTTCATTTCGACCGCAATGTTATTTTTCTCTGGCTATTCTTTGTGGGGGAAATGGGCTATCCGTCAAAGTCGGTTTTATTTATCGTTTTAGTTGAATTTTATCGAACTAATAGCCCCTGAGATAAATTTACGATTGGCAACGGAATTGTACGGTGAAAAGGGTTCTGTGGGATGTTTCTTATGTATGTATTGAAGCACTTAGAGATGTTTTACGTTCTCGTTTATTTTATATGGTTATTTTGCTTTGTTATATGCTTGGAGGGGCTTGCACAGGTCGATCGATCAGGTAAAGCTACGCTTGCCGCGGTTGGTCCGTGGATGGGTGACCATCTTCACATACCAAGATCACTCCTTGGTCCCGACTGTCATTCGTGGATCTTTGACAGTCGTTACGGGAAGAAGAAGCCCGAAAGTTTGATGAAATGAAATGAAATGATTTTATTTTTTGTAAGTAGGTTTGTACAAACACTTTTACACGTCAATCATGTTTTTTTTTTTAAAGTAGATGAAGTTGGCGTTTCCTATCTGACTACTCTGAGAAGAAAGACCGAAACAAACTCAGAGGTCACAATCTCTTTTAAAGTCCAGACATAATCTTGGTCAGGTTATATGAAGACCATGTAGATCGATGTCTGAGGTGGTCTTTTGAGGAAAGAACCACACAGATTGAGAGGACCTGTCCAGTCAGTGCACGCATTTGTCAAAAATCGTGCAGCTCAACTCAAGACTTAAGGAGCAACGATTCGACGAACAATACCAAAGAAAGGACATTTGGGTAGGCCACATAAATTACTCAAACTGCCAGACCATGAAAACAACGAGTCTTACCAAGGGGTATCGTATTACCCTGTAATTGGGTTGTGGAGATCAAATAGGCAGTCACTCCATGTAAAATACTGGTATTCAGCTGCATCCGGAAGACTGGAAGCCGACCCTAACATAGTTGAGCAAAAGGCTGTGCGGCTGTTAGGTATTATTAACCACGGGCCCCTCGGATGTTTCACTTTAAAAATTATGTTTATTTATTTTTATCACAGATAGCTTCTGCCCGCGACTTCGTCCGCGTGAAATTTCACCCTCCCCTCATTCACCCTCTTAGGGGTGGAATTTCGAAAAACGCTTTCTTAGTGGATATCTACTCTTCACAAAGAACACACCCTCCAAGTTTCATGGCTCTAGGACCAGCGGTTTGGGCTGTGTGTTGATATATCAACAATCAGTCAGTCAGTCAGTTTACCATTTTATATATATAGATTCTGGGTACCTACAGTAAAAGATTTACAGAATTTGTCAAACATATTTTAGTACTAACGCTACATAACTAAAGCAAGCGAAGCGTGAGGCATATATCACGAACGGTTGGCACACATCAAATAAATGTCCGCTACGGAGACCATTTCTCATTGGCGAAGATACTGATGAGAACAAAATGTTGTGTGATCCTGGATTCTAAGCTGTTTTGTACTGTAACTCATTGACATATATATTACTAGCGTAAGGACCGGGCTAACTGCGCGACTAAATGGCACCAACGCGCTGGCCCTAAAATGACGGTTTTAGGGCCAACGCGACTCAGTTGACAGTGGTGCGCGCGAAGGAGAGAACGGGTATTTGCCTGTCATAAAAATGCCTAGTTGCGTGGTAAAAGGCTGCAAAAATTACGATACAAAAATTAAAAACAAACATGGGATATCGTATCATCGGAATGTAACCTTACATTATTTTTGTTGCAATTAAATGATTAAATAAACACATTTTTATTTACAGCGTCAATTATTTTACAATGGCGGCCATTGTGTGGCCAATGGCTGACAATGGCTCCTCGAAGTGAACAAAGTAACCTTGTACGGACGTAATTTTTTTGTTTCTGTTTTATTTTTGTCTTATGAACGTAGTGTAAGTAATTTTGAATTTTGGTACCAAATTAGGAGAAGACATAGGTATAAACGATTTTTATACAATATGTGATAGCGAATACGATACAAATAATATTTAAATTACAGATTTCCAAACTAAGGAGAAGGCTTTTTAACTTCATGACAACAATGTCAATGAATCAAAATAGGTAATAATATAAGAAAACCAAACAGTATTTTATTGCAAAATGTGCAATATGCAGTATATTTGCTGCAAAAACTAGCTAGGTTTTTTTTTGTAATATTACTAAATTTTGATTTCGACTGTCTGAAATCTGATATATTGAGAATCTTATATTTTCAGAATCTGGTATTTTGAGAATCTGGTAATGCAACTGACTTATACTGACTGAAGACATAATGTGATTAAAAAAAACATTTAAGTACGTACGCACGTACAAGGTTACGTCGTCGACCTATGCAACACTGCACTCACGTAGTTCGTATGATTTATGACAGATGGCGTTACTTTTGCTTGTATGAAGAACGTCTATGTAAAATGTTCAGATGGGCGTATCCTTACTTTTGAAATCTTTGCTGTAACTGTTTTGTGTTTGATTTTTTACAGGAGACTAGCTGTGCCTGCCACTTCGTTTGCGTGCATGTCGAAAAACGAACCCTATTTATTTTTATGAAATAAATGTAGCCTAATTACTCCTTATAACATCAGCTGCCAGTGAAAGTCCCGTCAAAATCGGTCCAGCAGTTTTGGAGATTAGCCGGAACAAGCAGAAAGACAGACAACTTTGTAATATTATTGGAACTGCATTATATTCACATATGACAATCTGTTAGGGCTTTCAAACAAATATACAACATTTTATAGACGTATGTATGTTTGTCCACGCATTTCTCCGCAACTATTAATCGGATAGTGACCATTTGTTTTTTATTGGCTTACATTTACTTCAACTTAGGGAACAGTGCAAGTTTCATCAAAATCGATTCAGTAATTTTCATGATATGGACTAATACGTGTAAGTGTGACGGCCTGGCTTATTGATACGAGCTACGGGTGTAGTGTCAAAGGGAAAACATCTCAAAACCTTGGACAAATTCTAGTGCAATATTTACAACAAAACTATTACTTACTTATTACAAACAAATATTCCAGTAAAAATTACGAAATAAAAAAGTAATTAAAAAAAATTAAACAGACTTCAAAAAAAAATTAACTCAAAATAACTTTAATTTCGGAAGTCGGTGGCAAAAAACTAAAACTAAAATACAGATCCCAAGACACATTATGCTATTATCTTGGTAAAATCTCCGTAGCAGCCGGACTCTTGTGTCCGGTTAATACAAATAGGCTGGTCCTCTTCTACAAGGGACTGACAGGACATAACTGGTTCACTATAAACTATACAGCTCTGTTCATTACATAAAGGAAAACAAACGTGATGCTACGTCACATTACAAGATACCACTCAACACAGCATCACTCGATCAAAAGGACACACACAAAACAGCACTCCTAAACAAAATGCATCCCATTTAGTGCTTTGTTGCAAACAAATGTCCACACATTTGGCTCGCCTTAAAATACAACCGTAGCTAGCATTTCATCCACATTTAAAATACTACAGCATTGTGTGAGCACTAATGTCCGGGTTACTTGAGGCTAGTTCCTCAAGCCCGGATAGTAAGCTAGTCTTAGTAAGCTAGCAAGCTAGTAACTCTGCCTTCGTGTATACAGAACTAGCTTCATTTCTAGGCTAGTAGGCTACTGAAAAAGCTAGTAAGCTAGCGTTTCAAGCTAGGACATTTTAATAGGACGGGGTTTATTTTTTTTGTTGCTTGTGGCTAATTCATAACAGCCGCACGGGTCGATCGATCAGGTTAATGTACGCTTGCCGTGGTTGGTCCGTGGTTGGGCGACCATCTTTACATAAAAAAAACCGCTCCGTGCCTTGGAAAGCACGTCAAGCCGTTGGGCCATCATTCGTGGATCTTTGACAGTCGTTACGGGTCGTCAAAAGCCCGAAAGTCTGACAACCAGTCTTACCAAGGGGTATCGTATTATCCAGTAACTGGGTTGTGGTGGTCAGGTAGGCAGTCACTTCTTGTAAAATACTGGTATTCAGCAGCATCCGGTTAGACTGGAAGCCCTCCCTAAAATAGTTGGGAAAAGGCTACGCAGATAAAGATGATGATAGGGTTCTATTTTTTGGGCACCACTGATTTAACTATCCTGGTTTGTGTACTAGCTTCATGTGGTCGACAAAGCTAGTATTTGATTGAACTAGCTTGAAAAACTGGTCTCGTGTAGTCCCGGCCTTAAGAGGACTACAAGAGCTAAGTGTCCTTGAGAAACGCAAGCACACATATACACAATCGACGCGAACGCCATCTAACGACAACGCCCATCACAATTATGACTTAAAGCATACATGAAATTTAGAAGTAATGGTTTTGCGAGATTACGCCCGTGTATTCCAATAGATGGCGCGGAAACAAGTAGTTATGACAACAAAATTATTACCTAACCGACTTCTAAAAAGGAGGAGGTTCTCAATTCGGATGTTTGTTTTTTTTTTATGTGTGTTCCGGTCCTCTATAGACGACCTCCGTATAGACGGATTTCAAAATTCTTTTTTTATTCGAAAGAGGCTTATTCCGAAATGGTTGCATTTATATTTCGTAAAGATCTGCTGATTAGTTTCGGAGACAGACAACGGAACTCTTCAATAAATGCCAGAAAATCAACCACGCGCTGCTATCGCATTTGTATGTTTACACAATCACACAACATAACATCACGCTTGTACCCTTTAAAGGGGTAGGCAGATGTGTTTAATAGCTTCCTGTCACTGATATTCACATAGCAAGTAGTGTTAGATGAATTTGTGTGGGGTAGGTAGGGACTAAAACGTGAAAAACAAAAAACTTTTTTCAAAAAAAAAACCGACTTCCAAAAAAAAAAAAACACTACAAAGTGAAAAATAACTTTAATTTCGGAAGTTGGTGTCGTTGGTTCTGGCTTTGTACTGTTTTTTTTTGGAAGTCGGTTGTTTTTTTTTTTTGTAAAAAAGGTTTTTTTTATTTGTTTTGAGTGTGACTTGAAAAAATTAAGGATGTGGATGATTTTGAAATTAAACTGATTCAATAAAATTTTAAAAAAAATATTCAAAAAATTTCGAAGTGGTAGTTACTTACGAGTTTTTTTTTTTAATTTACACTATACCACATTTAGTTTTAAGCTATTTTTCAGGTTTACATTATACCTACCACATTTAGTTTAAGCTTTATTTTACCGACTTCAAAAAAAAGAAGGTTATCAATTCGACACTTATGTATGTAGTATTATTGGAATTGCATTTCAATCACATATGACAATCTATTAGGGCTTCCAAACAAATATACAAAATTTTATAGACGTATGTATGTATGTTTGTCCACGCATTTCTCCGCAACTATTAATCGGATCGTGACCATTTTTATTATAGGGTTAGATTTACTTCAACTTATGGAACAGTGCAAGTTTCATCAGAATCGATTCAGTAATTTTCAAGATATAGACTAATACGTGTAAGTGTGACGGCCTGGCTTACGATACGAGCTACGGGTGTAACGTCAAAGGGAAAACATCTCAAAACCTTGGTCAAATTTTAGTGCAATATTTATAACAAAACTATTACCTACTTATTACAAACAAATATTCCAATGTTTAGTTAAAACTAAAAATTTACGAAATAAAAAAGTACCTAATTTAAAAATATTAAACCTACTTCAAAAAGAAATGAACTCAAAATATTATGAAATAACTTTAATCTATATATACATATAATAAAACAGTAGAAAAACTGTGTCTGTACATTGAAAAAATTAAAAAAAAAAAATTGGGTTTAGAAACAGTAATAGGGTACGAATCCGAAAAAAAAATTCTGTCTGTTTGTCTGTTTGTTTGTACACGCTAATCTTTGGAACTACTGGAAGGATTTGAATGATTTTTGTTTTGTTGTATAGGTATTATGTCTGGGCAACATATAGGCTATAATTTATCTTGGAAACTTGAACACCTGATGCAGAACCGCAACAGACCAGCTAAACTATAAGAGATACAAAAATGCAAAAATTGTTCCACGTGATGAGCATTTTCTGCCGAGAGAATAAATTTGAAGATCTCGAACACCTGATGTGGAACTCCAAGAGCCCAGCTACACCATAACATATATAGGAATGACGTCTTAGCAAAAGTTGTTCGATCTGATGGGCATTTCCTGTTGGCTTATAAAAAACCTGGCCAACACGAAGGGTTCCGTACCACAAAGCAAAAACGCCGAAAAAAACACGTTTTTTTGTACGGGAGCCCCCCTTAAATATTTATATTATTTTGTTTTTAGTATTTGTTGTTATAGCGGCAACAGAAATACACCATCTGTGAAAATTTCAACTGTCTAGCTATCGCGGTTCTTGAGATACAGCCTGGCGACAGACAGACGGCAAAAACGCCGAAAAAAACACGTTTTTTTGTATGGGAGCCCCCTTAAATATTTGTTTTATTTTGTTTTTAGTATTTGTTGTTATAGCGGCAACAAAAATACATCATCTGTGAAAATTTCAACTGTCTAACTACCGCGGTTCTTGAGATACAGCCTGGTGACAGACAGGCGGCAAAAACGACGAAAAAAACACGTTTGTTGTATGGGAGCCCCCCTTAAATATTTATTTTGTTTTTAGTATTTGTTGTTATAGCGGCAACAGAAATACATCATCTGTGAAAATTTCAACTGTGTAGCTACCGCGGTTCTTGAGATACAGCTTGGCGACAGAAAGACGGCAAAAACGCCGAAAAAAACACGTTTTTTTGTACGGGAGCCCCCCTTAAATATTTATTTTATTTGGTTTTTAGTAATAGCGGCAACAGAAATACACCATCTGTGAAAATTTCAACTGTCTAGCTACCGCGGTTCTTGAGATACAGCCTGGCGACAGAAAGACGGCAAAAACGCCGAAAAAAACACGTTTTTTTGTACGGGAGCCCCCCTTAAATATTTATTTTACTTTGTTTTTAGTAATTGTTGTTATAGCGGCAACAGAAATACACCATCTGTGAAAATTTCAACTGTCTAGCTACCGCGGTTCTTGAGATACAGCCTGGTGACAGACAGACGGCAAAAACGCCGAAAAAAACACGTTTGTTGTATGTAAGCCCCCCTTAAATATTTATTGTTAGGAAGAACCCCATGACAAATTCCAATCCAGTATAAAAGGAGCGCGCTCACCGTTACTGGGCTCATTTGTCGGGTGTCACTCGTGGCGGCAACATCGCTCAAAGGGCTGTAAGTCTTATAGTTATTTTCTTATCGTTGTCATATTTGATTGAACTAGAGGAATTTATGTTTGTTTATTTGTTATAATTTGGTTCCTTGTATGAAAACTGACGGTTGTAATAATAAAAACGTGTATATTGAAATTAACTAATTAAACTTGTGATTTCACGTCCAGTGTTGTTTTTTTTTAAACATTTCCACTTCTGATTGCTAAAATCAGAAGTGGGATAAATAACTTAAAAGCCCACTAAAGCATAAACATCCGAGGAACAAAATTATAATTGCGTTTCTACCTTCAAAGTTTACTTATTTATTAGTGTCATCGTCGTTATTTTCTGTGTTCGTTTAAGTTTTAAAAACACCGTAATTCGATATGCCTAGAATGCGTGACCGCCGTCGTTCTCATAATCGTTCACGAGACAGGTCCACTAGTAGTGAAACCGTGCATAGCTCGCGTTATAGGTCACGGCAGAGCCGCCGTCGTGAACGTAGTGATTCAAAGGATAGCTCGTATTATCGTCGCCGTGACGCTCGTGATCGCCGCCGTTCCAGGTCCAGATCAGGGTTGACACATTCGCGCCGAACTCACTTGAGCCCGAGGTACCCACCTACTGCGCCTAATGACGATAGCTCATTACAAAACACCTTGGGTAACATCATGACAAGGTTAAGTGCTATCGAGCGCACCAGTGCAAATGCGTTTCCCACCGATAATATTTTAGAAATTTCACAAAGTAATAATCATACTGTAGTTAGCCCTGAAGACCCGGTTCGTGAAATCACTTCGCGTCGTCGTAGCCCCGTAGACTTGAGCGATGTTCCGCAACGAATTCGTGCAAACAATTCCGAGGGCCTTTCAACAACCACTTCTACAAACGAACCAATCGTTCGCGGTTCCGACGCCCCGTCGACTGTAACTATGCTCGCGGAAGCAATTAGATCTTTGCAGCCTATGAGGTCACATAGTTACTATGTTTCTAATTTCGATCCAAACATAAACGACATCGACGTGTGGTGTGACGAAGTAGACCGTGCAGTAGCCGCGAATGGTTGGGGCGATTACGAGTGCTTATCGCGAGTAGCTTCCTGTCTCAAAGGGGATGCTAAGGTTTGGCTAAGTGAGTGGGTCACCAATGACCGCACTTGGTCAAACTTTAAGCTTGAATTTAAGCCCCTCTGCCCTCGGAAGCTAGACTATGCCAATATTCTGTTTGAAACAATGAACACGACATCCGACAAATTCACCACATACGCCGAGTACGCCCGGCGTACCTTGTTACGTTTACGAATTGTTAAGGGCCTCACCGATGAATTGCGAACTCTTATAGTTATACGCGGTATCGACAACCCGCAAATAAGGGCAGCCGCAGCAAACGCAAACTTGGCAACCGAAGACTTAGTCTCTTTCCTCTCGATCTACGTAAAACCAAGTCGCGCTAAGCCTGAGTCTCGTGATGGGTCGACTAAGAAGCACACGCTTCCGAACTCAACCTCCGACCGCGCAATTAAGTGCTACGTATGCAGTCAGCGCGGGCATTTAGGTCGTAACTGCCGCAAAAAGCCTCGTACAGAATCAACTAGTGCTTCTGTTGCCAAGTCCGGTACATCAGATCCAACTACTGACAATGCCTCGGCCAAGTCTGGAACACAGTGTTCATTTTGTAAGAAAAAGGGACACACTGAAGAAACGTGCTTTGCCAAGAGGCGATCAGAGTCTAGAAATCAGCGAAGCGTTAATTTGTGCACGGATCACTCAAGTAATAAAAGGGACATCGTTACAGCCGTAGTTCAGGGCATTCCTATGGATGTACTCATAGATAGCGGAGCTCAAAACGTGTCGCTGATTTCTTCCGACGTTTTAAGACATCTTTCTTGCCAAGTGAAACCGACGCACTGTGTCCTAAAGGGTATAAGCGAGCGGGAAATTATAGCTTCGTCTTTCGTGACGGTAACTATCGAGCTTAGCGATATTTCCATTGAAGCAGATTTAGTTGTAGTACCGAATTCATGCATGAATACTTCTATCGTAATTGGAACTGACGTCCTTAACCGCGACGGCGTCACGTACGTGCGTACAAAGGATAGACAGTACATCACCCGGACTGGTGATACTCACGTCCAAGTTAATGAAGTCCAAAACGTTGACCAAACGTTAGTTAACACCCCGTTACAAGGTGCTCTGCGTGATTCTCTGATGTCTGTGGTTCATAGTTTCTCGGACTTTCTCATCTCTGGTACAGCGACCAGTACCGTCACAACTGGTGAAATGGAAATTAAGCTCACTAGCACTTCTCCTATTGTATACCGACCGTACAAACTCTCTTATAACGAAAAACTTAAAGTACGCGAAGTAATTAAAGATTTGCTAGATAAAGGTATCATCAGAGAATCACGATCGGAGTATGCCAGTCCCATAATTCTCGTAAAGAAGAAAGACGGGACCGACCGAATGTGTGTTGACTATAGAGCACTTAATCGCATTACTGAAAAAGAAAGATATCCTCTGCCTTTGATAGACGACCACATCGATCGGTTAGGACGTTACGCCTTCTTCACTAGTTTGGACATGGCAACGGGATTCCACCAAATCAGAATTAAAGAAGGCTCTATACACGTGACAGGGTTCGTCACACCAGAAGGGCACTACGAATACTTGAAAATGCCATATGGTTTGACGAACTCTCCGATAGTTTATCAGCGCATTATCAACCAGACCCTTCGCGAATTCATTGACGCTGGAGACGCTTTAGTCTACATCGATGATGTTCTCCTTTTGAGCAATACTATAGAAGACGGCATCTCTTTACTCAGAAGTGTTTTACAGACACTCACTAAAGCAGGTTTTTCAATAAATTTGAAGAAATGCTCTTTCTTAACAACGGAAGTTGAGTACTTAGGTAGGGTAGTAAGTTTTGGTCAGGTACGGCCGAGCCCGCGTAAAATAGAGGCTTTAAAAAATTCACCAGTGCCCGGAAATGTCAGGCAAGTTCGTCAATTGCTGGGGCTTGCTGGATATTTCCGCAAGTATATTAAAGGGTACGCGACAAAGACTGCGTGCATTGCTCATCTAACCAGAAAGGGGGTTGAGTTTCGTTGGGGTGAAGAGCAAGAGCAGGTCCGTCAAGACTTGATAGGTTGCTTAACTAGCGAGCCTGTTCTTACAATATTTAAGCCCGAACTCCCCACCGAAGTTCACACAGATGCAAGTTCAGCTGGCTATGGAGCCGTGCTCTTGCAGACGCACGCTGATGGTGGCAGGCATGTGGTGGCATACTTTAGTAAAGTTACGCAGGGAGCAGAGAGCAAGTATCATAGCTATGAGTTGGAGACGTTAGCGGTCGTGAAGGCTTTGCAGCATTTCCGCCATTATTTGGTGGGCCTGCAGTTCAAGGTCGTCACAGATTGCAATGCCCTCAAGTCCACTGAGCGCAAGAAGGATCTGCTCCCTCGCGTCGCCCGTTGGTGGATCTACCTCCAAGATTTTCACTTTTCTATTGAATATCGAAAAGGAGTCATGCTGCCACATGCCGACTATCTCAGTCGGAACCCGGCCGTCCCGGTTAATCAAATATCGAAACCTCGTAACTGGGCACAAATAGCACAAGCGGCAGATCATGAAACGAGAGATTTAATACAAAAACTCTCGGAGGGACAGCTCGATCCTAATCGCTACTCCTTAAGGAACGATCTGTTGTATTACAAATACACGCCGGTCGGTGAAGAACCGCGTTTCCTTTGCTTCATACCCAAGCGGCTTCCCAGTACATGGTACCATGGAAAGGAGAATGGTGCCCTGAGACGTGTGCCATCTTTTTTGAGAGTGAGTATACTTATGATTTTGCTAACATGCCTGGTTTCAGAAGTAGATCAGCGCCGGGATGTGTTCCCCCTCAAAGGCGTGTGTCGCCCAACATGTGGATGTGTTCCCCCTCAAAGGCGTGTGTCGCCCAACATGTGGATGTGTTCCCCCTCAAAGGCGTGTGTCGCCCAACATGTGGATGTGTTCCCCCTCAAAGGCGTGTGTCGCCCAACATGTGGATATGTTCCACCCAAAGGCGTGTGTCGCCCAACATGTGGATGTGTTCCCCCTCAAAGGCGTGTGTCGCCCAACATGTGGATGTGTTCCCCCTCAAAGGCGTGTGTCGCCCAACATGTGGTTAAGTTCCACCCAAAGGCGTGTGTCGCCCAACATGTGGATGTGTTCCTGCTCAAAGGCGTCTGTCGCCCAACGTTGGCGTTTGTCGCCTAGACAGCGTTAGTCGCTGTGGTAAAGTATTTGGCAATAATATAGGACGGCTGGGACGCTGACCGTCTTATATTCTTGTTACATTGAGTTATTATTTTCAATTTCATGTAACCAGTTCCTCATACAATAATCATCAAATACCTTTTCAGATGACGAAACTGATAACGCTGACAGCAGCTCAGATCAATCGGAAAGCAATGAACCTGTGGCGGTAGGACTTTCCATGCCTGATCTTGATGCCGAAGTAGGAGCTGTGATGCAGCAAAGTAATCTTGTTGAAGACGGATCCCATAACATTCAAGTCGAGGACGACTTGGTGTCAGGAGAGGCCGTGTTAGGAAGAACCCCATGACAAATTCCAATCCAGTATAAAAGGAGCGCGCTCACCGTTACTGGGCTCATTTGTCGGGTGTCACTCGTGGCGGCAACATCGCTCAAAGGGCTGTAAGTCTTATAGTTATTTTCTTATCGTTGTCATATTTGATTGAACTAGAGGAATTTATGTTTGTTTATTTGTTATAATTTGGTTCCTTGTATGAAAACTGACGGTTGTAATAATAAAAACGTGTATATTGAAATTAACTAATTAAACTTGTGATTTCACGTCCAGTGTTGTTTTTTTTTAAACATTTCCACTTCTGATTGCTAAAATTATTTTATTTTGTTTTTAGTATTTGTATTTATAGCGGCAACAGAAATACATCATCTGTGAAAATTTCAACTGTCTAGCTACTGCGGTTCTTGAGATACAGCCTGGCGACAGACAGCCGGCAAAAACGCCGAAAAAAACACGTTTTTTTGTACGGGAGCCCCCCTTAAATATTTATTTTATTTTGTTTTTAGTAATTGTTGTTATAGCGGCAACAGAAATACACCATCTGTGAAAATTTCAACTGTCTAGCTACCGCGGTTCTTGAGATACAGCCTGGCGACAGACAGACGACAAAAACGCCGAAAAAAACACGTTATTTTGTATGGGAGCCCCCCTTAAATATTTATTTTATTTTGTTCTTAGTATTTGTTGTTATAGCGGCAACAGAAATACATCATCTGTGAAAATTTCAACTGTCTAGCTACCGCGGTTCTTGAGATACAGCCTGGTGACAGACAGACGGACGGACAGCGAAGTCTTAGTAATAGGGTTCCGTTTTCAAGGACTCGGAGGACGATCGCTTTTCAAGGACTTAGAGATCCGTCTATTGAGTTGCCGGTAATTTATCGCATCATCTAAAGACTGCAGGATCATCACGCGCCTCTCCTGCATGAGTCGTGAAGTAGAATCAAAGAGCTTTTTTTTTAATTCGTACGACAGGTCTTGAAGATCTTAGACCCGACCGTATGGACAGTTTCCACGAACCTATCGTTATAATCGTCCACGGAGCTCCCTAGGCATTCGAAACGATTCTGAAGTTCCGAGTTGAAAGCTCTCGGGGTTTTGGACCTGGATCGGTGCTGGGCGGAGCGTAGACTTCATCAGTCGAGATCTTTCCAGCTTGAAATGTAAGTTCAATGTGCCTCTTACCATGCGGTGATCACTTCCGGTTTTCACCGCGATTATCACAGAGACATCATTGAATACATACTTCTTCGTCGACTTATTGAAGTCAATCTCATTTTTAGTTGTACCATCCGGGCTCTGCCATTCCACTTTCTGTGCTCACGTTTTCTGAAGAAGGAATTCATCATAAAGAGGCCTTCCTTCTCCATAAAACTGACCAGTAGGTGGCTCCGGTGGTTCCGGCGTCCAACTCCAAATTGCCCCACTCGCAGCTCATCATCGTCGTTTCGCTTACCCAGTTTCGCGTTAAAGTCCCACATGACAAAGGTAAAGTGAGTTTTAGAGCCATGCATGGCTCTGGAAATATCCTCATACATGGTCTCGACCTCATCCTCAGGGCGTGACGAGGTCGGGGCGTAAACCTGTAAGACCTTCAGCGAATACCTTTCGGATATTCTGAGTATAAGGTACCCTGGTCGATACACTCTCGATCTCCAGCATCACCACATTCTTCACAAGGGACTTATGGACGATAAACCCGACACAACATGGGACTGCCCTCCCGGAAATAGAGCAAGTTACCGGATTTTAAGGATTATCGAGTCCTCCCCCTCTCTTCGGACTTCAGATAACCCATAGATAGATTTGTGACAAATATTCATTGAAATAAGTACAAGTGGCAAAAAGAGACTATATTATTATTGTGCTGTTTTTGGTTGTTTGAATTCGTCAATAAGTTATTTTTATTAAATATACTGATCAAAAAACACCATGTATTTTATTGAACTCTTCATATTTCATTCACGTGTTTCATTTTTATTATAAAAAAAAAACTTTTTTCCAAAAAAACAATACAAAGTGAAAAATAACTTCAATTTCGGAAGTCGGTGTCAAAAAACGAAAATGCAGAACCAACAACCGACTTCCGAAGTTTTTTTTTTTGTAAAATAGTTTTTATTTTTCACTTTTTAGTTGAACCTACCCCACACAAATTCATATAACACTATACTTGCTATGTTAATATCAGTGACAGGAAGCTATTGAACACATCTGCCTACCCCTTTAAAGGGTACAGGCGTGATGTTATTTTGTGTGATTGCGTAAATAATCATGTGCGATAGCAGCAATCGCGGTTGATTTGCTGGCATTTATTGAAGAGTTGTTCTCTGTCTCTGAAACTCATCATCGCGCTCGATCGTTACGAAATTTAAATGGGACCATTTCGGAATAAACCTCTGTCGAAAAAAAAAATTTTGGAAATCCGTCTACATTATGACGGAGTTATGCCCGAACATACTTACATAAAAAAAATAGAAACATTCCAATTAAGAAACTCCTCCTTTTCAGAAGTCGGTTAAAAAAAATACCTATAGGTACAATCACAAAACTATAAAGAAAGGTAGGTTGATGAACTTAAAATACTGTAGGCGGGAAGGGCTATCGCGTGTTTACGTACCGCGCGGCTGTAGGTAATTATTTCTAGAACAGAGCCGAGTCACAATACTGTATAGAAAATATACTGTGCCGCGGCCGCGGTGCCGGTGGCTGCGCTGTATTGGTTTGGTTGCCCTTGGATTTGTAGGTATGAACCCTTGCACACGGCGCGCGGCGCGGCGCCGCGCCGCAGCCGGCGCGGCGCGCTTCTTCGGCGGCGAGTATTGATAGATCTTATCAAAACTCGCCGCCACCGCCACATTACGCACACATCACTTACGCGTTAGAAAAAAACTTCCGTGTTGATATTTACAACTTTCTTTCTCCTGTGAAAGATAATTACATTGTTGACGTTTTTTTTTTGGTAATTTTATAAAAAAAATTAATAAATATATAAAAATTCAAAATACATTTAAATAAAATTTAAAAAAGAAAATCCAACTTTGTATCCCTGGGAATCGAACCCGCGCACTGTTGAATACAAATCTACACATCGAGCAAACATGCTAACTTAACGGTTATACGAATAGTCGAAAAAATTGACCCTATGCATAAATACGACTCACTTAGACGTTTCCAAATTCATAGTTTTATTGTTAAAAAAATAAATATTCAGTAAATAATAAAATGCTCACTTTTTAATTTCGTTCGGAATTTTTTGAACGGAATTTTTCACTTTATTTCCCATATTTCCAAATGATAATTGATAACAAATTATTACGCTATTTTGACTTAAAAGTATTTTATATTTACACGAAAAAAATATTTACGAAAAGAAGATAATGCAAATAATAATAAACAATGAATTTACAAATAAAACTTTACAAAAACATAACAACCTTGGTGGAAATAATGCGGCGAAAAGAGCGACACGTCCGTTTAGCATCAGGCCTCGGCCGGCAGTGTCGCTACACGGGCGTTTACGCACACATACGCACGTTTTATGTTCGGAAATTTGAATATGCGATTTACAAAGAATCTATTGTTTGGATTAAAAAATTAAAACACTATCATTTTAGTATGTTGCTTGTAGAATATTCTGACAAAAAATCAGAATGATTGTATGTATATTACTATGGATTTTATTGTAAAAAGAAAATTTTTAGAGGTATCTTCATGATTTTTTTCTATCGTATCAAATTAGTTGAATCATGTTTTCAGCACACTATCTATCTAGCATATATCCTGAAGAATATCATATATTTTTCTGATTATGTTTACTGTAGTCGATCATATACTTTTATTGTTTCTAAAACTTGCATTTAGCTCTTGTAAGCCCCTTAACACCACGCCCGGTAGACTGTGAAATGTCCTAGTATTTGTCAGGGACTCACCACGTTTCAGAATAGGAATGTGCATTAAGTAATCTTGGAGATGATAGCAGGAAACTCTTACAGTCTGGTTTTATTTTTTGGATTTTTTTTTGAGTTAATATTTTCTGAGGTGGATGTTCTTTGAAAGGTTTGTGTTTCAAAATGTTTAGTGGACTGCTTCTATGTATGTTTTTGATTCCCTAGTAAGGGACATTAAATTCAATAAATTTGTGATCATCTTATTGAAGATATTTGGGCTACTATTAGTCACTTCCTAAATATGTACACACAGCTGCATTAAGTAGTTACCCCACCAAAAGACATGTGCGTTCAAATCCGTGATAGGCCCAAGTTGGTTTTTGTATTTTGCAAAAACATTTTATTTTAAATAATGTTTTGTTTTAGTGAATAAATAAGTTTAAGTAAGTATTTTTTTTTTAATTCTGTTTTTATTATTGTTTTTTTCAATAAAACAATACTTTTGCGACGACAAGCAACAATAATAGGGTTAACATTTACGACAACTTATTCATCGTCTAAATAGACTGGAGGTTTCAAGACCGCTTACCGTGCATAAGATTGGAAGTTCAAATCCTATATAGGCACGAAATGTGCTTATTGTTCATTATATTATTTTGATATATTTTTCTATTTTGTTTTAAGTAGTAATTATTTATAAAGAATTAAAAAATCAAGAAAAATAAAATACTTTATTAATCATTTATTAATATTTATTATTGCTATTATTTAACAAAACTATGATCTTATTTTACAACAAACAGAACAACTATTTTAGTTCTCATAATATCAGAAATCATTTAAAAAAATAATTGATAAATAGTAGTCGTTTACTCTTCGCCGTTTTAAGTGAACGTATACAAAGTTCTAACTTGAAGGTATGGATTAATTTTATAAAGACAACGTAAGTAAGTAAAATTAATGGATACCCTCAAATTATAACATCTTTCGATTAGACAGGGACCTAAAGATATAATGACTCAGCCGATAGTAGATAACAATTTCATCACAATTCATATGGGCTCGCTGGCTAGTTCGTCAAACTGCCGGTATGAGTATGACGACGTTCGGTGATGCGATGGTTCGAATCCGAGTCAACACAATGGACTCTTTTTGAAGTATTCTTTAGATTATTCGTAAGGAATTCAATGTTGTAGCAGTGTAACATTTTAAAACTTGAGGGGTTAGGAGATAGTGACGCTTTCTGTACAGTCACGGCCAGAAGTCCACTTACACCGCAATGACCATTATCGCCTGCGCTATACGGGCTGCGGCGCTTAGACACACATACGCATTTTTATCCGTGTGAGTGATGTTCCAACGCTAACAAACTAACATGTCGTGTAGCATCGCGCTACGAGTAGTCATAGATGTGGTCAATGCTAGACAAGGATGACAATATCAGTAACTTGTTTCTTTATCGCAGTCTGATTATTTTTTTCATAGTAATGCAAAATTTCAACTAGTGAATATAAGTTAACATTAGCTAGATTGGTAACGAGGCTGCACCCGCTAATGTAAACGGGATATGTGTAGGTTCGAATCCTAGTTGGGCCAGTTATTTTTTTATGTTTTATATAATTATTATTATTTGTATGTTTTAGTAATTTATTTTAGTAAATTTCTTTGAACAAATAGATATTACAATAAAGGTAATTTATTATTATAATATGATAATAAATGAAACAAATTTTGATATGGTAACATTGTAATATTTTTTATACAAAAGAAATCCTTTCCACTTATTTATGTTATTATAGGGCCATAATATTTGCCTTGCCTTCAATACTAATATTAGCCTGCATATTGAATTCAAAAGAATACTAAATTATCAACAACAAGATAACACAAACGCTCGTAACTATGTTCACCAACCAACAATAGCGAATAGTGGAATAATTTAGGTAAACTAGTAAAGTAGTTAAAATATGAGGGTAGATTTACAAAGTGAACTTAATACTTTGTTTCAAATCTACCCTCATATTTTAATAACGACGCTAAGATTATAATTGTAAAACGAAAGAATATTCGTTTAGTTGTGGAATATTTAAAATATTTGTTAGCAACTCGGAATTCTTATTTCACATGATTGTAATACTTAAAAAATATTTTTCATGTTTGATGTGAGACTCGAACCCGAACGTTCGCCATGCGAGGCACAATGCTAACTACTTTGGCCACCGTAACGCTCACTTAACTTATTGAAATTTGTAATAACAATCATAAGCGGCCAACAAGTTGCCAATGTGTAGTGTTGTCAAACGTTCTTATAGAAGAAGGTCATAAGTACAACTAATATTCTTATGCCATAGTTTTGTGAGATTGCTAGTCGACTTCTGACTGTTATAGTACTTGTTTGATGATATTATTGTTTTGACGACTGCTATATATTTGCTTTATCTGCATCTGATGACTGCATATTTGTTATATTCTTTTTCGTAGGAAACGACCAATTGGAACGAACCTAACTTCTGACGTTTCGTATGTGCCCATGTAGGTTTATGTGAAATAAAAGATATTGCATTTGACTATGCTAGTCTTAGTCACCATCATTATTATAGTATAGGTACCCTCCTGTAATCTAGATGTCGTCTTCTCGAGGTTAGATTCCTCTTTATTTTGTTTCAAAAATTTACCCTGGTGCGCTAAGAAAATAATATTTAATATAAAATAAGTTTCCTACACCCATATCTTGATCATGAGTGGCGATTCACGCGTTCCCAATAATATAAACAATATAACAAAGCAATAAAATCTTAGGCGTGAAGCAATAAGAAAGACAATATTAATTACCAGAACCTTACCAAGTTACTCTTGCAGTTACAGCCACTTTATCATAAAGCAACAGAGTTTGTTTTTGCATTGCTTGTTGCAGATAAGTTTGTAAGTGTTCCTATGGGGTAAGGACGGAAGAACGCCTAATATATGGTGTTTTAGGTAATTAAATGTCACATAGATCAGAGATTAATGATGTGTTACGACATGTGGGGACCTCTTGTGTTTGTGTGTTTGGTGATTTTGTGAGGAAATGCGAAGACAATGGTGCTGACGGTTTAGATAGATGTAACTTGTTGGCATTTGTTGGAAAGAAAAGAAATAAAGAAAATACGTCTATTTGCGGTAAACATGACGCATCAAAAAAACACGAAAAAAAAAAAAAAAAAAACAATTTTGGAGAAATTATGTGATTATGTGTCACGACCTTGTGAAGGCCGCAGGAACCCGTTGGATGCGAGAAGCACAGAACCGGTCGAATTGCAGGTGCTTGAGGGAGGCCTATGTCCAGCAGACGTCAAATGATGATGATGTGTCACATCTACGCAAAACGGCCATCGCCCAGCATAAGACCTTAGACGAGACAGAGCCCCAGCGCTGGTTTTCAGCGACAGCCGGTGTTGAAGTGATGACGTCAGCCAGTGCAGCATACGATTAGATATAAATAAAAAATGATGATGATGATGTTGATGTTTTTGTTTATGTCTTGTCAATTTACATACCTATAGACTCACGCCTTTCTCAATTTATTCTGGTTACTTATGATATGTTGAGTTTTAAATCTATAGATGCTAACTTAATAAAGATAAAGAGTGTTTGTTTGAACGCGTTCATCTCTGAAAGTGCTAGTCGGATAGGAAAAAATATTTTCGCACTTGATATCCTAATACTACTTGAGGAAGGAATAACGCTTAGCGAAAAAGAAGTAATAACACGGGCAGGCGATGCGATACGACGGGGTGGGTTGGAGGAACAAGAAATTTCACGGACAAAGTCGTGAACAGAAGCTATTAACTACATAATGACAGTCGCTAATGTTTGAGAGCAGAAGATATGAACGAATGAAAGAAACAATAATGAGCACCCCAATTGACAAACTTTTTTTCACAATCTGAAGGATTTTGTAGGAAATTCCTATTCCATTGCTACTCGTACATATGTCTGTGTTTTCGACAAAGTAAATTACACAATGAATATTGTCGAATTGTCTAGCCCACTGAAATGACTCATCCCGAAAATAATAAAAACATTAATAAAATATAAGTATCCGATAATAAAGCGTTCAAAGCCGCTGATCATGACAACGGCGTACCAGTACAGTTAGAACCAGCAATAAAACGCATCCGACCAAATGAAAATAATATAGCAACACTAATACACTTAAGCACCACGGAAATAGATAGCAAGGTAATCAAAATTCGCATTACACTAGGACATAAACCTGCTGTTATATTGTCCTCATAAATTGTGATGTACGCTACCAATCTAGGTAATTAAAACTAGAATAGTGAGCTTCATATTTCAGATGAAACGCGCTTTGAGGATTTGGTCGTGTGAAATGTGGTTTTGACAAAGCTCATATTAATTGTGTCCAAACATTCGCAAAGGTAGGTTTCAATGTTCATAGTTATTGATGACATGCTAACTCAGTTTTTTTTTATACAAAGGATTAAAAAAAACTCCCAAAGGGAAGTTACTTTAGACAATGGGCATCTGACCTCCACAACCCAGTTACTGGGTAACACTATACCCTTGGCAAGATTGGTTGTCAGACTTTCGTCGTGCTTCTGACGATCCGTAACGACTGTCAAAGATTCTTCATTCTTGGAATGACAGCCGGGGCCAACGGATTAACGTGTTTTCCGAGCCACGGAGGGGTATGTAAACGTGGTCACCCATCCACGGACCGACTGCGGCAAGCGAAGCTTAACCTGGTCGATCGATCTGTGCAGTTGTTGTTACTTAGCCATGAGTCCCTCCAGAGTATTTTTTTACAGAAATAAATATAAAAAATTAAAACAATAACTTCACCAATCCCTTCCAAAGTAGATACTTGTAATCATAAACTAACGTTCCCCTGTCACTCCCCTGTGTACCGGAAGTCTCCCCTGCCGGAAACGGCCGGAACTAGGTGCAATAATTATTAATTGCCATACTGTAAGACGGAAAACGGCGCCTTGAGAGATCTCCACGGGTTGTCCAGGGGAAAACTTATGGATGATAATATTAATGAATTTTGTTTTGGATTCGAATTGAAAATTAATCGCTTGGATGTAATTGGATAGTTTGTTTGTTGAATCTTCAAAAAGTTGTGAGGATATACCTAGGTTTAAAGATATTTATTTATTCTCAAAATATATAATATAACGTAACATCAGGCCTTTCCCCCGTTAGGCTGCCTTTCCACCAGAGATGAGCGAGGATGCGTAGCGAGGGATGTGTGCGAAACTAACCAATATCAACGCTAACTTAGTTCAAGCTATGGGACACGGTGGAGCACACGGTGGCGGTCTGCCCCGCTTGGGCGGAGCACCGCCGTGTCCTCGTAGAGGCGATCGGCAGCGGCGGCGACCTCTCGCGCCCGGCCCTGGTGCAAGCCATGGTCCGGGGCGAGAGGGAGTGGGAGGCAGTCACCTCCTTCTGCGAAGCAGTCATGCTAGCGAAGGAGGTGGCGGGACGGCTCAGGGAGAGAGCCTCCCGTCCCAGCCGCCGCGGGAGACGCTCCGGGCGTCGGGAGCCGCGCGACGACTCCCGGCCACCGTAGGCGCGGGCCTGCGGGCGGAGAGTAATGGGTAGCTCACCGTCCGATCAGGACCAGGCCCGTGCCGGACGGCGCGTACGTGTTCCACGCGCGCCTCAAAGAGATGTCAGCATCGAGGAGGGGCCCCATAGGGCCGACGCCTGCCGGGCCAGCGGGATTGTCCGAAAGGGTTACCGCTGGCCCGGAACATAAAGGGCTAAGGAAGGAACACGGGTGGGTTTTAGTCAGTAAGAGTCTGACACTCCCTTCCGCTCCACCCAGAGCGGGAGGGGTCATTTGATGATTTCCCATCCGCAAAAAAAAAAAAAAGCTATGAAAATTAAGGGCCTTACATGACCTAAAGCGCGGTCACTGTCGGACTGCATAGAAAAGAAAGAGAAGCTCGATGACACAAAACTGGTAATTTATTGTCAAATATTAAGAAATGATCTATTTACAAAAACTATGTATAAATAATCCATCACTGAATGCAGTTTGGCATTAGACATTGAATGGCATATTTTTAATTATAATTAAAATGGTTACTGAAGGGATAAACTGCTTTTAAAGACAACCAAGAGGTGTATTTGAAGATTTTTTTGATGTATGTTTAATTATAATTTGAGTTCCATCAATGTATTAAAATAAGACTTGAAAATTTTTTTTTTTTGGTACACTTTAAACGGTAAACTTTTAACTATTACATGCTCAAATCTAATATATTGAATAGATTTGGGTGTCATAAAGTCATTAACGCATTAACAATAGTAATTTGTATCTGAATTTTTGTGGTATATTTAGATTACATGTAAAAATAATAAAGTTGTGTTCTGTTTACTATATGTATGTCCCTATACTAAAAACATCCTAATCAGCACAAACACTATAACACAACAACGAAAATTGACCAATCACACTCCCTCTACAAACTCCCTAAAAATATAATCCAATTCATAAAACAAAAGGCATTTCCACACAGATTTTCAATTCAACCCCAGAAAGCCACGCCCAACCCTCGAAGCCCTTAATTTATTCTTTCACTGCGTCTTATTATTTGCAAATGGTCTATTTGTCGCGACTTAACCCTTGCAGCGCAGATGGGGTCCAATAGACCGCGGATTAGGGCCGCGCGCCTCAAACCGTCAAACGACGTCGTTTGCTCTAAACGCTCACAATTTATTGATAAGGACATTGACAGATATTGCCGTAGGTCTCGTAAAATGCAAGCGCCAGATTAAGGGTTGACGAGTATTTGCAAATGGGACCGGTTTCCACAGGTCTGGTTTCATTATGAGAGGGATTCTGTGTGTGAAATGGTTTCGAGCTTATAAGCTTTTGTTGTGCAAATTTTGTTGAAGTTTATTGGCACTTCTATACACGCTTCTGGGTTTGGATTAAAACGCCCAAGTTGTGGACGTAGCATCATGTGTTTGTACGTAGGTATTATTGCAATTTGTTAGGGATTCTATAGTGAAAGTGCGTAGTGTTTCATGTTAAACAAATATCAACTTTATTTCAATGAAAAATAAAGTTGATTTCGGACTGACTAGCACTATTGAAAAAGTTATAAAAATGTTTGAAGTTGTAGCGTAAACTGAACTTTATTGTGTAGGAAATAAAATAATTTTTCCATTAGGTACTTCATATTTGTTTACATTTTTGGCAAATAAATCGCAAACATAGATGCTTTTGTTTGGTACGAAGTTCTTGACCTCATTTTATACTCTGCGCACTTGGCGAATGAGAGCTAGCCCGAAAAAGTGTAACAATTTGATCGTCACGACATTTTTTCTATATTGAATGTGTGTTTTTTTTTCATTTAGGTACTCTCAAACGTATATAGAGAATTATTATTTTTTATTTATAAGGGTTTTTGTATACTTATGTGATGACCCTCCCATCGTGCTATTACAAATAACAACTTACTAAATAAACTAATGTTAGTCATACAAAACTTAACATAATCTAATTTATTACCTATTAAAAAAATATATAATATTTTTGCTGCTTTAGAAGTAGGCTTGGCTAAAATACGATGGAAAATTCCAACATGCATTTTCGTCAGCAATAGCGCTTGCTACCACTAGAGTAACGAGACAGTCCACGGTAATCAAAACAATAATTTCACAAATAACAAGATCATTATCATCAGAGTATAAGTAACATAAAAATACTTGTCATTTTCTAAACAAAGTAGGTACTCTATCCGATGAAAAATGAATATTCTCAGAACAAGAGATCTTTTTGTAAAATGGCGTGTTCTCAGTGTAATGGCGTCTTAATGAGAAGCGAAGTCGTGAGGAGACGACGTGAACATATTAATTACCTTCCCTTACTTTAATGCATGTCGCTTCCTTGATTAATGCGCTGAGAAGGATAGGGTTATGTAGAAGTATTGAGATAAAAATGAAAATGGTTGGTAAGTCTTGTTTTGTTCAGGATTATTAGACCCGACAAAACTTGAAGATTTCTTTATTTTATCATGCATACATAAGCCTATAATGTTCCTACTGCTGGGACACAGGCCTCCTCTCTGTGAGATGGGAGTGGGCCGTAATCTACCATGCGGGCCCAGTGCGTGTTGGTAGATGTCACATATCTTCGAACTTCTGGTTCTAGGACATGTCGGTTTCCTCACGATGTTTTCCTTCATCGTTTTGAGAGCAGTGATGATGAAATAATTTTCACAAAGTAAAGCGCCTGATGGGTTTGAACCTGCGACCTACTACTCGTAAGTCGCGGCCGTTACCACTGGGTCACCATTGCTAATTTTATCTAAGTTCAATACATTTATTCCGGAAGGTTTATACGCATAATACTGTATATATGCGTATAAACCTTCCGGAATAAATGGTCTATTGATTAGAAAACCGCATCAAAATCCGTTTTGTAGTTTAAGTTTAAAAGAACAACGTGGCCACAGCATAGATGTTGTGTAATTACCACAGCTAAATTAAAAAATTACAATTTACAGAAAAAAAAATAGTTTAAATGTCGGACACAATAATACGATTTATCATAAAGTTGGATTTTAAATTGAAGCCATACGTCATCATCATTTCAGTCAAAAGACGTCCACTGCTGGACATAGGCCTCTCCCAAGCACCTCCACTTCGTCCGGTTCTGTGCTTCTCGCATCCAACGGGTTCCTGCGGGGTTTGCAAGCATTTTCTTTTCACTATAATGTTTTTCTAATTTCTTTATTCGAAGAAACAATACGTGAATATAGTGAATAGAAGCGTAGATTATGCATTTTTTTTTCTGTCATTAAGTGACAGAAAAAAAAACTTGAAATATCGAGTAATAAAAGATTTGACGGCGCAGCAAGGGTTGTCTAGTTTTGTAACGAAGTTAATATGAACCACCGAAGAGGTCGGATAAAAGTGACACCGGCTGGTGACAGTCACTCTAGCAGAGCGTCGTCGCATCGTTGGTTGCGTGGCGGCTGTCTTCTGATGACAGAGAGGAACCGTTGTCGTCCACGACGAACTGCCATATTCCGGCACAATCCTGATGATATTAAAGCTGCTGAACCACTAATACTATAGCCAGATCTGGTAAAGGCTATCCTGCTCCGTTAGATTTATTCAAACGATATATTTATAGCCCAATATTTTTGTCAAAAAAATCTGTAGCTAATGTACCCTGCACACAGCAATTTATTGATAAACGGAAGGGTCAAAACGCCTCACACTTGCCATAACAGTATTGTAATATTCAATGGACAAACGGAAAGGGTAACCCTACATAGCTGAGGGTAAAAATGTTAAATTTACCGTCAGAAGCTGGCCATTTCGGTCCTCTGTGGCGGACGTCGCGATATTTTGCCGCTTTGTGTTTCCTTTGCATTGATTTCCTTACAAATAGCTGGGCGGGTTGGTGTGGGGTGCAAGTTGTAACCGGATTGAGAGAACGATTAGCTGAATGTGTTTGAATTGAAAATAGAACATTCATAACTCAGTAAATGAAGGAAGAAAAATCAATTAACGATGAAACATCCTAGATGTATAAACGTTCATTGATTTTAATCTGAATAGGCTATTTGACTGGTTTCTGATAAACATCTCAGATTATTTAATGGTGTCTAACGAGCCCACAAAAACCTATTACTTCAAATTGCATAATGTATTTCTTTTAGAAAATAGTAAATAAAAATGTACTGTTTAAATAAGCCGCCAAAACGCTATCTTTAACAATATGGCGTCGTGACGTCAAAATACACGTAAACAAACGGTGAAACGGTCGAGATACTAGACAAAAGTCATCTGTTCTGTCAACGATAGACAGAAATTGACTATATCATGACGTCATCATAAGTTCAGCCAATCCAGACCGTTTTCGATTACGTGGCGCCAGATTTAAAAAGATGAAGTTTTTTCGGGATTTTTTTAATAAATAATACATTGTTTTGTAGTAAAATTAATGCAAATCGATTTTAAAAGCGATAATCTATACGAGTGTCAATAATTATGACCTTATTTTTTACATTGTCAAATAGCCTATTGTATTGTTTTAATTTAATGTTTTTATTTTGTCACGTTTATATTTTCACTAATACAAACTTATTTCGCACTTGTAACAAAAGGGGCGATTCTCATAATTTCAAGAAAGTTCACAGTCTGATCACAGCCTCAATCTGTCAAAAATGTCTATAGTTTACCTACATTTTTGACAAGTTTATGACATTGATTGCTGCTGAGATGAGATTGCAACTATATTTTGAACGTTTTTATTTAACGGAATTGGTTTTCAGATCGGACACCACTTTCTAACACTAAAGTAGTTTAATTTTACTGCACTGTGACTTTTTGCAATCGTACAACATTCAAGAAAACATTAAAACAACGTCATCTTGTTCCATAAATCATAGTTTTGTTTATAATTAAGTATTGAAAAACATTTTTATCTTAATTCTACTTCACAGCATCGAACAATTTAAACGCTCATAACTAACACCGACCGTTGACAGTTCAAGATTTTTGCCCGAGTGGGTCTTTTTTACCCATTTTCCGTGCAATAAAGCCCCGTTGAATCCGACACGCATTTCAAGGGTTAGGTGGGTGGAAAAAATGTGAATTTAATTTGGTCTCTGAGTGTTTTTTATCCAGTCTACTTAATGATTTGAGTTTTATAATCTGCGGAAAATGGAAGGACCTTTTTTAATTTTGCATAATTTATTTTTTTAAGAAATGTGGGGCTCTTATTATTCGATTTTTATTTAAATTGGAAGCTAAGTACAATACATTCTTCTATAATTGCTTAGAAATTATATTTATACATATTTCGCCATTTTGGTCACATTGTCACAGGATAAAATGAAAGGTCTTTTTGAAAAAAAAAAAAAAAAATCTATGGCCCTTGATGAACGTTACATTTTTTTTGTTAACCTATACTGTCCCACTAAAATATCGGGATAAAAAGTAGCCTATATGTTAATCCAGGGTGTCAGCTACCTCCATACAAAATTTTATCAAAATTGATCCATCCAGCCGTTTGAGCGTGAAGAAGTAACAAACACATAAACACACACATACAAACTTTCGGCTTTATAATATTAGTGTGATTGTTAATTGATCATGTATCAGTGTTGCTATTACCGACACCAAAATTAGAAACAACTATGGCCACATAATGAAACATTTGTTAATAGTGTCCAACCAATCAACAAAAACCTTTAAAACGATTACATAATAATAACATAATCCAAATGACCACTCAGTCCAATTCAATAGAACGCTAACATTCAATTATCTTAATCACGGACACCCATTAAATTATTCATTACATTTGTCACTTCGGACAATGGTCGACATTGCCTTTTACCAGAGAATAATACAGAAGACAGAAGGTTCACTCGATACATCGATTGAAAACGTACACACAAATAGACGCGTACAGACTATAGACACAGAGATCTGAAACTGTCCCACACGTTGGTCTCAACGTGTTTTTGATAGAATTGGGTTGGCCCCAACGTTGGCCAATTCTATTTGACCACAGAGCCGGCGTCAAACAAATGCCAGTCGCAAGTACATTTGCGCTCGCGCTTACGCAAAAAAAAAACGATTTTCTCGTAAAATAACGCCTACAACTTTGAAATCTATTCCTTATTAGTACCTATATTTATAATAATATGTCTGAGTGCGTCAGCGAATGGTGAGTTCGGGGTTAAACTAAATATTTGTCAACGATATGCTAAGAAAGTGATAATAGTATGATTTCTATGGCTAGTCGCTGTGTTAGTTGCACTATATTTCTATCATAACTGTAAGAGATAATTGCTTTTGGATCTGGCGTAATTGTAACATATTTATGTTCGTGACTGTGCGTGAAGCATCTATGTGTGTGTGCGTTTTGAAAGAAAGAAAAAAAGTATTATTTCCGGTAAAAATGACGCTAAGAAAGAACAAGTTGGGGCAAAGTATGCGTCACGTCCACGCAAAACGGCCATCGCTCAGCATAATGCTGTGACCATATGCGAGACAGAACCACAATGTTGGTTTTAGCTCTTTGTATAACTTGGCCTTCTGTACTTATTTACACTGTCCTGCTACCCCACAGTCCGTCACAAAAACATTGTTAGTTATACATTACGTATGCAGATTGAATTCTGTTAAACAATTGTTTAAATAAACTTGGTAATGGATTTTGATGCAATGAATTACCTCTTTAAATAAGTTGATTAAAGTGGATTGGTCATTATTTATCTTGTGCATATTTGATAATGGACGGTGATGGGAGTCTTATGGGGGTCGCAGATAGATGCGTGGATTTACATGGGTCCATTGTGCTATTGGGTCGGTGTTAAGCTTTCACTGTAAAATGAATACCGTATTATACCGTACCGTATTACCGTATTATCGTGTTATGTAGTGCAAGCTGGCAATGAAATAACTCTGATTGCAGTCGAACAGTCAAGCGAGTTTAGAATGAGGTGTCATATATATTGTACTAGCTTCCGCCCGCACCTTCGTCCGCGTGAAATTTCAACCCCATTCACCCTCTTAGGGGTGGAATTTCGAAAAATCCTTTCTTAGCGGATGCCTACGTCATAATATCTACCTGCATGCCAAATTTCAGTCCAATCCCTCCAGTGGTTTGGGCTGTGCGTTGATAGATCACTATGTCAGTCAGTCAGTCACCTTTGAGTTTTATATATTTAGAAGATAGAAGATTAGGTTTTTGTTTGGAAGAAAACAGGGACAAGTTAGCTAAAGTAGAAAAACGTAATCGTATCGTTGTTTGATTTCTTATAAGTAATTATAGTGCTTAGAGTACAGCCGGTCGATTCTGTAATAATCTCATGGTAAAAACTTAGGTGAAGTGAGTTTGTTTTTGCTAGGAATTGACACTATTGACAGCTCACTCCACGCTCACTTCACCTAAGTTTTCACGGTGAGATTTATACAGAATCGACCTGTAGTAGTGCTATTCTGTAAAAATCTCACCGTGATAATTTGGGTGAAGTAAAGGTGTGCCTTTACTTCACCCAAATTATCACGGACACATCCAGACCTGGCGAATGCGCCGTTCGCAAGCCGCTTGCCAACTGCGCGCGTGCATTTCTTGTTGGTGGCGAATGCGCCGTCCGCGCGCCGCTCGTGCGCAAGCTACGCACCGTACTCGAGCGGCGCAAGCAAATTCACAATTGCTCTGTACATCAAAGATAACAATAGCACAATACTATCACCTAATAGGGTAACAACACCATTTCCTATCTCAGATAAATTGACATCCGATTTAACATGTCAGCTACCTAATTACGGATAGGCACCTAATTACGGATAGGCACCTAATTATGGATAGGCACCTAATTCCGGTGTTTGTCAATTGAGTGATAAGTGAGATTGCGGGCCGAGGCTTAATTATATCTGGATTATTGTTACACTAATTAGTGCGGTATTTGATCTCATTGATTGGTGAATTATGGAGTAGATGATTTATTTCCTATTAATCTATGAATTAACGGTAAATAAATCATCTACTCCATAATATAGGTGCTATATAGGTATTATTATTTAATAGAGCAGTTGTGGCCCAGTGATATCGACTCCAACTTATGAGTTGTAGGTCGTGAGTTCGATCCCAGGCATGCACTTTACTTTGTGTATTAAATTTCATCAGTACAGCTCTCAAAAAGGTGAAGGAAAACATCGTGAGGAAACCGGCATGTCCTAGAACCAAAAAATCTAAGACATCTACCTACCAGTGCGTGGTGGATTATGGCCCACTTCCTCTTAAAGGGAGGAGGCCTGTGTCCCAGCAGTGGGAACGTGATATGCTTATTATGCTTTAAGTAATATTGTAGTATTTTGGGGGTTTTCTTGTGGATTGATTTATATAAAATTGTATAGGTAGGTTTTAGTATGTAGTTAAAAGTAAGTAAGGTAAAAAAAAGTAAAAGCATTGAAACAAAAATTTTTTTGGCAAGAAGCAAGTCCTTATAATTATAAAAAAGATGTTTTATCTCGAATAATTTGTTCTAAGTACCTACCTAAAATATTAAAATAATAGTACCTAATTTGAGTTATAAAACAGTGGATATTTTAAGCAAAAATTTAATTAAATGGTTAAGGTTGAAAAACGGTAGTCATTATAAATTCAAGACAAAAATAGCAAATAAGTAACGACGCGTGCTATGTTTGTAATTTATTTATTAATCTTATGTTGTAAATTATTCCACGAACTGTTAAATAAATAACACACTGCCGAATTGGGACACTGTAATGGTAGCGTATGTCTGTAAAAATAAATAATACAAAAAAGTTTCTGATACAAAAATTTAATATAGTAGATAATGGGAAAATAATAATCATATTATTATTACAATCAGTTGATGCCATTCATAGTTTAACTTTTTAACCCAGTTTTCCTCTTTACAATGTCAAAACAATCAAGATTTTACATTTATCACGCCAAGTGATTTATCCCCAAAGGGTTGGGCCATATTTCGCCAGTTATGTTTATGTCCCATGTAATAGGGGGCGAGCCTCTTGCCATCAACCAGACACAAATCCAGACTCCGGCCTGCTACTGAGAAATACCAGTTGGAAAAACCAAATACCAAACACCCGACCTAGGATTCGAACCCGACAAACTAGAGCAACGATGCAGTCAAGATTGTAATATGCCCACATCATAAACATGACAAGGAAATAAATATAAATGATAGTTAAATATTCATGCTCCACCGGCTGTATCGAACAATATCATGCACACTCAAGGAAATGAGAAGAAGTTTAATACTCGTCACAATTTACATGGCATCGTTATGTCATGATTGATGACGTCACACTGACAGCTCAATTTGGCGTAAACCGAATACCGGAGACTGACTTCGATTGTGAGTAGGGTGACTTTTCTGTGTAAAGTTTTTAGTACTATTAGCATTTTAAAATAATATCTATAAAATTAAAAATATACCAAACTTATTCCAATCATGTGTATTGAGAAGCACCGAAAATTTTATACAAAAAAAAAAATATTTTTCACTTTGGCAAAATGATTTATGCCCCTTGACACCTTTAATAATAAATAATCTTGCTGGTCAGAAATGACAGAAGAGAATTTAGAGAGACTTTATTGACAGATATCTAAAACGAGATCATGTTTCATGTTATAGGTAGTTGTTTTATTTAAAAAAACACATCCAGTTTCCTAAACTTCTATAATTATATTCTAAACCAATTCACCAAATAATCGTACTCACCCTAGCAGCTCTGCAAAAAAATCCTACAATATTTATCCATTATAAGTATTGCATTCCGGTACACCCATAAATCAGTACGAGTAGTGACATCCGAGTTTTTGACAAATGGCCCACAGAAACAAGTGACGGCCAGGATAAATGGCGTGTAACTGGTACTCTCACCTCACGCGGATATGAAGACAATAACATTAGGAGATGCCTTTGTTTTTGTGCAAATTAAGAAAAAACTTCTGAAGTCGGATAAAAGTAAAGGAAGTTTCGTAAATAAGGTACACATTTTTTAAGATAGTATATTATTTTTTGTAAGTATATTTTTTTCCGTGAAGAATTGTTGGAGAAAAAGCGCATGACCCGTAGAAATAAATGATGTCATTCAGTCAAAGTACCTTTCCGTGGTTGCTACCTTAACTTTTATGTATGTTAGTACAGCGGCATGCGACCACGGGAAGGTACTTTCTTGTTTCATCCTTTTAAGTAGTCCGGCGGGCAATTGCGTAACACATTATCAATTGGAATCGGTTTTATTTTGACAGTTCAACAACATTCATTGCGTTATTTACGTGTTGAGCAGACAAATTTGTCGAAGTTATAAAGCAATGGATTAGCAATTTGCTTCAATTCATTCAGATTCCGATTGATAGTGTGTTTCACGATTAGGGTGCTGTTTTAGTTTTAAAACTTTTTTTAAATGCACCAGTCTACCTGTGCGTTTGTGCAGCAGCTCACTAAATCAAAACAGTTCCTATCTGAGCATTAGGGTGTCGTCAATCATGGCTCCTCAATATCTTCTAATTGACAGTTCAAGTGACCACCGCCACCGAGACACGTTGAGTCACCTAAGATATTATACTCAGTGTACACAGGGGGTGGTTTTGAATATAATTATTCAGAAATAGTTTGACTGTTAATGACCTGGTATTTTTTTGTTTGATACTTTAACAATCAATTTATCTATTAATTATTATATCTATTTATTATTATTTTTTTATCACAAATTATTTTATTTTAACGATAACAAACACTATCCTAAACGTTCAATTATATAACTCAATTTTTCGAAATTGTACTCGTAACAGTAACATAAGAAGCACTATGTAACTTTTACGTCATTGTACAGACGACAGCACATCAAGCTACTACAAATTTCTTTAGTAGATTTTCAACTTTGTCGCTTCAGATTAAGTTTCAAGGTTGTTTGAGAAATTTTGACAGTTTCGGGTAGCTTAATGTGCTGGCGTCTGTACCTTAGGGGACCGGACTGCTTCTCCTTAACACAGGTTTCACACGCTTGTTGAAATAGTACTTATTTTGTAAAACTGTTTTTTTAACGTATTCTACGATCCTTTGTTTGGAGTAAATAAAATAAAGAATATTGCTGCAGCAATGCAAACCCGCACTGGACCCGCGTGGTAGGGCTTAAGAGTTGTAAGACTTGGGTTTGAACCCAGACAGGTGCTTTACTTTGTTTAAACTATTTCATCAGCACTGTTTTCAAAACGGTGAAGGAAAACCTCGGCAGGAAACCAAAAAATCGAACACATGTGACATCTATTTATTTATTTATTTATATGCTCTCATGTATATCACACATTTTACAGAATAATTTCTAAGTATCGGTTTTTGTACATGAACCCTGTCAGAGCGCTGCAAAATAATGTTGGTTTGCTGCTGAGTTTGTGCTCATAACAACATAAATTGAATAATTAACATAAATTGAGTCAAACAAATTACAATTTAAAGACAAATAATCTAATAGAAATAGTCTAGATGTCGTTAAGATGTCCAATTAACGGTAATAAACAAAATACAATACAATAACACAGATAGTCACATTTACGTCAGATGATATTAGTTTAGTGGGTAAGTAGTAAAAATTATAATAATAATAATAGGTAATAGTTACAATCCAGTCATGTCAATTCATGGTTCGTCTACCAACCTGCACTGGGCTCGCGTGGTGAATTAAGGCCCACTCCCTCTCACCGAGATCAGGCCTGTGTCCCGGCAGTGGGAACATGATAGGCTGATTAAATCGCATTTTACTGATAGATATAGGGTTTTTCCATAACTAAAATAGCCTTAATACATTTTTAATGACCATACCACATTGCCCTCATAAAATCTTTCTTATAAAATAAATTCTGGTCTTACCAACACGCTGTATAGCCGCATAGCCTCACCCACCTGTCATAGCCATGGCCTCGTTAATCATAGCCGTTCTGAACGTCTAGCTAACCTACGTGAACCTAGCACTTAGTATCAGGGTGAGAATGTTATTAATTTCTATAAATAATCATCTTTCGTTCGCCTTTGGAAGAGAAATGGGAAGATGGTATTAAATGAGAAAAATTGGAAATTGAAAATGTGTTGTTGGCAATGTTTGAATTTACTCTACGAACTCATTTAATTGATTCATTTTGGATTGTTTTGAGCATGGTATACGTATCAATCGTGCAGTTGCCTCTTTGTACTTTGTTGCCATCGATATGATGCTATAAAAGTTAAAAAGTGATTCATTTTTGGCCTTTTGATGATAAAATTTTGATAATTCGAATAAAAATCTTCATTTCAATTGATGCTAGTTTTATATCCACTTTTATAAAGATAAAAGCAATATACTGGCACAAACCTGTATCCATTCATTCTAGTAACACTGAAGTCGCGAAAAAAAACAAAAACAAATCGCCCGTTCGCCACAAATGGCCAATAACTTTATCTTCATTGCATTCCTTAAAAGTTTCTAGTCACGCGTTCTTCGCATTTACAAGCTGTTCCGACCGCCACAGCTCAGCAGGGACCGATGAACAGCTTATTATATATGTAACTAAACGGTACTTTTTAGTACAATGTAGTGCCACTGTTGGTATTAACTCTTTGGGAATACGATGTCCTGCTGGTTTTCTATTTCGTAAATGAGGGGGAGGGATAAAAAAAGTTCATAGTAAAATGTAATGTAGTTTTTTTTAAGGTAGTTTATGATCAGATTTATACAGAATAGAAACCACATATATGCAACAAATTATACCACATACTTGTTATCGCCTTTTCTGCCGATATGCAAAAAAAGGAACGAAATCGGTCGCGAAAAAAGATCAGCTGTTCTCTACATTCATTCATTCTTCCATTATCATCACGAAATGTAGGGAACAGCTGATTTTTTTCGTGACCGATTTCTTTCTATTTTTGTATATCGTCGGAAAAGACGGTTCCGTTTTTCCTTTTGAGGTACGGAACCCTAAAAACGCACACAAGCACAGTCTTTAATAAAGTTAAAGAAAAATTACAGTTTTAATTATTAATCTAGATAATACGTAACGTCGTTGACACTTGCAATATTATACCAAACAAATTAATCCCACACTCATCCTAAATTTATACCAATAATACCGGATCAAAAATTCGACAATACATCAATTCAGTCGGTACAACACCAAAAGCCGCAGTGAATGGCAATTCGAAGCCGCAATAAAGCAGTAAATAACAATTGTACGAGATACATCGCTCGCGCCGGCTGTAAACCAAACCTATGATTAACAGATCGACGGTTAATAGTGCGTTCAGGGATGTACGGTCGGTTAGAGGGTAAACGTGGAGTGTTAGTAAACAAACTAAGTTCAAATAGCTTAAATTATTGAATACTGATCTAAAACGTGTATCACTGAAAATATTTACTGTAATAATTTTACATTACTGTAATAATATTATCATTATCATCAATCTGAGGGGCCCGTGGCTATATAATAACAGCCGCACAGGTCGATCGATCAGGTTAAGCTACGTTTACCGCGGTTGGTCTGTGGATGGATGACCATCTTTCATACCGTGACCCCTCCGTGCCTCGGAAAGCAAGCACGTTAAGCCGTTGGTCCCGGCTGTCATTCGTGGATCTTTGACAGTCGTTACGGGTAGTCAGAAGCCCGAAAGTCTAACAACCAGTCTTACCAAGGGCCAATTTTGGCAGCACGGTTGGCGCAGTGGTTAAGCGACTGACTGCTGCGCTGCGTGTCGCGGGTTCGATTCCCGCACGGAACAAATATTTGTATGACCTACAAGTAGTTGTTCCGGGTCTGGCTGTTTGTGCATGTGAGTTTAAATGTTTGTAAACGCACCCACAATACAGGAGAAATTCCTAGTGTGGGGCAACATTTTTTATAAAAAAAAAAATATAGGCCATAGGCGGGGGGGGGGGGGGTAATACGGGGGGAGTGTAGGCCTTGTTTAATCTCAATCACTATTCATCATCAAAAGCTTAGCCATATTTACTCTTTAAAAAAGTTACGATATTTTTTTTGCGGACAACCCTGAATCATAATCAAATTGCGTTGTGTATCGGTATCGCTTTACGGCTGTAAAGGCGTTTAATCACGCGCCCGGCACGGCAGTGTAATGAAAAGTTCATTTGTTTGCAATGGCGTGCATATTTATACACTTCTGTCACAAATACATGACCAGCGGTAATTAGGATGTATTGGTGATTTGGAAGTCCAATTTGTGAATTGGGTCATTGATTTTGATTTATGTACTTATGTTGGTTTGTTGTGTTTGATAAGTTCTGTGGAAAACTGTATTTTAAAAACGTAAAAAATAGTTGGATGTGTATTAATTATTTCTAGCTACCGTCACGCGTTGATTTTGTAGAAGAATTGATTTACGTAAAAGTAAAATATTAAGACTGCGATGGCTGTCACATAGCGTCTGCAGTTCAACAGCGAACGACGTGACTGAAAATTTATTTATGAAAGATTTATTTTTTATGTTCACTATGTGATCAAACCCTCGTTAATAAATAAAGATAAAAAAAGGATTTATTTTTCTAGATAAACGTTTTTTGACACTGTAAATTACAGTGCCATCACTTTTAATGCCGTCACTGCGGCCGTTATCTGGCGGCCACGAAACCATAACTTTACTATTGTTTTAAAAGAAACTTTATTTTAAATGAATTGTAATCCAAATTTAAATTATGAAATTAATATTAGTATTTTTATGTTATTGCTAATTACTATGTATACTGCATGCTATAAGTACAACCAAGATGTAAAATCTAAGTATTTGCATGGCTGAAATGCCGAATATAGTGAAACCCATAGAGATCTTAAGAACGTGGGGCCTAAAAAGGCCACTTTGGCAGAATCATAAAAGGATAACATTATGAATCATAATGGACAGTTAACTGTTAAGTTAATCGTACATCAGTTACTTTTTTTTGTCTGTGCTTAAATACCAATCCCAATCTCTTTGATTATACTTACGTAGTGCAGCGACAAATAGAAAAACACAGACTGTCTTCGCCATATTATAATTCATAATATTATCCTTTTATGATTCTGCCAAAGTGGCCTTTTTAGGCCCCCTTATGTTAGCTACCTATATTCTTGTAAATAAATATATAATTCATTCATTTTTTAGAAATGTTTGATACCGCCATATTCAAAATAAAGGCAATTAGCACTAAATTAGAATCATAGTCTTTTATATTAGTTCCACTACTAACTTTCTACAATATACAATACAAAAATCCAATTTCGAAGTTCATTACGATATTAAACAATCAGATCAAAGGAATCGCGTTTTCTAAAGAAGAAAAAAATCTTTGAGATCTGCCATTAATTACTGTCGACGCCAAAGGGTTAAGCCCTTAACCCTTTCTTCGCGCTCGGGGTAAAAAATACCCCGAAGCAATTTTTATGCACTCGTAAACTCTTTAAAGTTATTGTTTCTTTTTGAAGAGAGGACTTTGAAATATTGAAAATTATTAGCGTTTGATGTTTGGCGGGGTCTGGTTTTTATTACGTTCTGCAAAAATTATTGATGTCATTTCAAGGGTTGGAATTAGAATTAAAAGGTTCTGGTGTTGATTTTGTCACTGATGTGTTTGATGGAAAATTTGGTGCAAGGAAAATTGAGTTTGGAAATCCTTGGAACACAAATTTACATAAATACATATACTCACCCCCCCCCCTGCCTTCTTCCGACGGCATGCAGAAACTACAGAACGCCACCTGCTACAAGCCTTACATGCTATACTCCTTTTGCCTTTGACTTCCCCGTTGGTCTCGTGGTTGCAAGCGCGACTGCTGAGCGTGGGGTCCTGGGTTCGATTCCCGGGTCGGACAAAGTGTTATTGGGTTTTCCATTAGGAATTTCTAAGTAACAGTCCGAAGTTTGGAAATTGGCGGTTTAATACCCCCGTGCCTCGGAAAGCACGTAAAGCCGTTGGTCGTGTCGGATTGCCGTCCCATCGGACTATGAGAGTAAAGGAACAGAGAGTCCACCTGTGTTTGCGCACACACTTGTGCACTATAATATCTCCCGCGTACCTGGCTAATCTCCATTGAGATTGGCCACCGTGACTGAAAACGGTCGGGGAGGCTATTATTACTGCTTTTGCTTCGTTTCAGCCCATACATCTGGCCTTACTCGCACGCCGGTTGCGAGTACTACGAACCTGGGGGTCTACTCCGAAGCGGTTAACCACTGTATCGGCCGAGTGTTCGGTCATTTTCTACTACCATTAATTTCCTATATTGACTATTGGTCCTGATCAAACTGTGCCAATCCGAACCTTTTTAGAACCCTTAACCCTTTTATTACCTTTTTTTTTTTAAATTCGTAGTAGAACAACAATATTCGAATCAGAAAATGACCGAACATTCGGCCGATACAGTGGTTAACCGCTTCGGAGTAGACCCCCAGACCTTTTGTACATTACTGCAGCGGCCTGCAAAAGAGAATGCCTGATTGCTACCAAGGCTTATACTTTTTTCAAATATGTGCAGAAATTCAAACTAAGTACTTAAATCTTCTATCAATATAAATAAAACATAGTCGGGTTAACTATTTTTATGATCTTTGATTTGTTGGATTTGTCTCCGCCCCGAATAGCAGAATAACTATTAAAACATGGGAAAAAATCACGAAAAAAATAATAATGAAGATATTTCAGTTTCTCATACATTTTGTATGGAACGGCTTTTTTGATTCTGAGGCAGTACGAAGTTCGCCGGGTCAGCTAGTGAATCATAAATTCCAGAATTAGTGACGAGTTGCTGTTGACCACTGACCTCACACTCACTCACTGGTCAGTGCTAGTCTCAACGACTAAAAGAACCACTATGCTTCCAATTAAATAATAAAGTTCCTATGTTACAAAAGAAAAGTTTAACATCCTTTTTCGTGTAACCTTTTTAAAAATGCATACAAGCTAAAGTTTCATTAAGTTCTACATGCATGTTCGTGTTGAGACTACGTTGCGTTGTAGGGAAACGTGATTGGATTTTAGTTTTCTTGTGCGACACTTTGTCTCTTATATTTTTATAAAGCTTTTCGAAATATTTTCCGTATGTTTTCAGCGGTCAATTCATGCCGGTCGATTCTGTAAAAATCTCACCGTGAAAGTTGTTAGGTGAAGTGAGTTTGTTTTTGCTAGGAATTGACACTATAGACAGCTCACTCCACGCTCACTGCACCTAAGTTATCAAGGTGAGTTTTTGAAAGAATAGCACTGTTGTATTTCTAAGAACGCTGTATTTCTTAGCCTGTACTGACCCACTGCTGGGCAAAGGCCTTCCCCAAATCCTTCCAGGAACTCTTTCCCGCGCCACCTCGAACCGCGGTACGCGTCAAGGTCATCTCGCCATCTCTTTCTGGGCCAACCTCGGCGGTGCCGTCCATCTTCAGGCGCTCATTGTGTGGAGATTTTTGCCCAGCGGTCATCGTGCATACAGTTGATGTGACCCGCCCAATTAAATTTGAGCCTGGCAGCCTTCTTTCCTACATCCAGTAGGTCAGTTTTGGAAGCAGCGTGGTGTTCCGAATTCTGTCCTGTCTTTTAACATCAGTCTATTTTAGGACGCAGCGTAGTGTTCCGAATTCTGTCCTATCTTTTAACATCAGTCTATTTCGGAACGCAGCGTAGTGTTCCGAATTCTGTCCTATCTTTTAACATCAGTCTATTTCAGGACGCAGCGTAGTGTTCCGAATTCTGTCCTGTCTTTTAACAGCAGTCTATTTCAGGACGCAGCGTAGTGTTCCGAATTCTGTCCTGTCTTTTAACAGCAGTCTATTTCAGGACGCAGCGTAGTGTTCCGAATTCTGTCCTGTCTTTTAACAGCAGTCTATTTCAGGACGCAGCGTAGTGTTCCGAATTCTGTCCTGTCTTTTAACAGCAGTCTATTTCAGGACGCAGCGTAGTGTTCCGAATTCTGTCCTGTCTTTTAACAGCAGTCTATTTCAGGACGCAGCGTAGTGTTCCGAATTCTGTCCTGTCTTTTAACAGCAGTCTATTTCAGGACGCAGCGTAGTGTTCCGAATTCTGTCCTATCTTTTAACAGCAGTCTATTTCAGGACGCAGCGTAGTGTTCCGAATTCTGTCCTGTCTTTTAACAGCAGTCTATTTCAGGACGCAGCGTAGTGTTCCGAATTCTGTCCTGTCTTTTAACAGCAGTCTATTTCAGGACGCAGCGTAGTGTTCCGAATTCTGTCCTGTCTTTTAACAGCAGTCTATTTCAGGACGCAGCGTAGTGTTCCGAATTCTGTCCTGTCTTTTAACAGCAGTCTATTTCAGGACGCAGCGTAGTGTTCCGAATTCTGTCCTGTCTTTTAACAGCAGTCTATTTCAGGACGCAGCGTAGTGTTCCGAATTCTGTCCTGTCTTTTAACAGCAGTCTATTTCAGGACGCAGCGTAGTGTTCCGAATTCTGTCCTGTCTTTTAACAGCAGTCTATTTTAGGACGCAGCGTAGTGTTCCGAATTCTGTCCTGTCTTTTAACAGCAGTCTATTTCAGGACGCAGCGTAGTGTTCCGAATTCTGTCCTGTCTTTTAACAGCAGTCTATTTCAGGACGCAGCGTAGTGTTCCGAATTCTGTCCTGTCTTTTAACAGCAGTCTATTTCAGGACGCAGCGTAGTGTTCCGAATTCTGTCCTATCTTTTAACAGCAGTCTATTTCAGGACGCAGCGTAGTGTTCCGAATTCTGTCCTGTCTTTTAACAGCAGTCTATTTCAGGACGCAGCGTAGTGTTCCGAATTCTGTCCTGTCTTTTAACAGCAGTCTATTTCAGGACGCAGCGTAGTGTTCCGAATTCTGTCCTATCTTTTAACGGCAGTCTATTTCAGGACGCAGCGTAGTGTTCCGAATTCTGTCCTGTCTTTTAACAGCAGTCTATTTCAGGACGCAGCGTAGTGTTCCGAATTCTGTCCTGTCTTTTAACAGCAGTCTATTTCAGGACGCAGCGTAGTGTTCCGAATTCTGTCCTATCTTTTAACGGCAGTCTATTTCAGGACGCAGCGTAGTGTTCCGAATTCTGTCCTATCTTTTAACGGCAGTCTATTTCGAAACGCAGCGTAGTGTTCCGAATTCTGTCCTGTCTTTTAACATCAGTCTATTTCAGGACGCAGCGTAGTGTTCCGAATTCTGTCCTATCTTTTAACGGCAGTCTATTTCGGAACGCAGCGTAGTGTTCCGAATTCTGTCCTGTCTTTTAACAGCAGTCTATTTCAGGACGCAGCGTAGTGTTCCGTATTCTGACCTGTCTTTTAACAGCAGTCTATTTCAGGACGCAGCGTAGTGTTCCGAATTCTGTCCTATCTTTTAACGGCAGTCTATTTCGGAACGCAGCGTAGTGTTCCGAATTCTGTCCTGTCTTTTAACAGCAGCAGTCTATTCTGTAAAAATCAATCGTCAAAACTTTGGTGAAGTGAGCTTGAAGTGAGCTGTCATTCCTCCTGGATGTTAGGGATTGACAATTATTGACAGCTCATTTCAATCTCAGAGTAGTGCTGGCCCAGTGGTAACGGCCTCAACTTACGAGTTTGTAGGTCGTGGGTTCGAACCCAGACAGGCGCTTTGCTTTGTGTACAAAATTTCATCAATACTGCTCTCAAAAGGTGAAGGAAAACATAGTGAGGAAATCTGCATGGCATAGAACTAAAAAATTGAAGGTATGTGAAATCTACCAACCCGCACTGGGCCCGCGTCGTAGATTACGTTGAAATTTACAGAATAGATTGGCTAGTCTCGGTTTCAATCTGTCCAAAATATGTCTAATTTGCGTACATTTTTGAAAATTTTTTAACATTGATGGCCGCTGAGATAAGACTGCGACTAGATTTTGAAGTTTTTTAAATACCGGAATTATTGGCCTTCAGATTAAAATATGAAATAATAGCAGCGCCCCGCGGTTTCAATCACATAAGTGTCGATCTCGTGGGAATATCGGGATAAAAACTATCCTATGTCCTTCCCCGGGTTGCAATCTATCTCTCTGCCAAATATTATCGAAATCCGTGCAGTGGTTTAGGCGTAAAAAGGTAACATACAGACAGACAGACAGAGATACTTTCGAAATTATAATATTAATATGGATTATGTACAGAATGCTTCTAATAATACTTCAATTGAAAAGTAACTTTATCATACCAATTATGTGTTAAAAATTAAAAAAAAAATATCAAAACTGTCATGGCGTACGTATATCAATAAACAAAAGTACAGTCGCTACAAAAAATCCCAGTACTTTCATTTATACATTTGAAAATCGTACCACGGCAGACGGGTCGGTCATTGGACACGGACCGAATCGCCGCATTCCATTTTCAAAAGGAAATGCCGTTGACAGAAAACACTCCTTTGTTCTGTTCCATTCAATTTTGAAATAGAATTGTGCACGTGAGAAGTTTTAATTCTGTGCTCGAGTGTACATGTGGAATAATTGATGTTAATTTATTTAAGAGTTTGAATTGGAAACAGCACTTAGGGGGGAATATTCATGTTCTTTTTCAGTTACAGGATAATAGGAAGTGAAGGGAAAGGGTTTGCTTTGTTTTTCGAAGCCATTGGTAAAAACTGCCATATTTATTAGCCTACTAGCTTCCATCCGCGGCTTCGACCGCGAGGTATGTCGATAAAAACTATCCTATGTCCTTCCCCGGGATGCAATCTATCTCTCTGCCAAATTTTTATCGAAATCCGTTCAGTGGTTTAGGCGTGAAAGTTACTTTCGAATTTATAATATTAGTATGGATGATGTCTCTGATGGTGCATCTTAAACATCAGACTGAGAGACAAACAACGAAACACAGCAATCAGAAAGAAGACACAAGTCATAGATGCCCTTCAACACGCTCAAGCACTAAAATGGAGATGGGTGGGCCACCTGGCGCGATCAGAAGATGACAGGTGGACCCTTAGAACAACCGCTTGGAATGGCCCACACGGTAGGAGAAAAAGAGGCAGACCAGCAGAGCGTTGGCACGACGAGATAGTGGAATTAGTTGGCAAATCATGGCTTGAGAAAGCAAAAACCAGAAAAGACTGGAAATTACTGGAGGAGGCCTATACCCGTCGAGGGGTCCTTAATTAGTAATTATTAAATTCTTAATTTATTTAACTTTATTTACTGTATAATTAAGGAATAATAAAGGCTTTTTTATTTATTTATTTTATATGGATGATGTCCCACTGATGGGCAAAGGCCTCTGTACTCTCTTTCCACCTCTCTCTGTCCAGAGCTGCCAAGGACCAATCTTTATCAAAGGAGTCCAGCTCATCCCGCCATCTCCGTCTGGGCCTGGCGCGATGTCGTTTGCCATTAAGGAGCTTACATGACCTAAAGCGCGGTCACTGTCGGACTGCATAGAAAAGAAAGAGAAGCGCGATGACACAACGCTGGTAATTTATTGAAAAATATGAGGCAATTATTTAATTACAAAAAATCTATTGTTTGGACTAAAAAATTAAAACACTAGTATTTTAGTATGTTGCTTGTAGAATAATCTGACAAAAAATTTAAAAGATTGTATGTATATTAGTATGATTATTATTGTAAAAAGAAAGTTTTTAGAGGTATCTTCATGATTTTTTTCCATGGTATCAAATTAGTTGTATTATGTTTTAAACACACTATCTAACTAGCTTAGGTATATCCTGAAAAATATCATATATTTTTCTGATTTTGTTTACTGTAGTCGATCATATACTTTTATTGTTTCTAAAACGTGCGTTTTTTGTGTTTAGGTCCTGTAAGCTCCTTAAGCGGGACACACTAGGTCGTAAGTTTGGCCCATTGATCGTATGACATGCGGCAGATGTGTCCAGCCCAATTCTTTTTCATCAACTTTACTTTTGGCATATTTTTTTTCTCTCATCCTTACTGGGTGTTTGTTATAGAATAGAATAATTTATTTCAGATAATTAAAATCCATATCTCGTTAGTAGAAATTAGCATCAATATTAGTTTACAATTAGCAATTAATTACACTAGCTGCGCCCCGCGGTTTCACCCGCGTAAATGTTGACCCCGTGGACATATCGGGATAAAAAGTAGCCTATATGTTAATCCAGGGTGTCAGCAACTTCCATACAAAATTTTATCAAAATTGATCCAGCCGTTTGAGCGTGAAGAAGTAACAAACATATAAACACACACACACCCACAAACTTTCGCCTTTATAATATTAGTGTGATTCACTACTAGTTATGATGTGATATATTACTATTAGCCCTTGTTCCACCAAATATTAATGTCCTCGAAGACTTTCTTAAAAATGACGTTGGGTTACATAAAAAAACATATTATTTAGGGCTATAATGTAAGGTAATCGTCTTCCACGTAACATAATTTTTACCCGACTACGGCAAAGCCAAAAGAGGGTTATGATTTTAACAGTCTATTTCAGAATAACCTACCTTCAATTTAGGAACATACTACAGCGAAGGAAACATTAAATTATCAGCAAAACCAACTAATGCAAAGATTTTCTTATATAACCGGAATATTTTCATAACTTTTCTTCATTTTAAAAAGATATGAAATTTTCCCTCCATTTAGGTACCTCTACGATGTGCTACGGTTCGCTACGGTTCTGCTACGGTTTTGCTACGCTGCTACGGAGCTGTGCTACGTGACGGAATTATATGAGTGGAGACCACGACTCGGCAAACGTAGTGTGGGACGCCCTCCGGCCAGGTGGGATGACGATCTGCGAAAGACTGCAGGCAGATGCTGGATGCGTCAAGCTGAAGACAGGGCGCTATGGCGCTCATTAGGGGAGGCCTATGTCCAGCAGTGGACTGCTATAGGCTGATGATGATGATGATAAGGTTCAAAGTTGATTGGAAAAATTTGACAGTTTTGGATACGTTGATGTACTGGTGTCTGTACATATAGTACACCCACATTATGTTGAAGTCTCATGTAATATAGGGTGTTAGCGTATTGCCATCAACCGGCCACAAATCCAGACTCCGGGCTATTATTAAGAAATTCCTGAAGGAAAAACAAAACAACACTTTGTCCGACCTGGGAATCAAACCCAGGATGTCATGCTCAACAATAGCGCTTGCGACTACTAGACCAATGAGGCAGTCAAAACATCATGCTGTCATTAAGATGTTTTTTTTTCTTTTTTTGATTATCGTTATATAACTTAATTACAAACAAATAGCAACCTACCTTACAATTACAAGGTTGTAATTAGAACTAATGTAGTGTAGGCCCAGTGTGAGGTTTATCATAATGTGGTTAAGAAACAAATGCTATCTAAATAGATATAAATAATTATAGCATAGCAGCACCCCGCGGTTTCACCGTTTTCACCGTTTCACATGTTGGTACGTCAGTTCAAAAGACAGCATAGTAAATAAAAAAATGTCTATTACGAAATCCGTGATACTGACTACGTTTTCTACCTTTAGTTTTTTTTGTTTTTTTTTTTTGTATCTATATTATTTCTAAGATTTATACTATAATTTACCAATTTTTACTTTTGAATAAATCATCATCTCATCTGCCTAGCCTTTTCCCAACTACGTTGGGGTCGGCTTCCAGTCTGACCGGATGCAGCTGAATACCAGTAATTTACATAGAGCGACTGCCTATCTGACCTCCACAACCCAGTTAGTGGGTAATACGATACTCCTTGGTAAGACTGCTTGTCAGACTTTCGAACAAACTACTTACTTTTGAATAAAGATTTATTTTTATTTTATTTTTTTATCTGCACAGTTCTGCAAACAGTAAACATTCTATGTTTATGGATTATATTTATTTCCATCCAACCAAATCACGTGTGTGACGTATCGCTTTAACAAAATTGATATACCGCATCGCCCTTTCCCTTTATACCCCATTTTTATATTACCTACTAAAGGGACACCGAAATCAAAGGGCTATTTTGACATGTTGACAAATATGTGCCTCAAATAATATTTTAATGTCCAGCTTGCAAAGAATTTGCAACTTTATTGCTTATATCATAGAGTTTAAAGTTAATTGTACTCGTTATTTGTTAAAGGTTTTGATATTATCAAGGGATTTGAAGCGATTTTCTATCAAATCGAAAGTAGCCGGTTTTTGTGCGTATTATAAAAAGAGGTTTTGTATAAGAAGCTTATTTGGGTTCTGATGGACTTTGTGTATTTACTGACCTTTGTAAGGGATGGGTAAATTGTTTATTTGTATGTGTAGTTGTATTTTTAAATCTATCGGTGTTTGATTAGTACCTGTAGTAATCGGATTTACAATATTTGCTACGCCGTAGCCGTGATTTTTGGTGCGCCTACGCCCGCTACGATCTCGTAGCAATAAGAGCTACGCTACGTTTTTGATAGAAAGAAACTTGGGACTGTCATAGTACCGAGGACTTCATACAACTTATAATTATTAAGATGATGATGCTTATGTCAATTCAAACTTATGTTTCAAATTAATATTATTTTAAGTTAAACAAATATCAACTATATTTTAATGGTTATTAAGTTGATTTCAGAGTGACTATATTGAAAAAGTAATAATAATGTTTGAAGTTGCAGCTTAAACTGAATTTTAATGTGTAAGATTTAAAGTTATTTTTCCATAAACTCATATTTGTTTACATTTTTGGCAAATACATCGCGAATGCAGGTTAGAACTAAATTTAGACTGTTAGAAGATTTTTAAAATATTCTCCTTCTTATTTTCTTGAGAATAATGTGCCGTAGGAGCAGTGGCCCAGTGGTATCAGCCCCGACTTACGAGTAGTAGGTCGTGAGTTCGAACCAAGGCAGGCACTTTACTTTATTTAACGAATTTCATCACTTCTGCTTTAAAAACGGTGAAGGAAACCGGCATGTCCTAGAAACGAAAATCGGAATACATGTGACACGCACCAACCCGCACTGGGACCGCCTGGTGGCCCGTGATGGCCCGCTTTCTAACAGAGAGGAGGCCTATGTCCCAGCAGTGGGAACATTATAGGCTGATTATGTAAGTTTTCGTAAAAATGTGGGCCTCTGAAATTAGGTGAGTACCTTAATTGATTTTTTTTATAGACCACTTTAGGATCTGGCGGCACGTATGGCGGGTTGAACGGTAAACATACCCTAACTTATAACTAAAGTACGAGTATACTGGTATAGGTTTGACGCTACCCAGGTATTGGACCTGAAATCAATTTATCATGCCCGCAGAGCAGCACCTTCCCGTTATACCCTCGACACTAATGTTTTAAACATTTTCTCCGAGCTAGCGAGCTGTAGGGTTCTGTGGGAATATGAGAAATCGATTTCTATAATGTGTAATATAGCTAAAGCTGTTATCTGAAAATTTAAAAGGTTTCGTGTAAAAATAATCGGGTTTATTGAATGTTAAAGCGTGATTCAATATTTAGTGAGAAAAAAAATTGCACACTATTTTATTGTTTTTTATTTATAACTAGGTGCGCCCCGCGGTTTCACCCGCATAAGTTTCGATCCCGTGGCAATATCGGGATAAAAAGTAATCTTTATAATAATCTATAATGTAGATTGTCAGCTACCTCCAAAATTATAAAATTACAAAATACATAATCTCCAATATTTCTGAATTTTTGACAAGTTTTCTAGTTTTCTGATACTGATTGTCGTTGAGGTGAGATTGCGACTAGATTTTGAACGTCTTTAATTAGGGGCATTTATTTTCAGGAAATTGCCCGATTGATTAATTAATTCAGATTATTACCCAGTAACTGCAGGGTTGTGGAGGTCAGACAGGCAGTCGCTCCATGTAAAATACTGGTATTCAGCTGCATCCGGTTAGACTGGCAGCCGACCCCAACATAGTTGGGAAAAGGCTAAGCAGATGATGATGATGATTAATTAATTCAGATATCATTTTCTACTGTATACGTTGCTGGATGGCGTGGAGTTCAAATAATTTTCCTGTAATTTCAACATAATATTCCATTTTTTTTTTTTACTTTCATGTACGTACCTAGTTTACTTTAGAAATTAAATTAAACAATATTTTTAAACGGAACCCGACCCCAACAGTGACATAATCTAAATTGTATATTATAATAATATCGAGAATATCAGTTCTTCCCCTCTTCCTTATAAACTAGAGGCGGTTGTTTTTTGACGGATGACTGAATACGTGTGTTGTGTAGGTACCCACCGTTTCGAATATTATTCAAAAATTTTTTTTATAAGGGTTGCCACATCACTCAATGTATTTACCCTCTGGTGTAATCGTATTGTTTTGTTTTTATTAGAATAAAAGAGAAACGTTTCTGAACATTTTAACTCTAATTTAGTAGACTGTGTCGTTAGTTTAGTACTCGCAAATGTGACTGTTGAGTTTAGGATCCTGGGTTCGAAACATGGGTCGGGCCCAGTGTCTAACAGTTTCTGGACTTTAAAAGAGACTGTGACTTCTGAGTTTGTTTCGTCCTTTCTTCTCAGAGTAGTCAGATAGGAAACGCCGACCTCATCTAGCTTTTTTTTTATATGTGTGAAAGAGATTCCGACATCTTATTTACAGAATAAACAATTTCATTTCGAAGCGCCGATCGCGACCGAACAAGAATGGCTGCAGCAACGCTGCTAAGGAGCCCGAAGTCAGCTTGCGTGCCGCAAAGCCGAACACACCGGTGTATATCTCCCGCCTACACTACACCACTAAGGCGGAGGACATCGTGGAGTACGTGCGCCAGAAGTCAAGGTAAACGCCGAGGGTGCAGTTACTGGAGTCGCATCGCAACGTCAACTTCAAGGCGTTCGTGGTGCACGCACCGAATAGTTATCTGCCCGTCGTCATGGAAGAAGACTTCTGGCCGCAGTACGTGGTATTCCGTCGCTTCTGCGGACAAGTACCACAGAACAGCACAAGAACAAGCTAGTGAGGTACTATTTTATAATAAAAATATGTATGTTTAGGTTAAGGTATTTATCTATGGGCCTGCGTCGCCTGAAATAAATGAATAAATCAATTTCATTTCTACGATCAAACAAGCTACCGTATCTGTTGACATAACCTCACTAATATCTAGTAATTTCCTCCATCTAATGAGGCAAATCAGTGGAACGGAATCTATTAACGCAAGTCATTACCGTGTTTGCATAATATATAGATGATTGCATTATTGTCTATGTATAATGTACGCCTGATTAGCTTGTCAGTGTAATTTGGTATCGATACGATGTTATATAAATAGTTGAGGTTAATTAGACTAACTGATTTAGTAAGTGGGAGGGGTTTTGTTGTTGACTGACCATAGTTGTAAAAAAACACGGCTTTAATTTTTGAGAAACCTTTTCCAAAGTTATAAGCGTTTACGACGTACTACGGCATTTCATACAAATTTTCAAGCCCATGTTTTTCGAAATGAATGAGCCGATTTTAATGAAACTTCATACGCATATGCAGGATACAAAAGTCTATAAAGTTACTTAAAAACATTTTCCAAAAATAGTGTTACAGCCAAATTAGACCGATTTTAAATTTTCCATAGAAACTGAGAGAGATTTCCGGTTATCTTTTTTTAAATAAGATATTTCGAAAATTGCCTTCAATAACTTTTTAGACCTTTGTGTCCTGCTTATGCGTATGAAGTTTCTTTAAAATCGGTTCATTCATTTCGAAAAACAAGGGCTAGAAATTTTGTATGAAATGCCCTACGTCGTAAACGCTTTTAACAAATAATGAATTATTCAAATGTAAGAAACCGAAATATTTTAACGGCGATTTTTCATGAAACGTTTTTACTTTTATCTGATCTTTTTTAACTTAAGTTTGTAGTACTATTGCTACGCGTTGAGTTGCGGTGTTGCCCATGTCTTTACGTTTTAGAAAGCGGTACTTTCAAATCCAGCTTTTTTTTTTAGTATTTTATTGTACTAAATAAATTCAGATAACTAAGGTTCACCCTCTTAACCCCAAATAACCAAATGAACTTTCATTCCTTTTCTGAGTCTACAATTACCTCGACAGACAGTCATGTTCGACTAATGAAATTCAAAATCAAGGCGATTCGAAACAATTGCGCGTTGCAAACGATTTTATCCCAATCGCATGGAGTAAGGGAAGTCACAGAAAAAACGGCGCTGCATACAGATGAATCTGTTATTACATAAGGGTGGAAATCGTGTGGAGCGGAATATTTTCTAAAATGTTTACAGTTTTGGCAATTGTTTCAATGGAAAATTGTTAGGGTTGCAAACTAACATCTTATCTATAAAAAGGTTCAGAGTGACTTTTGAGTTTAGCTTGAGACAGCTGCATCGGTCGATATTTCAGGTTAAGCTACGCTTGCCACGGTATTGGTCTTGGCTGTCATTCTTGGATCTTTGACAGTCGTTACGGGTCATCAGAACCCCGAAAGTCTGACAACCAGTCTTACGAAGAGGTATCGTATTACACAGTTGCTGGGTTGTGGAGGTCAGATAGGCAGTGGCTCTATGTAAAATATTAGTATTCAGCTGCATCTGGTTAGACTGGAATTTGACCCCAACATGGTTGGGTGAGGAAACCGGCATGTTCTAGAACCAAAAATTCGAAGACATGTGACATCTGCCAACCCGCACTGGGCCCGCGTGGTGGATTACGGCCCACTCCCTCTCACCGAGAGGAGGCCTGTGTCCCAGCAGTGGGAACATTATAGGCTGATTATGTATAGTTGGGTAAATGCTAGGCAGATGATAATTCTGGCTTCATGAACCGAAAAGTCGAAAGTTGAAAAATCTTACATCGTTACAAAATGAATATTCGCCCAACTATCCACCCGTATATTCCAAAACCAATCCTCTGCCAAACGCAAACAGACTGACTGGCTGGCTGTACCCGCGTCGTTTACATACTGTTTACAGAAACAGGAACAAAATGTTCTATTCAATACTCTATTGTACCGTTCGTTCTATTCTATTAACTTGTAGCCGGTGGAGATAATTCTATTGACGATATTTTTTGTTTATTCTGATATTGTATTGCAATATTTAAATGAGTTACTGTCTGAAGTAAAAAAGAAGGTTTGATAGATTCTGTTAATTTATTTTTGTCTTAGAAACTACTTATAAAATTGTTATTATATGTTACACTAGCTGCGGCCCACGGTTTCACCCGCGTAAATGTCGATCCCGTGGGAATATCGGGATAAAAAGTAGTCTATATGTTAATCCAGGGTGTCAGCTACCTCCTTAAAAACTTTTATCCAAATTGGTCCAGCCGTTTGAGCTTGAAGAAGTAACAAACATATAAACACACCCCCACACACACACACTCACAAACTTTCGCCTTTATAATATTAGTGTGAAGTGTGACTAGCAGCGCCGAAGCACGTACGAAAGACACGTGGCACCACCTATTATTTATCATAATAACTTTATTGTTGTTTTCCTGAGGAACACTTTTTTCGGGATAAAATGTACCCTTTGTCCGTTTCTGTACACCTGACAATGTATATGCAAAATTTCAGGATGAACGGTTCAGTGGTTTAGGCGTGAAAGGGTAACAAACAAACAAACTTACTTTCGCATTTATAATTATTAGTTAGGATTTCTTTAAATATACTTTTAGGTATTTGAATTAAAATGAAAGAATAATCAAGAGGTTAAAACTTTAACAAAGGAAGTCTTTTAATCAAATAGTTACAAAATACAAAGGTGAGGAGTTATTAATTAAGTGAACAATATGGGGAATTAATAGTAAAGCGCGCGCCGCCGGGTTCAAGGGGAATGATCCCGTGGTCACAATGCGCGTCGTCTTATATGGACTCGATCACATCATACTCCGGGCTGGCCGGAGGGGTATAGGTTGGGGATGCAGCTAACACGGCCTCTCCTGACGTGCCAGCGTCCTCGCAGGCCTCGCCAACCTTCGAAGCCTCTTCAGCGGGAGCTACCTCCAACTCGCCATTTGTGGGTGTTGCCGACGAGGTGCTCGGCTGTGGGCTTACTTCATCCTCCTCGTCATCAGAACCTGCACGTTTAAAATCAAGAGTGAGCATCTAAATGTTAGATATGACAGCAGATGACTGATGATCGTTATAATGAGCTCTTTCCTGGACGAATGAGTTTATTCCATCAAATGTTAAACAGACATGAATTGTTTCTTAATACTCGTTTAGGTAAAGTCTAAATACACCTTGATAACAACCACTTACTCGCTGTAACACATTTGCCATTAGAACTCAAAACCTCATTAAGGCCATCAATGAGCTCACTTGCCATACGAACTCAAAACCTGTTAAGGTCATCTATGAGCTCTCTTGCCAGTATACCAACCAAAACCTTATGCTGCAGCAATGGGCTTACATGGTATACACAAATGGCAAAGCTTGTCCTCGGGATTTACACAGTACTTTGCCAGTCACGCCCCGAATGTCATAGAGACAAGGGTACTTTCTGGGTCACGACTGTTACCCATTGGTAGGAACAACGCTAAAGGCGTAGGCTAAAGCACAGCTACAGTAATCACTCGTTATTTTGGTGACTTTTCATGTCTCAAAAACATAAAGATCAAAGTACTCTTAGATCAAATATACTTAACAAACAAATGAATAGCTCAGTTCATAAGCTTAACAAAAGTTTAACACATGTGAGGTATGTTTAGTTAATTGTGAAATATGAACAGCGTGCTTCACAATAATTAACCAACTCAAGTTGACTTTGACGCTTGCCGCAAAGCGATAAGTGCCGCGCGGCCGTGCGTCGTCATATAACGCTATAAGCTGAGATTCTTTTAACAATTATAAGTCTGTCTAACATAACTACAATCGTCTAACAGAGAACGATTTATTTTGTTAATGTCAACAAAGGGACAAAAACGTACCTGTGGCAAAAGTGGATGAAAAAATCAACACATGAACAGTACTTTTTTGTTTGACACTCGAACTTACATTCGAAGAATGCAGCACAGCACTCGGGCGTCCATTCACCATGCCATGGAAGCATATATTCGGCGGCAGCTTGTGTGGTTTTGCCATATGAGCCCGCAAATAACTGGAGCTCGTACCGAGTGTACCGACCATTCGGTAGGACTTCGGTTTCTAACTCGAAATCGAATATAGCTAGTACGGGTTCGCTCGTTAAGTGTTTGATAACGTCCTGTCTAGCTTTTTTTCTGCTCGACACCCCAAACAAACTTAACGTCTTTACGCGTTAGGGCTGTGATAGGCGCTGTCAAAGTAGCATACTGACTGCGGGATGTACCGTCTAAAATACTCGGCAGAGCCGAGTAATTGACGCACTTTGACGCACTTGTTTAATTGTGTTTGGCGTCGGCGATTTAGTTAAGGCTTCTATTTTATGAGTGCTCGACCTAACCTGACCATTGCCAATGGTTCTCCCAAGGTACTCCTCTACCTCTGTTTGTCATGAGATAGCATTTCCGCAGATTAATTGAAAAACCGGACCTTGTTAACGTTTCTAATACCGAATCGAGCAGGGTTAGTCCCTATTATCACGGGTGTACTCAAACAACGACCGGGTACTACATGGAAGTCTACTTCCAAGGTTAAATTGTTGAACTCGATAGGCAAAGTGACGTAGTTATCTGATCTTAACTCATGACCACCTATTCCGTGCAACATCTGAGCATTAGGGTTTCGGCGGCAAGAAAAATGTTTAAGAAGTTCGTTTGATATGAGAGATACAGACGAGCCGCTGTCAATTAAGACGTCCGTAGGTACACCACACAGCACTGCGGGTGTCACGTCACGGCTTGCCGTATCTCCTTCAATTTCACGACAAAAATTGACATTGGATTTATTGCGCGACTCCGATCGCTGTTTAGCAAAACACTTTTCTTCCGTATGCACTGCACTTACAGTTTTTTATGTTCGGGAGATTTGAATTGGCATTAGCACTCTGACTATCGCTTGCGACTTTAGAACTCGAAGTATTATTACTCATTTTAGAACGTTTGGGACACGCGTTGCTCTTACTGATATGACCAGGAGCGCCGCACGAAAAACACTTCACAGATTTTTTATCAACGCTTTTTGTAGCACTACGGCTCCTATTACCCGTATTAGAATGAGTATCGACATTGTTTTTATTCATATTTGGGCTGGTTTTACTAGGCATCACATAGATAGATAAAAATTCAACAATAGTTTCAGTGGTTAATTGTGCATTCATAGCTGCAGCACGAATCTGAGGATCCTTAATACCGCGCACAATGATTGCACACAAAAGTTCGCTACTTAGTGCTTTAATGATACGCAATCGTAACAAGGATTTGCGCGCGTATTCCGCGTATGTTGAATATTTATCGGACTCAGTGCACATGACGTCATACAGGACATTAGCGACATAGCGACAGAGTGATTTTAATTGTAATTTAAAAGTAGACCAAGTACGATCGGTTTCGGTCCAATCGCGTAACCAAGAGTGAGATTCACCCTTCAGACACAAACCGGTACGGGCCAGATCCCATCTATTTTGCGATTTAGCGCGGTCAACTTCTTCACACCATGCAGTGACGTCATGAACATTAGGGTCAAAATCAGAGACGTAATAATGGTTTGATCTCACCGGGTTTAAGCTCCTTAGCGCATCGATAAGACGCTCTGCGACGTCCCCTGCAGCCGATGTTGAAGGCGAAGGCGGCAGCGACAGCGCCGGAGACGGCGGCGCCAGTGACGTCGGGACAGGTCGCGTGACAGCAGGAGGGCTGGCCGTACGCAAAGCCTTTTCATGTGGCTCGCGCTCGGACGGGCTGGTCGTGCCGGTGATGGCAGGACGCGGCTGCTGCTCCACGCTCGATCGTGGTTCTGAAATTGAATGCCGCTCCAAGGCAGAGACCCTATTAAGTATTGCGTCCAAGGTAATACTAAGATGAGTTAGGTCGGGCGGCGGTGGCGTGCACTCACGTTTACGTCTTTTTCTGGGGCCGGTATTATTCGACATTTTTTATTTAGTTTAGTGGGAAAACGAGAGTCGTATCCCACTTCTGATTTTAGGAATTTGAATTAAAATGAAAGAATAATCAAGAGGTTAAAACTTTAACAAAGGAAGTCTTTTAATCAAATAGTTACAAAATACAAAGGTGAGGAGTTATTAATTAAGTGAACAATATGGGGAATTAATAGTAAAGCGCGCGCCGCCGGGTTCAAGGGGAATGATCCCGTGGTCACAATGCGCGTCGTCTTATATGGACTCGATCACGTCATACTCCGGGCTGGCCGGAGGGGTATAGGTTGGGGATGCAGCTAACAATACGTTTACAGTTTATGAATGTTGACCCTGTAGAACTAAGTTATTGGTAAAATGTTAACGGTAATGATATCTCAACACGAACTGGCCCATATTTTGGTGAACAAAAGAATGTGCATACTTGCGTTTGATGTAATTATGCATTTTCGCTGAGTGTTCAATTAATACACGAACAGTAGTCTTATAGGTACTATATAAATTATGCCCCAAAGCAATTTTCGCGGTGAAATTTGAGTTAAATAAGTTATGTATGTGAACTTACTTTGAGGACAAAAAAAAAATGTATTTCGGGAGTACCTACAGAGAGAAGTAAAAAGAAAAACTGGCCACGTGCGAGTCGGACTCGCACACGAAGGGTTCCGTACCACAAGGCAAAAACGCCGAAAAAAACACGTTAGTTGTATGGGAGGCCCCTCAAATATTTATTTTATTCTGTTTTTAGTAATTGTTGTTATAGCGGCAGATACAGCCTGGTGAAAGACAGACGGACGGACGGACAAACGGACGAACAGACAGCGAAGTCTTAGTAATAGGGTCCCGTTTTTACCTGACTGCGTCAGAAGGAGGGTTATGTTTTTCGAGTGTATGTATGTTTACCCGACTGCGTCAGAAGGAGGGTTATGTTTTTTTCGAGTGTATCTATGTATGTATATTTCTTTGGCACGCTCTGTAGCCTAAACGGCTTGATTGATTTCAGCTTGAAAGGTGCCGTTAGATTTGTCTTAATTGTGAGAGTGACACTGGGTATATAAAAATAAAATAAAAATTAAAATGGCCGATTTCTGGCGCAATATTATTTCTTAAAAAAAAAAATATTCTCAAAACCTATCGAGTTGGGTATGGGCTTGTTTTTAGCTTTTCAGTTTTTAACACACGTCCTCTCACCCCAAACGCATATACCGTCTCCGTACCGTCGTCGTGGGTAAAAAAAAGACTGGAAAATAAAGTATAGTTTCAATTTTTTTTTTCCTTCTTAGTTTTAATCATGATCTGGCAGTTTGAGTAGTTTATGCGGCCTATCCAAATGTCCTGTCTTTGGTATTGTTCGTCGAATCGTTGAGCTCCTCAAGTTCTGAGTTGAGCTGCATGATTTTTGACAAATGCGTGCACTGATTGGACAGGTCCGCTCAATCTGTGTGGTTCTTTCCTCAAAAGACCATTTCAGACACCAATCTCAATTCTCAATTCTTTATTGCGTACCATAATGTATATAGTTGGTATGGAAATAATTATATTAGTCACAATTATGGACCCTGTCGGGCACAGCATAGATAGTAGGAGAGAGGAGGAAGAACACTGTTTAATGCGATAAATTTTATATTAGTCAAGTAGTTAGTAGTTATATTATTTTATTTATAGAATTAAATTTACGAATTATAATATTGTTTCAATACATTTAATTAATTAGTAAGAACTTTATAAAAAAAAAAAAAAAAATTTTTTAGCAACTATTCATTATTGTTTTATTTACTTATTATTATTTTAATTTATTACGTAATTAATATTTATTATTAATATTATTTCTTTATTTATTTATTTTTTATTCATTATAATATCCCTAAGGCAAGTTATTTTTTGGATGCTTCTTATTCATTTGTATTGGAGTATTCATTTGTAAAGTCTATTCAGCCTGTTTCAAATTGATGTTAATTCCAGTTAAACAAAAATTAACTTTATTTTAATGGTAATTAAGTCGGTTTCAGAGTGATTAGCACCATTGCAAAAGTTATTAAAATTATTAAAATGTTTGAGGTTGTATGGTAGGAATTAAAGTTATTTTTCCATAGACTCACATTTGTACATATTTATGGCAAATAAATCGGGAATGCAGATTAGGTACAAATAGGTAATTATGAAGTTACCTACTTATAATCTATCACTTAAGTATTCGCTTATACTATAATAGCATTTGCTTACAAGGAAAAGCTTCAATTTATTGATAAAAATGTTATATTTATTTAAATTCTTTATTATTTCGGGTAACTTATTATAAATTTTTATGGACATAACAAGGGTACTATTGGAGTGCATTTTTAGTCGCGATGTTGGTAAATTTAGTCTATTTTTATGTCTTAAAGTAATTTTTGTTTGTATGTCCTCTCTTTTTGTAAATAGTTCTGGGTACTTACGCACGAACTTACAAATTTCAAATATATAGAGACAGGGTAGGGATAAAATCTTTAGTTCCTGAAAGTGGGGTTTACAGCTATCAGTCATTTCAATATTTACTAAAATTCTAATTAGTTTTTTTTGTAGGGTAAATAGCGTGGGCGCGTCAGTGCTATTGCCCCACAAGATGACACCATATTTAAGCCATGCGTAGGCGTACGCGTAGTATGTCACCAGGGCAGTTTTTAGATCTGTGGTTTTTTTGATTTCGCGGAGGGCGTATGAAAATTTAGATATTTTTGCTCTTAATTTCTGAATATGGGACTTCCAATTTATATGTGTATCAATGTTTAGGCCTAGTAGGGTGAAATTATCAACTACTTCTAATTTATTATTTTTAAAGCTAAAGTTTATATTTATTGGTATTTTTTGACGAGGGTGGAATGAAATTATTTTAGTTTTATTGAAGTTAATTTCTAGGTTGTGTTCAGTCATCCAATTTATTGTAGATTCTAGTATGGAATTTAATTTATCATTTAAGTAGGTATCTACATGGTCTTCACACGATCTGACCAAGTTTTTGTCTGGACTTTAAAAGAGACTGTGACTTCTGAGTTTGTTTCGGCCTTTCTTCTCAGAATAGTCAGTTAGGAAACGCCGACCTCATCTAGTTTAAAAAAAATATGATTGACGTGTAAAAGTGTTTGTACAAACCTACTTACAGAAATAAAATCATTTATCATTTAATTAATAATAAAAACAACACAATTACAATACTAACAACTGGAAAAATAAACAATTTATAACACCAATCATTACTGTCTACCCCCAACTGCATACAGCTTGAATATACAAATCCGTATCAGGGATCATTAGCAGCAACATTAATACTCGCTCTAACGCCCCTCCAGTTTCCGAGATGTGACACACAGACGGACATACAATAGGTGACTAATGAATGTTTAAGAAAGCATTGAGCCTTAAGATGGGGTGATTTTGTTTGTTGATTTTGTAACTTTACTTCTTATAAGTCATTGTACATTCTTAGATAGAAGATTTTTGTAATTTTTGAAATATTTTTGCTTTCAGACTAAGGTCGAATTTCACCAATGAAATTGAACGTGATCAGTACATCTAAACCGCGTTCAAGAGCTGTCACTGTCATTATTGTTACGGAATACTAGCAGCGTCCCACAGTTTCACCCGAATAAGTTTTGATCCCGTGGGAATATCGGGATAAAAAGTATCCTATGTGTTATTGATGTATGAGTTATGATACTGTAAAGTTTCATCAAAATCCGTTCAGTAGTTTTTTCGTGAAAGAGTGACAAACAGGAGGTTTTGAAGATGGAGGGATGGACATCCATCCACCCAACTTTCGCGTTTATAATATTATATATAACCAGGGTGTCCGGTAATTAATGGATAACCTCTTCAGGGGTCATTGTACTTATGATGAATAACTATTATTATGTAACCAAACCTGAAAAAGCGAAAAAAGAATCGGCCGTTTCCTACATTTTGACGAGTTATGCGAACGTAAATGTAGGGACGGGCTGATTTTTTTTCGCGATTTCATGTTTGCTCCCGTAGTGTACTATTATAAACAACTTTTAAGTTGTTCATAATAATAAGTACAATGACCCCTTATGAGGTTATCCATTAATTACCGGACAGCCTGTTTAGAGTAGGATTGACACTGAAAGCTTTTGAACGCGGTTTAGATGTGCTGAGCGAGACTGATTTTGCCATCTTCAGATAACTTCAATTTTAGGAACAAAATGGTTTGACAGCTTTTGTATAGAACATAATTATGTCAAAAGGCGATAATTTATTCTTCAGATAAAAGTTATCTGACGATTGAAAAATGAACCTTAAAGAACAAAAATAAAACTCGGATGCTTCGGTCTTCTTTCTTAAACCTCAAAGTTGTGCGATGGAACAAATAGGTAATATTTCTTCGGGGGAATTTATTTGAATATGAAGCATGTTGTACACACGCCAGCACATGAAGCTACCCGAAACTGTAAAATTTTCCCAATCAACTTTGAACCTTATGGTTTAGCGATTAAGTTGAAAATTGATTAAATAAATTTGACAGATTGTAGTAGCTTGATGTGCTGGCGTCTGTACTCTACAAAAAAAAAAAAAAATCTTTTGAAACCATTCTAAAACATATTTGCTTGTCAGATATATTTCAACTATTAAGATGATTATTCGAATCAAATTTTAATAAATGGATAATTTAAAGTTCATACATCTGACATGTTCCTCTAAAATCTTTCTCATTTGTATTTAAAATTGACATTCTCTAGAGAAAACCTACGTCCATTTAAATTCCTAGACTCATAGAAATTCATAATTAATCAGTATGCCTTAAACTTTATCACACAATACAGTTCGACAGTTTGGCTCAAGCTGTGCGCTTCACAAATGGAACTAATCACTTAATGCAGGTAAATCCGGGCGAAGTTTGTTAGTCGTCTGTGAAATATTGAGAAGTTTTGAAAGAGGTTGCAGAGGGACTACTATTTGTTTTGTTCGAGTACCTCTTTTAGGGATGTGGTTATCAGGAGTGATATCGTGGTTAACGAAAACAAAAAAGAAAGAAAAATTGTTTATTCTGCACAAAGAAAAAACTGGCCAAGTGCGAGTCGGACTCGCACACGAAGGGTTCCGTACCACAAGGCAAAAACAACGAAAAAACACGTTTGTTATATGGGAGCCTTAAATATTTATTTTATTCAGTTTTTAGTATTTGTTGTTATAGCGGCAACAGAAATACATCATCTGAGAAAATTGCTCTAAGGGAAATGTGTTTTAGATAAATGTGTAAATAATTAAAGTAATCGTTGGGTAATCTTTGCCGAGGCATGAGGTACATATTTCTCGTTTAGCTCGTACCAAAATAAGAGAAGAAGAAAATCTTTACCGTATTATTGAGAAGTAGGCAGTATGTGATATTCCATCGAAAACCCGTAGTACGTCAAAATATAGAATTTGTTCAATAAAATCTCAATATTCTTACATGCAACTGTTTGACTTGAGTTCTACAATGAAATGTAAAGTACCTGAGCAAGCGCCAATATTATTGAAAGCTTCTATATTTTTAGAGAAAGCGTCCATAGTTGAGAGTGGGTATCGTTTGTTTAGAAAAACACTAGAGATTGGAGTGACATTGTATGAAATGTAGAACTGTGTATAGACTCTTTTTTTTTGTTATAAATTGTTACATAATCAGCGTATAACGTTCCCACTGCTGGGACACAGGCCTTCTCTCAGTGAGAGGGAGTGGGCTGTAATCCACCACTGGCCCAGTGCGGGTAGGGAGATGTCACATGTCTTCGATTTTTTGGTTCTAGGACATGCAGGTTTCCTCACGATGTTTTCCTTCACAGTTTTAAGAGCAGTGGTGATGGAATAATTTTACACAAAGTAAAGCGGCGGCCTGGGTTCGAACCCACGACCTACTCTCGTAAGTCGGGTCCTTTACCACTGGGCTACCCTGATCAATAGGTACTAAGCTGAAACCACATAAACAAACACAATATTCCGTACGTGAGCGTCCACCATTAAAATACAATAAAGGCCACCCCGAGTATGTATGACAATTCAATTTGAGCCCCAATAATATCGGCTTACAGTATAATGGACAAAGAAATCCGATGGTCGCGCGGCAACGCGAGATGTGTGTTCACAATAGGGACACCGTTTATAAAAAATATGTCCTTAATACCAGTACTGTATTGTCAATAAACTTTCATACTAATATCATCATTAAAACCAAAACAACTCGACTCCACAAATTAATTGGAATTACATTTCAGCATTGCTTCTTCTTACATCTGTTAGCCATTATTTCAAATGAGACTAGCCATATCACTTCAAAATTATAGTCTTTAGACTCAATGAAATAGAATATACCTCGCACGCTTCGCCCCACATGTAATAGAAGTTTAACACACTGTAAAGCATTTCAAAATCACGATAACGCTGAGAGCATTATCGTGATTTTGAAATAAATGCATTACGTGAGCATTCAAGGATATTCAAAAGTGCAGCAGTGTTTGAACATGAGAGGTAACGACTGCGAAGAAGTAGTTTTGAGCCAGATATATTTTAAATTTTCAGATATCTAAGTACATTAGTCGCATCTTAGCATCATTTTATGTTGTCAAGTTCATCAGCTACTGTAATAGGCAAGATTCAAGTAACGATTTGACCGTAAGAATGGTATCGATGAAAGCTTCAGAAACAATGACTCCAGGGGGCCTCGATATGGCTTGAAATGATTCGAAAACATTAAAAAACTGCTAAAATATTCACGGAATTTAATAAGTATAACTACCTACTCTCGCAATCTGAACATAATCCAGGGGTCGCGCAAAATAACTACCGCTACAAGACGCACCAAAGCATAAAGCAGGGGCGGCAAATTGTGGCGACCGCTGGCAATCATAAAAAATATCTCTAATACGAGTGACCGACACGCGATACTATACGTTTTGCGTGATTTTTACGAATAAAAAGTTCTTGTAATTGGAAAATATAGTGAATGAAGGCTTTGGGGGACAAGCAGGCATAATTATCTATCGTGTATCTTACATCAGCCAGTCTGTAAAATCGTTTTGTGAAAACATAGATAAACTGAGCTGTCAATAGTGCCAAACCCTAGCGATCCATGACATCATCAAGAGGAATGATAGCTCAAAATTAATGTGTGTTCTCTTTGGTCCCTGGCCCTGAATTCAAGCAATGGACAAAATTGTCAACATTTTATATGCCTGAGTACGAGGCTTTTGACTACATTGTAACTACGTATATATTTTGTCTTTTATTTTATTTGTAATGTGTGTTTTGTTTGTGCAGATTAAACAATTTTTTTTTTCTTCCTTTCTCACTTCACTTTAGTTTTCACGGTGCGATTTTTACAGAATATACCGACTGTTCGTTCATTGAAATTCGTGAAGTTCACTTCACCTAAGTTTAGGTTGGCTGGTGTAAGATACACGATGGATATTATGATTTTCTGATTTATTAGAAAGCTGCTTTAGTCAACGCTAAATTCATTGTGTAACGTTAAAAATTTCTTCCTATTTCGAAGTCGGTCGAAAGAAATTGCATAGAGTCAGAATTTAATATCTTGATTATGGAAATATCTCGTCACCTCACTGTTTACTTTAAGGCCGAGTTTCGAGTTTAGGCTCCTTTAAACAGGCGCGACACGCGATTAAATCGCAAAGGCACCGCTCGTTGCGCGACTTGCGGTGCCTTTGTGTCGCGCGCGATTGTATCGCGTAGAAGCCTTTTCTATTATACCTAATGAATTTTCCTTCCTTCAGTATATCGTGTCATAAGAAATCTATATGGTATTAGGTATAATGTGCCTGCATGTTTCTTCCTGAACACAACCCACTTTGTGGGCTTAGTAAAGTACCAATCACAAGGGCTTACTCATACAATAAACCATTATCCTACTCGAAATAATGACTTTCAAGTATACAGCCTGAATCTCCCAAAACGCATAACTAACATACTGCCCATTAAAGGTCGGTGAAACCATTCTCAATTAAGCAGATTGAACAGAGTTAACGGCGCGCACGTTAAACTCCGGTTAAGTAGTGAATCGGACAGTTTATTGCTTGAGGTGCTCCGTTTTGAGGGTATAATGTGATAGGGTTTTATTAACGGCTGTTAAGGCTTGTTTTAAAAGCAGTGTGCTTGATGTTTATTGCACGTGCTGCAGTGTGGAGTTATGTTTCTGTTGTTATGCTAAAATTATTTGGGTGCAGAATTCAATTACCTACTGATATCACAGTAATTATGTGCTAAAAAGTAAAAAATAATAAATAAATTCATTTATTTCGGGTAAATACCACCCATTCCTAGAGCAGGTATAAAATCAAATAAATTAAAAAAACGTTGTTGTGTTGTTTAAATGTAATTGATTTTCTAACTGACACAGTTATCCGTTATACTGAGGTTGCGCTTGCCTGTTGATTATAAAGTTATAGATAATTGTGAAGAAGCAATCCTAATACAATAGCTTCAACAAATACAGTTTTAGGTAGTTTCTGACTTAAACAAATCACGAAGCTTCACAGACAATCTTTTTCTTCCATACACAAACTACCTCACGATACAAAATGTACGCAATCTCAACCTCCACGTTGCAAAACAAGGTACTTTATAACGAAAACTCACGTTACATTTCTTTAGAAAAATCCTAGGAAACGCGATGCATGTAGCACACGAGATCAGTGACGGTTCACACTAGCTCACGTCAGCCGTTCATGACAAATAGCGTGTCAGGAATATTGCATCGGTGCAACCCGCCCCGGCAGTGTGAACTGTGATTTATCATTTTTAATATTATTATGAGTGATTTTTGTTAGGTATGTGCTGTTTTGTGCTGTGGTTTTGTTTATTTGTACTGAATACTATGCTAAATAAATTACCCTTATTTCATAAACATTAAAATGATGACTGGACAGGTCCTCTCAATCTGTGTGGTTCTTTACTCAAAAGACCACCTCAGACATCGATCTACATGGTCTTCATATAACCATTACTAATAATGAGCATCCATTAACAAAAATAGTACGAAATAAACCAGATTATTATACCTCGCGAAATATGATCGCACAAAGTTCGTCAAGACTAATATTTCCTGTAAACAACACTCGTTGACTAATTACAGAATACTACTCTTAATAAACGTTAAAACTTGCCTGTTTTCATGACAAGATAAAACGCCTATGTCTATAATGCAAAGGGATTAGACTTAGGTTACGTTACGCCACGTGCGGTAAAGCGAGCGAAAGGGAAGTAGGTTGGTACCGTTCAGCCCACTTTCGCGTAGACTTAAAACATCGCGGCGGGATTTTATTGGGCACTGGATTTTCAACTCTAGTTGTTGAGCCATGCGTTGAGAATCAAATGATAAATGATTTGTTTTCTGTAAGTAGGTTTGTACAAACACTTTTACACGTAGGTAAATCATATTTTTTTAAACTAGATGAGGTCGGCGTTGCCTATCTGACTATTCTGAGAAAAAAGGCCGAAACAACGTCAGAGGTCAAAGTCTCTTTTAAATAATGGCGTAATGGCGTTTCGCATTTACAGTTTTTTCTTCTCGTATAATAATAAACTTTTGGTGAATTTAACTTGAATTTAAGTAAACTAAAAACTTGGGCCTCAATCACTGCAGAATGTAGAAATTAAAACGTTACATCAAATATAGGGTTCATAATAATGTTTTGATCAGAACTTCACGGTAGAGCGAGATCTAAGATCTTACGTGACATAACCTCAAGATGTTTCAGCATTAACTTACAAGTTTACAACTCATCAGAGAGCGATGACTGTTTAAATCTTCAAATGTTGTGTTAATGAGGACAGCAGAGGGTGGGATGGAGGTGGGATGGAGGCGATTAAAATTTCATCCCAACTTTACGTTTTGACTGTAATTACTAGATTAAGGCTGAGGAGTAATGGGTGCTATCAAGAGTGGAGGTTGTTTATTAGATTGTAGAAGCAAATAATGGTACGGTCAGCAACCAAAGTCGATTAACAGATACACAGAGAGAGATTACAGTTTTTTTAATCTCAGCTATTGACCAAAAGGCTTCTTCAAAATTGCAGCAGAAGTACAATGCAGTTTTGAACAAATATAACAAAAAAAAAAACAAATATAACAATAAATGAGATTAAAAAAACTGACGTGTTAATATTTTGCTCAATAACTGAGATTTAAAAAAACAGAAGTGTTAATCGACTTTTGTTGCTGACTGTTACTCTATTATTACTCGTTTTTCAGTTTTTGTTGTTAAAATCCATTCCTTTTGAGGCATCTCTTTATGAAAATGTTTTCCATAAAATTGAAAAGTGTACCTACTCTTTACTGGCAAAACACGACTTATCTTCCAACGTTTTGACCAACTTGCACAAGCAGTCGTCATGAACCAACGAGCAGTGGTCATGAGTAGGTAGGTAATGCTTGAAATTGCCGAGGCAATTAATTAGACCGAGTTTTATAAAATGATACTAAATCGACAAAAAATAATCCCATTTTTTTTCTAAAACTACAAATCTTTTACTAAATTGGATCTTAAGGAAAATTACGAATGAAACCAACTTGCGACCGACGTTAGTGTATGACCAGATATAGGAACGTAAACGAGGCAAAAGAATTATGTAAGGCTCGTAGTAGGTGACGTTCTGTAGTTTCTGCCTACCCTCATGGGAAGAAGGCGTGAGTTTATTTATGTATGTACTAGCTGCTCCCCGCGATTTCACCCGCATAACGTGGGAATATATTGGGATAAAAAGTGTAGCGGTATCTACAACGCCACATGCGAACAACGCGTCATACTGACGTCTTAGATCCTGCATCGCACAAGCAGAGTTTACCATGCAACTAGTATAGATACAACGGCCCGACATGAATCATTGGGCAGTTGCCCGCCAGACACAACACCCGTCTGGTCGGAGGATCCTCCCTTTTCTATAGCGTATGAGTGAACTTTACACCCTGTTCCTCATACCTCTATAAAAGTATCCTAGGGTGTCAGCTACCTCCATACCAAATTTTATCAAAATTGGTCCAGCCGTTTGTGCGTGAAGAAGTAACAAACACACTTACAAACTTTCGCCTTTTAATATATTTCCAACTTCGAGAAGAAACATCAAAGTCACAACATACATGTCAATAAACCACAGACATTCGGCTTATCAAACACAACACCCCATTTATATCTACTATTACGACCAACGCGTACACTGATAACGTTAACGCGATAATAAACGTTCGTTTGCAGCGCATTTTATTCGCGCCGCGGATTAGCGGGGAACGTTTACGCGCGCGTTAACTTAACAGCAGCTCGTGACTTGTAAGTGCTAATGAGTTTCATGTTTCATTACCTATATAGGTTTATTATTACCGGATATAGGTTTATTATTATTGTGAAGAAATGTGAAGGCAGCTTAAAATGAATTTCCAAGGAACACATATTAGACTGATGACGCACAACCTAAATCACTGAATGTAGAAATATTCGGAACCGGAAAAAAAATCAGCTGTTTTGTACATTTTAACGAGTTATGCGAGCATAAATGTAGAGTACAACAGAATTTTTTTTTCGCGATTTCAGTTTGGGTCCCATAGTAAAAGTTGTTCATAATGATGAGTACAATGACCCCTTAAGAGGTTTTGGGCATTTAACGTTACACCTTGTATATTACTTATTCATAAAAGTTAAAAGACTCTAAATCAAACTTTGTCTAAGATCAATTTATAGAGAAAGAAAATACATTAAATTTAGCACAGACTAAAAAAGGCATACAAAAATTCTGCAAAATAAATAAAAAGTGCAAAGTGCATTGTAGGAAATTAGAAGGAATATGTGCCTCATGGCTGCACCACAGGCCCAGATTAATCGGCCCATATTTGACCTACCTACATGCTACCTAGATGCTGCGCTGAGCGAGCGGTGTAACACGTCTGGACAGAATACGCACTGAACACGTGAGAGGATCTTTCGGAACGGCCTCCACAACGGACAAACTAAAAGAAAGCAGAGTTAGATGGTCATCATCATTATTTCAGCCAAAAGACGTCCACTGCTGGACATAGGCCTCCCAAGCACCACTTCGACCGGACTTCACAAGGTCGTCTGTCCATCTTGTGAGAGGCCTTCCAACGCTGTCTTCCGGTACGCGGTCGCCACTCCAATAAGACCCATTGTGAGCGACTTAGATGGCACGGTCACGTATTGAGAAGAACAAGTTCCTCAGTAAAACAGTTCTGAATATCCCTACGAAACGCCTGGGAAGAGGAAGACCCCCCGACACGTGGTGGTCCAGTATCGAGAGGGAGATGAAAGCGCAAAACCTAACTCCTATAACATCCCAGGACAGATCTTCCTGGCGCCACTGTACAAGAAGACCTGACCCCAGAGTGAACTGGGATTAAGGGATGGTAGAAGAATATTTGACCTACCTATATCTCATATCCACTAACGGCTGAACCCAATAACCTACTAATGGTACCCAATAACCTACTAATGGTACCGCTACTGATGGTATAATCATAACTGCCAGTATAATATAATCATACATAATATCGCTACTGATATAAATTATTAAAACCAGATAAATAAAGGTTTTTCTACCTCCAGTATGCCGAAACTGGTGATAGATTGGTAATTGGGTTCCGCCGTAAAGCCATGAATTGCGTGTCACTTCAAAATCCCAGTACAAATAAAAAACAAAACAATAAAAACTCAATTCTATTTTTAAAATAATCCGCCATTTAACATTCCTCATAATGAAAGCAATTAACGCATCGTAAAGCTCAGGACACACCGGTTAAAATGAAAAATAAAATGACACGATATGATCACAAAGGAATTTTCTCTTTGACAATATCACGCGTTGTCGCTTCGACGAACGTACTTTGATATTGCGTCTATTAAAATTTAATAATTTCGCCTATTCTCTTTGTCAAATGAATGCGATTTGTAGGTTTTTGTTCCACTTTTGATGTATTAGATTAATTTGTAATTTAGGGAAAATTGTGTCACATATTTTTGTTGAAATTTCGTTTTTAATTTAATGACAGAGCTGTTTCTACTTGACCTCAAAAACAAATTTATAATATTATTTTGTCATAATGCCAAGGCAAAATATTAATTTACCATGAGATTATAATAACCTGGCATACATTTTCCTTTACTTGAACACTGCAGACAAGCATTCAAAACCAATTCTTTCATAAAAACATATCTTCCAATTTCGGAACATTTGATTACACAAATTGTAACCGTGTATGTCCAAAAACGAAGCTAATACACGAACGAAAAAGGAAAAAATAATAATAGAGGGATAACATTACATCAAAGCATTTTATATTTGCCCAATATGCTTTGGATTTCACTCAATAGAGTCTAAAAGAAAATTAAATTGCCTCCCCTTCGTCCATTTTAAAGGTCTTCACATGTCCATATTTTTTTCTTTCTTTTAAAATATCACGTTACGTGTGTGCGAGGTTTTATATTTGTCTTGTTATGTTTTTTTATTGCGTTTTATTTATCGTAATAAGGGAAACCTTAGATTTTAAAGGGAGGCTCGATTTCCAAAAATGTTTAGATTCGAGGGATCATGATAGGTTGTTTGAAATGTCATATGACTGCTTGTTAGTATTGGATTTAAAAAGCCTCGGGTTTGTTTTGTTGTGGACACTATTAATGCAAACTGTACTTTTTAGTATACACACCATAAGAATTACAGATTTAATTTAGAAATTTTACATAGGGTAACACAATGGGCGGTCTTATCGCTAAAAGTCATCTTTAAGGTGAATAGGTAGTTGAGACCGCAAAATTCAAATTTTCTTACGTTTTTTGCAATTTTCAGGTCAGTGTCAGGTTGTATCTTGATCAAAATATGATTCGCGACAGTAACAGGTACATACTTACAGAATTATAATAATCATTAGAATCATTAATACATATTTCTACCATAAGCACTTTTCCATAACTAACATCTGTTTGAGGCGCGCGTGGACTACGTACGCGCCGTCCGGCACGAGCCTGGTCCTGATCCGACGATGAGCTAAAAGGGAAGGCCTTTGCCCAGCAACAAAACAAGCTGGCGAAAATAAAAAACTGCCAGTAATTGACATAATGTAGGTTAAGCTTAACCCATCTTGTATATTCGTTTTCTTTAACAATACTATAATTATATCTCTTAAAACAACTGACATCACTTTAAGATGTCAAAGCCTATCCCAAACACACGCCATTTTAAACCAATTACAAATCACATTACCATTAAAACGGCCCTCAGACACATCTAAATAACGCCACATCCTAAAACAACATCTCCATCAGCTCAAAACAAAAGTTAGAGAGGCAATACCGTCTAAAGCCCTTCACATTTCAAACCAATTCACTCACGCGCATACAAATGAACAATACTCGTATTTCGTGGCCCAACACTACCTTTCATCACCACGGTAACTTTAACACCCCACCTCAACTTTGACAACTCTTATGTGGAAGAGAAAAGGGTGGTAATTTGAATGGTTTTGGGTTTCGAATGGGGAGGTTGTAATTTGGTAAAACGACAATTAACTCGAATTCTACTTCTATTTGCAAATGGATTGGATTGCCTTGAAGCGGAATGGATGGCAATTGTTCCTGTGCGTCTGATTGTAAATGTTTACAGTCATTTGACAATAGATGGAGACACTGTTTCTGCGCGGTTTTGATTTGAGTTCAAAGAGTTGTCTTAATCATAAGCAAGGTAATCTATATATTTTGCTTTTGAGAGAGTGGGAGTAGCGTAATCATTGTGACTGGCATGACAAGATAATCACGGAAAAAATGTAAAACACTTGCATAAAATCATTAATAATTCAAAATTAGATCACACTGCAGAGCCGGTGCCACACTGTTTTTGAAAAAGCCTAAGTAAAAAGTCATAATTCGAGGTTTGGCTCTCGCCTATTTTCTCCTCCAATATTGGACCAATTTAAAAGATGTTTCATAAGCTGGCTAAGAAGGATATATACTGTGTCCCGATATTTTTCTTTTATCATTAATAGTTGTAAAATTTGTACACTAGGCCTCTGTTGACAGCGGTTTAAATCGGCATTTTTTGAGGATTGTGCTTATAAAAATAATGTATCACCAAAAAGGAAAACATAGTGACAACAAGTAGTTAATATTTATTATTTTGTAAAAAATCATTGCTCTAAGGTTATTAACCAGAAAGAAAACAGGCAAGAGCGTTTCTGTGGAGAAAATACCACCCGCATTCCCTCTTAAGTTTTAATACTCAGATAGGGCAGTGTGAATCGGTTTTTCCGATACGAAGTTTTCAGTAGCAGGCCAAAATCTGAAGTTACAATAGTTCTGATACTATACCCATTAGTCAAACATTCTCAGTCAAAATTCAGGTTGCAAAAATTATGAGACATAAAAAAACACATCTTTCGACTCACTAGAAAATTCAACATTCTTCTAAAAACAATAGACTCACGATAAAAAAAACTTGAATTCTCCCAACAAAAACAATACGGCGACCATTGAAAGAAGTAAAGCGATAAGCAACTTATATGTAATGAAACTATGGCGCTCTGGAGCCGGATATTGCGTCACTTCAGTACTTAATAAAGGAGATAAAAGAAGGAAGTACTATTGTCTCTTCGGGAGACCGAGAAAGACATTGATGTTAAGTTTATTCTTGGGATTTGGATGCGGCATGGTGAATGTAAGAATGATTTTGGAGATTTTGTCAATTTAAGTTGAATGGGTCTGAGCATTTAAATCGCTCTTACTCTGGTTAGAGACTTAGCTGCTACTTTATTTAAGTATTGCCAATTGTGGAGGCTATTCATACAATACTTTTTTTACAAAACTTTGTAATGGACTTATTTGCGCAACACCTTAGTACTTTACGCTTGCAAATTTAAGTTCAACTATGAATGTGAGTGATACGAATGTAGAAATATTTTCTATAAATCTCATGTAAAGCCGTACTGAAAATTATCTTCTTCTTAGCGTATCGATGGCAATCTAATTGGACTCGACGCAAAATTCGGCTACGTGTTTGGCGCCGCACTAGCATCCATCAGTTCCTGTAATGTGCAGCTGGCAGGACACGTCAGACATGATATCAAGTGTCACATCATTCAGCGGGATTGTCCGAAAGGGTTACCGCTGGCCCGGAACATAAAGGGCTAAGGAAGGAACACGGGTGGGTTTTAGTCAGTAAGAGTCTGACACTCCCTTCCGCTCCACCCAGAGCGGGAGGGGCATTAAATTTGATGATTTCGCTTCCACAAAAAAAAAAAGTGTCCCATCATTTGTGGAACAGCGCCACGTTTACACTATTATAAAGTCTACTAAATATTATTATAGTTGATTTTCAAATCTGAAGGCCAATTCTCGTAACAAAAAAAGTTCAAAATCTAGTCGCAGTCTCACCTCGGCGACAAACAAATATCAAAATCTTGTCAAAAAGTAGGGAAATTAGAGGTATTTTTGACAGATTGAGACTGAGATCCGACTGTGAACGTTCTTAAAATTACGAGAATTATCCCCCTGAGTTCATCATACATTTTTACTCCCATATCAATAGAAATGCCTCCTCCACCACTTCTAACGTCCACCATTTATTCTTACTACATTAAACACTAGATAATAAGTGTTGATTTTGTTCAATTTTCCTCGTTATTTCGCAGGCAGCGTATAATAATATCGTCTCCTCACACGTTAATATTTAAATTAAAGATAAACAGAAGAACATTGACATCTTTGTTTTTCTTTTATTCGTAATATTAATATTTGCTACGCAGGGTGCTACGGGTGCTACGGCGTAGCTATTCGCGTAGCTACTGCTACGAAGTGTAGATTTTGTTTTGAAAGATTTATTTTTTAGTCACATATAGACAGTTAGTTAGCTAACAAACAGAAGAACCAAAGTAGGTATTTGTCATTAAAAGTATTATAAAGAACTGAATATAATTTACAATATCATACATTACTTTACCAAAAATAATGTCATTAAACTTTCAAGAGTTTTTGTTTTTTTTATGTTAATTTTTTTTCAGGAATTCAGCACATGTTTCTAGACACCCTAGCGTAGAAATTTTTCATCGGTTATGAAAAAAATCTGCTGTTTCATAGAAAAAGCAATACCTTCGCTGTCAAAATGTGTGGCAGAGCGAATTTTTTTTTAATAACCAACGAAAAAACGCAGATGGGTTCAGAATCATGTACTGAATAATAATATAATATATAATATTATAATATAATCTGGGTACAGTTTCCGCACTGGTTAACAATTGATCCCATATATATTTACGACTACAATTTTAATGTAAAGTCAGGAATCAACGAAACATTAGTTACAAGAAGCATCAGAAAAAATTAACTTAACATCATCTATTTCCCCATATAACACGAACCCATCTTTGAACCGAAGATAATAATCTAAATTAAACCACGCTGTATCTACGGGTAATTTGCAAGGAAATTCTGCAGTAATTATGCTAAGTGCAGTACAGGATGGTAACAAAAAGCTGTGATTAATAGCATCAGGAACTATCAGTCTAGACGGATAATATTGTGTTGTGTATACTAAGTGTAATGTTCTGAAGTGATTCAGCGTGATTTTAGATAGTACTGTTTGTTAATGGATCTGGGGTCTAACCCAAAGTGGTAAATTTATCGTATCGGCCGAATGTTCGGTCACTTCGTACGAAGTTCATTTGATTTGGTTCGGTCAGTTCCAAGCAAGGGCTGGCTTTTATCTTGGCCAGACGCTAAGCATCGCCATACAACGTGGTAATGCCGCCAGTCTCTTAGGTACATTACCAGTCGACAGCGATGCGGAGGAATTTTTCGACGCTGTTTTTTAGTTTCTGTATAGTTTTAGTTAAGTTAGGATTTAATTTTTTTGTTTTTAGATTGTTAAATCAATAAAATGTCATTCGAAATGAATCATCATCATTATTTCAGTCGAAAGACGTCCACTGCTGGACTTAGGCCTCCCCCAAGCACCTCCAATTCGACCGGTTCTGTGCTTCTCGCATCCAACGGGTTCCTGCGGCCTTCAGAAGGTCGTCGGACCACCTTGTGGGAGGCCTTCCAACGCTTCGTCTTTCGGTACGCGGTCGCCACTCCAGAATCTTTCGGCCTGTCGAGATGAATAATAATGACTAATAAAACATCGATAAAACGTTCACTTCTGGCACTACATTTCGTTCGGTCCGACACTATTTCGAATATTGACTATGGTCCCGACCAAACTGAGCCAATCCGAACCTTTTTCATAGTAAGACAACAATATTTGGTTCGGCCGTGTGTGGGATCGTTCCGATCATTCAAATGTGTCACTTCGGAGTAGACACCCTGTTTAGAATGGAGTAGTGATGTTGTTTTGTGTGAAGGATCTGTAACATTTTTAAACGTACCAAAATCCCTGATGTGATGAGATGCTGATGCACCTGTGATGCCTCTGATATTTTAGATGTCAATAGGTGACCGCTCACAAGCAGATGAGCTCCCAGTTTTGTTCGCCAACCAAAGACGTGAAAAAAAACTGGATCGCTCATATCGACTTACTCACGATTGTTTTTTAACAAAATTATTAAAAAAAACTGCCCCCTTCAAACACTAGGTTTGGATAATTAAAAAGCAAAAAGAAAAGGTCTGTTCAATTGGTATTGTTCTAATATTACTTAGTTCGATCCTATCAAATAAATTGTTCAAAACATTTGCTCGAATCAAATGAAGTAGAAATCTTCAAAGTTTCAAATCGTTAAACCAATGTGCATTCGTTCCGTCAAACTCTGACCTCAAAGGAAACGTTCTTAATATAAAGTTTTGTAATACTTTAAAACAATATCTAGGCTTTGTTTGATGTTGACAAGGGTCCGTAGCTAAATTACAACTATATGAATCAGTTGGACTGCAAAGCTAAGCAGAGCACGTTACGGTTATTCTGTAGAATCCCTAAGTTAGAGTTTTGAGAACTGGCTTGTCTAAGATTAGAGGTATTCAGCCAAAAGACTATGACCCAGACATACCCAGTAATAATATAATATGGAAGTTTTTTTTAAATATTTTGTTGTCCGTACTTTTAATAGTATCCGGGTTATAACTCTAACCCCCTTAATAATAAACTTATATCAGATGAATAGTTACACAACGATTTCTCTCATTCAGTCGTCAGTAATTTGACTTTCGAAAGAAGAAGACAAAGCGTTGTCTAACTATACACACTGAAAAAAATAAGCGGTAAATACAAATGAAAAAGCATTGATCTGAAATGAGCCTAACGTTCAAAACAGTATTTTTAACTGATCCGAAAACAGTTAAAGCTTGAGGCAAAATATTACGGTCATGACAGTAAACTTTAACGTTTTAAGTAGCTAAAAGGTCACAAAATTAACTGTTTTATTAATTTGGTGATATCGTTCAAACCATTGTAATTTACTTACATAGGTTGGTTTTCCTTTTTTTGTTGTTGTTTTATTCAGTAAATAGTTTGTTCAATCATTAAAAGTTACTGTTTTGTCTTTTACTGTTTTACAAACATTCTTTTTACTGTTTAAAGCCAGTAAGTCTTAATGAAATCGCTTTAATGTGCTGTAGTAATAAAGTTTATAAGGGGGTAAGCACATTTCGGTAAATGGAAAAAAAAAACAATTGACAGGTGATAATACTTGCTGATAAATAACTAATAACAAGGAAACATTTTAACCATACAAATGTGTATAATTAATAATGATAATAACATAAGAAATACACACGTTGACAAGTTCCAAAGGTAAGGATATGTTGATAGGTATTATCCGCCATATTGTGTACTTGAACGTTCTTATTTCAGTGTAGCGGAGAAACATTTGTATGTCTTCTTTCATTGCTGGGTCTGAAATATTTAATGCTGGTTAGAATTTAGTTCAAGATTAGATTGATATTGGAGAGGCTTGTGGCTAAGTAGTAACAGGCCACACGGGTCGATTGATCAGGTTAAGCTACGCTGGCCGCGGTTGGTCCGTGGATGGGTGACCATCTTTACATATCAAGACCTCTCCTTGCCTCGAAAAACACGTTAAGCCGTTGGCCCCAGCTGTAATTTGTGGATCTTTGACAGTCGTTATCGTCAGAAGCCCAAAAGTCTGACAATCAGTCTTACCAAGGGGTATCGTAATACCTAGTAATTGGGTTGTGGAGGTCAGATAGGCAGTCGCTCCATGTAAAATACTGGTATTCAGCTGCATCTGGTTAGACTGGAAGCCGACGACAACATAGTTAGGAAAAGGCTAGGCAGATGATGATGATGATTGGATTGATATTTATTTATTTATTAAAACTTTAAGCACAAGTAAAAGAAATACTGTACAAAGGAATTTTATAAATATATATTATATAGATTTAGTTTTAAACTAGCTTCTGCCCGTGGCTTCGCCCGAGTGGATGTCGGAAATTTCATGGATTTTTATTGTTTTTTTGCGCGAAACCTTTCTTTTTTTTAAATAAAAGTAGCCTAAGTTACTTCTTATAACATTAGCTATCGGCCAGTGAAAGACCCGTCAAAATCGGTCCAGCCGTTTCGGAGATTAGCCGGAACAAACAGGCAGACAGACAGACGAACATTGATATTACAAACCAACACTTCAGTTTTATTTATTTGTTTGTTTATATTATATTAGATTGTATACATGATTTAAGTATACTGCAGAGGCTTGCCACATATAGAGAAGGAATAAATTAATATAATAATACTATCTGACTCGCCTGTTCACTGTATTTTAGTGATTTCAAAATAAATTGCAACCTTGCTTGTCCTGTTGGCAAACAATTTTTAGTTAAATATTCATCTTAAGAAAAAAAGCTGAAAACAAGTTTAATTTTTTAGTCCACTGTAAACAGTCTAGGCCCACTTGCACCACAAGTCACGAAATGCATTCCACGTTCATCATTCTGTCTCTATCAGCTTCAAACGATTGATCGAAATAGAACGATGATTTAAAAAGCGAGCGTAAGAGACAGATATAAGTATCTATGTTTCTATAACTACAATAGCGGGCTGTCACAGCTAGTTGTACACATACCATTACCATCAATTAGCCTGTGCATCAGGAACAGCCTCATCCTTTCCACTTCCACCGAATAGAACTCCACAGCGACGAACGGAGAGAAGAGTAGTAAACTTATTTGTAGCAAATGCAGTAACACGTAGCCAAGTGATTCGACTGGCTCCTAGAAAAAAATCATCACACTAATATTATAAAGGCGAAAGTTTGTTAGTGTGTTTGCTACTTCTTCACGCACAAACTATTACACGAATTTGGATGAAATTTGGCACACATATAGTTTATAACCTGGATTAACATATAGGCTACTTTTTATCCCGATATTCCCACGGGATCGACACTTATGCGGGTGAATCCACATACTCAAAACTTTCTTGACAAGCTGACTCGCACTTCCTCATGCTAAATGTTGCATGATGCACATAATGTGTGTTTAAAGTATAGATACTTACGTGGCCCTCTATGGCTGTCAATATGTTGTAGACATTGGTGACAAGCTTCGGTAAGCTGCCAGCAACACTCAGTAATAACTGGAATAAAGTAATTTTGAAAAACTTAATAATAAATAAAAAGCCCCTTTTGTTTTTTTTTTGGGTGGGTAATCATCAAATGACCTCTCCCACTCTGGGTGGAGCGGAAGGGAGTGTCAGACTCTTACTGACTACAACCCACCCGTGTTCCTTCCTTAGCCCTTTATGTTCCGGGGTAGCGGTAACACTTTCGGACAATCTCCGTCTCCCGCGGCGGCTGGAACGGGAGGCTCTCTCCCTCATCCATCCCGCTACCTCCTTCGCAGAAGGAGGTGACTGCCTCCCACTCCCTCTCGCTCCGGACCATGGCTTGCACCAGGGCCGGACGCGAGAGGTCGCCGCCGCTGCCGAGCTAAATTTGACCATTATCATCTTCAGTGCTAAATGCTATTAATACTTGACCGCGTTCTCTCCAATAGCGATGCTTTTTTCTCCTCACCATAGCGTGGTAGTTGTGGACACGCGCCTGAGTGAACTGTCAGAGGTACTACAAAAGCGGGGCAGCCCCAAAAGCATTCTGAAGCTGTTATTGTATTGGACCCTCAGGGTTAAAAAAATTCTAGAATATAAAATATCCCGTATTCTTCTCTAGAAACAAAAATAATTTTACTAAAGTTCGTTAGTGTAAAACCGACAAATTATATTATTACAACTTCTCCAAAAGACAAAAAAATAATAAGAAAAAATATTTTTGTTGTTTTGAGTTAAACTTAAACACTTAAAAAGATTAACATGAAGTCATTTAGAAAGTATAGTGCGTACAAACTTTATGTTTCCAAACACAAGACAGACTTGTTTTTAAATAACGAGTTATGGCCAGATGGAATTGTTTTTAGGCGTTTTGTTCATTTTATGTATCGAACGAAATCAGAGTCTAAAGTTATAGTCAATTAAGGTCGTAATTTTTATGGATAAAAATAGTAATAGTAAATATCTTAGGTTGACTAGTTTTAATTGTAAGTCGGTTAAACGATCCTTAGATAATATTAAGGATATATGTGTGTGGTCTGATGTGGTAGCCCTTCAGGAGACGTGGCTGCTTCCCCATGACATTCCAATGTTAGGAACAATAAGCCCTGATTTCGAGTGTACGGGTAAGTCGGCTGTGGACACCGCTGAGGGGTTGTTGAGAGGAAGGCCACATGGGGGGGTTGCCATTCTCTGGAGGAAGGGCATTTTTGAGAAGGTCTCTGTTGTTGGCTGTAATAGTCCTCGGTTAGCGGCCATTGCAGCCACATCAAAGGGTCGTACGATTATTGTTTTTTCTGTGTACATGCCTACAAATTGTCCGGATAACTTACCATCGTTTACAGATGTATTAAGTGAGATTAGTGCTACTATTGCAAGCTATGATATAGAGAATGTGTATATGTTGGGTGATTTCAACGCTCACCCCCAAGAGTTATTTTTTAAAGAATTAATGAACTTTTGTTCTGACCAATCATGGGTGTGTGCTGATGTAAAGAAACGGGGGGTTGATAGTGGTACCTACACTTTTATAAGTGATGTGCACGGAAGTAGGAGATGGTTAGGTCACTGTGTGGTGTCTGTATCAGCTTGGCACACTATTGTAAGTGTGGATGTATCGGAGGATGTTTACGTTTCGGATCATCTACCGATACATCTGGATTGCGACTTCGAAGTTGTGAGGCCTAAACGGATGACGGGGGGTGTGGGCCGCAATTCTGTCTTTTGGGGTGAAAGATCTAAGTCAGAAACGCAAAGCTATCATAATTTATGCACCAGTAAGTTGCGAGACGTTGATTTCCCCCAGGAGTTTGAAAGGTGCAGCGTTGGATCATGTGATTTGGCGGAGCATAGAGTTATTCTGGACAATTTGTATGAACAAGTTGTAGAAATCCTATGTGCGGCGGCTACGCAATCTAGGGAGACATCTGGGGGGGGGCCGCGGCGAGGTAAGCGAGTGTGTGGGTGGAATGAGTATGTGAGAGATGCTCACCGCGAGGCCAGGTGTAGCTTTCAGACCTGGATACTGAACAATCGTCCTTCGTCGGGCCCGGTTTATGATGAAATGTATGAAAAGCGAAAGGTATTTAAAAGTCGACTGAAATTTTGTCAAAACCACGCTGAGCAGATTGTAATGGATAGGATAGCAGAACAAAGAGCCAGTAAAAATTTTGGTAAATTTTGGAAGTCCACTGGTAATTTGAGTGCTAAACCTGGCCTCCCCGCGTGTGTGGAAGGGATAAGTGATAAGAGGGGTATTGCGAATGTTTTTAAGAACCAGTTCAAAGTTCAGTCCCCTCTTGGCCCTTCAACGTTGGTGACTGATTGTGGGCCCATCAGTCCTGGCACGAAACCTCTGATCCGTTTTTCAACCAAGCAAGTACGTGCAATCATTAACAACATGAAACGGGGCAAATCTCCAAGGCATGATGGGCTCAGCATTGAGCACCTGAGACACGCGGGTGTCCATTTGCCGCGAGTCTTGTCTATGTTCTTCACAATGTGTATTAGTCACGCGTACCTTCCTTCTGACTTGATGAAGACCATTGTGGTTCCCATTGTGAAGAACAGGACTGGTGACGTCTCGGACGTGGGGAACTATCGTCCCATTTCTCTTGCGACTATAATAGCTAAGGTGTTGGACGGTGTGCTTGACTCCTGCTTAAGTAAGTATATTTATCTTCATGATGCACAGTTCGGGTTTCGCCCCGGACTATCTACTGAAAGTGCTATTTTGAGCCTCAAGCATACCGTTCAATATTATAAAGATCGCGGTACGCCGGTGTACGCCTGTTTCCTTGATCTCTCCAAGGCTTTCGATCTTGTTTCATACGATGTGCTCTGGAGAAAGATGGGAGACAGGGGTATACCGGCGGAATTATGCGGGCTGTTCCAGTATTGGTATGGTAACCAAGTCAATCGGGTGAAATGGGATGATACAGTCTCTGAGCCGTATAGGTTGGAGTGCGGGGTGAGGCAGGGTGGTCTGACTTCTCCCAGGCTCTTCAACCTCTACGTGGATGACCTGATAGTCGCACTCAGCGGCATGCGTGTCGGATGCAGTGTTGATGGGGTTAGAATTAACAATATCAGCTATGCAGATGACATGGTGCTGCTGGGCCCGTCGGCGGGAGCAATCAATGAGATGCTTAAAGTGTGTGAGAGCTACGCTGCCGCACATGGATTAAAATATAATGTTAAGAAGTGTGAGTACATGGTCTTTGAGGTCAGAGGCAAACGCCGTGGAGAGGGGCCTGAGTTGATTCTGAACGGGTCACCAATTAAGAGGGTGTCAACTTTTAAATACCTCGGGCATTGTCTTGCCGCTGACCTCAGGGACGATGTGGATATTGAGAGGGAGCGCAGGGCTCTAGCGGTCCGGAGTAATATGTTGTCCCGTAGATTTGCGCGGTGTACGGACCAAGTTAAAGTAACACTTTTCAAGGCCTATTGCCAAAGTCTGTACACGGGTAGTCTATGGGTCGATTATACTAAGAGATCGCTGGATGTCCTGCGCGTCCAATATAACAATGCGTTCAGGATGTTGTTGGGGCTGCCTCGTTACTGTAGCGCGTCGCACATGTTTGCGCAAGCCCGTACTGACGGCTTCTATTCAGTTATTAGAAAGAAAACTGCGTCGCTACTGAGGAGAGTGAGGGGCAGCCATAACAGCATCCTGAGGACTGTAGCGGAGAGCTTTGGCTCTCCGATTTTTCAACATTTTGTGCGGATTTTGATTTATACTAACACTAGGCAATAAGTTATTTTTATTTTATTTTGTTACTAACACTTTTTATCTGTCGTTGTTTTATATGGGTCTCGGACCTGAAATAAATGAATATTATTATTATTATTATTAAAGAAAAATTTATAATGCTTACCGATGTATGCAATTCAGGTGAAATCATATCAACCAAATCAGCAATACTCCTATACATATGCAGACAAAACTTCATCTTATCGTCCTTGATACTTTTATTATTCTTGACGTATAAATAATAATTATACTCCGGAGTCTCCTCCAATCTTATTCGAAGGATTTTCAACCGATATCGAATAGCATCGAATAATAAGCATCGCCAGACTCGATTGAAATCGAGAGCGATTAAAGAGAACTGTCTTATCAGAAACAAATACAAATTGTCATAGCATTCGTAAGTATAACAGTACATCCAGGTATAAGAAACTCGAATAGACCAAGTTATAATGGAGAAGATGACTAACTTATATATGCTGTGGACGTGGTGGCGTCTGTTAATCCTTAAATAGCAGTCGATATCTTTCAACATTTCAAAGAAAGTTTCTGTGCGGCTATCAAAGCATAAAATAATAATCACTGAGGCTGAATATTCCAATAAGGACCAAACTTGCGACAAGTCCACCGGACAACAGACCAAAAAGGAATAGATAATCAGTGTAACAAGACTGCAACAGTAAACTCTAACACTCCATTTTATAAATGAACTTTTTATAACATTGAAATCGTAGCCACAAATCAATAGAATTATCAAAACAAATCGGTATAATCTGAAAAGGCTTCGATTATTAGCAATTTTGTTGGACATATTGGATTGTGGTTTAATTAATTTTTGGGTATTGACCGGGTGTTTCACAAAGCCACGTCAGATCGGCTGTTTGGCTGTGGTTCGTTTGTCAATTCGAATTTGGTAGAAACGAGTAAAGAAGACTAAAGGGTAGTCAGAAAATGTTTTTGAATTGGATACTATGTACATTTTCGTTATTTTTTTTAATAGTTGGAATGTTGTAGTCTTTATTCTATCAACAGTGGTTCGAGTGGTAAAACACTCATAACAATGAAGTTAATGCAAGGAGATAATGCAGTAAGCATTGATTTAAAAACTAAATCTCAATGAATAACTGCTCCTTTAAACTGCTATAAATATATAGGATACTTATATGTTTTTATATAAAAAAATTAACAGGTTAGATGTCGCCATGAAGTGGCGTTCCTGCCAAAATAATACTTAGTTTCCTACTACTGCATACTACTGCCAAAATAATACTTAGTCCTGCCAAAATAATGCTTAGCTTCTACCAATCCTGGGGTCACCATCTACCTAGCCTTTTCCCAACTACGTTGGGGTCGGCTTCCAGTCTAACCGGACCAGAGCTGAGTACCAGTACTTTACATGGAGCGACTGCCTATCTGACCTCCATAACCCAGTTACTGGGTAATAGGAAACCCCTACCAATACTGGGGTAAACCTTCAATATTCTGCCACTTTTTAGACCGAATCCTAAATCACGAACAGGACTAAACTAAAAACGTCAAAGCTTATCGCGTTTTAGTTAAAATGACGCGTGCACAGCTAACAAAGACTTGTTATTTACTATAGTTTGCTCTAACAAAGCGTTATTTACTGTGACTGACAACGGTTTAGCGTTTGTCACTGTGTGGTGAAAGGGGTTCATAATGTGGGACTTGGTTTAGTTCACAATAGGCTTCAATTTAATAGAAAATGTTGAAAGATGTGACTATATCTTGGGTATTGTTTTGGGATCTTTTTCTTGTCTGTTGATTTCGATGTAACAAAGTCAAAGGATTACTTTGTTTCTATTCTTATGACTATAACGTGTTTTAGCCCGTGGGTTAGTCCTAAAAACTAGATCCTTGTGGACACACGTATTTGAAGATCCACAAAGAACATCTTTTTTAGTAACAACATTGAAATAATTTCATCAGAAATCTCTTTAATTACTACAAAAAAAAAACTTTTTAGTTGTCATTGATTTAGTATGAAAAGTATACTTCAAATAAGTAACGGTACTATTGACAGGTTATTTTTTTTATTTTTTTTTACTAAATGGGCCCGCTCTTGACCCCTTAATTTTAGTTTTGTAAAAAAAAAAGATTTCTGTGCTATAGGCTTCTACTCTGTTCATCTTTTATACCCTGTTATTTTCCAGACGGTAAAAAAGTCAGCCGGTATAGCTATACATGGGTTTTTATTATTATTTTGTCTTTTGTTTATTTATTTTTATTAAACTAAAAAATCTTAAAACATAATTTGACGGCACGGTTGGCGCAGTGGTTAAGCGATTGTCTGCTGCGCTGTGTGTCGCGGGTTCGATTCCCGCACGGATCAAATATTTTTATGACCTACAAGTAGTTGTTCCGGGTGGCTGTTTGTGTACGTGAATTTAAATGTTTGTAAACGCACCCACAATACAGGAGAAATTCCTAGTGTGGGGCAACGTTTAAATAAAAATAATAATAATACAGTACGCCGCACAAAAAATGCTCATAATAATCATTCATGAGAATAGTTAAAATGGTTAAGAAACACACGATAACTTCCAATAGACTTTAACAACCAGGAAAGAAAAACTTCTACCATCCCTTCAAAACAATCAATACAAACAAATCACAAAAGAAACTAAAAACAACAATAGAAAACGAGCAATAGGGACAAAATGTCGCGTCAATAAAAAGCAAGCTAAATTGTTTAAGACCGGCCATTAGTTGCCGGCCGGCAATCAACATGCTCTTACACTATTAAGTTGTTATAGCTTCGTGGATCTGGAACGAGGATGTGTGAATTTAGATGGATATGCTAGTATGTAGGCAATGTATCTCGTGTCGGCACGAGATAAACGAAAATAGCATATCGTTTACTGTGATCCGGACGTGCCTCTGAATTGCGAACATTACGCGTCAGCTCATTAAAAAAGTAACCTGCTTGTGATACACATTTTGGTGTATCTCGTGTTGGCACGAGATACATTAAAATAGTTTATCGGTTAGTGTTACGAATGTGCCACAGAATTGAGAACGTTACGCTTAAGCTCATCAAAAGCAGAATTAAAAAATAACCTGAATGTGATACACAAAGAGACAAGCAAATAAAAAAATACTTCGCTAACGTAGATGTTGGTCAAGGCTTTATTTACAAGTCAACCTAATGGCAAAAGGGAAAGACACTAGAGAAAAAAAAAATACAAAACGTGATTAGGCCCTAACAACTTGAGCCGAAGCGCGTTTCATAGCCCGCATGAAAACTTAGGTGAAGTGAGCTGTCAATAGTGTCAATCTGGAAATCCATCTGACAGCCTTTCAAAAATCTTAAACGAATGAGCGTTTCAAAAACTTTCATTCCTATTCCGTACAGATGTATATGAAGTTATTAAAAACAAATTAAATTTTTTATGTGATATAGATACCGCATCCATTTAGCGTAAGTCTCATCTCACCGCCGCGTACGCAGCCCCTCTTCCCGATTGTCGTTAAGTTGAATGATTGAGAACTTACGCTTTCGACTTCATTGCTTTCAATTTGTCTAATGTACAGGACGATGTTACAATGTTATGTGAGGTAACTTTGCCTTAATTCCTCTTTACGGTTTACCTGTTTTTGTCTTCTTTTTTTAATAGCCTACACTGTCCCACTCCTGAGCAAAGACCTCCCTCCACTCCTTCCATCTCTCGCGAGCCCGCGCGTCCTTCTTCCAGTTTTGACAGAACCTATCCAGCTCGTCCCGCCATCTTCTACGTGGTCGGCCGTGACCCCGCCTCGCTGTCTCAGGGCACCAATTCTGTGCTATTAGGGCCCACAGCCTGTCCGGCTTTGTCTTCTTTAACTTTTTAATTTTAAGGCAGTCTGTAAGGAAAATATAAGGGTATTAACTTTCTCATTTGCAACTAGCCGAGACCTTGGCCTTCACTGAGTGGATTAGTTTACTAAGTTATGTAGCAGCATATACATCGCCACATGAGAACTACGCATCACACTGACGTCACGTAAAATCCTGCATCGCGCAAGCAGAGTTTACCGCGCAACTAGCATATATACAACGTCCCGACATCAATCGTCGGGCAGTAGCCCACCAGACACGACACCTGTCTGCTATGAGGATTCCGCCCGCGTGCCCCTCCCCCCCGCCTCAATTTTCTATGGAGGATAAGTGACCCTGATCCTCATGCCTCTCCCTTTTAGAATAAATTAAATAAATAGGAAACCAGCGCTTAAATGAAAAAAAAAAATCCAATATAAAAAAAATGGTTGCCTGTAAAGTCGGTTTTACGGGCGAAGATTTTACGTGACAACGACCGATCATCCGATCATAGTTGAGTGGGAGAGAGACGCAAGGCATTCGGCGGGCCTCTCTCTCGTTCGGTGACTCATCGTAACGTTACCGAGCGTTACACTTTTTCATAAGTGACTCCCAGTCGCAACCTAATTTAAGACGTTGTCACGTCAAAACTTGAACAGCCTGTATAAGATCTAAAGCAAGTCGTCAGGTTGTCGCATCGGGTATCGCGACGCTTGTAAATAATAATGTCGAGTGTTTTCACCCTACATGTCGCGAACTAGTGAGTAGTAAGTGATGTAGATTGTTTAGTCACTGATGAGTTAGTAAGGGCTAATGGCGTTTAGTTGGTCTATTAGACCTTTAGAAGGGCTATCTAGGAATTACTTTCTGGAAATGTAAGTGGCTTTGTAATCACTGAAGTTACATACAATGTGGAGACGACAATCCTACTTATAATGCCGCCACAATCGCGCGAACCGCGAGGCGAATAGCGAGGCGAATAACGAACACGCATGTAAACTATAAAAAACTATTCGCCTCGTGGCTCGCCTCGCCATTCGAGTGCTCGCATTGTCAAAATACTTCACTCCGCGGATGTGTGAACAGTAGTTCGCGACGGCCCTCGTATACGAATGGTTCGTTCGTCGAGTCACGAGGCGAATAGCGAGCACGATTGTGTAAATGCGGTATAATAATAATATTATAAATGTGAAAGTTTGTAAAGGTGTTTGGATGTTTGTTCCTCAATCACGCGTAAACCGTTGAACCTTACGAGGGCTATCAAATTGTACAATAGTATATGCCGCAGAGCTGAAATAGATATAAATCATGACAGTCTTAACACTTTTAAACGTAAACTATCTAAGCACTTTCGGTTGGAGGACATTTGATCTATCATTCTAATAATTAAATAATGTATCATTTTTAATTTAATTATAAACTACGTACGCTTTTTAATTCCTATATCTTTTATTGTTTTATTTTATAAATGTATTTTCAAATCTTTTAAAGCATGTAAATCTCTTATTGGCACGTTATTGTTTTTAATATATTTATAATTCAATTATGTATTCAGAGCATGTGTACTCGATAATGTGTAAGCTGTGGTTACCTGTAATTGAGTGTGCATTACAGGACAATATTATATTATACAAGTTCTATAATGGTAAAAGATAATTGTAATGTATCTCGTTGGTAATCCTTAAATAAATAAATAAATAAATAAATAAACAGATTTGGATGAAAATTTACACATAGATAGAACATTTCTTGAATTAACACATAGGATACTTTTTATCCCGATATTCCCACGGGATCGAAACTTATGCAGGTGAAACCGCGGGGCGCAGCTAGTTAATAATGAAGCTGAAGTGTTTGTTTGGTGGGTCTCTACCAGTCTACCTTTAGTTACGATAACAATTAAATAAAGACTATCAAACAATACTTCGTGCATGACTGGTGCCGGCGAGGACATCACGACTACACTAAATATAAGTACCTACCTATGATAAAAATTCTGCTTTACCACACACATTATCACAGAAGAAAAAAAAATCTCAATTCCACCATTTTAAAATTTCGATAATACTGGCGCTTTCAGCTTAGCCCAGACTAAACTATAAAGTCAAACCTGAGTCTGTCAAAGGCACAGAGGCAGATTACTGTTCTTTTCGTTTTTTGTTTATAATTGAACGCTTTGTGGTGAAGTTTCGTACTTTCTGCTTTACTGTCAATGGCCGGTGGTGCTTCGTTGGGGCCAAGGAGTTTACAGTGTAATGGATAAGGCATTTGGTACCTTAACACTTTCACCCGATTTCTGAACTGAGAATTCGATTTTGAGAAGTTGTCAAACTGTTACCTAAGAAACTGATTGATGTTGTCGAATGAATTTTATTTTCTCATTTATTAAATTCATTCGACAACATCAATCGGTTTCTTAATAAACTTCAACTATATCCGACGATCCTGCTTACTTATCTCTTTTGTTGACTGTACACAGGAGTGAATAGGAAGCTTTATTTAATTTTGATTTTAAAATAATTTCAGAGAACTAGTTTTTGTTTTTTTCTATCGTCAGCATTATGATGAGCTAAAGCATATTCAAACCTAAGTTTCAAATTAATAATTTGTTTCAAGCTAAACAAATATCAACTTTATTTTAATGGTAATTAAGTTGATTTCAGAGACTAGCACTATTGAACTTAATTGTGTAGGATTTAAAGTTATTTTTCCATAAACTAAGAATTTACATATATATAATATGTAATTTTATAATTCAGTTCTTTATTAGATCATTACTTTATGTACAGTATTAAAATAATAATAAGAATATGTACAAGTATATAAAAAGAAAGAATTTGTTTACATTCTTGGCAAATAAATCGCGAATGCAGATAAGGTCGGTTGTGTTTTTTTTTAATTGTTTTATATTTTAAAATATGTAGTTTACAATTTAAAGTTCAACGCTAAATTCGTTTTCATACATAAAATTACTCTTAAGCATCGTTCTACATAGATTATGGGACTTAATACTATAATTTGTCTAAAATACCTCCTCAATCCGTTCCAACATTCATATAATCCCCACTTCTTCCTGAAGTAGAAAATTGTTCCGAACAACTTTCTTTGTTCACTGACCGCTTGAATTTTTTACTATTTTAAACCCACTGAGAGCAAACGCAAAGGGCTGCAGTTACCGACCGGTATTACCACGGTTACCGAGCGATATTACCACGGTTACCGAGTGATATTACCGCCGGTAATACCGCGGTAATTTAGCGGGAGATCCGTAGGTAAAATGTGAATGGTTTTATGCTTTTTGAGAATAAGTAGGGATTGTCTGAAGTGGTTGAAAATAGTTGGTGAATTTTATTTGTGGGGTCTTCTGTTTTAAAATTTGAGGAGCTTACGGTTATAGTTTTTATGCTATTTTATTTTTACCTGGTATTAGAAACAGAAATACACTTTATTATGTACACCATAAATATCATGGATATAAAATGTAGAAATTTTACAAGGGATGACACAATGGGTGATCTTTTAAATCAGAATCAGAACCAGAACTTTATTTGCTATGAATGTATGTTAAGGACAAATAAAGTTTAGTTCGTGGGGTCCGTGGCTAAATAATAACAGCCGCACAGGTCGATCGATCAGGTTAAGCTACGCTTGCCGCGGTTGGTCTGTGGATGGGTGACCATCTTTATATACCGAGACCCCTCCGTGCCTCGGAAAGCACGTTAAGCCGTTGGTCCCGGCTGTCATTCGTGGATCTTTGACAGTCGTTACGAGTAGTCAGAAGCCCGAAAGTCTGATAACCAGTCTTACCAAGGGGTATCGTATTACCCAGTAATTGGGTTGTGGAGGTCAGATAGGCAGTCGCTCCATGTAAAATACTGGTATTCAGCTGCATCCGGTTAGACTGGAAGCCGACCCCAACATGGTTGGGAAAAGGCTAGGCAGATGATGATGTATGTTAAGGACAACCTTTGGGTAGTTTTTTGGATTTATGGTTTTATTTTTATCATTACAGGTGTGTTGTATCATTAAAGAGATGGCGGGATGTACTGGACTCCTTCTTAAAGGATTGGCCCACAATCGCGGTAGACCGGGAAAGTGGAAAGAGGAAAGGGAGGCCTTTGCCCTGCAGTGGGACGACACAGGCTCAACCTAAAAATTACAGGTTTTTCATGTAAACTGATGAACATGAGCCTCCCTGTGATAAATGCAGATGCTTTAAAGATTACAGTTTTAAATTAGTTACAGACGTGGGAATGGTAATGATTTTTTTATTTCTTGAAATAACATAATCCACCTAAATAATTCTCACAGGTCTCCTCTCAGTGAGAGGGAGTGGGCCGTAATCCACCAGGTGGGCCGAGTTCGGGTCGGTAGATGTCACATTTGGAATGTTTGGTTCTAGGACATGCCGGTTTCCTCACGGTGTTTCCCTTCACCATTTTGAGAGCAGTGGTGATGAAATAATTGACATAAAATAAAATAATAATGTTGAAATAATCATTTGTATTTCACCGAACTAAAAAGAAACATACCTTTACGAATCATTATTATAATGCTGATTTATTGTAGGCAAGCAATTCTTAATCAAAAAATCATAACCATCACAGACATCTACCGCCAATTATTTCTACCTTACCGTTGCCATGGCAACTCAATTAGATGGCCGGACAAAAGACTGATGTCCATATAATGATAGCCATTACCCAGTCCACTTGTGTAGCTATTATTTCGCTACACACAAAGGTTTCTGTAGCGATGTGGGTGCTTACGGGTACTTGTGTTACCCTCGATCTGTGTTAAGAGATATAGAATGTCGGTACGGGGATTATGGTTGCGTATTGTTACGCGGTATCTGCTGTTTAGATGTTAGTAATAGTTATACATAGAAACAAAAAAAATAAGAAAAAAAATACGGTTATTTGCGGCAAACATGATGCAGAGAAAAAACAAAAAGAACACAAAATATGCGTCAAATCCACGTAAAACGGCCATCGCTCAGCATTATGCTACGACCCTACGCGAGACAGCCTCAGCACTGGTTTTCAGTGACACTGTTGACTTAATGACGTCAACCGGTGGAGTATACTATGAGATATAAATAGCACGATATGAGATAAAAAACAAAATAAATATACAATACTAGTTTAAATAGTTAGCTCTCATAACGGCGTTGGTGAGCATTGCAAATAACTAACTAACTAACCCACTAAAGACCCCAATTAGAATATTATGTTAAAATTATAATACATTATACTGAATTTTTACGGTCTGGAGGACTATACTCTATCATCGAGCTGCGGCTACGCGCGCCAGAAGGGTGCGTAGGTGCACGCCGCGCCGGCCGCACCGCTGTCGTTAGACGTGCCAGCGGCTAGGACAAACCTACTCAAGTTTGCCCCTATGTCACGAGCCGCACGTATTATTAACATTAGTACAGTATCGGAGGATATATTTGGGCAAAACCTGCCGAGATTCATTCAAAAGGCACAATTATTCAATGATTGATTCAAGCCATGTGGGCGGGGTTCCAGCAGCGTTATATCGTTGTTGCAATTTGTTTACATGGCAGGTGATTTTATTTTATTTTTGTAAGCGAATAAACGTAGTGACTTATAACATCGCCTTCGATAATTCTGTAAAGGTCTTATAATTGTGGTTTAAATAAATAAATAAATCTGGAATACAGTAACGCTGAACGAAAAATAAGTATGGTGGTCATTCAATACTTAGAAGGGCACATGACTAAATGATAACAGACACACGGGGCGACTTGCCGCAACATAACATCGAGATGAGACCCCCCCGTGCCTAGCCCCGGCTGTCATTCATAGATCTTTGACTGTCGTTACTGGTAGTCAGAAACACAAAAGTCTGACAACTAAGTTTACCAAGGGGTACAGTAACTGGGTTGTGTAGGTCACACAGGCAATCGCTCCATGTAAAATACTGGCATTCAGCTGCATCCGGATAGAATGGAAGCTTACCTCGACATAGTCGGGAAATGTCTAGGCAGATTGATTGGTACTTCAATTCTTAGAGGAGAGCAGTGGTGGCCCAGTGGCATCAGCCGCGACTTACGAGTTGTAGGTCGTAGGTTCGAACCCACACAGGCGCTTTATTTTGTGTAAATTATTTCATCACCACTGCTCTCAAAACGGCGAAGGAAAACATCGTGAGGAAACCGGCATGACCTAGAACCAAAAATTCGAAGACATGTGACATGTACCAACGCACACTGGGCCCGCGTGGTGGATTACGGCCCACTCCCTCTCACAGAGAGGAGGCCTGTGTCCCAGCAGTGGGAACATTATAGGCTGATTATGATGATGATGATGGCAATATTCTCTTGCTGACAAGATAGGAGATCCTTTTTCACGATCTTCAATAATTCCCACACAAAGACCGGTACCTACACTATCATTACGACACCATAATTTAAAATGGGTGTCGGCAAACATCCGACTAAGATGGATGCTGTACCGGAAGAGGAAATGGTCCCGAATCGCTTGTGTATCTACCCTCATAGGATTCATTTTTCACATCGTGAATAGTGTTAGTTGTTAAGTGTGAGGCGTTAGTTCTAATGGAGGATTAAGTGATGTTGGTACTGTCGTCGATCAATGTCGTGGGTCGCTACTGGACTATGGGGAATTAGAATGACATTTGGTAAAAGGTATACAGGATACAAATTTAAGCAGTGCACAAACTGCAACCATGAATTCATCATAATAATATATGCATGCATATATGATGTGATTCATAATCATATGATATGATATGATTCATAATCATTATCAGCCTATAATGTTCCCACTGCTGGGACACAGGCCTCCTCTCAATGAGAGTGAGTGGGCCGTAATCCACCACGCGGGCCCAGTGCGGGTTAATAGATGTCACATGTCTTCGAAATGTCGGTTTCCTCACGATGTTTTCCTCCACCGTTTTGAGAGCTGTGGTGATAAAACAATTTACGCAAAGTAAAGCGCCTGTCTGGGTTCGAACCTACGACCTTACAACTCGTAAGTCACGGCCGATACCACTGGGCCACCACTGCTCTCTCATTGATTGATGTGGTGCATTTATGATGACATCATGATTTTAGATACCGTAGCGCAGAAATTTTTCGACGGTTATCAAAAAATAACCTACTGTTTCGTAGAAAAGTACAATATCTACGCAGTCAACATTTAAGGAACAATAAATATTTTATGCGGTTGCAGTTTGCGCACTGCTTAAAGTTTTTATCCTGTAATCGACATTGTAATCACCTTCTTCTCAGTGTCGCTGGCACGACAGTTCAAATGTGGCTTAAAACTAACTGTAATAACCTGTGTGAGAATGATGATGTGTGTGAAATATTTAACGTAGATCACTTCATTTGGAGAATGTTCCATCCATCTACCTAGCCTTTTCCTATGTTGTAGTCGGCTTCCAGTTTAACTGGTTGCAGCTGAGTACCAGTTATTCATAGTCATGAATAACTGGTACTCAGACAGCCTTTTTTTTCGCTGAGAAATGTCATTGCGCATCTCCGCTCGTCGGGGGACGAGACGGAGTATGTGGGACTCCCTGCCAGGATGGCAGTATACCCACTAAAACTTAGCGGTGTTTCCTCATCGCCTTGATGGGGAGGTCATGGGAATCCGGCTCAGCCTTTGCATCCACAACCCCCCCGGCGCATGCCCGCCTAGCTGGCGGGCCCCGCACGTCCCCCCGTCTGGGGGGCTACGGGAATAGCCGAGAACACCTGGCCATTCCCGTCCGGCACTGGTGGAAGTCTGTGCAATACAGGCGAGGGTGCCCCCGCACCCGTCGCCTGCTGGCTTCCACCTGGGAGGAGTCGGAGATGACTGTCATACTGACGTCTTCTTCGACCCCTCCTCCGCCTTCGGAGCGGCGCTGCGAGAGGGTCTTCCTCCCGCGCGCGCTCCGCCGCCTCCTTCTGGGACATGACGTGTTCGCAGAAGGAGGCAACTGCCGCCCAGGACCCCTCATCCCCCAGCATGGCGTTGACCAAGCCAGGGAGCGAGAGGTCCGTTCCAATCGCCGCGGTGAGACAGCGGCGCGGCCCGGAAGCGGCGTGGCCCGGAAGACAGGCCGGCGCCTTTTTTTTTTTTTTTTTTTCCGCTGAGAAATGACGTTACGCATCTCCGCTCGTGGGGGGAAGAGACGGAGTATGTGGGACTCCCTGCCATGTGGCAGTATACCCACTAAAACTCAGCGGTGTTCCCTCATCGCCTTGATGGGGAGGTCATGGGAATCCGGCTCAGCCTTTGCATCCACAACCCCCCCGGCGCATGCCCGCCTAGCTGGCGGGCCCCGCATGTCCCCCCGTCTGAGGGGGGGCTACGGGAATGGCCGAGAACACCTGGCCATTCCCGTCCGGCACTGGTGGAAGCCTGTGCAATACAGGCGAGGGTGCCCCCGCACCCGTCGCCTGCTGGCTTCCACCTGGGAGGAGTCGGAGATGACTGTCATACTGACGTCTTCTTCGACCCCTCCTCCGCCTTCGGAGCGGCGCCGCGAGAGGGTCTTCCTCCCGCACGCGCTCCGCCGCCTCCTTCTGGGACATGACGTGTTCGCAGAAGGAGGCGACTGCCGCCCAGGACCCCTCATCCCCTAGCATGGCGTTGACCAAGCCGGGGAGCGAGAGGTCCGTTCCGATCGCCGCGGTGAGACTGCGGCGCGGCTCGGACCACGACGGGCACACCTCGAGAGTGTGCTGCGCCGTGTCCTCCGCCGCGCCACAGTCGTGACACGACGGCGTCTCCTCCCGCCCGATACGGTGCAGGTACGATCCGAAGCAACCGTGTCCGGACAGCACCTGCACCAGACGGAAGGAGAGGAACCCGTGCGACCGCTCGAGCCAGTCTTGCAAGACCGGCCCAATCGCGTCGAGGGTTCGGCGGCCGAAGGCTGCGGCAGCGAGGTCCCGCGTCCAGTGGACGACGATGGCGTCCTTCGCCTCCCGCCGGACGGCCTCCCGCTCCTGCGGGGCTGGGCGTTCTCCTCTCGCCCTCCGCCCCGCCGTCCATTCATACACTCTGGCGAGCACCCACGCCTCGAGCTCCCAAGGCGGGGTGCCGGCCAGAGCGCATGCCGCGGAGAAGCCGACCGTGCGGTAGGCCCTCGCCGCCCGCTGGGCTATGGCCCTTTGGGGGGCCCGCAATGCGGCGGCGTTCTCCCTCCTGTGGAGGGAGTCCTCCCAAATAGGGGCCCCGTAAAGGGCCATACTCCTCAAGATGCCGGCGTAGAGTTGCCGGCATCTCGCGCTGGGCCCCCCCAGATTGGGGAGCAGCCACGAGAGGGCGCCCGCAGTCTTCAGCAGGCGCGTCGACAGCCCGCTAAAATGCGGGCCGAAACGCCACCTGCTGTCGAGTACAAGGCCCAGATATTTCATCTGGGCCTTCACCTCGATTCGGACGCCCTCCACGAAGATGTGGGCGTCTAGAGGTTGGCGCTGCCGAGGCCCGTGGAAGAACACGGCCTCGGTCTTGTGCAGCGCCACCGTCAGTCCTAGGCGGCGGATCCTCCCTGCGACCAAGGATCCGCCTGCCGAGGCCAAGTTGGCCGCCTCCCTGAAACTCTCCCCCCGGGCGGTGAGGAGAGTGTCATCCGCGTAGCAGACGACACTCGTGCCTCGGAGGAGAGTTCCCCGCAAGAGCCAGTCGTAGCCGACGTTCCAGAGGTGAGGTCCCACGACTGACCCCTGTGGAACGCCGGCCTCGACTGCGTACCGCCGGACTTGGCCAGCCCTGTTCACGAGGACGATCGTCCGATCCTCCAGGTAGCTGGCCAGTAGACGCCGCATGTATAGAGGCACTCCGTGGAATCGGAGCGCCTCTAGGATGGTGCTGTGGGGAACAGAGTTGAAGGCGTTGGCTATGTCGAATGACACCGCCAACAATCCGTCCCCCGCCTGCATCGCATCCTTCACCTGGCCCTTAAGGCGGGCCAGTGCGTCCACTGTGGAACGCTCAGCCCGAAAACCGAACTGAGCGTCCGACAAGTCCGGCCCCACATTCCGCAGGTGGCTCTTTAGGCGGGCAGCGATTATCCCCTCGAACATTTTGCCGACCTCATCGAGCAGGACGATGGGTCGGTATGCCGAGGGCGAGTCTGCAGGGCGGCCCTCCTTGCGAAGGAGGCACAACTGCCCCTCCTTCCACGGTTTCGGGAACCTCCCAGACGCAAGGCATGCGTTAAAGAGGTCCCGAAACCGCTCCTCCATTTGGGTGGCGGCAATTGCCACCACCCTCGCCGGGACACCGTCGGGGCCCGGAGCCGTCTTCTTGGCGCGGATGTGCACAATCGCCGCGCTAAGTTCCGACTCCGTGACAGGAGGGGCCTCCTCTTCCTCCTCAGCTGGCGGAGCCATCCCCCGCGGAGGGTCCATCACTGGTGGGGTGAAATTGTCCCTGCACGGGAACAGGGACTGAACCACCCCATCCAGGAATGAGGGCTCCAGGGTCTCGGCGACCGGGGGACCAAAGGGGCGCAGCTTGTTGCGCGCCGCCCTGTATGGCCTCCCGTAGGGATCCCTGTCGAGACCCTCCAGCATCTCCGCTCTGGCCGAGTCCCTGGCGTCGGCGATGGCCCGCTCGAGGACCAGTTTTGCCTCTATGTACACCTCATAGAGGTGGTCCTCGTGGGCGTGGTCTCGTCGACGCCGCCGCCGGCTCCGCGCGTAGGCCCTCCTGGCCCCCACGCACGCCGCTCGAAGCCCCTCCAGCTCCACCGACCACCAGTACACCGCCCGATTGGGCAGCGGTCGGCCTGACCGAGGCATGCTAGAATTGCACACCTCGGTCAGAGACTCCCTCAGGTGTCCCGCCACGGTGTCCACGTCCAGGCCAGCGGAGGGCGGCGAAAGCCAGTCCTGGATAAACGCCGCCTCCGCCGCCGCCTCCCTGTCCAGGCGGGCGAGAGCCCACCGTGGAAACGCTGACCGCCCCGAGGGGGGCCGCGTCTCTCCGGGGCCACCGGTGGAGATGTCGAACCGCACGTAACGGTGGTCCGACATGGTCTCCACCAGGTCCACCCGCCAGTTCAGCACGCGCGCGGCCAACGCAGGGGTGGCAAAAGTGACGTCCACTATCGAGCCACCCTGCCGCCGCACGCACGTCTGGACGTTCCCTCTGTTGAGGAGGGAGAGCCCAGAGAAGGCTGCCCACAACTCCACCGCCCGCCCGCGAGGGTCGGTGGCCGGGTTGCCCCAGGTCACCGACTTGGCATTCAGGTCTCCCAATACGGAGACCTGACGCGGCGCCGCCCTGCCGACCACGGCGGCCAGGACTCCGAGATAGTTCTCGAAGTCCTGGAGAGGGCGGTTTGGGGAGAAATAGACGCCCACGAGGGCTACCTCTCCCCACGCGGCGGCCACGTATCCCGGCCCCCTCTCTAATAGCGAGAGGGGAGGGGAGTCTGTGGAGGACCGCGCCGCTAGTGCCACCAAGCCGTCCTCGTCACCCAGCCAACTGCCGGGGATCGAGTAGGGCTCGGCGACCACCGCTACGTTCACCAACCACTCAGCCATGGCCTGCACTAGCAGGTCCTGGGCCGCTCTGCAGTGGTTGGTGTTCGCCTGGAGGATGCGATGATTGGAAACCATTATTCCAACATCGCACCCCCCTCCTCAGTTACCGCCGCTGGAGCTGGAGTTACAGCGGCGGCGACAGCGGCGGTGGCGGCGACAGGGCGAACCTGCGCCGGCACTATGCCCTTCCTCGTGGGCGGCTGGCAACTCCTGCCCCCCATCCTGTGCCCCGCAGGGCGGCTACTGGCAGCACACGCCGGGCAGTGTGGCGTGGTGGCGCTGCAAGTGGCACTCCTGTGTCCCTCCTGTCCGCACCGGAAGCAAGACTCTCCCCAGTCGGACTTGGAGGGACACGTAGATCGGGTGTGACCCGGCGCGAAGCACTTGAAGCACCGCGCAGGCTTGTCCTCAAGCGGCCGGACCACAGCCGAGCTGAAACCCACGAGCAGCCGTCCCTTGGTCGCTTTAAGGGCGGCCACCGCCGCGGCGACTGGGCACTCGACGCGGATTACGCGCATGCCGCGGCGACCGGGCCTGATGGCTCCCCCCTTCACCGCGCTAGCGCTGCAGCCTCCCGCAGTGGCAACGGCCGCCACCACATCCTCTTTGGTGACCGAGTCGTCCATATCGATCACCTCCAAGGATGCGGTCTTGACCGGTCTGGCGACCGTCGCCACATCTGCGATGACCTCTTTCAACTTTGTTGCAAAGAGGTCCGCGTTTGCGCCGCGCTGCTCTCCCCCGAACTCAAAAATTCGGGCTCCGGCCTGGGTGCGGCGGCACGAAATGTTGCCGATCCCCAGCCGAGAGGGATCCGCGTTATCACGAGCCCGTCTTAGGACGGACTCGTACGTTTCGCCCCGCTCCGCGGCCTCCGGGGTGATGGTCACCACGACCGCCGCAGTTTTGGGAGGAACCAACTTCCTCCCGCCCGCCGGAGCCTTCTGGGCTGCCGAAGCAGTCGCAGCGGGCTTGGGCTTTTTGGCCTTTCCCCTCCTGCCCACTTCCGTCCACGCCTGGTTGGACGGGGTGGTGGAGGGAAGCATGGCGTCCTCCCGCTGCGTGTTCTGGGGGGCTGCCGGAGTGGCAGACGCTCCCTCCGCGCTTGTGGTGGGGGTTTGAGGGGCCACAGTGCTCCTCTTGCCCTTCCCTTTGCCCTTGGAGGGCTTCGGGGCCTGGATCTGCGCACCCGATCGCACCGCAGGCTGCGCAGGTACAGGCACCGGCTCCGTCGGTGGCGGACTCTTATCCGCCGCTAACGGCGGGCGGAGCCGCTTTTCCGGCAAGAGCCGGTCCTCAATGCCCGCGAAGCAGCCCCTGATAAAGGCCCTCTCCTCCATGACAACCCTGCGGATTATTTCCACAAGGTTGCCAGGGGGGGAGGAGCCTCCGTCTACCGGACCAGATGCAGGGGCAGGCGCAGGTAGGGCTTGCCGGGCCGTGGCCTCAGCCAGCTTCTGGTGCAGCTGGCTGACCTCCAGCTGCAGGCGATCCACCCTCGCCTGCAGCTGCCGCGTCTCGTCTGTGGCCGTGCGCTGCACCAGCTCGGTGACGATGCCGTGCATGCTCACGGCCCGGCATTTGAGGGCCTTCTGGAAGGTCCCCTTTAGGTTCGAGGACTTGGAGGCGACCTCCAGCACCTCCTCCTTGTCCTGGAGCGCCATGCGCTCCAGCTCCGCCAGGGAGTGGTCGGCGTACAGCACTGTGGATGTGCCATATCCAGCCCTCGACCTGGCGGCCCGCGCCTGCTGCTCCCTGGCAGCGACCTTCTCCTCGAGGTCCTGCTGCAGCTGCTGCCTCCTTGCTAGGCCTAACTGACGCTCGGCGTCCACCAGGCCCACATCGTGGGTGGGGGTCGATGCAGAAGTCGAAGCCTTTTTTGTCTTCGGCTTCTTCCTCGACTTGCCCACTGACTCCGAGGAGCCCTCGGACCCGAGCCTCAGGTAGGCCCGCTTCCGCTGAAGGCGATCGTTTTCGGCCGCCGACGTGTCCATGACGGACTCGTCGGAGTCCGAAAACTCCGCCCGCTGACTGGATAAGCTGGCCACGGATGGTGTGCGGCCAGCTTCGGCGAGGCCCTTAGAAGGGCCGGTGGATTGGCCCTGAGAAGGGCCACTGAGTTGGCCCTGAGAAGGGCCATTTGCATCCTCGTCCTGGGAGGGACGAGCCGAGGTTAAAAATCGCCCGGAGGCGTCGCGCATGGGTTTGCTTTTCGGCATACTTGCAGCCGTCCGCTTGTTGTTGCTGCAAGTCACAGAGCTCTTTAGCCGCCGGTCTGCCACTCCGTTACGGTGGTCAGACACGGCGTTGCCCGGGGGTTACTGCGTGGAAGTAAGCTCTGTGGGGGAACCCCCAGACAGGCCGGCGCCTGTCCATCCTCCACAACCCAGTTACTCGGGGATACGATACCCCTTGGTAAGACTGGTTGTCAGACTTTCAGGCTTCTGAAAATCCGTAAAGACTGTTGAATATCCACGAATGACAGTCGGGACCAATGGTTTAACATGCTTTCCGAGCCACGGAGGGGTCTTGGTAAGAATCATCATTCTTTTGTTGGTTAAATTAATCGTAATGAATAGACAGTTTGTATTATAAGGCTGACGAATATTTTAGTCATCTTGAATAGGTTCGACCTAGAATTAAGATGAGTACTTGTAAACATACCTAATTGAAGTAGCGAAGTAGCGTAGAAAATAGCGAACGGAAATCTAGCTATAACGCAGGCAAACATACAATGATTGCGTGATAAAGATTGTGTGATAAAAGAAGAGCTACTATAAACTAACAATTTCACCCACGATATTACGGTAATTCGGACACAAAATACAATTTTTTTTTGTTAGCCTATTTTGTGTCCCACTGCTGGGCAAAGGCCTCCCCTTTTTCCTTCCAAACCTTGTCTTGTGCGATCTCTGGCCATGTTGGCCCTGCAAACGTTATCAGATCGTCACGCCACCTTCGCGATTCGGCGATGTCCTGCGTCCAATGAGTGACGATCTTCGCCCATCTCTCCGGGTGCATTCGTGAGACGTGTCCGGCCCACTCCCACTTCAGCCTGGCTGAATAATATAATACTATACGATGTAAAAAATAATCTTAAGCATATTTTATGCTCAATAGCACTAATGACCCAAGCGCACCATAATACAATTTGAAAAACAATATTCAGAAATCAGTCTGCACCGTAATAGCGCCCTGTCTGTCACAATAAAGACAAGAGGGGTGAAGTTATCGAGTCGGGGCCGCCGGGGTAATGATCCGACGGCAAATGACCCGAACACTAGAATACTGCTGATACCCGCTCGATACTGATTCATAGTTTATATACTGGTAGTGAAATAAGAAGAAATGATACAATTTGTACATTTTAAAACTGTATGGAGTTTACAGGTGAATTTGTAAATGTTCGGACTTCTTTCTTTTTTAGAAAAAACACTGTTTTCGTAAAAAATACTTTATTAAAAGTTTGTTTCGTTGATTTATTTATCACTAGCTGCGCCCCGCGGTTTCACCCGCGTAAATGTTGATCCCGTGAGAATATCGGGATAAAAAGTAGCCTATATATTAATCCAGGGTGTCAGCTACCTTCATACAAAATTTTACCAAAATTGGTTTAGCCGTTTGAGCGTGAAGAAGTAACAAACATATAAACACACCCCCACACCCCCAAACACCCTCACACTCACAAACTTTCGCCTTTATAATATTAGTGTGATAGTTTAGAACAACAAGAAAGAAGAAGTAAAAAACCTCCTCCTTTTTTTAAGTCGGTTAAAAATATATAAAAACACACACATACACACACTCACAAACTTTCGCCTATAAGTATAATATTAGTGTGATTCAATTGTAAAAAAATTTAACTCATTAAGAGCCTCGAACAATATTCATAATTATAGTCTTGTTTAGTGTACTCTCAAAATTCATGCCTATCAATTCGTGGAAAATTCCTCTTCAAATACCTACTAACGATCACTCCCAATCCCATCACAGTCAAAGCCAAAAACAAACGTAAAGCCGTGATAAGAACATCAGTAATTAGCGCATTGCTTGACAAATGACATTCTCAAGACTCGAAGGGTGTTCGCTAAATAATTATACTTAAATCTGCGCCGTAAATCAGAAGCCACTTAGCACACAATTAGCATAGAACGGGAGGGTATTAATCATTGGAACATGGTGTTGATCTTGTCACAATCACAAACTCATTGAGGTTGAGTTCGACTCCCGGGAGGTGAAAGTGGGCTTGGTCTTTTAACACGCTTTTATTAGGTCGACCTGTATGTAACTATGTAATGGAATCTAAGGTGACTAATTTAACCATCTTCCAAGGGTCCTAGCGTAATGAAAATTGGCAGCTGTATGTAGTTCTGATGACAATACAATAATATGGTACTGTCGAACTGATCTGATGATGGAGCCGGAAAATATGAACTGGAACTTCATGATGGAAAATCATATCATAGTCGTGTTTGCACTTGTGAGAAAGGCCACGTAATGGACTTTAAACACGATCAGGTTTCAAGGTTGTTAGTTTTTTTGTTTTAACGTGCATTTATAATAGCGTGTTTTTCTAGTGTTTTTTAGACTATTAATTATTTCTCTTGTATTGAGTCGTGGAGGCTATTTTAAAGCCCAATGCATAAGTTCGTTATTTTTTGTGTTTTCTGCTCAAACTCAACAAGGGTCTGATTTCATGGCTAATAATATTCAGTATTTCTATAAAGAGATCAAAAATAATAAGTTCTTAAAGCATTTAAGAGATGTGATAGTTAATTGACTGATTATTACATTAGGTAGCAGTATATTTTTAGATGGCCCTGTGGAGTTCGCCACGCATGCACCAGGTTGAGAGTTCAAATCCGGGCAGGTACCAATATGACTTTCTCAATTATTATGTACTTTTAAGTTTATATTGGACTCGGTGAAGGAAACAGTCGTAAGGAAACCTGGACTTGAAATAATATAAGTCTAAAATTGCCAATCCGCCTTGAGCTAGTGTGGTTATTATTGCTCGTGCCTTCTCAGTATGAGAAGAGTACTATGCCTTTCAGTAGGACATTAATGGGTTGGTACTATCTATTGTCTGCGATTGGAATATTCCATTGGTATTCAACCCCAATACCACTTACTGTATGGCCAATGTTCTTATATTAAATACTAGCTGCGCCCCGCGTTTCACCCGCATAAGTGTCGATCTCGGAATATCGCGATAAAAAGTAGCCTATATGTTAATCCAGGGTGTCAGCTACCTCCATACAAAATTTTATCAAAATTGGTCCAGCCGTTTGAACATGAAGAAGTAACAAACATATAAACACACCCCCACACACACACTCACAAACTTTCGCCTTTATAATATTTATTTTTTTATTAATTTATTAAGGTACACCAACAGCTTCTATGTATAATTTATCTTAAGTACTATAGATCACAAAAGTCTCGGTCTTACACAGTCGCCAATTACAGGTTTACCAGCAATCTCAGAAATAAGTGATCACACATAATAATAACAAAACTAAACTAAAGGAACTAGAACTTAAAAAAATTATGGCAAGATACTTCTTAAACTTAAGATTAATAACACAAAATAAAATAAAAAAAACGAACAACATTGCAATTTTGCCCACTTACTTAAAACTAAGACTAAGTAAATAATATAAATAGAAATGAGATCATAATGGAAAGTATAGCTTCTAAAACAAATTAAAACAAATTATAAAATCATTATAGATTATAGAATCATTTCTATTTAGTTTTTTTTTTTGACGTTCAAAAGTGCCTTTAATGTGCCTATTTGAAATAAATGATTTGACTTTGACTTTAAAAGGGTGAAGGATTTCCAAAGTATATTAACATAACACATTAGCGGATTGTGTTTTTCGGGACTTTAGTATTTTGGTTTTATAGACCTTTATGGAATCATGGTATAGATCAACATCTGGTACCAATTTTATCATAATATTAGTGTGATAACACGATATGAGCTGCAAATTTTTTACTCTATCGAAAATTTTATTGATTAAAAAGTTGTAGCACTATTTTGAAGTAGGTATAGCAAAATCTAAGTTACGTCCCAAAAAATGTTGTTTCAAGAGCGCTATCCTTTCAGTTAAAAATGTCATTCAGACATCTTGTGCATTATTAAATGAGAATGGTGTCACAAAAGTATCTATTGTTATAATTATTCTCAAAACTTTGGTCGTAAATCAGATGTGCTCAGCACTTGATTAGCATACAACAAGAGGGTGTAAATCATTGCAACACGCCCTTTCGGTGTGGGGATTGTATCAGAATGGTGTACCAATACCTACACAACATGATTAATCGTTTATCACATTAAGAATGTGGAATTAACAATTACTGCATTTGAAAAAAGAAAATATACGTAGGTACTGTAAATTGAGAATTAACATCTAGCGTCAATTTAACAAACTATATCGATATTTTTTTTTTTGTTAAAACGTATATTTTTTTAGCTCTTATTTTTTCGTCTATTAATGGTTACACACAAATAAATAGTTCCGAGATTCTTTGAGTAATTTTTGTGTGCAAAAAGTTTAAATAAATAAAGAAATGAACACAGCTATTAATTTAGTTCTTTGCTGGCCGTAGTTTTTTTTTTCTTTTGTGATATATTATATTTTTAGGTAACACATATGACATAACTATGTATAGGTAGATGTAAGTTTCACATATATCAACCCCTGACCGTGGACTTATAGTTAGCGTCATTTTTTTCGTAAAAATGTCGTTAAGTGCGATTTTAATCCTAAACGGTTTAAAATATATTTATTTATTTATTTATTAGGCTCTTCAACAATGAGTACACTGTTACTTTATAATTTGTACAATGCAAACTTAAGTCTAAGCGCCTCATCACTTACAGAAAAGCACAGCATGCACTACATAATGCGCAGATAATACACAATTAATTAAATAAAACAATTGATACATAATATGAAATTTGGAAAAAAAAAATGATAAAAATAAACTGTTAAAGCATAATTGATTACAATGAATTAAATAACTTAAGTAGATTAAATTAAATTAGATTCTATTTTTGAGTTTTTTTTTATAGAAGGATATTTTGGGATCAAAATCGCAAATTCGTAAAAATGTCGCGATAAGTCGGCGGTGAGAGCTCGACATGTACCTACTCGTGCCAACAATAATTATGGGAAAGGACCCAAAAATGTTGGTGCCATAATGTCACCTTTGAAACGAGAACTTTGCTGTGAAAAGATGATCAATTAGCGAGCTACTTAAATGAGCTATATGTCACCTCACACGTTAAATGAGTTATATGTCACCTCACACGTTAATCAGTGCTTCGTTCACAAATCTTGGTATAAAGTAAGTCGTTGTTCCGACACATTACACACAGACGACTGTTTGTCGACACACATTTACGAGCAAGCCGGAAATCTGATAGCGACACCTTTAGTAGTGGCGTGAAGGTGACTGTATTAGATACGTTTGAACATGGGTTGTAAAGGTTTAATAAAGTAGAAAATAAATTAACACAAATTATTTGGTTATAAGAGGTTTGCTTGTGCTTGTACTAACAGTCGCGCAGGACACGCCACAATTTTTTTTTTAAACGTTGCCCCACTCTAGGAATTTCTCCTGTATCGTGGGTGCGTTTACAAACATTTAAACTCACATACACAAACAGCCAGACCCGGAAACAACTACTTGTAGGTCATACAAATATTTGTTCCGTGCGGGAATCGAACCCGCGACACGCAGCGCAGCAGTCAATCGCTTAACCACTGCGCCAACCATGCCGTCATATACACAATAGTGGTGATGAGCCCTCCTTGAGGAGTGGCTAGAGAGGCGTCACGGTGCCCTCACCTACCGCCTGACCCAGGTCCTCACCGGACACGGATGTTTTGGGAGGTTCCTGCACATCATCAGGCGGGAGAAAACGCCCGGGTGTCACCACTGCGAGGATCGCCCAGAGGACACGATGGAGCATACGGTGGAGGTCTGCCCCGCTTGGGCGGAGCACCGCCGTGTCCTCGTAGAGGCGATCGACAGCGGCGGCGACGTCTCGCGTCCGGTCCTGGTGCAAGGCATGGGTGGCCTTTTTAGGCCCCCTGGCAACTTAAATAAAGGTGTGCGTTACCCTAGTAAAATGTTGTGCTTTAGAGAGGTGAGATTATAACAAATAACTAGTGTCTCGTGAGGAGCAATTTGTTTACTAATAGCACATGAGTAGACAAACGGAACAGAGGCAAAGCTTCTTAAGAACGTGCAAAATTGTTACCTATTTTGGTAGGGTTGTCACAATTAGGTCAAGACAAATTAAACAAAACATTTGTATTCAGTATGATAGAATACCTACTTTACAAGTTACTTAGGTAGGTACTCTAATAATTTTCTTTTTACCGACTTCAAAAAAAGGAGGTATAATTTTTCTTTTAATACCATTACCATAGTTTATTCATTTACATTTCATCTGCATGTGGTTGCTATGGATATTTGAGCTTATTGACAAAACGTCAGATAAATAAATACAAATTAAAAGAAGGGCCATGGGGTCCGAGTGCCCACGTAGTATTTCGAGACATCGCCAAGCGGTTGGTCGACTCTTCACGTGACCAGAGGGCTGGCCTATTTTTTGGCCAAAGAATCAGCATTGCCATACAACGTGGCAATGCTGCCAGTCTTTTGGGCACGTTTCCTGTTTACAGCGATGCGGATGAATTTTTTGATGCCCTTTGATTATTTCCTTTCCTTTTTATATACTTGTACATATTCTTATTATTATTTTAATACTGTACATAAAGTAATGATCTAACAAAACACTACAATAATTAAAAGAAACTTAAAATATGGTTTTCTTTATCATAATATTAATAAAATAAAGGTGTACCTACTTACTTACTTGAAAAAGTATTAATCAAATATTTAGTTACCTATTTTAATTGTAAGTACTCCTTGGGATAGTTAAAGTATGATATAATTAAATTTTTTTCTAGTATTATTCATACACACAGTACAATAAACGCCGCGTACGCGACAAGCGGCCACGCACACATGCCCCGCGTGCTTTTAGTAGTGCAACCGATTCGCGCGGTTGTATGAAGCTTTATCTCTGTACCGTTTGTCTACTCATGTGCTAATAGCAAAATTTGTTTGAATTGTAGTTTTAAAGTTCTTTGAGAAAAACAGATTTTGCTGGAGTAACGTTTGAAACGTTACCCTGGTTTGTTTTCCTAGTTCGTACCAGAACCTTTGGTGTCAATACATAATCTGTAGTCTAGCAAATTCAGTCATTAATAAAAATTAAAAAGTCACATTTTGCCTTAAACTGCATAACCATATTTAATTAAGCGTAATCAGCCTACAATTTTCCCACTGCTGGGACTCAGGCCTCCTCTCTTTGAGAGAAAGTGAGACTAAACAGACATTTTATTTTATTTAAAAATTAATAAGAAGCGTTCTTTTCATTTTTCTCCTCTGCAGCTTCCATGTTAGACGTCTTGAAAGTAAATCCATCGTCATTACAGCGAACACACTCCAGTTGTGTCACTGCGATTTAAGAAGACAAAGGGCAGTAAAACGCGTGATTGCTCGCAACACTGCTGGCGACAGAGATGCTGTGGGTACAGATTGTGATTAGATATAGTTAGCGTTAAAATGACCATTGCGGTTTAAAAGCAAAATAACTTTAATTTAATTTGGTGTAAAGAAAAATCTTAACAATACACTACAAGGGGGTTTATTTAAAAACGTAGCTTAAAGTTAAAAGACGTAAAACATTTTTTTGTTGTAGTTTTCCAAAAATCTATTTATAAATAAAACAAAATCAGGTTAGTTACACCATTTATAACTCAAGAACTTCTGGACTGATTTTTATGCTCTTTGATTTTTTGTATTTGTCTCCGCCCCGAATAGCAGAAAAACTGAAAACATGGGCGGTACAAAGTTCGTCAAGTCAGCTAGTTATAATAAAAAATAAAATAAATATATGGTTAAGCGGACCTTAATAATTACTTAGGGCGAATTTCACCAACAAAACTTCAAGCGATCATCACATCTAAACCGCGTTCAAGAGCCGTCAGTGTCATCATTGTTGTAGAATATTTGACACTGATAACTCTTGAACCCGGTTTACATGTAATGTTTGCGTGAAGTTTAATTGGTAAAATTTTCCCGTAAGAGGAAATGCGGGTGGTCTATTCTCCATAGAAACGCTCTCGCCTGTTTTCTTTCTGGTTAATGATCATAAAGCAACATTTTTTTACAGAATAATAAGTATTAACTACTTCTAGTAGGTACTTCTGGGGTACTTTCTTATGTCCCTATGTTTTCCTTTTTGATGATACATTATTTTATAAGCACTAAAACCCTCAAAAAATGCCGATTTAAACGGCTGTCAACAGAGGTCTAGTGTACAAATTTGACAAACCTCGAATTATGACTTTATACTTACACTTTTTCAAATGTCTCTCCGACCACATTTCCTCTTAACGTGTATACATTTTTTTTTTGTTGTATTTTATACAAACTAAATCGTACCTTATTTAATGAAAAACATGCTGTGCTGGATTTGTGTCCGATTGATCGCAAAAGGCTCGCTAACATATGACTTAAACATAACTGACAAAGTGTGGGTGACACGACACACCTCTGTCTATCGCTTAGGGGAATACAGGCGTGATGTTATGTTATGAGTACGGTGCTATGTCAGTATGACAATTAATTAAAGCAAAAAACACGTGAATCGGTTAAGTGTCCCTCCAGTTATAAGCGCACTTACGAAAATACAGAAAGAAAGGAGATGCCTTTTATATTAATTAATTAGGTATATAGGTCAAGTGCATTGCAACCTTATTATACCTTCTGATGCATGACAACAATTTCCTATACACAACTTTAAAAACAATACACTTGACCCAAATGCAGTGATGGCGTAGTACCGTAGCACTCAGCGTAGCGCTGCGCTACAAATTAATCATAGCGAGTGCGTACCGCGTCAAGCGTAGCAATTAAACCTATTTTAATGACTAAGCAAGAGTGATACCTACGGTACTTAATGATGCTAGTAGGTACTTAATTACTTGAAAACTATTTCATGTAATAGTCATATTATCACGCTAGTTATCTCTAAAGGATTAAGCAGAAATATATTTCACAGTTTTTTCTTGGTTTCTTCAAATCTCTTTTGAAATGTCTTAACTCCTGAACACTGGTTTCCATAACATAGCTAGGAGAGCAGTGCTCACCCACAGGTTTATAGAAATAGTAGTTATTTTGTAAAACTGTATTATTTTTTTGTTCTACAATCCTTTGTTTTTGAGTAAATAAATAAAAAATTTTGGCCATATCATCATAATTTTAGCTGAAAGACGTCCACTGCTGGACATAGGCCTCCTCCAAGCACCTCCACTTCGACCGGTTCTCTGGTTCTCGCATCCAACGGGTTCCTGCAGCATTCACAAGGTCTTCGGTATGCCATAAATACTGTAGGTAAAATATAGTTTGACGATTATTGACTAAACAAAAATGAGAGTTTTTTTTGTTAATTCAAGATATTCAGTTTAGGTTAGGTAAAAGTAGAACTGACCCTGTTGTTTCATTTGTAATTCTAGTATGCCGTAAAAATATTAACAAGAATATTCTTAGGTAAGTACTGGATTTTAACTCAGGTCTGTCTGTAAGCTACTTTATGACCGTTTTTACTCACTTGAAGATAAAACTTCCAAGTTTTTATAATGTATGTTTTTATTAGTGTTGTACACGTACAAACTTAAATGACTTAAGTTGGATTTATGTGACGAGTTCTAAGTTTAAGAGGAAAGTTCGAAGTGCCTCATAACTAATTACGTCATATTATAAATGGCAAACCTATTGCAGAACATTGACTTGAATGTACAGTAAAACTGAAACTGTACTGAAATTTAATTTGATAAATGAGCTGTTTGTTGCGGACTGAGAGTATGTCATACTCACTCGAATGTCTCGCTGGTGGTAGCTTGTGTGTTGGATCATTACGTTCCCTTCAAAATTCAGGTTGAGCTGAATTGTGCTGATCCGTACCTACGTCATATTCGCGAATGGTCAGTAGGGACTGGTCATCTCTTAGCTGCCATGAATATTTTAATTTCTGAATTGTTTTTTTTATTTTTTTTGCTCTATTTGCAAACAAGATTCTTTTGAGTTTAAAATAAAAAAAGAAATCATTATCCCTAATAAATTGATTAAACTACGCCCCTGATACGATTTAATATTAATTTCATAGTCCAATATCTACACGTATGCCTTAATTTTTTTTAAAGGATGTTTTGTATTCTTATCCTGTTTAAAATACAAAAGAAAAGGTACACAGTAATTTTACATAAACACAGTTAAGTTTGTACATCACAATTTTTGGGTTTGACCGATTTTTAGTTGTAGATACCTATTTGCATACTATAGTTCCGCAACTGAATGCTTGCTATAAGCAGGTAAACCAAACTGATTGTATATCAACGGAATGAGGGGTAGGATTACTAAGTAATGTTGCATATATATGCGCAAATATGTGCACTATTGAATGAGTTGAGTTGGGCGCTATCAGTGAGACAATTATTTTCAACTGGACCGTGAGAGGGCGCCTCTGTCGACTCGCATCATTGTTGCAGAACAATGGCTGTATGCGAGAATGACCAAATCGCATGTAAAATAATAAATTATTTTTTTATAAAATAATATATTATGGTGGAAACTTACAGAATAGAATAGAATACTCATTTCTTCTCTTCTTGTATTTGCCATCGTGGTGAAATCATTAGTCAATCGACAGAAATCGACTGCCACTTTATGATCTGATGATTGCATCAGTGAGCGGAGTTCACTTAGCTGAACTGGGGACCAAACATTTGTGAACTTTTCCTCGCCTCGATTCCCCGGAGGGTAAGGCAGAGTACCCATCGAACACTCACATTTCGCCAGTTATATTTAAGTCCCATGTAATAGGGGGCGAGCCTATTGCCAACATCGGACACAAATTTTCCAGACTCCGGGCTGCTACTGATAAATTTCTTTCACCACCATCCACCAGCCGAAAACCGTCCGCTGCTTGATAAAGGGGAGATTCGAGGAGGCCTCCGAAAGGATTGCCGCAACGATCGGGGCTGCGTGCCTCCCACATCCAGCGGATTCCCGCGACCTTTACTTTTTATTTATTAATTCAAACTTTAAGCACAAGTAAAATAATACTGTCTGACTGTGTACTGTCAAAGGTCTTATAGCCTAAGGCACTTTATATTAGTCAACCTTAGAGCGAGACAGAGGCAAAACATGGCAGGTGCAACATAAGGGATAGGTAACTCGAAAAAAAAATGTATCACCATCAACCATCCAAGGAACGACCGCGGCCAAACCTGAAGGCCAATTCTCGTAATTTAAAATGTTCAAAATCTAGTCGCAGTCTCCAAACAAATGTCAAAACCTTGTCAAATTAGAGGTCTTTTTGACAGATTCAGACTGAGATCAGACTGCGAACGTTCATAAAATTACGAGAATTGATACTCTTATCTATCGACCCGTGCGGCTGCTATATCTTAGCTATGAGCCCTTCCATCACGAACCACTACCACTTATAAATCCACAATCAAGCTGAATCATTCTCGCATAAGCTTAACCAGCAAAGCCAGCTAAATGCAAATCACTGATAATCCATTAGTGTTCCCGTATTGTGCGCCGCCACTACAACAATGCACGTATGTGTACATATTGTGTGCTTTACACTGTAGTGCAGGGGTAGAGATGACCTCTCAGGGGTTCGGTAATTGGAAGATAATTTATTTGTTTTTATTTATTTATTTGCTCTAGAACAGGTACTTACTTTATTAAAACCCTGTTTCTCTTCAGATAAATTCATCCACTTTGCCAACTTATTTACTGAGAATGAAACGTACTTACTTATTTATTGTGAATTGTTGTTCACGCAGACAAGGCGTGAGTCTTAGTCCAAGGCAGGGGACGCACGGAGGGCGCGACGCGGTGCGGCGCGGGACTACACCGCGGCAGCCGACTGGCCGCCGCCCCGGCACTTCACTCCACTACCGAGCACGGCCGAAGACGCGCGCGCACACCTACTTGTATTGTTAAAGCTTCCAACATTGTACTGTCTTGTAGAACCATATTATATAGTGTTTACAGTCCACTTTTCCTTTCATTCACGAACCTTTAGTTAGGTCATCAACAATTGTTGTTTTAGTACTTAATTTATTTATTTTCAAGTAACATTTTAATGAATTTCAGTTTTTTTGTTAAAACAAATAACGACACGTAGAAAGTGATTATCGAATCGCCTTAATAATCTAGGTACAACTTAAGATTGCACAGTAAACTGGGTACAAATACTACATAGTATATAAAAAGGGAGGGGAAAGACTCATCCAAAATTCGCTAACATTGCAACGCTGACCATTTTATGATGTTCTGCACTTTTCCTGTTAACTGCAGTCAACAGTAAAAGTGCCCAAAAGGCTGGCAGTAGTGCCACGTTGTTTGGCGATTTTGATTTTTGGCCAAATAGTAGGCCAGCCCTCTGGTCACGTGAAGAGTCAACCAAGAGTCAACGTTATTTTTTTAACACTTTTCACGACGAGCTCGTCCACAAAAACCACTACAACTGAAACGGTAAAAGCTCAAAAATAATACAAATACGGTCAGATAAATTCACCCACTTTGCAAACAGAATTTAATTAATTAAAATAAAACTGGATAACAAAATGAAACCTGCTTCGTTATCTGAAACTGGCTGATCGCATCATCGCAGTGGAACTATTCAGTTTTTAATTAAACCCATTTACTGCAGACGTGTGTTAAGCGTGTACTAATTAGATTAAAGCGGTAACAGTCGGCTGGTTGAAAAATTCTTATGTTATTTTCGATGTGTTTGGAGGTTTTAAAGCGCTGCAGCGACGGTATAAGTTTTTTTCTTGTTGAAATTATGAAATAATAATAATCATTTTATTAACAGGAAACTAAGGTCCGTAGATAAAATACACAAAATAATCTTAATAACTAATATATACAAAAACTAGATGGCGCTCACATTTTCTAGCTGACTGATTCCTGAAATGCGGAAACAAACTCAGAGCCCGTGATATCTTATAAAGTACAAACATTATATTATTAAGTTTTTATGTGAGTCCAACAATGCAGAGCCATGTCTGGAAGTGCCTTTTGAAGAAAGAGCCATTGCAGGTTTGAGTAAGTTGTGTTTTATATCAACATTTTCTCACAGGTTCCAATTCCTATGACAGTAAGGTTGGTACATAAATAAAAAAGCTTAAAAAGTTATTGTAGGTTTTGGCTGTTCATTCTGTTCTTTTTTGTTTGTAAAAACCACACACACATATTTAATTTAAATGGTGTTATAAATTCTGTGCCAGTAGGTTATTTATTTATATAATAATCTAAAATCATCAATCTTTTTTATTCGTTTTTGACCGATTAACCACACCAAACCTGTCAAAAACTCATAATGGCGAGTACATTGCAACGTTCGAAAATTTGTAGATTGCCTGGAGGTTTTTTTTTTTTGAGGATAGAGAATCATCAAATGACCCCTCCCGCTCTGGGTGGAGCGGAAAGGAGTGTCCGACTCTTACTGACTAAAACCCACCCGTGTTCCTACCTTAGCCCTTTATGTTCCGGGCCAGCGGTAACCCTTTCGGACTATCCCGCTGACTTGCCTGGAGGCTTGCTCTTCACATTTTTAACTTACCTAAATAATAAACAATACACACACTTACATACCTAATTACTCTTAGCTAATTTATAAAACAAAAAAAAAAAATCAGAAACTAAAAAAAAAAATCCACCCGCTTTAAATCGCTGCAGCCGCTTGAAACCCACATACACAAGTAACCCAATAGTTTCATACTATCAATTAAAATAGGGGGCTGAACAGCGCTCGGTAATGAAACTGTAATCACGTTAGCTAGTCATCAGGGAATGATTGCTCGCTGATGACTTGGTGAAACGCCGTCAATAATCTTTTTACAGACGACTTTCTATTAGGGTGTAATGGATATGTGCTTGCAGTTTTTGATTGGGTCTTTATAGACACTATTATTTGAAAAATTGCGGCTTTTTTGTCGTCGAGATACGCACAGGAGGAGACACAGTACCCACTTCATATTTTTCCAGTTATCTCTCTATTCAAATAAATCAAAATCATCAAAATCAAAATATTTTATTTCACATAAGCCTACATGGGCACTTATGAAACGTCAGAAGCTAGGTGCACGGTTCCAATTGGTCGTTTCCTATGGAGAAGAACCGGCAAGAAACTCCACGGTTACTCTTTTTAATAAATACAATTGAAGAGTATGTTTGTGATGTCAAAATAACCGATTTTCATCAAATGCTTTTATTTATTTATAAGGCTTACCAACTAAACACATACACAGCATTAACCCAGAGTCCTTGACATAATTGTCAGTGTTGTCGTTGTCTTTTGAAAGCATATACGGTAATTTTTTATCTGTTGTCTGTCTGTTTATTCCGGCTAATGTCCGAAACGGCTGGACCGATTTTGACGGGACTTTCACTAGCAGATAGCTGGTGTTATAAGGAGTAACTTAAGCTACTTTTATTTTAGAATAAATAATTAGGGTATCTGTGCAACAAAGTTCTATTCTATTTTTGTCTATGGCAATGGTGCCGATATGTCGACAATTCTGCCAATGTCAGATGTGCTATGAGAATACGTGTGTAACAAAGTTAAAGCCCATGAAATTTTCGCGTCGCGTCACATCAAATTTAAGTAACTATAATTATAATCAAAAACTTTTCAAAACTATCAATATCATAAGTGACTCAAAAAATCTATACTTACAAACGACATAATGATTTATAATTGCCGTAGAGGAAGTAATAACTTATTTCTCACCCTTAATTTAAAACACAATTTTGATGCTTTTATTTGTAGCTGTCAAACGAAATTCTCCCTTAAAGTAAAAAGCACATGGTTCATTAAATTTGTGTAAATGTAATAATGACTTTATTTCGTGTTAACTTTGAATGTACGTAATGATTGGATATCGAGTTGATGTTATTATTGGCACTTTGAATTAAGTTCCTCAAATGAAAATAACAGGTTTGGTATTTTTTTGGAATTAATTAGTAATGAGGATATTGCATACTGAAAGACGTAGAGTTGAAAGGCCTCCAAGGTGGACCGATTACCTTGTGAAGTCCGCAGCAATCTGCTACATGCGAGAAGCACATAACAGGTCGAAGTGGAGGGTGTTGCCTATGTCCAGCAGTGGACGTGACGTGAAATGACGATGGTGATGATGAGGTTAATGAAAGTGATTATATCTAATAATGCTGCCGTGAAACAGAATTTTTGTATTCTGGTTCGAAGGGAACCAGTGAAATTATAAGCACATGAGACTAGTTTTAACGCCTCTAAAGATTACATTTGGGTATTACTTACAAAAAAATCTTGTACCATAAGTCTATTTTTGCGACAAAGTTAGTATAGAAAATTCTTTATTATGTACACCATAAATTTGACAGGATATAAATATTATATTATATGGTACATTTCTCGGACATATTGAAAGTCAGAAGCTTTTAGTACCAAGTGTCTCATCTCTTCAATAACAATGAAATCGTGACAGATGCATACGGCATTACGAACATCTTCAAGTCCCATCATCATAGGCTTTCTTATAAGGAAGATGCCCCTAATAATAAATTGTATAAGGCTTGTAAGTGGGTGAAACAAGCAGCCACATTATTGAGGCAAATTGTGAACAGGGCGACAAAGATGAATGGAGAATGGAAGAACTATTTCAAGCTGTTTTTTAGATAAATGTTATGCTGTTGGTTTGTGTAGAGGGGCCCGTGGCTAAATAATAACAGCCGCACAGGTCGATCAATCAGGTTAAGCTACGCTTGCCGCGGTTGGTTTGTGGATGGGTGGCTATCTTTACATAACGAGACCCCTCCGTGTCTCGGAAAGCACGTTAAGCCGTTGGTCCCGGCTGTCATTCGCGGATCTTTGACAGTTGTTACGAGTAGTCAGAAGCTAGAAAGTCTGACAACCAGTCTCACCAAGAGTTATCGTATTACCCAGTAACTGGGTTGTGGAGGTCAGATAGTCGCTCCATGTAAAATACTGGTATTCAGCTGTATCCGGTTAGACTGGAAGCCTACTCCAACATAGTTAGGAAAAGGCTAGGCAGATGATGTTATGTTGTTGGCTTGCTGCGCGCTTTGGTGTTTCCTGTAAGTGCAGCTTGCAATCCATACTAATACTAATAATATTATAAATTCGAAAGTAGCTCTGTCTGTCTGTCTGTACGTTACCTTTTCACGCCTAAACCACTGAAGGGATTTCGATAAAATTTTGCAGAGGGATAGATTGCATTGATTGCGGGGAAGGACATAAGATAGTTTTTATCGACATACCTCGCGGGCGAAGCCGCGAGCGGAAGCTACTTGCTATATAAATAAATAAAGTGTTTATTTTACTTTCCCCGATCTATGAAAGCCAAGATTTATTTGTTGTCACATATCTTGGATTTTTGGTCAACGCCGGATTCAAATGTTTGAACTGCTATAACGTTGTTATTCGATATCCGTGGTTTTTATTGACATAAGGCTGATTTTTAAATCGACAGATATTTTTTACCCGACTACGGCGAAGCTAAAAGGAGGGTTATGATTTTGACAGGTATTAATAAAATTGACGTCTGACAGATTTGGTATGAAAGAACTGTCAAAAATTCTAAATTATTCTTTGGATAAAATTATCTGGCACTGGAAAAACAGCCCTAATTCGACTTATCAAAACAAATTATCAAGTAAGTAATCCCTTAGGAGTGCCTGATATTTTTTTTTTGTGATAATGTGGCATCACATTACCAGCTGAAGTGAAAACGTTTGGAGGCTCCTGTAAATCGTGATGTTCCAATGGTTAAGAGGAAATGCGGTAGGAGGGACTTTTGAAAAATCCCAAGTAAAAAGTCGTATTTCGAGGTTTGGCTCTCACCTATTTTCTCCTTCAATATTAGACCAATTCAAAAGATATTTCATAAACTGTGTTGTGATGTTTTTCTTTTTTCATTAATACTAGGCCTCTGTTGACAGCGGTTTAAATCGGATTTTTTTGAGGGTTTAAAAATAATGTATCAACAAAAAGAAAAACATAGGGTACCTACAAGTAGTTATTATTTATTATTCTGTACACAATCACTACTTTATGGTCATTGACCAGAAAGCAAACAGGCGAGTGCGTTTCTATGGACAAACGACCACCAGCATTTCCTCTTAAGACTTCGCCTTTCTGTGTATTTTACATGGAGTGACTGCCTATCTGACCTTCATAACAAAGTTACTGGGTAATACGATACCCCTTGGTAAGACTGGTTGTCAGAATTTCGGCCTTTTGGCGACCCGTAACGACTGTCAAAGATATACAAATGGCAACCAGGACCAACTATTTTAAGTTCTTTTAACACGTACTTTCAAAAACTGACCACAGAAAGTAGTCCTTATTACTTGCCTACCACATCCAGATCTTCTCTATATCCACCAGTGACACCCAGTAAACGTCTCAGGAAAGCAACGCAGTAATCTTCGGAATGCGTCCCCCTGACTGTAATACACAGTCTCCACCCCTACTTGGTCCAGGAAGATAAGGCGGTAACACACGTGAAAGATTTAGAAATAAATCTTAGTCATAGATATAAAAAAATATATAAAGATTTTGAACGTAGCCGAGTTCTGGTTTGAAGATACTGGTCGCCAAGGTAATTGCAGGCACAAAAGACTTTCCAGCTTTGACTCTAGAATGCATCTGCGATATTCATAGAAAGAAATCTATCTATACTAACAAAAAAACTGAACAATTTGTTTGTTTTTTGTTTAAACGCGCTAATCTTTGGAACTACCGGTCAGATTCGGAAAATTCTTTTTGCATTTAATAGCCCAATTCTTGAAAAAGGCTATAGGCTATTTAATATCACTCTAAGATCCTTAGGAGCCGAGAAAAAGAACGCTAAGCGAAAACACAGTAGTAGCACGGGCAAACGATGCGATGTGACGGGGTGGGTGGAGGGAACAAAAAAATTCATGCGGACGAAGCCTTGGGCAGAAACTAGTAAAATAAAAACCCTAGTATTTGTATTATAATACAGTGCAGATACCACAATTAGGACGATTAAAAATAATTTTAACTTGGCAGGACACAAAACTGATGTAATAACAATAAAACTTCTATTTTTTCTCTTTCAATGTCCTTCAATCAATTTAAAGCCCATTCAAGGAAGAGAAATCATTAAAACAGCCTAATTAAAACATCACACAAAAATTCCGTCGGTGCAGACAATCTTCAAAAGTCACGTACACCTTTTCTCCTTTCGGCCCCCTTAAGAAAGCTAAAAGTAGAGAATTCATTAGGTCGTTTCGTCCCACTCGAAGCCACTTGCACTTTTGATTGAGGAAATAAATGCCCCAAGACATCGGCTAATTCAAGAGGCTGGTGGGACCAAATTGCCCCGATTGTTCTTTGGCAATGTGACAGTAATGTTTCTGTAGGTTGTTTATGTTTTCAATACTTGGGATTTTTTCTTTTTTCGTTGCGGTATGAATGATTGTGTAGTACAACTGTTGGATTTTTTCTTTTATTGAAATGTTTTTATTCGAATTATTGCAAAGTCTTCTCACAAAATAGTGAAGGTAAGAAAACAACATACAAACATTTGCGGTGCTAAAATAACTGCCAAAAATATATCTTCTCTGATATGAATTGAACCATACCTACTGATTGCTCTGGGTGCACCGAATACATTACACAAAGGAGAAATAAGATGGTTTATTATTTATATTTTGAATAATTCGTATTTGGTCTTTTTTAGGGTTCCGTACCCAAAGGGTAAAAACGGGACCAGCCAGTTTCTCCATAGAACCGCTCTCGCCTGTTTTCTTTCCAGTGAATGACCTAAAGCAATGATTTTTTACAGAATAATAAATACATATTAACTACTTGCATGTCCTTATGCTTTCCTTTTTGATGATAAATTATTTTTATAAGCACTAGAACCCTCATAAAATGCTTATTGAAACCGCTGTCAACAGAGGCCTAGTGTATAAACATGACGACTATTAATGAAAAAAGAAAAACATAAGGACATAGTATATAGGGTGACTGGTAATTAGTGACCGATACTTAAACACGTGATTTTACACATCATTATGAACAACTTTTACTATGGGACCAAACCTGAAATCGCGAAAAAAAATCAGCTGTTCCCTACATAAATGTTCGTCTAACTCGTCAAAATGTAGAGAACAGCTGTTTTTTTTTTCACGATTTCAGGTTTGGTCCCATAGTAAAAGTTGTTCATAATGATGAGTAAAATCACGTGTTTAAGTATCGGTCACTAATTACCAGTCACCCTATATATCCTTCTTATTCAGTTTATGAAATTTCTTCTAAATTGGTCCAATATAGGAGGAGGAAATAGGCGTGAGCCAAACCTCAAATCACGACTTTTTACATAGGATTTTTCAAAAGTCTCTTCGTCCGCAATTCCTCTTAATAACTTGAGATAAGTGTTATGAACAAATTAATAACTTGTCTAAAATCCCGAACAACTCCAATTGATTAAAGCCCCTTCACATTAATAGTTTTCAATTTGCAAATTATATTCACGCTATTATTCCCCAGGCTATCAACACGAGAGCGCTCATAAATGGAGCTTCGGAAGGAATCACCTGCTTTGAATAAACGATCGATTTCCCGTACATGCGTCGTAAAGACAAATCTTTCCTTGAAGTAAGAACACAGGGGTATTGGGAGCAACAGATGCTGTGAGAGAAAAATGTGGAGTATAGAGGAAAAACGTCTGTGATGAACAGACAGAAGACAGGTCCTATTAAAGATCCGTTTATTGTTTTTTTTTTTTAGAAGGTTTGATTCGTTTAAAGGGCAAATATTAATATGAGTTTCTAAACTAGAAAAGTGTTTATCTTTATGCTAATTATAGTTCCATAAAAAAACCTCTTTTTTCAACCTTTTCGAACCCTTAACTGTTTCTCAAGCTCAACGGTAATGTTTTTTCATTGTTTGTCTTATTTCGTTTTAGTATATTTGTTTATTTATGTATATTTATTTGTGCTCATATTTATATGTAATTAGGTATATATTATATTTGTAGTTTTAATAGGTATATGCGTATCTTTATATTTAAAAATATTTATTCCTTAATTTTCATGATTGCACCTACCACTGTTGGTCCCTGCGTCACTCAAAGGTTGACCGGTAGAAAACGTCTGAGGCATTAAGTAATAATATTCCACAACTATCACACAACGCCGTCTAGTCTCAAGCTAAGCAGAGCTTGTGTTATGAGTACTAGACAACTGATAAACATACTTATATATTTCTAAATACATACATATATAGATAAATTACACCCAGACACAGAACAAATGATCATGCTCATCACACAAACATTTGTCCTGGGTGGGAATCGAACCCACGACCTCCGGCATAGCAGTCATAGTCACTGACCACTAGACCAACAGGCCAGTCAAAGTTTAAAGCCCCTTAAGTCCGCCTCTGTACATTTGTATACTTAAATAAATAAAACAGCTCATCACCTGAACGCACTGGGCTTCACAGCTTAGTACGGCCGTTATTGCAATTGTGTACAGTGTGGCTAAGTTTGAAACACCGTATGCAATTGGAATAACGACCGTACTAAGCTGTGTAGCCCAGTGCGTACATTTTGGTCCTTCGAGCCGGATACGCAGTACGGCCGTTATTCCAATTGCGTACATCACCTTTGTCCTTTTTTTCCGTTCTGTTTTTTTTCTTGTCTGTTTATATGTATACATAATACATATTTCCACCAAAACTTTTAAGCAACTACTCTAACACTTCTTAAAGACTAAACACACAACGACACAGTGTCTCTAGCTGGAATACCCCGTAAACCTTCCATACGGGATCAAGAAAAGCATAAAGGAGAGATGTGAAGCAATAGCCATAAAGATTTTATTGTGGCACGGAACCATGTGACGTATTACGATGAATGTAAAATATTCACGGTTCAGATGGATTATGAGACAATGGGTAATGATTTAGATATGTTTTCGATCGGTTTCCAAGATGGCGTCTTTTTGTGATGTGATTGGGTAAGTTAGCATACGTAGGAAGATGATACTGTTTGCTGAAATCATGTTTCCTTTCGGCAAGCCACAAGCCCCGGGGAGAGACCCACACTAGGTTTCTCCCCGGGGCTTGTGGCTAAGTAATAACAGCCGCACGGGTCGATCGATCAGGTTAAACTACTCTTGCTGCGGTTGGTCCGTGGATGGGTGACCATCTTTACATACCAAGATCCCTCCGTGCCTCGGAAGGCACGTTGGTTTCGGCTGTCATTCGTAGATCTTTGACAGTCGTTACAGGTCGTCAGAAGCCCGAAAATCTGACTACCAGTCTTACCAAGGAGTATCGTATTACCCAGTAGCTGGGTTGTGGAGGTCAGATAGGCAGTCGCTCCATGTAAAATACTGGTATTCAGCTGCATCCGGTTAGACTGGAAGCCGACCCCAACATAGTTGGGAAAAGGCTAGGCAGATGATGAGTGTGGGTCTCTCCCCAGCTAGATGGACCGACGACCGTAAAAAGGTAGCTGGGACAGGCTTGATGAGGAAGGCGGGGGACAGGGTGTTGTATTCTACCTGGGAGAGGCTTAAGTACAGCAAAGGACTGCGATAGGCTGATTTGATTGATTGACGTTTAATTTGTTTTAAAAAAGACAATAACTGAACTTGAATAGAATAACAGAAGAATAGAAATCTAGGCATAATCAAATCGCTATTTTTGGAAAACAGATTGGTGAAGGTAGCATTTTATATTTAGAGAAAGATGCTTGTAGTAATATAAAATACAAACACGCCCGTTTACCCCAGTCGGGTTACCGTCGGGCGTGTCCTGACGTGCAGCGGCCGACTATTTCTGTTATGTGCTCGTATCTATTTTTTTTTTAAATTAGGTATTCGAGGTAACTTATCTTTTTATATGCACAAATAAGGCTTTTATGTCGATTCGCACGAATTTACTCGCCCGAAAAGTGCGAAACGTCAGTTTTAATATATTTTTTTTCTATAAACGACTCGCACGAAGTTTTCAATAAAGACATTTAATGAATACTTCAAAAGAAATACTTTCGCCTTTCGGCTACCAGCACATAGTTACCTACTTACTCTGAAAGGAAAGAAAACTTTCACTACATCTTAGGTACCTCTCAAAATCACAGCCACATTCATCAGCATTCATCCCACACCAATTCACGACACATCAAAGCCACTTGTAACAAAAAAATTCTAAACTGGTCGTAATATCAATAGCCACCCTTAATACTTACACAATAAGGTTCTAAAAAAGAGGACCAGAAAACACTGACCCCTCCGTTCGGTAAATTTGCTCGGACGCTCATAAATATTGACCAATGTAAAGGGTTCTGCGTATTGTGGCCACAAGGTTCATTTAAGAGGTCGCTTGGTTGGTCATCGTGTTTAGATGTTAAGGGTATGCATAATTCAGCACCAGATGTTTTTGGTTTTCTTTGAAGAAGTTTGTTTTTGTTTGTTAGTGGGTAGTTTTTGGTTGGTAGGTATCATTTTCAATTGAATAAAGGTCTGCGTTTGCTATGTAAAGTGGCAAGTAATAAACTTTCTACGTCTATTTTAAACCAACCAAACAAAAGGCGCACACACTTATGTAGTTCTGGTGATACTTCAACATAATAGAGACCTGGAGTTGATCTGATGATGGATACGATATACATCCTCGAGAGCTCCTCAACAGTTTACAGCAGCTTTTTTTCTTTAAGTAGATTTATGGCTAACGAACCAACCACCGACTCGGAAGCAAATAAACTCTTAATAAACGACTGCAAAAAAACACTAACTGAATGGCTCAAGAGTAAAAGTTACGAAGAAACCGAAGATATTCTACGCAATATCACATAACTAAGAAACACATATAATTTGCACACACATACACACCACACCCACACATCCTCGCACTACACCCAGTGTGCTCCCATACAGATATAAGAATTAAAAAAAAAAAAAAGTTAATTAGTCTTAAATCAAACTTTTGCTTATTTTTACTTATTTTTACTTATTTCTCACACATCTGTAGAATGATTGTAAACTGGAGGAGTGGAACCACCTAATACAAGCAAATCTTTGCTTAAAGTCTTTGCTTAACCTAACATAGTTATATTCTTAAGTGGAGAAATATTTTTTTTTTTTTTTTTATTATTTATGTGAAACTCATCGGAACTCATCAAGAGGTACTTACTAAATCTTAGGAACAAGCGATTAAAATTAATATTACTTAGAGCTGATTTTACCAGTGTCAGATATGTTTTATCTGTGGAATAAAATTGACGTCCGACAGTTGTAGTATGGAAAAACTATCAAAAATTTCTTAAAAAGTCTTTATTCTAGGTATAAAAGTTTGCTTAAACGCATACCATTCATGTATCTAGGTTTCCCACGATAATTTTCTTTCCAAAACATGCAACACTTCTGTCAGTTATTGTAAGAAAATGCTTGATGTAACTATTCTTCAATATATAAACTTCAAATAAAACGCCTTATCAAAAGAAATCCAATCAACGTTTAAAAAATAACAAGCGATCAACAAAAAAATCGGCCCATTACACGATTCCCACTCACCCTAATCAGATCTAATAGGGCAGTAGAAAAAAACCTTGGAGAGTTGGAGCCATTAATACATTTGGCCACATTTGTCTGTCTGTCGGCCCAATAAATAAGACGAGAGGTATGCCTGGCCAATCTTGTCTGTGACCTATCTCGACGCATCAGGCACGATCGATGGAGACGTGAAATGGTGGATGGACAAAGAGTTGTTAACACTTTTGAGTTAAATTATGCTTTTTGTGTTGGCAATGGTTATTTAATACAATCAACATAAAAATCACAATTACATTTAAAAAATAGGTCAAAAGAGTAGGTAACGTACTGCTTATTAAAGCTTTTTACTTTAATAGTGCAGGTTAATTTGCAAGTAATAATTGTACAACTATAAGCTATATGAAATACAATATAGTATCTGTGACCACGCAGTTTATTTCATAGCTACTGTGTCTGTTGAAAATAAAAAACATAACAGTGCAGCAATTCTCAAAGTGAATCCCCCCTCGCCCCAGCACATACAAAAATATCTTTAGTAAATACAACAGGAACCAGGAAATTTTTAAAAACATAAATAATTTTTTTCTCTGAAAATATTCACAAAATCATCCTAACATCTTACAATTGAACAGGAAAAAAAAAACAACAATTTACAACTCTATACACATCCTTCTGATGTAAAACATTCATCGGAACTGTTCAGGATCATTACTCTTTGCCCTCGTTGTCTTTATTTCAGTTTATTTCACCGACAGCACGAGTTTTTCAGGAGGAGTCTTTATTTGGGATCTTTCTTTGTTTTTCTTTGAAAGAACTCGTGTCTTTCGTAGTTTTAGTGAGCAGTTTAAAAATATTCTTTATCCGGTTTCTGAGTAAGTTCTGAGTCAGTCTAACCGGATGCAGCTGAATACCAGTATTTTACATGGAGCGACTGCCTAGGAAAGAAGGAATGATTTAACTTTGTACCTACGTAAAGGATTCTATCAAAATACTTCCCGTATTGAAACATTTGCACGGTCAGCGAAGGTCTCCTTCAGTTGATTGGATGCAAAAATAATTATGTAATTTAATTTTAGCTGTCAACAAGTAAAAAATATATAACATTTCTATCTGACACCTTTAATTAACCCGTGAACTGCTCGCCCTAAGGATTAAACATAATTACTTTACTGTCAGCTTATTCCCGGGAGGATAGATGCTCATTTTGCATGGCGTCTTCATTTAGCTTGCAAACCTACACTATAATTATGAGGAGGGCAATTTTATGTTTTTGTTTCTTTTTTAATGGCGATTTTTTGTATCAACGTTGATAATTACGTTCAAAACGTCATAAAAAAACTTTGGAAGATATTCTCACACGCGGTTTTCTAAAATCAGACAGTTCCGAAAGTTGGAAAATTATCTACATTAAGTGTGCAAAAAATTCAAGACTAAAAAACATGAGAGATAGGCACTGGATCTGGTTCAGAAATTACAGGTACGATCACCTTACGAAAACATTGATCAGTTTTGATGAGCATGATCATTTGTTCTGTGTCTGGGTGTAATTTATCTATATATGTATGTATTTAGAAATATATAAGTATGTTTATCAGTTGTCTAGTACTCATAACACAAGCTCTGCTTAGCTTGAGACTAGACGGCGTTGTGTGATAGTTGTGGAATATTATTATTATCTCCTTTATTCATTTACATACATCTTATTTTATTGTATTTTTAAATATTTCTTAATAAATAAAAGTAAGTATAAAAAACATTTAAAAATATAAAAAAATAGTTGTCCGCCGGTGTCGGGAGCAGGGTCCAAGCTACCGGTGGTTAGGGCTCCAGAGACAGGAACCTCCTCACAATGCGAGCCGTATCAAGGAGTACTGCCTTCTGAATCAGGCCCTTGATCCAACCGCCTAACGAGAGCCTCGATAGATGTTGATCGAGGCTTTCGGCTATCAGTCCATTGGCCGATACGACAATCGGCACAATGATAGCCGAGCTCACATTCCACATGTCAACAACCTCGTGAGCTAAGTCGAGATATTTAATTTGTTTCTCTTTCTCAGCTTTCACGAGGTTCCCGTCATGTGGAATGGTAACATCGACAATCATTGTGCGGCGCGCTAATCGGTCTATCACCACTATATCAGGCTTATTGGCAACAATAGTCCTGTCAGTAATGATAGACCGATCCCAGTACAATGTGACATGGTCATTTTCAAGAACTGGGTCGGGCACATACTTGTAGTACGGTACCTCAGAATCCACAAGTTTATATTTCAAAGCAAGTTGCTGGTGAATAATCCTAGCTACTTGGTTATGCCTGTGCAAGTACTCGCCGTTAGAAAGACGAGAACAACCAGAGATAATATGTCTGATAGACTCACCCGGACGGTGGCATGCCCGACACATGTCAACCGTCCCGTCCTTCATAATATGTCTCCGGTAGTTATTCGTTAAGATAACTTCGTCCATAATTGCACAGACAAAACCTTCAGTTTCCCCGAAAAGGTCACCAAAACGTAGCCAGGATACGGACGCTAAGAAGTCTACACCGGGCTCATGAAGAGCCCGATAGAAGCGCCCGTGAAGCTCCTTGCTTTGCCATACCTTCTTGCGGTCATCAGTAGAAAGTACTACAGGTTTGCGCCAGTTCTCTTTAGCCATGGATAGCGGGGTGAGCCCCTTGTCCACTGCGACCACATCACGGTGCATACCCACTTCGGTTTTTTAAAAATATTCCCTGAGACTGCACACCTCGCGGTTGTGGAGGGTTTTCGCATTTAAAAAGCCTCGACCCCCGCACTTCCGCGGGATATACAGTCTCATTACCGATGATCGTGGGTGATGCATCCGGTTTGCAGTCAGTAGTGTACGGACTCTTCTATCCAGGGCGTCGAGTTCGGTCTGAGTCCATTTGAGTATGCCGAAAGAGTACATCAAAACCGGCATGACCCAACCATTGAAGGCGCGCACCTTATTTCCGCCCGAAAGAAGACTATTTAATACCTTCTTCAGGCGACAAAAGAAGCGCTCCTTCAACGATTGCTTCATGTCAGCATCGTTGATGCCTAACGCTTCCGACATACCCAAATACTTATAGCTTTCGGATGAGGAGAGGGATCTGAGGCTTATGGAATCGGAGAGTTGAATTCCCTCGGATTCCATAATCTCCCCTCGCTTTACATGCATGACTGCACATTTGTCCACACCAAATTCCATCCTGATGGCGCTACTGAAAGTTTCAGTTACCTTCAGTAGCTCCATCAGACGCAATTTGTTGGGGGCAAAGAGTTTTAAATCATCCATGTAAAGGAGGTGAGATATGACCTGACCACCTCTTTTCAACCGATAGCCTAGACCTGAATCCTCCAGTAGTGTACTTAGAGGATTCAGGGCTAAGCAAAACCAAAGTGGACTCAAACTGTCGCCCTGAAATATTCCCCGTTTAATCCATACAGGCTCATCATTCCCCTGGATCTGTCGACATCCTGGATAACGAAGGACCGTCTTCCATTGCCTCATACACGACACGACTCAAGGAAGGTGCGTAGAGTTGCATCTATCTTGTACAACTCCAGCACCCTCATGAGCCATGTATGTGGCACCGAGTCGTAGGCCTTCTTGTAATCTATCCAACATGTCGACAGATCCTTGCGGGATCGACGAACCTGTTGGCTAATGGCCATGTCTATGAGGAGTAGCTCCTTAGTGCCGCGGGACCCATTCCTACATCCATTTTCTCAAAATGGATGTAGGAATGGGTCCCGCGGCAGACATAACCTCAATGTGTGTATTAATTTTCGCTCTCAAAATAGATGTAAGAAGTTTATAAACCGTCGACAAACACGTGATCGGTCTATAATTCTTGGGTTCCGCGGGACTACCTGATTTATGGAGCAGGTGGGTAACGCCTGTTGTTAGAAACTGCGGTAGCGACCCAGACTCTAAGGATGACTGGAACTGAGATGCCAGGCAAGTGTGTGAACTAATTAGCCATTTCAGCCAAAAATTGTGCAGTCCGTCCGGTCCCGGTGATTTCCAATTCGGTAACGGACGGACCGCTCTGGCAACGTCTGATGGCGTAATTAGGACTGTTTCCATTTCTGGTACAGACTCACACACTCGCTCGACATCCTGCATCCAATCAGCCTCAGTGTGACAGACGGGCACCGACCAGATGCTGCACCAGAATGCACTTGTGGCGGCATCATCCGGGCGGCATACATCTGTCACATTTTGTTCAGGTCGCTCCCAAGTTCTATACACCCACCTTTCATCGCTCTGGAACATGCGATTCTGCGTGTATCGATCAACCCGCCGCTTATACCGCCGAATTCGGCTCGCCCATGCACAAACTTTTGAAGATTCGTAATATTGCATTGCCAATTTAATCACTATTATCAAAACTTGGCACAAAACACAACAGCTTATTAAAAAACGAAACAGATCTTCAGACAACTCCTTAATTACCATAGCCATTAAAAATATAAAAGAAACAAAATAAATCGAGATGGCACAACGAAATAAAACTCTATAATGAAATTTCAACAATGGTAACACCATGAAAACTGCAAATCTCTCCCATTGGGCGCAAAGACAAGTTTTTTACGATTTCATAAAGCAACGAAACCGGTTTTTCATTTACACAGTTTTAGTGGTGATAAAATATAATTAAAATATTTTATACTTGCTTTATCTCGAGGTTTTTACGGTTTGTGTGCTTTCAGGAATGCTGGTAGGTTAGTAGTACAATGGGAAATTAGTGGTACTTAATTAGAAAAATAGAAATTGAATAAAATAAAATATTACAGATATAAATGTGGAAATTTTACAAGGACTGACGCAATGAGAGGTCTTATTGATAAAAGCGATATTTTAAAGACAACCTTTGGACGGATTTAGAACAAAAAAAAAGAGAGACAATAAAACTCAAACTCGACAAAGCATTTATTTCAATTAAACCATTTACAGGCACTTTTGAATTGTCAAGAAGTCGGTCGGTCAGAAAATAGAAGCTTGTTGCCCAAATTTGACAGATTGTAGTAGCTTGATATGCTGTCGAATGTACCTACTGCACGTGTACAGATGCTAGCACCTGAAGCTACTACAATCTGTCAAATTTCTTTAATAGATTTTCAATTTTATGGCTGAAGCATAAGGTTCAAAGATGATTGGGAAAATTTTACAGTTTTGGGAAGCTTGATGGCTGGCATCTGTGGTAAGTGCAGACCATTCTTTGTTTTACAATTTGAATGCCCATTGTAGCTAGCTGATCCAGTGCTCATTGTGCCCCAAGACTTATCTAAAAGATATAATCAGAAATACTCAGTTTCTCGAAATTAACAATTCTCCGAGCGTGTTTTATATTTAGCTGGAAAGCAGTAAACTGTAGAATGCACACTGACTGCATTCGTAGCCGGAATGGGAAAAAAGATAATTTTTAATTTTATTTGGGTTTGTTTTTGTTCATGATATTTCAGTTGTGTTTAACAGGTGGGGTTTGTGTTTACGTTAAATAATAACTTATACATAGGTTTAGCAAAACAATGAATGGGAAATGTCTGGTCCTATTTGATATTTTGTCCTCACGACTCCGATACCGGCGGACTAATATTTTTAAATATATTTTTTTATAAAAATTAAAAAAAAATGTATTTACTATGTAAGAAAATAAATGAATGAATACTTTAAAGAAAATTCTTGCGATCAGATTTTGTTTGGCACAAAATAATAACAATAGCTTTCAGTAACTAAAGGTCAGCTTATCACAATTTGCAAGACAAAAACTTCCATCAAGTTTCAACACAATTCCCCTTTCTGTGCCTTCAGAATTATCCTGCCTTCGCGGCCTTCAACTCAAAATAGATTTAGAATAGTTCACGAACATCCAACATCAGTATTTTCAACAAGACATCCGCCAAAATCCCCCGGGAGGATGTCATCCGTCATCCACGACGCGCACTTAATTGGAAACATCCTGGAACGAATTTAAATTTGAAATTCAGTCTCGAAATCGTTTTATCTGGGTAACAATGTCGTATCTTTATCTTTTAAGATGGATTACAATGGGTTGTAAATAAGTTGGTGATTGCATTTCAATTTGCGATTAGAATAAAAGTAATGGAGTTCTTAAATGACTATTCCGAATTTTGTGTTTCAATTGGTCTTGACCACAGCTGTCTTCGAGAGGAAGCCTGTGTCCCAGCAGTGGGAACATTATAGGCTGATTATGTAGCTGTCTTACTTACATATTTCACTATAAGTAACATATAAGGAATTATCGTCAAGAACATACGAATACGCGTTCGCATATAAATTCATGTATGGTTAATATTACGATACGATATCTCAGACACTAGTCTGCATGGTCCTCATATGGCCTGACCAAGATTATGTCTGGACTTTAAAAGAGACTGAGTTTGTTTCGGCCTTTCTTTTCAGAGCAGGTCGTATGACACACACAACTCATCTAGTTTTAAAACATAATTTAATTTTGACGTGTAAAAGTTTTTTTTACCTATTTTCAGAAATAAATAGTTAATTTATCATTTGATTTGATAGGCCAAAAAATCAGGCCACGAGCACATGGGCAACGTCATTTTTAAAAACACCCTTCTAAACGGCACTTTTTCCAACCATAAATACAAGAGTTGAACATTTTGGAGGTCCTTTCCAACCTCAACCAAGCAATTCCTAACAGCCACAAAATCAATTACAAACAGATTCCTTACGAATCTTACCTTCACTTACATTAAGCGGCTTACATGACCTAAAGCGCGGTCACTGTCGGACTGCATAGAAAAGAAAGAGAAGCACGATGACACAATGCTGGTAATTTATTGAAAAATATGAAGCAATTACTTATTTAATTACAAAAAAATCTATTGTTTGGATTAAAAAATTAAAACACTAGCATTTTAGTATGTTGCTTGTAGACTAATCTGACAAAAAATCAGAATTTGTATGTATAGGTATTAGTATGGTTTTTATTGTAAAAAGAAAGTTTTTAGAAGTAACTTCATGATTTTTTTCTATCGTATCAAATTAGTTGTATTATGTTTTCAACACACTATCTACCTAGCATATATCCTGACGAATATCATATATTTTTATGATTGTGTTTACTGTAGTCGATCACATCCTTTTATTGTTTCTAAAACTTGCGTTTTTTGTGTTTAGGTCAGTAAGTCCCTTAAAGGTAAATTAAAAATGTACCACCTACTTCTACCCTTTCCTTTACATTAGTTATTCTGTGCCTTTACTCAAAAGTGGGTAGTCAGGTGTAAAATTGGTAGAGAGAGTGCATCTGCCAGCACTAATTAGTAATTATTATAGTTAATTATACCTCCTTTTAGCGGGTACATATATTAATGTTGCCTTTGAACCGTTTGCGGTTGGTTAGACTTTTTTTGAGGGCAATCTTGAGAAAGTGGTGTCTTTTGCACGCTGTTAATTGATTTGAGTGCCTAAAGGGTTATGCCCGTTTGAAACAATCTCAATGTTGTTGATAAAACCTTTTTCATGAATGCTATCTTGTGATGATGTTCTTCAGAAAGGTGAAGGCGTAGTAAAAAGCAGCCGGCGTGCGTGTATGTCCAGAAGGGCGATTTTCGTATTCAAAAACGTTCAAAATCTAGTCGCAATCTCATCTCAGCGACTATCAATGTCAAAAACTTGTCAAAAATGAAGGGAAACTAGAGGTATTTTTGGCATATTGAAAGTTTGAGACCGAGATCAGGGGGCCTAAAAAGGCCACTTTTGCAGAATCATAAAAGGAATTCATCAAATCATTATAAATCATAATAGACAGTTAACTGTTAAGTTAATCGTATCAAATCCCATTGGTGAAGGATTTTTCAGTTAGTTTTTTTTATCTGTGCTTAAATACCAATCCAAATCCAATCCCAATCTCTTGCAACGAAAAAAAGCAAAATACGTTTATGATTCTGCCAAAGTGGCCTTTTTAGGCCCCCAGACGTTCTTAAAATTACGTTAAAAAAGTTAACGAAAGCAAAAGGAGTATGTAAGGATGGTGGCGTTCTGTAGTTTCTGCCTACTTCCGCGTGAAGAAGGCTTGAGTTTCTAATGTAATGTTTATTCAAACTTATGTTTCAAATTAATATTATTTCAAACTAAACAAATATCAACTTTGTTTTAATGGAAATTAAGTTGATTTCAGAGTGACCAGCACTATTGAAAAAGTTATAAAAATTGTTGGAGTTGTAGCGTAAACTGAACTTTATTGTGTAGGAATTAAAGTTATTTTTCCATAAACTCATATTTTTTTACATTTTTGGCAAATAAATCGCGAATGCAGAATATGTATCTTGTTATTTACCTAGTAAATACATTGTATAACTGAAATATTTGTGAAACAGTCTACCGCCTCGCTACGCTACGCTACCACAGCAAATGTCATGTGTCCTCCATGCTGCGTCGCCATATTTATCGTTGCAATATAATAACCAACACTTTACCCTACATTTGCATAATATTGCCCACCCATTCTTAAATAAAACATAAAGGTTTTTAACCCTGCATTACCGTGTCGACTTAATAAATGTCTGGGCGTTGAAGACAGGACTGAAATCATAGTAATGCACCTATCAAATGACGTCACTAGTTATGCGCCATTTGCAAAATGTTTTGCTGGGTGCGGCAAGCTAAAAGAGCCGCTGCAGCGATTAAAATTGGACTTTTGTAGTTTCAATAAAATTCGTAAATATAAGGGGGCTTATTTATAAACGTAGCGTCTGCCTAACCATACATTTTAACGTCTCTTAAATAATGGTGTAGGTACTTTCGGGATACAAACAATGAAAACCATTTCAGATTATAAAAATGAACTTCTGAATTGCCACTTCTTGAAAGATTCTATTATATATTCTGTTATGTAAGTATTCGTTATTTTCCTTTAAAATAATATCCAGCGCTTATGTCGCTTTAAAATATGCGAATAAAAGCTTTGCTCGATGCAGCGATTGCATTCATCACCTTGATATGTAGGTTGGCCATACTTTACTGAATTTTTGTGGATCGTTAGAAAAACAAAAGAAAAAGGTACCTATTGCAAACAGCGGATTATCAAAGTCAGGCAGTGCTATAAATGCAATGTTTATCTATTTATGCATCTGTTTGTGCTGAGATTATAACTCGAGGGCCATCTTATTCAGTTGACATGGTTCTTGATTGTAACTAGCCGACTCGATTTGACATTTTGCCCAAATTAATATTTTCTTTTATTTGCTAATATTTTACATAAATACATTTGTTTTTTTTTTAACTGCTCGTGACATCACAATTGGCTCTATCAGAATACCAGCACTGAGACATTTATATTTTAAATGTCGCAGCATCATGCTGAGACAGGAGCCTTTTTGGCCTCGTACAGGACTTTCTGTTTTTTATTTTCTTTTTATATAATTTTGTTATTCATTTTTGTAGATTTTGTTTAGTTTGTGATTTTTCTGTACGAGTCACAATAAATACTTTTCCTTTCAGTTCATACAAAAATCGAAAAAGGACGTGCAGTTTTTCCCAGATTTGAAAATTTTTCGATAATCTTTTCCAATTTTTCTTTCCATAAAAACTTAAACCCGACTATTAATAGAATTTCGAAAATAAAAAAATGCGAACTCAAACCTGCCGTTCTCAAGGCAGTGATGCGCTTACCAACAAACAGCATTTCACTTTAATCAGTTTTTTTGTTTGATGGTTAAGCAACTATGTGTCTTTACGAGGATAAAAGTTATCTGACTATTTAAAAATCAGCCTTAGCATGTGTTTTGAGCAGTGGTAGCGGCGACTTTCAAGTTGTAGGTCGTAGGTCGTAGGTTTGGACCCAAACAGGCACTTTACTTTGTGTAAATTATTTCATCACCACTGCTCTCAAAACGGTGAAGGAAAACATCGTTAGCAAACCGGCATGTCCTAGAACCAAAAATTTGAAGACATGTGACGTCTATCATCTATCGCTCCTGGAGGCCTGTGTCCTAGCAGTGATGGGAACATTATAGGCTGAATATGCTGTGTTTTAGAAAATTTTCAGGAAACCATGGCCACTGCCCGATGACGGACGGGCGGATACAGCACAACTAATGCCTGCATCATAACGAGTGACGTAACACTGTAGGAATTTAAACGCGATTTATACAGTTTATTGGGAGCGGCGGACACACCCGGGTTTGTGGTCTGGTTCAGAACTACTGTTGTTAAACGAATAATATGTCCATGTGGCTTTTATTTGCATAGTAGTAATTGTTTTTGTTGTAATCGAAATAAATTGTATTCAATTAAATTCTTCACACACACACACGCACACACCCCCTCACATACTGTTTATAACTAAGGTACTAAAAAATTGTATACTGCTGTGAAAGAGCGGAGTCTCCTAACACAGGCATTACTTGCTTAACAGGAGGCTCCAATGACCAACTAATGTAAAACTTTTTGGTTCAGTAATAAATTTGATTTGATTTGAAATTCTGCTAATTATTATATTTATCCTATCCAATGAAAGGAAAAGACAAGCGTCCGTAGGTAGGTCGGGCAATAAGATAAAAAAGACCAACTCCCTAATTGCGTAACACATTTAAAACACACTACCAATCTCAACTGAATCATTTTGAAAGATATTGCTAATCCATTGCTTCATATTTTCGAAAAGTTTTCTGCTCAACAACGTTAATAACGCAATGAATATTGTTGAACTGTCAAAATTAAAGCCATTGGCTACTGATAGTGTGTTACGCAACTACCTCGCTGCACACAAAGATCAAACACTGCGCTTTATTGAATATAATCCTGCAATAACTAAGATGGAGCTTCCCGATAACGTTTACATAACATCCGAACGGATATTCAAATTCGAAAGATTAAGATCTCATTCATAGACTTGCATTATGGATCATATCCGAACGCCCTTCGGAATTCAATCAAGATTTGATGCATTGATTCAAGATGAACAGATTCATATAGAGTGAGATATCACCGCAGCACTACTAGTTCCTTTATTTGGGGGACCTACTGGGTAGTAGGTATTGGGTGTTCCCCTAGTACTGCAGATTACTAAGAGGCTGTGTCGTGTCGGAAGTGATCGTAAAACTTTACGAACTGGCGCCCTCTATCGGTGACAATCATCTTTGGGCACAGAGTAGGTTTGCGCAGAGACTTATTTTGTGAGATTGTTTTTTATTCAATGCGTTTTAAAGTTCAATATTGTGGCTTACGTTTTAGAGTTTTGATGACGGAAAACGGCTTATTAGTCTATTCGCACGAATTTAATCGCCAGAAACGGGCGAATCGTAATTTTAAATAATACTTATTATTTTTTCTATAGGCGACAACTCCAGAAATTATGTAGGTATTAGGCAATTGACACATTTTGAATTTTGGAGTTCTCGACACTCCCATAAATAAATTAACTTAGTGCGAATAGCCTATAGAAAAAAATATATTTAAAAATGACGATTCGCCCGTTTCGGGTGAATTGACTAATAAGCCGTTTTGATATTTATAATCTCCCACAAAAGATCCACAGAGATATTATTATTATGGTGTTACTCCTTCATTAATTAAAAAAAAATGTTTAAATGGTAAACCCTCCATATTATTGCCCAAGATACAGGCTTGCCTAGTTTGGGGCCAATGTAAAATCTCTGTAATCTTTTGAGCAATAAAGTTTTTTTTTTATTTTATTAAATTTTTATTCAGAGTCCAGATCCAAAAAACGACTTATAAAAAAACAGTGATAAATAAGACGTGTTGATCACAATACTTTTAACTTTTACGATTTAATTCGGACTACTCTTGGAGTAGTATTTAGGCCATTTGGCCCATTTAGGCCCATCACAAATTCTTATTTTTTTCTGTCAATCGTTTGCTTACTAAACTTCAACTATATCCGACGAACCTGATTATTTATGTCTTTTGGTGACTGCACGCGACGGTTAGAAGAAAACTGTTAAAATAATTGTATAGTAAAAAAATATTTGTACCAAAAAAAATATCTCTGACTCGATTCCCTACTCTGTGCTGTAAGAGCTGAGATTTCAATAAACGACATCGGTGTTCTGATTGCAACGTATGAAGACGCTCTACATATCCTCGTTAGCCGTGACAGACTGACAGCAGTCACATACCCACTGTTATATGTTTATTGACAACCATAAGCGATATTGTTCTTGGTTTAGTAGAGGCAGTTACACTGAGTGATTTTGAAAGTGGTATATTTTATTGGTGTAGTCTTGCTTAGATTAATGGGGGCCCCTGGCTAAATGATAACAGCCGCACAGGTCGATCGATCAGGTTAAGCTACGCTTGCCGCGGTTGGTCTGTGGATGGGTGACCATCTTTACATGCCGAGACCCCTCCGTGCCTCGGAAAGGACGTTAAGCTGTTGGTCCCGGCTGTCATTCGTGGATCTTTGACAGTCGTTACGGGTAGTCAGAAGCCCGGAAGTCTGATAACCAGTCTTACCAAGGGGTATTGTATTACCCAATAACTGGGTTGTGGAGGTCAGATAGGCAGTTGCTCCATGTAAAATACTGGTATTCAGCTGCATCCGGTTAGACTGGAAGCCGACCCCAACATAGTTGGGAAAAGGCTAGGCAGATGATGATTCTTGCTGAGATTAATATTGTTACCAAATTATTATTAATGTTGTCTGTGACTGCCCCGTTGGTCTCGTGGTTGCAAGCGAGACTGTCGAGTTTGGGGTCCTCGGTTCGATTCCCAGGTCGGGAAAAGTGTTATTGGGTTTTCCGTTAGTAATTTATTAGTAACAGCCCGGAGTTTGGAAGTTGGCGGTTTAATACCATATTACCAGGATATTATTGTTACGTGTTCGTGATTGATCTCTTTGGTGATTGGAACTTTTAATAACAATAACCACATTCCAAAATCAAATCACTTTTAGTCCCTAGGGATTAAAGAGCTATTTTAGTCCCGGTTTATGAAGAATACACTAGCTCTTTTTGGATAGATGTGACAAAAAATAAAATAGCAAATACTTTTTCAAAGTCCGCGATTGTTACCTTACCGTTCATACAAACCCTCATATTTATAAAGGTTGCAATGATAAGCGTCTGCTTAACCATACATTTATTGACGTTTGACCGTCTCTTGGAATATAGAGTATGTAAGGATAGGTAGGGTAGTTCCTGTCTACCCCCATGGGAAGATGGCGTGAGTATTATGTATGTATGTCTCATAACTTTAGACAACGTTTATAAATAAGGGGGTACATTTATTAATCATTACCTTCTATTATTATAGGTATTATTATAGCTTTATTTATATGGATAATAATAAATAATAAATTACATTAAAAAGATTTGTAAATGTAAGTATATGTTTTATTGTATGGCCCCCCTATAGGGTAGAAAGCCTCCTTCATCTTTATCCATGTATGTCTGTCTTAAGCTGTAATCCTCCAGTTTTTTCCCACTGCTTTTACAATATCGTCGACCCATATTTTCCTTTGTCGACCTTTTTTTCTTTTTCCACTGGGACCAAGCCACTTCGTTGTTTGTAATGCCTTCTATTAAAAAGCATTAATTCTTCCTTTTTGACATTAACCCGAAAACGTTGACGGATAACCCTATACCTAGGTGCTTTATGGAATATTCGCAGTTAATGAGTCGCAAGCTTTAAATCCTCGTCGAGACTAACAACTCGTGAAAGGGTAAGATTAATTACTGGCATTTTTGTTTTAGATGCTAAAAATTATAAGGTCGTTTGGGTTAAGGATAATTTGGATAGTAAATCGTGGAAGAGGAGTTTTAAAATGATGTGTCATAGAGGGAAGAAGTGCTTTTATGGTAAACTAGCTGCGCCCCGGGGTTTTACCCGCATAAATGCCGATCCCGTGGGAATATCGGGATAAAAAGTAGCCTATATGTTAATCCAGGGTGTCAGCTACCTTCATAATTTTTTTTTTATCAAAATTGGTCCACCCGTTTGAGCGTGAAGAAGTCACAAACATATAAACACACCCCCACACACACATTCACAAACTTTCGCCTTTATAATATTAGGGCGATTTCAAAATAATAATCTGGGAAATCAAACACAGGTTCAAACAATAAGTATAGGTTACGTAACTATTTTATTTTTATTTATTTAACCATTTGTGTTTTTACTCAACATGGACAATATAAAAATTACTTCTATCTTATTCAATCGTCATATTGGATCTCACTGACATAACGTCTCAACTTTTTCTAATCTACACCCAACAATAAATATTATCAGCCAGTGCTACTTTAAGGTAGGTAATACATAACAAATCTCTACAGTACACACTTCTAATATAAAAAAATATACAAACATCCGAACATAGTACTTCCTCCTTTTTGTGAAGTCGGTAAAAATAGACATGAATGTCGGTTTGTACATTTGCTCAAGGTATTGGCTACCTCTTGAAATAGTTCTGGGAAAGGACAAGATAAGTTAGTTCAACCCAAAGTAGCAAATCTATTAAAAGCAACATGATACTTTTTCCAAAAAAAAAAGCACTTTACTCGTCCATACCGCAGCAGCATGTAAATAATCCTAAAAATCTCGCATAAATATCCATTGAACGAAAGAATACATAATTTTCACATTTATTGGTATTCGTCCAACGCTAATAAACTCCCAATTCGAGATTTATATTAAAATTCAAAGGGAAAGAGCTTTTGAATGAAGATTTTCATAGGATGCATTAAAATCTGTTTCTACCGATTCGGTCTTTCGAATACGGTGCAAGGCATAAGCGAATACATACAGGCTGATTATGTGAATCAGCCTATAATGTTCCCACTGCTGGGACACAGGCCTCCTCTCGGTGAGAGGGAGTGGGCCGTAATCCACCACGCGGGCCCAGTACGGGTTGGCAGATGTCACATGTCTTAGAATTTTTGGTTCTAGGACATGCTGGTTTCCTCACGATGTTTTCCTTCACCGTTTTGAGAGCAGTAGTGATGAAATAATTTACACAAAGTAAAGCGCCTATCTGGGTTCGAACCTACGACCTCCAACTCGTAAGTCGCGGCCGTTACCACTTGGCCACCACTGCTCTCATATAAGCGAATAGCAAACTTATATTGATAGATTTATTAATTAGTTATTTTCTAGTAATCACTTGTTTATTCAATTACTCCGACTAGACCATTAATTTACACAATTCGTCTCCGGTTTACACTTAAAAATCAAAATTTAAATGATTTAATTACTTATTTTTATTACAAAATTTTAGAAAAAGGTACCTACAGGTTTTAGTAATGTAACGTGTTTCAATACTTTCTATAGTTATTATGCCTTCAACAGTAATAAACTCATGTTACTGGTAAATAAAAGTTTTCAGTAACCTTTTACATTATTATTATTAAATTACACAATTATTTTGAAAGCCGGTACCCACATTCTTATTTTACTTCGGTCGAAAACACTGTTTTTGATTTGTCTATATATTTTGACTTATTTTGGGATTCGCAGGTCATAAATTATTTTACTAAATCCAAGCTAAACCTGCTCTCAAAACGGTGAAGGAAAACATCGTGAGGAAACCGGAATGTCCTAGAACCAAAAATTCGAAGACATGTGACATCTACCAACCCGCACTGGGCCCGCGTGGTGGATTACGGCCCACTCCCTCTCACAGAGAGGAGGCCTGTGTCCCAGCAGTGGGAACATTATAGGCTGATTATGAATGAATGAAAAAAAAGCTAAACCTTGGTGACTGCGATAGTTTGAATGCAGAAGGTGGAGGACAGGGTGTTGTGGCGCAGGGGCCTATATATCCAGCAGTGGACTGCGATAAACTGAGTTGATTAAAGCTAAACCTTGCGAAAAAGAGAATCGCTGTAACCACAACTTGCACCACTCCCACTGTCCGTTGGGACAGCAATAACAAGTCTATAAACCGTTTTTACTGCCTTTGTTCAAGTAAATCTATGTCGGTTTTGACTTTTTAAACAATGACCGTGTTTTTGTATGGGAACACAGATAATTCTCGAGATGTTTTTGAATGGGAAAATGGCGATTTAAAAGAAAATTTTAAAGCTTGGCTTTTATTATTGGAATGTGTTCTTTTGTCCTTTTCAGTCGCTGTACTTGTCAAGTGTGTGTTTTTAAAGTACCATAAAGTTAAGAATTTTCACATTTCTACGAAGAAATAATTTTATTTTTATTTAACCGGTAAAGCTCAGCGCTTGGCCGATGGATCACGAAGCAATAGAAAATCAATTGTGTCTCATTAGCGGAGCTTAACGAGTTAAACAAATTACATGGCTGTTTTTTTGTAATTAAATAATTTTTCTACTTTAGAAATTCCGAATGAAAATCAGAATAATTTCTTGTGAAAGGTAATGCAAATTTTGGTACCACCCTCCAATAGCCACGTGTAATATTTATAGTTAGATAGCTCTTTTTAAAGTTACTGTCGTGCTTATAAACGGGTTTTGGTAGAAGGACCGACACAATTTTTGAGAGATTGCCAGTACAAAATCGTTCTATTTTTAATTTTTTTATTATGATTTTTTTTAATTTAAATTTTCGTTCCTTGACATAATTTTACGACTTTGGAATCACCCAAGTTCTTTTCTAGAACCAATTGTATTTTGCAGATAACACCAAAAACCCTCTCGCGCCCGGCCCTGGTGCAAGCCATGGTCCGGGGCGAGAGGGAGTGGGAGGCAGTCACCTCCTTCTGCGAAGCAGTCATGCTAGCGAAGGAGGTGGCGGGACGGCTCAGGGAGAGAGCCTCCCGTCCCAGCCGCCGCGGGAGACGCTCCGGGCGTCGGGAGCCGCGCGACGACTCCCGGCCACCGTAGGCGCGGGCCTGCGGGCGGAGAGTAATGGGTAGCTCACCGTCCGATCAGGACCAGGCCCGTGCCGGACGGCGCGTACGTGTTCCACGCGCGCCTCAAAGAGATGTCAGCATCGAGGAGGGGCCCCATAGGGCCGAAGCCTGCCGGGTCAGCGGGATTGTCCGAAAGGGTTACCGCTGGCCCGGAACATAAAGGGCTAAGGAAGGAACACGGGTGGGTTTTAGTCAGTAAGAGTCTGACACTCCCTTCCGCTCCACCCAGAGCGGGAGGGGTCATTTGATGATTTCCCATCCGCAAAAAAAAAAAACACCAAAAAAATGGTTGCCTGTAAAGTCGGTTTTACGGGCGAAGATTTTACGTGACAACGACCGATCATCCGATCATAGTTGAGTGGGAGAGAGACGCAAGGCATTCGGCGGGCCTCTCTCTCGTTCGGTGACTCATCGTAACGTTACCGAGCGTTACACTTTTTCATAAGTGACTCCCAGTCGCAACCTAATTTAAGACGTTGTCACGTCAAAATTATTGCGCTCCACAAACAAAAAAGTTGTGACGATAACGATATTTCGGGTGATTCAAACGAAACATATTATTATTGTCTCAACTACTTACCGTGACACTTAAGACTGGTGATATAGGATAATATGACACTTCCTATCCCTGAGAAAATTGTGCCGACCCTTCTACCAAACACTCTGTTTAGTTCCAAATCCATCAAAAATCCATTCTGTATTGCTCCGATCAGACAAGGAATCATGGACCTTTGAAATCCTTGTTCTAAATGTTAATGACCTTTCTAATGATATATCAATTATTCCTATTGGAGTGGGTACCATTCCACACACATTTACTGTCATACATTATGGTTCTGTAAGATTTAAAAACTATTCACTGGAATTTCTCAGAGTCTTGTGAATTAACTCATAAAATTAGGTCGCTGGACTGAGTTCCAGTTATCCCGCGGCACACAAATTAGATAATTGTTTTAAAATGTGTCACACGCCAGACTAGCGGACATTCAGAGATTATCCAATTATTCGCACGTAAAACGATCGCCCACATGTCTTGTTATCACACCTCATCTTAAAAGCGCTTGGAAATGTTTAGAACAGGCAAACTAGTGTAAGTATTTCGATAAGGACGAAAGTTGTAAGTCACTAAGCGGTTGGTTGACCCTTCACGCGACCAAATGCGTGGCCTATTTGAATACCAATGAATCAACGGAAGAATTTGTGGCAATTGGCAATTCCCGTAACTTTAAGAACGTTCACAGTCTGATCTCAGTCTCAATCTGTCAAAAATACCAAAGTTTTTGACATTGAATGTCGCTGAGACAAAAATGCGACTAGATTTTGAACGTTTTTAACTACGGGAATTGGTCTTCAGTTATCTGCTATTGAAAGTCCCATCAAAATCGGTCCAGCCGTTACGGAGATTAGCCGGAACAAACTCAGACAAATTTTTTAAAAATAGTTTTTTTTTTGTTATAAGTATGCATTTAGTAGAACTCTTTTATTTTGACATTAGAAACAGACACTTGAATTTTATTTATTTATAAATATGACATTTCAAACAGACATTTCAATTTTATTTATTTGTACAAATATAACTATTTATTCGTATAATGATTTCAGTTGCCCACAATCAATTTTCATCCAGTAAACGACTACGATTAATACAGACTGTTAAACTGTATCATCCCACCGTTGGGCAAAGACCTCGGGACCATTACTACCAGGAAAAAATAAAGCAATATATTTTGTCCGTTCCATACGTTCCAAACTCACCACTACCGTCCAACCAACTTAATTCACAAAATTCACTTCAAAAATCCACTCCGGTCCTCAACCTCATTCGAACATGACACCTTTTATAATCCTACTCGTTATAACCCTGGTGAATTCAGAAGGTACTGATAACAGTACCAAGTGTGATAGCTTTCAGGCTAACTTTAATTTGAAGGATGTGATTGGTGATTGGCACGTGGTGGCCATCATACCTGAAAAGTTGTTTCCTGAGAAACAGGTGACGTGTTATAAGGTGGAGATTAGTGAGACTGATGGGGTAAGGATTCTTCGTTATTTTATTCTATATATGCAATAAAAGTGCCTCCACGAGTACCCGAAACAGTCAAATTTTCCCAATCAATTTTGAACCTTATGCTTCAGTGATAAAGTCGAAAATCTATTAATGAAATTTGATAGATTGTAGTAGCTTGATGTGGTCTGTACTAAATGGTCGACGCTTGCAGGGTGTGTCGTGCTACCATCTTAATCTTTTTACAAATTATCGAGCTAACTGAACTGAATCCTTATGAAATCTTGTATGAGTTAAGTGTCCATGGAGTATTTGCCCTGAAGAAGAATAAAAAAAAAACAGCAATTTTAGTGAAAAGTTTAACACAAGCTGACTTTTCAAGCAGTCTATGATAAAGATTTAATTGATAACCTATAATAATATTGTTATTACCTACTTATATAAAATAGGTAGTTCAATGCCAGCACATCAAGCTACTACAATCTGTCAAATGGCTTTAATAGATTTTCAACTTTATGACTTTATCGCTAAACTGTAAGGTTCAAAGTTGATTGGGAAAATTTTACAGTTTCGGGTAACTTGATGTAGTGGCGTCTGTACTTTTCAATAAAATATTTGCTCACAATTCATTGTGACTTCTACCAACCCGAACTGGGCGCGCGTGGTGGATTACGGTGTACTCACTACTCACTCATACAGAGAGGAGGCCTGTGTCCCAGCAGTGGGAACATTATCGGCTGATTGTGTTATGTAATAAAATATTTATATATAATTTATATTATTTTATTTTTATTATATATTTTTTATTTATATAATAAAGAGTATTCTGTTCTATTCTATTCTATATTTCATATTTTTTTACAGGGTAGTCTAAGATGGCTGCTAAATAAAACAGTAACATCACCGAAGAAACTGCTGCCAAAAGACACCGACGGCATTATAGTACGGCAGCGGTACTACACTGATAACCCTTTCGATGTCTGGTCCAAATCTATTCAAGGAGTGAACGGGTGCTTCCAACAAGTCATCTCTTTGGATACTGGCACGAATGATATACGTGAGTAATGATATCATCATCATCATTTCAGCCGAAAGACGTCCACTGCTGGACATAGGCCTCCCCCAAGCACCTCCACTTCGACCGGTTCTGTGCTTCTCGCATCCAACGGGTTCCTGCGGCCTTCAGAAGGTCGTCGATCCACCTTGTGGAAGGCCTTCCAACGTTACGTCTTCCGATACGCGGTCGCCACTCCAGAACCTTTCGGCCCCATCGGCCATCTGTTCAGCGAGCAATGTGCCCTGCCCACTGCTACTTAAGTTTGGCAATTCTTCGGGCTATGTCGGTTACCTTGGTTCTCCTGCGGATCTCCTCATTCCTGATTTGATCATGCAGGGAAACTCCAAGCATAGCCCTCTCCATTGCCCTTTGGGTGACTTTTAGCCTTCTTATAAGGCCCATTGTGAGCGACCAATAGAGCGAGTAATGATATACTTTTAACTTTTACATAACATAACATCATGCTTCGGGCATCGGGACTAAGTGAGTCGTGGATCTTTGACAGTCATTACGGGTCGTCAGTAGCCCGAAAGTCTGACTACCAGTCTTATTTACCCAGTAACTGGGTTACTTAACTTGACATTTTTTGAAGCCAGTACTTGAGTATAATGACATCCTTGTATTGAGGTAGCAAACATTTATGAATGAAAAAAGAAAACTATTAAAGTAGACAATTATTAGGTAAAATAGGTACGTAGGACTTTCTGTTAAATAATCTGGTTCCCTGACATGACAGCTTACTAAGGTTGACAACATTTTTGACTTTGATAATTAATTATATTTTTTACGGGGTATTTTGTAACACGTTGTATTACTTTCTCTCATTGGGCTACTCAAAAAAAACATGTTTCTATGACAGGTAGTAATGAGCTTTCTAGGTCAAAAAAAAATTAGAAAAATTCTTCTGCTAATATCCGTGGTTGTGATTTATGATCGTCACTTCATTAGCTTTGGCTCTTACTACATATGGTATGTGAGTAAGAGTACATACCTACGGGTTGTAGTATTGTGGTTTTATACACAGTATAATAATATGACAATGACATGGGGAATAAGGTTTCAGTGGTTTTAAAAGATAAAATGGATAAAATACGGTGTTTATTCTAAGATTTAAAGTCACACAATTAAAAATCTTCAACATCTATTTAAGTGAAATTTCAAATACATAATATAACTTTTGCTAGTGCTGGTCATGGGCTAAGAGAACCACCGATTGAGGCTCACTAAACGCACGACACCACCGCGGCAGATAATGTTTAAGCTTCATAACAACAATGCCTTATTATTAATGCTAGTGAATTCACTACATGGACACACTCCTACGAAAATACATTTCAAATCTTCTAAAGAAACAACAATAATTTCCCTCACTGACAAATGCATAGAATTGGTGAACATAAAACTACTGAAAATAGCAACCATAAGAACATGTTATCTTTGATATTAAACATTAAAATTTGTTAACTGCAAGAAAACAAGGACATAAGTAATAGAGAGGCTGATGATGATAAACGGCAGGTTGATGTTGAGCGGCACAGCGCGACAGATCGTGTATCTGAACGGACGCAGCGAAACGTACTGCAGCGCAGTTGACAGCTCGAACCGGAGAGACTCGTCTGCAAAAGATTAAAATTTTCTACTGAGCCGAACTTAACAGGCGTTAATGACCTACTGCAGGACAAAAGTCTTCCTTTTCTCCTTCCACATATCCCCCTATCTAGAGCTGTTTGGCCAGTCTTTAAAACTAATAAAAAGAGTCGAGCCTCATTGCCGTTTTGGACCCACTGGTTATTTTAGCCCACAACTCGTCCGGAAGGCGATAGATGTGGCCAGCCCAGTTCTACTTATGCTTGGTAGCCTACATCATCAATTTGGGTTTCGGAACGTAGTTTCAATTCTTTCTCGAATAATTAAAATTGCAATATTCTTTATAAATCCCATTTACCTGAACATCTAACCAGCTGAGCCGTGAGTGTTTCTTTTATTTTGTCCACTTCGTATATAATTAATTCTGCAATTATCCCAGGATAAGATAAATCACAAATTGTTTGTGCCGTCTCTAGTGTACACTGCATGATTAACAGAAAATTCGTCTGAAAGCATACATAGAAATTTTTTGTTAGAGCTTTAGATATCAGGTCTAATACATTACCTAAAGAAAGAAAGATAGACAAGTGCATATAAAAAAAACTAGACCAATAGATATAATGAGACGTCATATAGGATAAACTTTATATTGCATTTGTAGATTACTCAAAAGCTTTTGATCGCATCAGCCATACCTCAATTTTCAAATCCTTACAAAATCAAGAAATAGACACCATGCCATAAACCTTTTGCAAAATATTTATAGAAACAGTACCGCGGCTATTAAAATCAATTCTAAGACACCACCGTCTTTCCAGATCAATATTAAACAAACGAGACCTGCTCAAAAAAAAGCTAAAAAAAAAGATGATAAACTAAGCAGCGTCTAAACCGCGCCGTAGAAATAAACTTATCCGTCAACAAGCTTCCATAGTGATCCATACAACACTGACGAGCGTGCCTACACACGGCGAATAAACCGTAGTTTTTTACGGCAAGAAAAACGTGCTTATACAAAGGGTCTTAGTAGTACTGTTAGTAGAATAGTAGTTACCTAGCACAAAGTCCAAACTATCTAAAAAGAATAGCCACTTATGTACAGTCACGAGCATAAGTATGTATACACTTGGCTTTATACAAAGGCGATTTTCTCCTTTATTTTTGAATAAAATTGTATGTTATTACGAAAATAGTATTTTCGAACCCATAGGTTTATGTAAAGTGTCGTATTTCAACGTTGCATTCGTTATTTCATGAAAAAATCACAATTGAAAGTTGTCAAGAGTTGACATATTAGTGCTCATGACTGTACTTACTCCTTTGAAAAATTTTGCAACTGTTTCACTCATTATCAATATTAGTTTCGGAAAGCTTACGAATAAAATAACAAATACCTGAAAATATAAATAGGCAATGATCAATTATGTTTGAAAACAGACATTGAAAAAGCATATAAATTTTTTAAGTTTTACCAGATATTGCATTTGCTTATGAACAGATTCCATAATGTCTAGCAGAGTATTATAATAATACAAACTCTTTCTTATATTTTTTATACTGATATCTACTTCATTTCGCCCAATAAGGTTTAAAGGAACTGGATTATTTTCTACAAAATATCTTAGGAGTTTCATACGAGTGTGCAGTATTGAGAAAATTACAACGAACAATATGTGGCTTAAATCTGTGCAAGCCAACATGATAATCACAGACCCAAGAACATACAAATTAATTGAATCAAACCCAAGTAAAATCACTATAATAAGTGCTCTAATAGTGACGGTTATACAAATGATTGAGTACAAGTATTTGGTAAACAGCGGTATTTCCTTGAAGCCAATAATTCTGTCATTGGTTCTGATACTATTATAAAAGTTAAAGAAATATTTATCCGCAAAAAGTAAGGAGATGATAACACGGAACAAGTATTCGATATAGACAATTGTGATGAAGTTGATTCCAAATTTAAAAAAACTAAACAACAAAATACTAATGCAGAAAATGAAACAAATGCAATATAACTTAATGAAGACGCAGTAGAGCTTCGATTGACCAAGATTCAAATACCGGCCGAACAAAACTTGAAAAAAAAGTATTAGGTTTAACAATGTCTTAGGAAAGACAATATTTTTGAGCGATTTGATTATTTTTGACATTTTGTTTATTATTGTTTAGAGAGACACTCAAGTAACAATATGTTGAGCTTGCTGTAAAAGACTGCGACTAAAACTTACCAATATTCATCGTGACACCATAAATAAACTTTTCAATCAAATAATTGTGGGCTACTTCGTTGTAGTTAATGCAGCCTTAATTATATACTGTTAGATTGATTGTATCGAAGCTATATTAAAACTTCGTCATTATAATATATACAGGGTGTTACAAAACTACCCGTAAAGCTGAAAGGAGGTTATATGGGGCCTTATAATGAGTCCATTCACAATATTTAAGAACCGTAGTAACGCTGTATAACATATCCCAAAAAAAAAAAAGAATATTTTCACTGATGTGCAAACCCTATTTCAGTAAAATTAAAGAGTAAACTACGCAGAATGTACCTACATTTCTTCGGAACGACCAAATTTTAAAGACCTAACCTAACGAAACAACCTAAACGAATACTTACTTTTTCATGATAAACGTCAAATTTTCAGAAACGGCTCAAAGTGTGCTCCGCCTTGCTCAATACACAACCTCCCTCGTCGGGATATGGCTTGTGTGGCATTTCGCACCATCGCGGTGTTATTGATGCGAAAACCGATCTAACATGCTGTTCCATCTCGGCAACCGTTGGGCAATCGGAGAAATACACTCTGTCCTTCACATAACCCCACAAAAAGAAGTCCAAGGGTGTGAGGTCCGGAGAACGAGCAGGAAATAGCACCGGTCCCCCGCGGCCGATCCATCCTCGCGGAACGCGAACGTTAAGATGTTCTCGTACGTTGCGAGCAAAATGTGCTGGAGCTCCATCATGCTGAAACAACATGTCTCTTTGGTTCTCAAAGTAATCCCAGTCAACCACAGGAAAGTCTTCAATCGCCTCTTCCGATTACGATTTAAATTGCTATCTTCATGGCCTACACATAACATCATATCGTAATATTCCGAGCTAGAAAGCATCGTTATTTAGCAAAAAAATTTGGAAAAAAACTCGAAACAGTTGTAGGATATCGATTAGAAGATTTGAAATTGACAACATATTTTTTTTTTCAACTTGACATTTTTTGAAGCCAGTACTTGAGTATAATGACGTCCTTGTATTGAGGTAGCAAACATTTATGAATGAAAAATAGAAAAACTATTAAAGTAGACAATTATTAGGTAAAATAGGTACGTAGGCCTTTTTGTTAAATTATCTGGTTCCCTGACATGACAGCTTACTAGGGTTGACCAAATTTTTGACTTTGATAATTAATTATATTTTTACAGGGTATTTTGCAACACGTTGTATATACCGTTATAACTAATTTCACTGTCATTGTTAGATAAAACCGTGAAACATGATGCGATGATGCAGCTACATCTACTAGAAGTTAAAGGTTCACAGCCGTTCTTGATGCAAATGCTATGGGGAAGAATGATCGCTGTCGTCATTTACCGTCGGAAACAGGTGAATTTCTTAAGTATCTTGTTTTTTTTCTTAATTTTTACCGACTTCAAAAAAAAGGAGGTTATCGATTCGACACGTATGTATGTAATATTAGAATTGCATTATATTCACATATAACAATCTATTAGGGCTTCCAAACAATTATACAAAATTTTATAGACGTATGTATGGTTGTCCACGCATTTCTCCGCAACTATTGATCGGATCGTGACCATTTTTTTTATTGGCTTACATTTACCTCAACTTAGGGAACAGTGCAAGTTTCATCCAAATCGATTCAGTAATTTTCAAGATATGGACTAATACGTGTAAGTGTGACGGCCTGGCTTATTGGTACGAGCTACGGGTGTAGTTTCAAAAGGAAAACATCTCAAAACCTTGGTCAAATTTTAGTGCAATATTTACAACAAAACTATTACCTACTTATTACAAACAAATATTCCAGTTTTTACTTAAAACTGAAAAATAAAAAAGTAATTTAAAAAATTTAATCGACTTCAAAGAGAAATCAACTCAAAATTATGAAATAACTTTAATTTCGGAAGTCGGTGAAAAAAAAACAAACTAAAATATAAGACTGAAACTAAAATATAAGACACCGACTTCCGAAATTAACGCGCCTAAAATGCTGTGCTCCATTACTCTTTGGCAAACCAAACCAAATCTTGATAACATATTTTATTTGGCTCGAAAATTCTTGAGTTTAGTGGTTTTTGTTGTATCTCGTAACCTACTGGCGTAAGTACAGACACAGCACATCAAGTTACTACAATCTGTCAAATTTCTTTAATAGATTTTCAACTTTATCGCTGAAGCTTAAGATTCTAAGTTGATTGGGGAAATTTTACAGTTTCGGGTAGCTTGTTGTGCTGGCATACATAAATATGTGAGTGGCGATTTGTGGTACTGAGCGTTTGCTAGGCGCATTTTTACTAAATCGCCAATCTGTATTGAACAAGCTTTGCCTTACAGAGTGAATTTTAAATTAGGAACCTTTACATAAATAAAAGCCATCTAATAATATTATTAATGTGAAAATTTGTAGCTTTGTTTCTTAATTACGCAATAACGGCTGAATGGATTTGGATGAAATTTGGCACACAGATAGTTTATAACCTGGATTAACACATAGGATACTTTTTATCCCGGCAGTACGTTCCCGTGGGATAATTTCTGACATCAACGTGGGTCAAGCCGCTGGCAAAAGCTTATTATAATCAGCCTCTAATGTTTTTTAAATGTCGCAGCATCATGCTGAGATAGGAGCCTTTTGGCTCATGCTGAGATAGGAGCCCTTTGGCCTATGCTGAGATACGAGCTTTTTGGCCATGCTGAAATAGGAACCTTTTGGGCCATGCTGAGAAAGGAGCCTTTTGGGACATGCTGAGATAGGAGCCTTTTGGGCCATGCTGAGATAAAAGCCTTTTGGGCCCTGCTGAGATAGAAGCGTTCTGGGCGATGCTGAGATAGGAACTTTTTGGGCCATGCTGAGGTAGGGGCCTTTTGGGCCATGTTGAGAAAGGAGCCTTTTGGGCCATGCTGAGATAAGAGCCTTTTGGGTTCCATTCTGAGAGGAGCCTTTTGCCCTCGAATAGGACTTTCTATTTAATTTTTCTTTTTGTTACTTAAAAAAAAAAAATTTGGTATTTTATTTTTGACTGTGTTTAGTTTAGTTTGTGATCTTCCTGTACGAGTCGCAATAAATACTTTGTCTTTCTTTCTTCTTTTCCCACTGCTGGGACACAGGTTTCCTCTCTTCGAGAGGGAAAGGCTAGTATGATAATAATTTGAGTTTGTCATTTTGTTTTTTTCAGGGCGTGACTCAAGATGAATTGAAACCGGTATTTGAACTCATTAACAAGTTAAGAGGACCACAAAGGCTACCGAAGATATGCGACAGTGCTCTAAGAGATATTTTAGTCTCTTAGATTTTTGGAACTTTATCGTCATACCTACCATTACATTACATATACCATTACTTCCCAGAATTCGATCCTTATCAGCGACACTATCGAATGGTGTACTAATACAGTGTGTGTGCTTTTTTTTTCAAAATCAACGGGTTCGATTCCTGGATAGAAATATTAATTTTTCAAAAATCCAATGATGCAGTTTTAGTTTTGATCGAAAAAAACTGCATCATTGGATCAAAATCGAGCCCGCGACTCCTTGGAGTACTTTTCGCTATTCCTCATAGTTTCGGATTTGGCCATCCACGCCCACTTCGAAAAATCACCCTGTATATTTTTTACATTAATATTTTAAGTATTTTATACTCATATTATCCTTTTCAATATTACTATATTACCAATTTTAACTATTCACAATTCGATTGTTAAGGTTCGTTTAAGAGGAAAGCTATAAAATGGTAGTTTGTAAGAATTGTTATTGGCAATGTATATTTTATGATAGCACTTAAGCCGTGTTCCAAAATACTTAATAATAAAATTGATTTACTATTTAAACATTTTCTACCATACAATTTACCATTTCGTAGCGTTCCCCGTAAACGAACCTTACCAATCGAATTCGATATCAAATCGAGCGGCGCCAAAAAAATGTGCGGAAATTAATATACAGATCAAGCTACCCGAAACTGTCAAATTTTCGCAATCAACTTTGAACCTTATTAGCGATAAAATTTAAAAACTATTAAAGAATTTTGACAGATTGTGGTAGCTTGATGTGCTCAGTCTGTACAGTCACGAGCACTAATATGTCAACACTTGGCAACATACAATTCCGATGTTTTCGTGAAATAATGTATGCAACGTAGAAATACGACACTTTACACATACCTATGGGTTCGAAAATACTTTGTTCGTAATAACATAAAATTTCATCCAAAACTAAAGGAGAAAATCGTCTTTGAATAGAGCCAAGTGTATACATACTTTTGCTCGTGACTGTACAAGAATATGTTGCCACTGTACTTTATAATTTTAATACCAGCGGTGCTATTCTGTAAAAATCTCACCGTGAAAACTTAGGTGAAGTGAGCGTGGAGTGAGCTGTCAATAGTGTCAATTCCTAGCAAAAACAAACTCACTTTACCTAAGTTTTCACGGTGAGATTTTTAAAGAATCGACCGGCAGAACTTTAATAGCTATATCAGAAAATAATAAAAATACTGCACAAGTTTATTGCTTATCAATTTAAAACGCAATGAATCTTCGTTTCAAGTTATTTGCGCTAGTCCGATGTCCGTCGGCTAACAAATAGTGCTGGATCACGCTACCATACCGGTGCACCACTATATTGTATGGAAACGCCAATAAAGCAAAAATAAAACTAACGTTATGAGGACAAAGAGTATGAGCTTTAGTGGCAGAAATGGCTGTGTAATCATTACCTTTTTTAGGGTTCCGTACCCGAAGGGTAAAAACGGAACCCTATTACTAAGACTTCGCTGTCTGTCCGTCCGTCCGTCTGTCTGTCTGTCACCAGGCTGTATCTCAAGAACCGCGGTAGCTAGACAGTTGAAATTTTCACAATTTATGTATTTCTGTTGCCGCTTTAACAACAAATACTAAAAAAAAACAACATAAAATAAATATTTAAGGGGGGCTCCCATACAACAAACGCAATTTTTTTGCCCTTTTTGCTCGATATCAATAATGGCAACAGGTAGGCACTTGAAATATTAGGTCGGGGAGTGTGGGATTTTTACCTCACTAAAACACCCCGGTGATCACCATCAGCACATAGGGGTGGTCCCGGTTCCTCTTAAAAGACCTATTCTGGAACCCCCCCGTGCAACGCCTGTAAGGCACATCCCTGGGGAGACTGGTTGCGGTAGGTACCTATAATTATCTACATTTTTTAAGTTATTGATCTGATGGTAAGTGAGGACCCGTGGCTAAATAATAACAGCCGCACAGGTCGAACGATCAGGTTAAGCTACGCTTGCCACGGTTGGTCTGTGGATGGGTGACCATCTTTACATACCGTGACTCCTCCGTGCCTCGGAAAGCACGTTAAGCCGTTGGTCCCGGCTGTCATTCGTGGATCTTTGATTAGCCGTTACAAGAAGTCAGAAGCCCGAAAGTCTGACAACCAGTCTTACCAAGGGGTTCCGTATTACCCAGTAACAGGGTTGTGGAGGTCAGATAGGCAGTCACTCCATGTAAAATATTGGTATTCAGCTGCATCCGGTTAGACTGGAACATATTCTGATTCTGATTCCCAACATAGTTGGGAAAAGCCTAGGCAGATGATGATCTGATGGTAAGTAGTTACTGCTGAGTAATGGACAACTGGTGAAGCAGTGATGGCTTAGTGGCAACGGCCGCGACTTACGAGTTGTATGTCGTAGTCAGAAAGAACGCTGAGCGAATAACCTCCTCCTTTTTGGAAGTCGGTTAAAAAGAAGTATTAGCGCGGACAGGCGATGCGATGCGACGGAGTGGGTGGGGTAACAAGAAATTTCACACGGACGAAGTCGCAGGACAAATATGCACGTTCCACCGACTGTATCGAACAATATACTTTTTTTTTAAATCTTTATTTGTTTAAAGCGGTTTCGATCAATATGACCATGCCCTCATAGGGGTATTCTATGTCTACTATGTACGCTTAATACCTAGGTGTACAATTTTATATAATTTTATGGCTGTCCTGGACAAGGGAGCAGCCAAGATACTATACAACTACTGTCTGCGAAGATGGGTGACAGCTGTTGTGTCTGGCGGGCAACTGCCCAATGATTCATGTCGGACCGTTGTATCTATGCTAGTTGCGCGGTAAACTCTGCTTGCGCGATGCAGGTTTTGGCGTGACGTTAGTAAGATGCGTTGTTCGTAATGTGGCGTTGTAGATACCGCTACAATAATAGAATTAAAACCGTTTTCCATAAAAAAACGAAAAAGAAGTATTAGCGCGGGAAGGCGATGCGACGCGACGGAGTGGGTGGGGTAACAAGAAAATTCACGCGGACGAAGTCGCAGGAAAAACATGCGCGCTTCACCGACTGCATCGATCAATATCATGTACAGACGCCAGCACATCAAGCTACTACAATCTGTCAAAATTTAATAGATTTTCAACTTTATCGCTAATGCTAAGGTTCAAAGTTGATTGGTAAAATTTGACAGTTTCGGGTAGCTTGATGTGCTGGCGCCTGTACACTCATGGAAATGAGTAGTATTAATAAAGTACCTAATTAATTATGTAACAAAACAAAAATAACATCGCATGTCATTTGTCCCTTCTGCATAATCATCATAATCTTCCTACTATTTTCGTCTATCGTAGGTTCGTGACGTTACCTTATTAACTGCTTTTCTTTATTGCCAGTATTTGAAAGATAATTCTTTTTGGTTACCGTACATTTTGTAGCGTGAACGTAGCGTGGTCGATTTTGTCATTACTGTGGTTAAGGATTGTCGGAAAACGACGTAGGAGGTTATCGTAATTGTAACTGATTTAGATAGACTGATTAATAGGAATCAGTATTGTTAGGGAGTTAAACATTAAAGTGGTGAATAGTGTGCGTTTTGAGAGTTGCTTTTTGAAACTCTGACCGTCAATTAGTGCAGATTGACAACCTATGTTAAAAGTATTTTGACGTGACAACGTCTTAAATTAGGTTGCGACTGGGAGTCACTTATGAAAAAGTGTAACGCTCGGTAACGTTACGATGAGTCACCGAACGAGAGAGAGGCCCGCCGAATGCCTTGCGTCTCTCTCCCACTCAACTATGATCGGATGATCGGTCGTTGTCACGTAAAATCTTCGCCCGTAAAACCGACTTTACAGGCAACCATTTTTTTTAGTAGTAGTTTTTTTATGTTACGCGAAATCCCTGCCAATTGTGAATCGATTTCGAAATTTTTTTTTTTAAATGGATAGGGAATGCCTCAGGGGTGGGCCCATATAAATATTAGAACATTTTCTTGTGTAGTTTTTGAGAAAGATTCAATAATACGTATTTTTTCCACTTAGTTTACATTGATGATGTTATAATAACTTCCTGTCATTGATATAATTTACAGAGCAAGTAATGTTATACGAATTTGTGTGTCGACTTCCGAAATTAAAGTTACTTTTGATTTTGTAGTGCTTTTTTTGGAAGACGGTTGTTTTTTTGTAAAAAAAAAAATTCCCGCCACTCTTAGGGCTCGTCGACCGCTGGTCGATGGTGCTGCAGGCAGGCCGCGGAGGGGTGAGAGAGGGGCAAGAGTGGATGAAGAGACGTAAGCTTGGGTACGGAGAGACGTAGGAGCGCTGAGACGACGAGCCGTAAGCGCGTGAGCTTGGCCCGAGGCAAGGCGGTTACGTTACGATTCCGATAAGTGTGCGTACTGAATGGCTCGAGTGGATACGGTGACGATCCCTTTCCGAGTTGATACGTGTGACCTTTAGTCTTTATCTCGATAGTCACTCCCTTCATAGCCATATCATCTTTCACACAGTCCTTCCAACGTTTCTTAGGTCTTCCCTTACTCGTCATCATCATCTGTCTAGCCTTTTCCCAACTATGTTGGGGTCGGCTTCCAGTCTAACCGGATGCAGCTGAATACCAGTATTTTACAAGGAGCGACTGCCTGTCTGACCTCCACAACCCAGTTACTGGGTAATACGATACCCCTTGGCTTCTGACTACCCGTAACGACTGTCAAAGATCCACGAATGACAGCCAGGACCAACGGCTTAACGTGCTTTCCGAGGCACGGAGGGGTCACGGTATGTAAAGATGGTCACCCATCCACAGACCAACCGCGGCAAGCGTAGCTTAACCTGATCGATCGACCTGTGCGGCTGTTATTATGTAGCCACAGGCCCCTCCTTTACTCGTATAGCCATTAAAAATTCATAGTCAAAGCTTTCCTGACCATGACATGCCGATCCATTGCCTGTTTCTATCTGTACACATATTCTACATAAATACACAACGACAGCCGGCATCAGGTGTCCGGTAGAGACCAGTGATTGATTCGCGCTGGACAACAATTCAACTACTACAAATGCACTAAATGGGTTTCTGTATACAGGATGCTTTATTATCAATAACATATATAAGAGAAGTGTTTACTTATTATTGATTATATTTTTTTCAAAATTATAAAGCATTGAAACTAGCTATAAATAACTGTAAAGATATTTTTAACAACATCACACCAGAAGGCTAATTCTCGAAATAAAAACATTCAAAATCTAGTCGCAATCCATCTCAGCGATAATCAATGTCAAAAAGTTGACAAAAATGTAGGGAAATTAGATTGTTCATCCCTTTCCTTAATAACATTCTCTAAATTTACTTAGCATGCTGAATTACATTTTTTTATTTATCGCACCTGTTCAATTTAATCCTGTATAATAACCCTTTTGGCTACCTGCATCGTAAATAAAAAGGATATTTGGTGAAGCAGAAATATTTAAATCAGTGCTAGTAAATTTTCTGCCAACATTTAGGAATGTCAAAAATATTACTAACTAGCTTCTGTCCGCGATTTCGTCCGCGTGAAATTTCACCCTCTCCCCATTTACCCCCTTAGGGGTTGAATTTCGAAAAATCCTTCCTTATTCCTTGTCTACATTATATAGGGCATATTTTGCACAGAGGTTTCTGTGCAAAATTTCAGCTTTCTAGGTCCAAGGGTTTGAGCTGGGCGTTGATGAGTCAGTCAATCAGTCAGTCAGGACTTTTCTTTTTATTTATATATATATATACAGACAGATTTTAAATGGAAATCAACAAAAAAAAGGAAGTAAATAGAAACAAAACACGTACCAGGAGCAGCAATGTAATATCCTTTTAAGTAAAACCTACCTACAGGAAAACGTTCAGGAAAAATCTTTCACACAGAAATCAAACCGACATCCCCTGTAGTGTATGACAGGCATGACGAGCTGAGTCCGCATACAAAAGGGGGTGTTCCACTTGGCTCGTTTTATATCTATTGTTTATGCGCGACAGGGGACCGGCTTGATGGAATACATGCTTTAATGACGGTCGCCAAGGTATAAATAAAAAAAGGTTTTATTATAAATGATAGGGGAGGTTGAGTTTTGGATACAGCCTGTATTTAAGAGTATTTTTTAAATAGTGTTCGATATTTTTCTGTCTTGATAAGCTTTATAATGAAAACCGATGACTTTTTCATATTTTAAATTAGTTTTATACTAACAGCACCCCGCGTTTGACCCGAACAAGTGTCGATCCCTTGGGAATATCGGAATAAAAAGTATTCTATATGTTATTCTGATGTATAAGCTGTAAAGTTTCATTAAAATCCGTTCAGGAGTTCTTTTTTTTTTTTTTTTGCGTGAAAGAGTAACAAACATCCTCACAAACTTTCGTATATTATTAGTAGGAAATAGGAAGTAGAATAATTTTGTCTCTTTTTTGTGTCTGACAAGAGCGTTGGCTCTATTAAATACATCATGACGTGCCAATAGAAATGGAATTGAAAAAATACCATTTAAGAACAGAATGGAATTCTGTTTATTATGTACACCATGCGAATTACAGATAATTATGAATGTAGATATTTTACAAGGGATGGCACAGTGAGCAGTCTTGTCACTAAAAGCGATCATTTAAAGACAGCCTTCGGATGGTTTTTAAAATAAAGAAAAATAGAGGTTCTGTATTCGACCCGTATGTATATTTGTATGTCCGCGATTTTCTCAAAAACTAATGAACCAATTTTGATGTCTCTTTCATTAACGTGATCTACATACTTTCAGGAAGGTTTTAGTATATAATACATAACGTAATTATTCTTATGTACGAAGTTATATGCATAAATGTACTGCATCTCCGGCATTTCTATGCGCACTTTTGATGATTCTTCTAGTCGTTGTCTTCAATTCTTCAATGCACATTAGCTTGGCAACGTTTGGCCGCAATTGTATTGTGTTGTTAAAAAGTTTTCTATTTTTAACCGACTTCAAAAAGGAGGAGGTTCTCAATTCGTCGGAACCTTTTTTTTTTTTTTTTTATGTATGTTCCCCGATTACTCGGAGACGGCTTAACCGATTTCAAAAATTATTTTTTTGTTTGAAAGGGTATACTTTCCAGGTGGTCCCATTGTCATCAGGTCAGGATCTGATGATGGGATCCTGGAGAAATCAAAGGAACTCTTCAAGTATTATAGGCACACCTATAGCGATTTGGGTATTTTTTATAGTAACTCGTGCATTTGCTCTCGGAAAGCATCATTTGGTGAAATGGAACTGATGATGAAAACCACAGATGGCCACCCGAACTACTCAATAATAAGTATTTACCGGTTTGCGATTCGATTACTTACTTTAATATGGTTACTAAGCAAGTTATGCTCGTCACAATGCGAATGGTGAAACGGAGCTGATGGTGGAATATCAGGAGAACTCCTCAACAATTAACGTCCCTGCATCGGGAAAAGCAATATTTTGTAAAAGGCGATGAGCAAGTTGGCATTAGGCTATTGTAACTTAGATACATTATAAACAGACACACTAAAAAGCGAGAAATAAAAACTTTTTAACAAAAAAAAAAACCGACTTCCAAAAAAAACACTACAAAGTGAAAAATAACTTTTATTTCGGAAGTCGGTGGCAAAACACTAAAATACTGATCCAAAGACACCGACTTCCGAAATAAAAGTTATTTTTCACTTTGTAGTGTTTTTTTTGGAAGTCGGTTTTTTTTTTCTTAAAAAGTTTTTTATGAAACACGAACCAAAGCTAGAGTTTTACACTTCACTCGAAATGAAGAAAGACAAGATGGCTTCTATATTAAACCGTGGATACGGATATTAAATCCCGTAATAACTAAAGTAATAGTAAAACAAAATCCAATCAAACATTTTGATTGTCTCTGACCGGAATATCAAAAACTTTTAATAGCTCTTTAACTCCGAGAATCTCATCTTTGCACCGTGACGTAATTACCTAAGTCTTTTAGCAATAAAATGGCGCATAAAGACAATTTTATAATAGGGTCGTAAAAGTGACTCGGATAAGGGATCGCTTGAAGGTACTTTTTCTAACTTAACGATTCCCCTTTGAAGCGCTTGCAGCAGATTTTTTGTTCACCTGTGTTTATTTTAGGGACTGATTGAGTTCATTACGTTAGGAGGAACGAGTCTTCGTTGGTCTAGTGGTCGCAATTGCTACTGCTGAGCAGAAGGTTCTGGGTTCTATTACCAGGTCTGGCAAAGTGTTATTGAGCTTTTTGCATCAGGAATTTCGCAGTAGCAGCTCCGAGTCTGAATTTGTGCCCCGTTGATAGGCTCGCCCCCTATTACATGGGACTTAAACATAACTGGCGAAATGTAGGTCAAAACCGCACCCAAAAAAAAAAAAGGTATTATAGGTTCACTTCTGTCCGATCCTTCGGGGAATCAGGCGTGAGGTTATGTTATGTAAACAAGTAGGTAAGCAGCTCACCTTGAGGCTAATTCCCGTAATTAAAAACTAGTCGCAATTTCATCTCAGCGACATTCAATGTCCAAAAATGTAGGAAAATTAGAGGTAGGTACTTTTGACACATTGAGACTGAGATCAGGGGGCCTAAAAAGGCCACTTTGGCAGAATCATAAAAAGATAACATTATGAATCATAATGGAACAGTTAACTGTTAAGTTAATCTTATCAAATCCAATTGGTGAAGGATTTTTCAGTATTTTTTTTCTGTGCTAAAATACCAATTACTCCAATCCAAATCCAATCCCAATCTCTTTGATTATACCTACGTAGTGCAGTGAAAAAAAGAAAAACACGGACTGTCTTCGCCATATTATGATTCATAATGTTATCCTTTTATGATTTTGCCGAAGTGGCCTTTTTAGGCCCCCAGACTGTGAACGTTCTTGGAATTACGAGCAGTGCCCCTTCGATTGCTTAGGGTTTGCAAGTTGTAACTCTTATTGACATCTGCGATACTTGTTTTTTTTTAGTTAATACATAGTTTGAAAATGAGGTGGTTTGAATTGGGAGGAGCCCGTGGCTAAATAATAACAGCCGCACAGGTCGATCGATCAGGTTAAGCTACCCTTGCCGCGGTTGGTCTGTGGATAGGTGACCATCTTTAGGTATGTACCGTGACCCTCCGTGCCTTGGAAAGCACGTTAAGCCGTTGGTCCCGGTTGTCATTCGTGGATCTTTGACAGTCGTTACGGGTAGTCAGAAGCCCGAAAGTCTGACAACCAGTCTTATCAAGGGGTATCGTATTACCCAGTAATTGGGTTGTGGAGGTCAGATAGGCAGTAGCTTCACATGTAATATTCTGGTATTCAGCTGCATCCGGTTAGACTGAAAGCCGACCCCAACATAGTTGGGAAAAGGCTAGGCAGATGATGATGGTACCTTCTGTTAAAATATCTTCAAATATTTCTAGTTTGGTTCCCTCTTTCCCTATGAAGTTAAATAAGCTACTTCTAATGAATGGAGCGCTATATTATTTAAAAAAAACTATTGAAATAATGTTGCGTAACACTTGATGATGATGATGAGAACCCATAAGGTTTTCTCCAAACAAAAATCGTTCAACACTTAAAAAAGTTTTCAAAAAAATATATCAACAGCTTTTTCCTCCTCAAACTATTTTGGACTCACTCCTCTTCAATTATCGCACCTCCGCTCAAATAATGTCACAACTCATAAAAAAAAAAAACTCTTTTAATGCACCATTCGTTTCAGAAAACTTCAAAATCTTATCTCGAATAATGTCGTGCTTATGGTTTAAATATTTATCCCTAGATGGCACTAGTGCCATCATAATTTTAAGTGAAAAAAAAACGTTAGAATAAAATTTCGAACGCGTTTATCTCGAAAGTTTGCTTTTTTGACTTACAACACTATTTGAGCGGAGGTACGTTATGTAAACCGAACAATAAAACAAAAAAGAAAATCAATAACAGCACCCTCTTTTTAGTCTATTACCTAGATTAAAACACGTGGTTCTATTCAAACGACCGCCCAATTACAACGGTCAGCCGGCTCACCGGATTCTTTCGGACGAGAACGGACGTGTCCGCACGATTTTTCATTAACCGAACCGTACGGAGGATTATTGAAAATCGTTCATGCGATTAATTAGTCGCCGGGGTTGGCTTTCATTACATTGTTTATTGTTTTTGATGTAGGTATGTGTGAGGAATGTTCTTTGTGAGTTCTTGTATGGTTGTATTGTATTCATTTCAAACTTCTATTTAAAATAGAATATTTGAACATGATTAGGCATAATTTGATTTAGAAAGTTTTGGCCGCGGCTTCGCTTGCACTGCTACACTCTAGACTCGCAAAATGTAACACTTATATTTAAAAAAAATCTTAACACACTACTAAAGTTTCTAATAATATAATTCAATCATGATTCGAAAGACACGAAGCTTATAGCAATTGTGATCGTCGAAAGTTGGGGTGCCAGGGCAGAAAACCTCCACGTGTGCCCGGGGACTGGAGTTCCTTTCTGGATACGTCCGGAGGGAAGACCAGTGTTCGGGCCTGTGCATCCTGGGATGCGGGCAGCGATTTCCCATTGGGATTCAAGGAACAAACATCCAAACTTGTAATTCTTTCTCCCAATGTACAAACTTTCCTATTTATATTATAGTAAGTTTTAAGTTGGTAGTCCGTTTGATAAACAACTGCAATGCACTAGCACAGTAGGTACGTGAATAATTAAGAACAAACCCAAACTTCAATATTTCTTAGCATAATCAACCTACAATGTTCCCACTTGGACACAGACCTCTTGGTGAAAGAGAGTGGGCTGTAGTGGATACCACGCGGGCCCAGTGCGAGTTGGTAGATCTCACATATTTTCGAATTTTTGGTTCTAGGAAGTGCCGGTTTCCTCACAATGTGTACCGTCACCGTTTTGAGAGCAGTGATGAAATAATTTACACAAAGTCAAGCGCTTGTAAAATATTTCTTACGAGTCTTTAAATACCGATGCCAAGAAAAGGGGAAGCCAACTTCTAGCTAGAAATTTAGTTTAGGAATTGCTTAACTCCAGCGCAGATTAGATAAGCTCTTCCTAAATTATAACTACATTCAATTCCATTCAAACGTTCAAACCTGACTTTAACTGCACTGTTTTCTTTCTTTCATTCCATTAACGACTCCAAATACCTGGGGAGTTAAAATAAATAGTTAAAACATTTTGTTTCATTGTCTCTGCTTGCCGCCGATTCGAGCAATGAAGCGTGATAGTTAAATTTAATGTACACTAACCTAATGCTATAAAAACAAGTTAATCTCAATACACGGATCGCGCTTATTATAGGTAGGGATGTAGACTGTCGATATCGATAGAAATACATTAGTCGTTGAGCTCCTTTAGTTGTGACAACTCACAACTACACTACATGATTACTGACAGATGCCTGGCCTGGCTGGATAAGTCCATTCAAATCTTTGTAGTTCTTCCCTCAAATACCATTTCAGACACTAATCTACATAGTCTTCACTCATTTGACCAAGATTAAGTCTGGACTTGAAAAGAGACTGTGACCTCTGAGTATTTTTTGGCCTTTCTTCTCAGAGTAGTCAGAAAGAAAACGCCGACCTCACCTAGTTTTTAAAATATGATTCACGTGTAACAGTATAAGTATTCATCTTGCATTGGCGAGACTAAGATTTTTTTTTTTTCTAGGCTTATTATAATCGTCAATCAAGCAGTTCTTACAACTCCTATCTTCTAACGACTCTGGTGAAAAATGCCCCATGCTCCGCTGTGTACGCTAAAAGGATAAATATGTAGCTAATCAACCCGTTGCTCCCGGCTGTCCTTGGCTGGATCTTTGACAGTCGTTACGGGTAGTCAGAAGTCTAAAAGTTCCTGTAACTGGGTTGTAACTCCATGTAAAATACTGGTATTCTGCTCAATCGGGTTGGACTGGAAACTGATCGCAAAATAGTAGTAGTAGAAGGCTAGACAAATTTGACTTCAAGAACCAATCAACAACTTTTATCGATAACAACCATACCGTCATCTACCATCCCTTTAGCCCAACACTGGCCGGAAATAAAAATCGTAAATGAAGCCATTCGTGCACCGAGACGGTCCCCGAACGGAATTAAATACATTTCAGGACTACCCTCGTTTATCGTTCTTTTATTTCAGGTGGTAATGTTATTTATTTATTTGTAGGGCAACTAAGGTTCAATGAAAGTAAATAAACTGGCTACTATTTATGTGTTACGGAGACCTATATACTTGTTTTTGTTGTTTATACTTCTTGGTTAGTTATTAAGGTTCCGTAGGCGAATGGTTAAAACTGTTGGCGTTGTTTGTTAAGAAGTTAACAGATTTTTAAAATTACCGTTAGATTATTATTTGTTTGTTGGTAGTTCAAGAGAATACCTAGTTGAATCACGTTATGCTTTTATTTGCCCATTAAAATGTTGTACCTATTAAAATTAAATTAAATATTTTGAATAAAATAACATGAAAATATTTTTTTATATTAATTTAAATATACTGAACCAAAAATATCACCTATACTATTTATATACGCATTATTTTTTCTTACCAAACCTTTCAAAAATTAAGTTACACACAATATGTCAACATACCTGCCCAGCCTTAACACAGGATATAAAATTAACCCCTATTTCGCCCCAATAACCGAATGTTTTCGTAGAGTGACCCATGAAAAAAGAAATAAATTCAATAAGTTGCGGCGCTGAAAGGAAATTGCAGTAATATGGTTTGTAGCCAAGGGGTAATGGACAGGAAACAATCTGGACCGTAACAATCTCGTTTAAGAACCAAATCTAGTTTGACGGTGATTTTATTTGACCGCGGTTTAAGATAAGGTTATATTTTAGAGTGAAACTTAATTTTCAGTAAAATTTAGTTAGAATTAAATATGTTTTGATTCTGAAAATCTTATATTTCAATGAAAAATAACAATTTTATTTGTATACGCTGAAATTAGCTCAGAACCCGAGTGTTTTTTGCGTGACTAATTAAAAACGCAATTGCTACGGCGTAGTAAGACAGTAGGCTACGGCGTAGCAGCCGTAGACAATCTCGTAGATGATGTAGTCACGCACCAGTCTGTAATCGTAGCGCACCTTGAGAGCTTTCATCGATATTATTTATAAAAGCATAAAATAAACAAGCAAAAGTTCTGTAAATCTGGGAGGTCTGTAAAAAAATGAACGAAATCGGTCGCGAAAAAACTCTGCTGTTCTCTCTAAATCCTACATTTATATGTTCGCTTAACTCGTCAAAATGCAGGGAACAGCAGATTTTTTTCGCGACCGATTTCGTTATTTTTTTGTATACAATGCGTAACATAATGAACGCAAGACCTCATACACCCCAATTAGAGTATTGAGTTAAAAGCATAATACAATGATCAAAACATTTTTTTTTAAAGCTAACTATTTTTATTAAGTAAATTGTGTTGACCCTATCATTACTTTATGCATTCAAAATTGAGTCTTATTGCCTTGACATAAGATTTAATTTTCTTTGGCTCAATCGGCGATCAGTATGGCAAAATACATAATTAAAAAAAAAATACCTATCTTAAATGTTACCGAAATTGATTCCGTAATCCATTATGAACAAACTACTTTCAGGACTTGCGTTTATTCTGTTACACCTTGTATACAAGTTTATTGATCAATGAACTTGTAGCGACAATAATGTAAGAGATGTAAAGTGATTTTTTTTATTTTTTTGTGAAAAACAAGAGATATATAAATATGACATAAAAATCATAGTGTGTTTCATAGTTTTTTGTACAATAAACAAAATCAACAGTGCTTGTATCACGCGATCCTCAAAATCTCATAATTAAACCGTTACAATCTATTTTCAGATATCCCATTACCGGATTAAAACAACATCCCGTCAAAATTTTTCAACAACCAAGATAATTCTTGCATCAAAAAAGGAAAAATACAATAACTTCCCCAGAGTATTATCAAAGATTACCTTTTGAGAGACTCGTCAAAGACTCGCATCTCATTAATATACCTTTTGAAGACTTCCTTCTGAGAGACTGATCATTTCATGACAAAGGTACTCCCTGAGGTGCCTCAGTTTGAATGTTATTGTTTATGCGGCGGCAAACGTCAAACAAAATAGGGCGACTATGGGATCGAGAAATGTGGGACAGAACTGTTGCGCCATTTTGTTTTTTTTTTCAAAATGGCGGCCACGCATGTAGCCTGGATTAATCGATACCTGAAATCAATGCAAACGTAAATATAATTGGACTCAACCCCGTAAAGCGTCGCGTTTCTTAGGTATTATTAACGTTTAAAGTTATTCATGTGACATCCATAATAATATCAACTTAAATCAACTTAACTAGACTATTAACATCACGCTAAGATTCTTAGGATATAGGAATCGAGCAAAAAGAAAAAAGTCAGAACGGAAGCGGCAACGAAGTAATAGTGCGGGAAGGCGATGCGATGTGACGAGTGACGAGAAACAAGAAATTTGACGAGGATGAAGTCGCGGGCAGAAGCTAGATTTGAATAAAGCGGTTTACATTGAAGGAATCACTCTTAATTAGAGTTTAACAAGTTCTAACTTCAATTCAGAATTCGGGTTTAAGGATGTCTAGGTACGTCTTACGTAGGTATGTATTGTATGATGATAACTACATGAACGCTGAATCCATCCCCTACAAGTTTTTCTACGAAATACAGCGTCACCAAAATCGAATCAGGCAGATTCCCACAAAAACTGTCCTGATATTTTGTGGTCACCTTAGTCGCACTCCATTGATCAGGCCGCCAAAGACTTGCCGCTGTAAAAGGCATCCGGCGGCGACTGCTTCCGCGTGCACGCACCTTTAATGAACTAAAAACACAAGCTTAGATACTTTACACACTACCAACATTTAAAAAATTAAATCTTTCCTTAACGTTACTATAAAATTCTATCGATTTTCGATATCGAGGCCTGACCTATAAAAGCTGATTTACAATCGCATTAGTTATGGGGGACGCCAGTGTCTTGTTGTATGTTGATTAAAATATGATTCGCGACCGTAACAAATATGACTTTACAGAATTGTAATCATTAAAATCATCATTACAACCCCTAAGTTCATATAATCCTACTGAATAACTATTTTTCATTAAGTATCGATCAATTCCTTTACCGTTAAGACGAGAGTAACATCGTTATTATCTATAAGTGTTTTAACAATGAAAAACTCTCACTTCTGGACTGATGTTTTGACACAACTCTTCCTACTTGAACTTAAAGAGGTATGAGGAACAGGGTGCAAAGTTCACCCATACTCTATAGAAAGGCCAGACGGGTGTTGTGTCTGGTGGGCAACTGCCCGATGATTCATGTCGGGCCGTTGTATCTATGCTAGTTGCGCGGTAAACTCTGCCCGCGAGATGCGTTGTAGATACCGCTACAAACTAAAGTTTCTTAACCGAAGCAAATGTAAATCAGCCGTATTACATGTATACTAGAACCATAAATTATTATATAAGAATCAGGATGGTGATAGTGTATGACCAGATGTATGAACGTAAACGAGGCAAAAGGAGTATGTAAGGATCGTAGCTAGTGGCGTTCTGTAGTTTCTGCCTACCCCCAAGGATGGGAAGACAGCGTGAGTTTATTGTATGTAGGAGGGAAAAAATATCACAAGGAAAAAACGCCGAAAAAAAAAACACGTTTGTTGTTTGGGAGCCCCCCTTAAATATTTATTCTATTCTGTTTTTTAGTATTTGTTGTTATAGCAGCAACAAAAATACATCATCTGTGAAAATTTAAACTGTCTAACTATCACGGTTCATGAGATACAGCCTGGTGACAGACGGACAGACTAACAGCTGAGTCTTAGTAGGTACCTAATAGGGTTCCGTTTTAACCTTTGGGTACGGAATCCTAAAAAGACGTGGTAATCAACGCTTCTTCAAGAAGGAAGGTCATTTTGTAACAGTAGTAAAGTTAAGATAAATAACACAGACTTAGTAAGCCGAGCAGAAAATTTCGAACAGAATCGCAGCCCAACGCTAAGACCGTGTGAAACAGCTTTCACTGCCAAAGTATTGTAAAAATCATTTGTTTTTTATTACGTGGAAATAAGGGCTAGAATGATGTTCTGTCTATCTGTTTTGTTCTACTCTAACGAAACAGAAATGGCGGGTAGAGATGAATATTTTATTCACGTTATGATACTTGGATGTCTCGATGGTATCCTTGTTTTAAAATAAATAGGTAGTTAATCTGAAATATTGTTTGTGAGACGAACATCAAGAACGACGAGTACCTACCTATCGAGTGTTTTTGAATTTTTAAATAAAACAGTAACATCTCTGTTTCGCAGATTTTCACATGTATAATCAAACTGCCTAGCTTTTTCCCAACTATGTTGGGTTCGGCTTCCAGTCTAACCGGATGTAGCTGAATACCAGTATTTTACATGTAGTCTTCGTCCCTTGGTAAGTCTGTTGGTCGTAGTTTTAGGCTTCTGACTACACGCAACGACTGTCAAAGATCTACGTATGACAGCCGGGACTAACAACTTAACCTGCTTTTCAAAGCACTGAGGGGTCTCGATATATAATGGATGGTCACTCATCCATGAACAAACATTCGATCGACCAGTGCGACTGTTATTATTTAGCCACGAGAGAGATTCACCAAATTATTCCTTAAATCAAATCAAATCATTTATTTCACATAAGTCTAAATGGGTACCTATGAAACGTCAGAAGCTAGTTGCATGGTTCCAATTGGTTGTTTCATATGGAGAAGAGCCGACAAGAAACTTCACGGTTACTCTTTTAAAAATAATTGGCTTTCACAATGTTTTCAAATTACAGTGTTATTAGGTATGGGAGGACAGGGCAGGCCTGTCAACATTACAAGTACTTTAAATAAAATAGAAAATGGCCGACAAATCTACTCTACAAAGGCCTACAACGTTCTCATATTCACAAAATATAAAAGAATCTACTAAAAAGATAAACCTATTAAAACCAGTACTTACCTACTCATTTTCTTAAAAACTTTTCATCTAACAATCAATATAATTCAGCGGTTTAAGTAACCTGCCACCGAAGCGGTGGGAGACGGTTCACACGTGAACGCACCCGTAATTCTGTGACGAGATGCCCACGAATTGTGTTAAGGACTTACTTACCCCTGGCAAAACATCTGCAGCTTATAAACACCATATTTTGTTAAACATAAGATCGATTTTTGGATGACTGGTCTGCAAAGAAAAGTCGGTAACACAATTTCGCGGTTACACTTTTACCAATTTCATTTGCATGGTGTATCAACTCTATGTTTATGACAGGAACGGTGGTTTTGCCATGAATTAAGTTTTTTTGATTTGGTACGAGTGAATCTTTTAGGATATTGAATGTTGGAGTATAAGCGAGGGAAATTTAGTCGTATTTACGGGTAACGACTTACCTTGTTAAGATTTGTATACCGTGTTATGTTGGATCTTGAGGATTTATTTTTTGTCGCAATGATTTGTAAAATAACAAGGCAAGTACCTTTAAGCCTATGTAACTTAGCCTTAGCTTTAATCTTCACTTTGTTGTTACATAACTTGAAAATTATTTATTTCGAAGTCTTAATTCAAATATAGTAAAGTTACTGGCTGCAATAATTTAATGCCAACTTGCCATTCCTTTTTCAAAAATAATCAACATTCTCAGTTCAAAATTCCAGTTTGCACTTCAGTATACACTACGGTCTCAGGTGTACCAACGACCGAGATTGCTTCAGAAATGTCCTCAAATAATAATAATAAAATGAAATGAGATAATTTCGGCTTTGGAACCATCTGGTTTTGAGTTTTAAAGCCTCGGCGATGATACTCTTAATTTGAATAGCTTGTTAAAATTCATTGTCAACATCGTTCTATTATTTTTTATGGTGCAATTGTAATTGAAGAGAATTGTTGGGTGCGCTAAGAAAGGAATTTGAATTTATTTTGGACAGTGAGACATTTGGAAGATAAATAAATTAATCACTCATTATAGTACTTAAAGTACCTAATACACATTGATTTAATAAATTATGAACAGAAAAAAAAAACATATTTTTAATATCAAATTATTGTCGTTTGTACTTTGTTTCAGGCTTTTAAAAACCAAGTAGATATATTTTTATGCCAAATAAAAAATACCTATAATTTTATCTCCCTATTCGTGTTAACGACACGTCCAATTATAACAAACCATAGCAATATTTCTTCAACTAATTAGCATTATTATTTAAAATCGTTCATACGTTACCCTTATGTATTTCATCCCTTCACGGGAATGTAAAGCATGCTATCGGGGTGAAAATAGGTCATGCGGACACTGCCTTTAATCTGTTTAATTAACATGGAAAAAAGGTTCGATTTCACCCCTAGGGCTATGGCTAATGATGTGTTAATCCTGGGTAAGATGGGGTATGTGGGTGGTGAAATAAAAAACAGAATTTATGGTTCGTTATTTTGATTTAGAAAAATATCTTTATTTCTTTTTTTTTTTTTTTTTTCGAACGTTTTGTTGCCAATTTTCTGTTTCACTTACTAGCAAATCGGATAAATGGGTCACCTAAAAATAATCTGTAAAAAATTATACTCGTAGTTTTAGAAACGAATTCTAATGAGGTTTACTACAGAAAACGGCAAAAATATGTACAGATTCTTAAATAAACCTTGAAATTACGTTGATTACAGTCTGTAGTTGTGTGTAATATAAAAAAAAAACCTTTAAAGATTATAAAATCCATACTAATATTATAAATGCGAAAGTGTGTCTGTCTGTTACCTCTTTACGCTTAAACCGCTAAACCGATTTAGATGAAATTCTATATAGAGATAGTTTGAGTCCCGGGAAAGGACTTAGGATAGTTTTTATCCCGATATTCCCACCGGATCGAAATTTATGCTGGTGAAACCGCGGGGCGCTGCTAGTTCTAAATATATTAGAAAAGCAATCACTCTTTACTCTTAACTCATATTCCCACTAAATTGAGTCAATTCATATTTCATCATCATCATCCCTCATCCACAGCCCAACTTCATCCACCGCTGGGGATAGGTATCTTTTTCATGTGGCAATCCCCACGCTCCTGTGCCAGCCTCATCCAGGTTCTTCCCGGGATGGAAACAATGTCATCCGCCACTTCGTCTTCCAGTCTTTGGACGCCACTCGGTCACTGCCTTACTCTACCTGTCATCACTGCGCCTTGCCAGGTGTTCTACCCAACTCCATTTTAGTTCCATAAATCAAACTCATCTTCACAAAACAACAAGAAAGAAAGAAAGAAAATTTGTTTATTCTGCACAAACAAAACGCACATTGCAAATAAAAAATAAAAAAAAAATCATAAAAAAAACATAACTAGCTAAATTCAAATACAATTCAACAATTCCCCACAACCCTTACCTACGATTATTTCGCAAATAAACGAAAACTCACAAAACCGTAACAATAACAAAATTCGGTATTCCTCCAAACGGATTTGAGTATTCCTCAAAAGGGTTCCTCAAATCTCTTCGTTACGCGTCAGCGGGTACATGACAAATTGCCTGTCACAGACCTACCACAGGTAATATATGATTTATTGTCGAAATTGAATGCTCTTTTTGTGGTAGTAAGCTAAAAGAATTTTGGATTAACTGCTATGTTATCTGTGGTTGATATATCATGCGGTGTATTACACAAGTCAACTGGCAGTCTAGTATTCAAGATTAATATTAAAAGCTATTGATTTTTTTCTTTCAATTCCTTGCTTTCTGACTTTATTTAATTATTTTTTCAACAATGAGTATTATACTGTTACCTACTTCATCATTTGTACGTTGCAAACTTAAAACTAAGCGCCTCATTAGTTACAGAAAAGCACAGCATACACTACATTATGCGCAAATAATAACACAATTAATTATTTAAAATAAGTAATCTAAAGAAATAAACTAGTGATGTATGAAGATTTTAGATATGACAATACGTAAATATTATTATTTCGGTACCAAAAACGTACTGGCTAAATTACGATTAGATATTTCGAAAGGCAGGAAGACGAATTTCGAAATCCGCTATAATATGACGGACCTCATAAATTATGGACAGATTACTATTCAGACATGTGCCGAAAGCGACCATTATTAGAACCAACTATAATATTATAATTCAATAAAAAAAACACCGTCATGAATAAAAACGGAATGGACAAAAAATTCCGAAATAATTTTCCCGCGAAACACCATAATACTCGATTATGTCTGCGCCATGATTTGATTACACTTCCCTTATACACGATCCTCTTTCCACCGATTTACCAAAAATAGTTGCGTTTAAACGGATTTCGGGGAAATTACGGATCTTAGGGTAACTACGTATTTTGGGGAAACTACGGATTATGATAGTAGAGGGTGAATATTTTTTTGGGTAAATGTAATTATTGTAATGTAATGTGTCATCATATTGATTGATATTTAAGTATGGATCGGTTTTATTGGGATATGGACGCCATCTGGCTAAGTCTGATTTGATTAATAGGTTGATACGTTTAAGGATTTTCGCTTGACCATACGATTATGATAGGTATAAGGATTGACAATACCTATATTTTATGAGATATATCAACATCTCAACCGAAATTCTTAATCGCATCAGCGTTTAGGGATTTTCGGTTGACCACACGAATATGATAGATGGATTGACAATACTTATATTTTATGAGGTACTAGCTTCTGCCCGCGACTTCGTCCGCGTGAAATTTCTTGTTTCTCCGACCCACCCCGTCGCATCGCATCGCCTACCCGCGCTATTACTTTGTTTACGCTTAGCGTTCTTTCCGAGATTTTTCTTTTTGCTCGGTCCTAAGGGTCTTAGCGTGAGGATATATATCCTTCCTCAAAAATAGGGCTATCAAATTCTAAAAGAATTTTTCGGAGTTCCAGAGATTAGTGCTTTCAAATAAATAAAACACAAAGTCTTGGTATAGATTGGTGACATACATTGTCGTCTAAAGGTAGGTATAATAATCTTTATTATGATACACACAAGATTCTTGATACACAAGAGCAGAAGTACAAAATAACATGGTAGGTATATCTACACAGATCATGTAACCCTGTCTCCTAAACTAGGTAGTCCTGTATCTTAGAAGACAGAGTTCAACAAATATTATTTTTTAAACATAGCTTTATTTCTTAAAATAGGTACGTGATCTGACTTATTTAAATTTTAAATAAAATAGGTAACAATAAAGTTTAAATAACAAAATCCACATTTAGTTATTTAACTGTACTTATCTCCGCTGATTAAACTCCATTGGCACTCATGCGATTGGAACCCACGACCCCAAACCAAGCATAATATTCGGACCCTCCGTTAACTCGCTAATAGGTCACAATTTTTATGACATAGAAGTTCTGACCCAATTCTATAGATGGCGCTATCTGTTCCGTTATTAATATGCAATGGCACATTTCCTATTCCCCAAAGTTCTAAAGCAAAAAATAAAACTTCAACTTTGTTTAGAAAATTAAACTTTTTGTGTCAATTTTAATTGGCAACTTTTTAATTAAATTATTACTAACGGTATATATCTATACTAATCCATACTTAATATTATAAATGCAAAAGTGTGTCTGTCCGTTACCTCTTAACGCTTAAACCGCTGAACCGATTTAAATGAAATGGTATACCTAGAGATAGTTTGAGTCCCGGGAAAGGACATATGAAAGTTTTTATCCTGATATTCCCACGGGATCGACACTTATGCGGGTGAAACCGTGGAGCGCTGCTTGTATAAAAATAAATATCATGGACAGTTAGTCATAAAATTGCAGCAAAAAAAAAAAACTAAAGGACAATGAAATGGTCATCATATTTGGTCAAATATTCTTCATATTTGTCGCAATAATATGAAACAATATCTACTTACCTCTGCCAGTAGGAACGACGCCAGTTGTCCACCTATATCTCGAAATAGACCCTCAGCTCAGAGGTATTTGAGGAAATCCAGTTACTGTCTCATATACAGGATGTTTCTTTTTTATATTAAGAAGAAAATGCTTTCCATATTCATTACGTACGTTCGAGAAAATATTTTCTCGTTCTTTCCTATGTATTTTGTTTTTAAATGAATCCTACTTTGTAGCTATATGGATTTTTATTTTCTTAAAATTTCTAGTAAATGAGGCTTTACTATGAGAAGGTTCATGTTGATAAGGCTCACGCCGTTAGTGAAAAGCGAGAAACAGAACGTAAACGTAAAGTATTATAAGATCATTATTGTTGTTTTCATCGGAAACAGTAGGTACTTTTTTCGGGATGGAAGGTCAAAAATAACAGAAAACTATAACAAGGAATTCGTAAAAAGGATTACTGAGCGCGTCAAGACAGCGTGAAAGCAAATCAAGACTGATTTTTTTTCTGCCTACGGTACGCGGGAGAGTGAGTATAGACGGCAATAGTGTGCAAGCGAGAAAACATGATAAGCACCGCCATTTTAGATTCCTTTCTATAATGAACCGGGTTATACCATTTCCCATGAACAACATCAGCCTGTATCAAAATAACGTATGAATGTTACATGACGTCTTTTCCGCGCCGATATTATTTACCGCCCCCGGTCATAAAACTGTCGCCGATGAAGACAAACGGCTATACACGGTAGCCGCAAATTTTTTGGTTGACCCTACGTCGTGACCAAGCATTTGGTAGAAAAAATACAAGTGGACAGCCGGCATAATAGTGTTGTGGTAAATTATTAGATTAAGGTCTTATTTAATGGTTTGTATTTATGATTTTCTTTTTTTTGTTAGAGGTTGAACAACCCTACTCTTGATCATCTGCCTAGACTTTTCCCAACTAAGTTGGGGTCGGCTTCCATTCTAACCGGATGCAGATTAATACCAGTATTTTACATGGAGCGGCTGCCTATCTGACCTCCACAACCAAGTTACTGGGTACGACTGGTTGTCAGACTTTCGGGGTTCTGACGACCCGTAACGACTATCCGCGAAGCGTAGCTGATCGATCGACTCGTGCGGTTGTTATTACATACTCAGCCACAAGCCCCTTCGTGCTTTCTACCTAAATATTGTGTGAAAAGTCACAGCTTTAATTTTTAGGGTTCCATATCCAAAGGGTAAAAACGGGACCCTATTACTAAGACTCCTCTACCTGTCCGTCTGTCTGTCTGTCACCAGACTGTATCTCATGAACCGTAATAGCTAGACAGTTTAAGTTTTCACAGATTTCAACAGATGATATATTTCTGTTGCCGCTATAACAACAAGTAATAAAAATAAATTAAAGTTAAAATTTAAAGGGGTATAAAACAAACGTTTTTTTTTGGCGTTTTATGCCTTGTGGTACGGAACCCTTCGTGTGCGAGTCTGACTCGCACTTGGCCAGTTTTTTTTTTATTTTCACACATCAATTCTACTTACCTCTAAGTCCATTAAATACAAGAAAACGCATGACGATATTACCCATTATCAAAAATAACAAAAACATGTAAATCTTCATTTTCAATCAAGAATGAAGATTGAAAATAAATGTAATCTGCGTGAAACGTCAGTGGGCACGTGCCGAGATGTGTCGTAACATGTTGTATGCAAATATGACATTAGATAAATAGGGACGGCGGGGTTATATCGGATTTGCATTTTTATTTTTAATCACTTAAATTATGGTGAATGTTTATATAGGCGAAGTTTTTAGCGTCCAGAAAGTTATCTATAGGTACATAATATGTTTAGTAAAAAACAATGGTATCTATTATAGCTGTAGTAGATACATACCTATATGTATTTAAAGAAAGAAAGATTTTTTTTTTTACTTAAAATAGCTAGCCAAGCCACGGAGAAGCCATTTTGTTCTTTCAACTTTGTTCCATATAAATAATCACTGACTTTATCGCTAAAGCGTAAGGTTCAAAGTTGATTGGGAAAATTTGACAGTTTCGGGTAGCTTGATGTACTGGCGTCTGTACATGGTCCTCACATGATCTGAACAAGATTTTGTCTGGATTATGTCTTTAAAAGAGACTGTGACCTCTGAGTTTGTTACGACCTTTCTTCTCAGAGTAGTCAGATAGGAAACGCCGAGTTAATTTAGTTTTAATAATATGATTGGCATGTAAAATTGTTTACTTGTACAAAACCTACCATTAGAAAAAAAAACATTTTTCATTATGGCAACACCCGTTTAATATAAAAGTGTCATTTTCGCATGTCGAATATCTTTTAAATACCTCATTTTTCTCACTCTACAAAGATGAAGAAAAGTTGGACACAAAAATGATAATTTCCTTTCAAGTGCTGCCTCGGCCATCTGTCTCAATCCTAAGACACGTTGGAGATTTCTGAACGGTACTTGAAAGTACCACTTGTACCAAAATACATAGATATGTATGGAACGAGGGTGGGTATAATGGATCTTACAAATCTGTTACAAATTTTTGAGGGACACAATACAGTTTGAGGGTTATTTTGATTGATTACCAGATTTTGTCGTAGTTTTGAATTGATTGGGTAGTGTATGCTGTCGAATTTAAGTTGAATATTCGTATTTGTTATTATATATTATTATATTTCTTATTATACTGATATAGGAAGGTACAGACTGTCAAATTTTCTCAATCAACTTTGAACCTTATGCTTTAGAGATGAAGTTGAAAATCAATTAAAGAAATTTGACAGATTGTAGTAGCTTGATGTGCTGTCGTCTGTACCTACGCATAAAAATAAATTACACATTTAGGAAGAAAGAAATATATTTTATTTGGGACACCACACAGGAATTAAGAACAGTAAATAAAGGGGTTCATTAACCAACAAAATGATTATACAGGGTTATTGGTAAAACATTAACAACCTCTTAAGAGGTCATTGTACTCATCATTATGAACAAATTTTACTAAAGGACCAAACTTGAAATCGCGAAAAAAAATCAGCTGTTCCCTACATTTATGTTCGTACAACTGGTCAAAATGTAGGGAACAGCTGATTTTTTCTTATATTCGATTTTTTTTATTGAAAAAAGCCCTGTGCTTATGGTGATCAGTTCCATAGAGTTATTTGATCTGCTCTATAAAAAGATAACATTTTGGCAAAAACAAAAACAATCCATTTTTAACAACACGTCCATAGAATACAAAACCTCCATTGCTCATATAACGTATCCAACCCTCATTACATCGTATCGTATTGCTAAAACAAAATATTCTCAACGACACCGCTTTTAAAACAACCGATGATTTTTTTATAATATAATTGCTAATTTGCCTCATCTTTCTGTTCTCTTATTCCCCGTTGTAAATAAATCCGGCGCACACCAAAACCGAAGCGTTAAGGCAAAAGCGAAGCGATAAGAGCGATATGAGTTTTGAACATTTCGCAAGACGGTTTAAATAAGTCCCTCTTTATTACCTAATATCCTAAAATTTATTAATATACGCAAGTAAATAATCACTAATAATGGTGTAATTGTGAGATGTCATCATCATCAGCCTACATTAGTCCACCGCTGGACATAGGCCTCTCCCTTGTAAAACATTTTTAAAAGAGTAACGGTGGAGTTTCTTGCCCATTCTTCTCCATACGAAAACTACCTTTTGGAATGGGCGACTAGAATCATTTCTATTTAGTTTTTTTTGACGTTCAAAAGTGCCTTTAATGTGCCTATTTGAAATAAATGATTTGACTTTGACTTTGACTTTGACTTCCCATTGCACGCCATTTACTCTCATCTAGCCAGCCACCCTGCGAAGTTCGTCGCTCCACCTAGCCTGAGGGCGTCCTACCTTACGTTCGCCAATTCGCGGACTCCACTCAAGACACGTCTACCCCAACGGTCATCGGTTTGTAGCGGTATCTACAACGTCACATGCGAACTTCGCGTGATACTGACGTCACGCAAAATCCTGCATCTCGCAAGCAAAGTTTACTGCGCAACTACTAGCATATATACAACGGCCCGATCATCAGGCAGTTGCCCGCCAGACACAATACTCGTCTGGTCCTCCTCCCTTTGCTATGGAGGATGAGTGAACTTTACACCCTGTTCCTCTAAAGGTTCAACGGCTAATTTAGCCGGCCCGTTTTTACTTCAGCTTACATATTCTGTGAGCGATTGTTGTGAGATGAAATGAACAAAAGAAAAGTCAGACTTCTACCCTTTAGACAGAATCATCTTTCACACAATCCCTCCATCGTTTCTTTGGTCTTCCACTCATATTCAAATCATGCCAAGTCTAGTGTTAAATCAATAAAGAAGGGAGGTGTGGTCATCAAAGCCATTTCTGTATGAGAGGCATTTGCCCTGCAGTACAATAATCAGACTAATATTATAAAGGCAAAAGTTTGTGAGTGTGTGTTTGTATGTTTGTTACTTCTTCACGCTCAAACGGCTGGACCAATTTTGATACAATTTTGTATGGAGGTAGCTATGGGCACAGCTATAGTAAATAAATAAACCAGACTGTTATTGTCCCACTGAAGGGCAAATGCCACTTCTGATACAGAGAAGGCATGAGCATCGATAACCATGCTTGCTCAAGACGTGTTGGGGATGTCAAAAATAGATATAAACTCCTTTTCCTGTTCCTGACGATGTTTTCCTTCACCCATGTCAGATGTCATCGTCAAATCTATTTACTTCGTAACTGATTTTTCAATCGAAAAATCAGTTACGAAGTCAGTTTTTTTTTTTTTGAATTTTTATTCCACGAATAAAAATTATACTTTTTATTCGTGGAATAAAGTTGACGTCTAACAGATTTTATATAATTATCTACACATACACACACAGATTGATTGACAGATTTTGTATGGAGAAACTGTCAGAAATTCAAAATTTCTGGCGTTGGAAAAATCAGCCCTTTTTTTTACAAAATAGCAGCAACAAATGGACCATTCCCATGACCAACATCAACTGTCAAAAGGCCTCGTTTCAAAGAGAAGGCCCGAGCAGAAGTCATGCGAAAATCATCATCATCTGCCTAGCCTTTTCCCAACTATGTTGGGGTCGGCTTCCAGTCTAACCGGATGCAGCTGAAGTCATGCGATAATATCTAAGTTAAAAAATATACCTTTTGGTTGACTCTACGCGTGGCCAGAGGGGCTGGCCTATTTTTAGACCAAAGAATAAGCATGGTCATCCAAATGCTGCCAACCTTTTGGGCACTTATCCCATTGACAGCGATGCGGACGAATTTTCTTTTCCTTTTTTTTATTATAATAATTTACTTGTTTATAACATGTATATTTTAGTGTACATTTTAAAATAGGTTGAAATGAAATGAAATGATTTTATTTTTTGTAAGTAGGTTTGTACAAACACTTTTACACGTCAATCACGTTTTTTTTTTAAACTAGATGAAGTCGGCGTTTCCTATCTGACTACTCTGAGAAGAAAGGCCGAAACAAACCCAGAGGTCACAGTCTCTTTTAAAGTCCAGACATAATCTTGGTCAGGTTATATGAAGACCATGTAGATCGATGTCTGAGGTGGTCTTTTGAGGAAAGAACCACACAGATTGAGAGGACCTGTCCAGTCAGTGCACGCATTTGTCAAAAATCGTGCAGCTCAACTCAAGACTTAAGGAGCTCAACGGTTAGGTGTGTTAGAAATAAATCAACTTAATTTACACTACCAAATTTTAAAAAAAATCGCTCTTGTTGGAAGCACGGCTTTATTACATCCCATTTCAAAAATTTCAGGATTATCTCCCTCTACCTGATGAATTATTATTTCTTTTTCCTTCCTTGTTTTCATCCGAATCTGTTCTAATTATTTCCCCTTGAGTAAACAAAGGGAATGGGGAATGCTTTAGAGTGCTATTGTCGTTAAATAAAATGGCAGCTTTTTGATTATTTACATTCACATCATTGAAAGATTCAATGGACATAGGTATCTCTATCGATTTTTTTTATGTATTATTGTAATGTTTTCAAAATTGTGCTCTAATGCTTGCAACTTGGTCTCATTCTTTGGTAGGTATTTTTAAGTAACAGATCTCATTTTTTTGTCGACCTTAGTCTGTGGTGAAAGACTAACACAGTTTTCAGACCTTTGTAACTAACAATCATTATAAACTAGCTGCGCCCCGCAGTTTCACCCGCGTAACTGTGGATCCCGTGGGAATATCGGGATAAAAAGTAGCCTATATGGTAATCCAGGATGTCAGCTACCTCAGTACAAATTTTTATCAAAATTGGACCAGTCTTTTGAGCGTGAAGAAGTAACAAACTTAATTATAAACACACACGCACACACACTCACAAACTTTCGCCTAGAAAAATAGGTTTTAAGTTATATTTCAAAAAACTCATATTTATTTACATGTGGTGATAACGTCGCAAATGCAGAATAGTTCTAAAATTTTCATAATTTAAAATTCAAATTCTCTAGAAGCTTTTTAATACACCTGTCTTGTTACGTGGAAATATGAACAAAAACATCAATTAATAAAATCAGAATTTTCAGTTTTTTATTATTATTTATTAGTAAACAATAACTAAAACCAACCAAGATAGAACGTGTTGGTCATTTAGCGATTGGTCATTTCGCGTATTTATGACGGTAACCATCATTGATGCGTATTAGTCAATATGCGTCGTAATGAAAACGTTAAAAAATATTTACATATATACGAGTATATTAAACTCAATCTAAACCACGATATACCTAAGAAACAACATGACATCAAGAACGGAAACTAAAAAAAATACATCTATCATCCCGAATTCAAACCGTATCCAAGACACAAGCGGACACAATTCGACACTGATGTATCACTTATCCCTGAAGTTCTGCTTACCCCGAGGGTCGGTAATCCGACGACATCTTCACAATTACTTGCCCTTACACCCGCACTCAATATTGCTTTACACAATAGAGGTCAGGAGGTAGATGGCTGGATGTGCCAGTCGTGCTAAAGAAATAAGAAATAATATATACTTAGATTTTCCATACTTTAGAATTGAATAGATAAAATATTTATTTTGCATAAAATATGGTGTGCACGACGACAGTATAACATAAAATTCATTCAAGGTAAAAATTAATTTTTAAATTAACATCACACATCTGCATATCTGTTTTAAAACTTCAAGGAAAGAACAAAAGACTCTTGACCGAACAGTTACTTACATAGTATTGGAGAGAGACAAACATTTCTGGCTTATTAGCCGATTCGCACGAATTTGCTCGCCCGAAACGGGCAAATGGTCAGTTTTAAATAATATTATTTTTTCTACCAATTTGTGCGAGTCACATGTAGAAAATAATAGTCAAATGTTTAATATTAGGCATCAAGACGTTTGCACCATATCCAGTGAACGGTACATCTTCGTTTAAGTAACAATAAAGGGTCCCTCAATTCACCGATTTATCGTGTGTTGATTCAATCATAGATTCCTTTTTAAAGTTTCATGTTTGGAAACCAATTTGGGATTATGATGGCTGATGCTATTTATTTTTAGTGGTATTGCTTCTGTCAGATAAGTTTTTCGATGATTTATGATCTGATGAAGTCGTGAATATAAAATTAAAAGTGTTCAAAAAGCAAATTTTATCTTTAATGTGTTTAATAAGGAGATACGATGAAACTAACTAAACTTTTTGTTATGACATTCTCAGGTTTAAATTAAATTACCTAGCAAAACTGTACGCGACACTAAAATATTAACTGATAATTTTTTGTGTAGATACTTTAAATATCAGAAGGCCAATTCTCGTAATTTAAAACGTTCAAAATCTAGGTCCCAATCTCATCTCGGCGACAAACAAATGTCAAAAACTTGCCAAAAACGACTCAATCAAAATCAGAGTAAACGTTTTTAAAATTCTGAGAATTGCCCATCAATTTACTAAAAGTGTTTTGTTTTTGTGTAAATTGTGTGGATATGGTTGCATTTTATATCCAAACAAGATAATAAAAAAATACGACATATGTATTTTAATACCTCCTGTTCTTATAATACCATTATCTAAAACTTCATTACCAGTCCTGACTTTAACTAAACAATCTCATCAAAACTGAACAATACCAGCATCCACCATTTCCACAATCTATTCATACCGTCGTCTTGTTTTGACAAATTCCAACGTTGCCAACTAACTGTTCCATTAGTACAATTAATTATTTACCATCTTGGATCTCAATTTGTCCTTTGACCAACTAGTGCTTGGGATATTGTTAATCTTGCCAAAATGTCTTGTCGATGTTACCCTGGATTTATAGTTTGACGTCTTGAAACTTCGAATAATTCGGGCGTTAATGGGGATTTTGAAGTTGATGTAACGGTTAGAATTACTGATATTTGTAAGTGGTTGGTTGAAACTCTGGGGTTAGTAGCAAGAGTAATGTTTGTACGATTGAATAAATGAGAGCCAGTGAAAATTACGTGAGACTGTTTCTCACTTATGGATGGCTTATTAGTCGATTTGCAGCGATTTAATTTACTAGTGAGCGAGCTGAAATCTTCAGAAATATGTATTCGGCAATTGGCATGTTTTGAATTTTATGCACTGAAGTTAAGAAAAAGTACAAGTTTTGTAATATTTAACTCGTATCACTTCTGTGCGGCAATGTCCTTTTTCCTATACTTAGGGATTGACTATTGAAAGCTCACTTCAAACTCACTTCATTTAAGGTTTCACGGTGAGATTCTTACGGAATAGTTCAGCTAGTCTCCCAGCCTGCGTCGGTTCTTCTTCATGGAGTTTCTTGCCCGTTCTTCTACATAGGTAGGTAAACGTAGGTACGTTTTGGAATGGGCAACTAGCTTCATATTTTCTGACTGACCGACTTCTTGACCATTCAAAAGTGCCTGTAAATGGTTTAATTGAAATAAATGCTTTGTGTTTGAGTTTGAGATTTTTATAATTTCTGCTAAATAAATAATGGTAAACTCACAACAATACTCAAACAAGAACATCTTCAATTTCTTGCCACAACCCGTAACATCGACAAACCGACCCAATCCCTTTTACCTAGCAATTTGATATCAGGCACATAATCCCGTCTGCCACAAACAATAGCCGGAATACATTAGCTTGAAGTCGACAACCACCGCGACTCTTCGCCACCACATAAATAGGTAAATACAGAAGGTTGGATTTAAACAACGAGTGAAAACGCACGGTTTGTTAGTCAATTCGCACGAATGTACTCGCCCGATTCGGGCGTTCGCCCAAATCGGGCTTAATCGGGTTTTAATAATATTTTTTTGTCTATAAGTGACTCGCACGAAGATTTGTGGGCGAGTCGAAAAGTCCAGAAATATGTATTAGACAATTGGCAATATGGATATATTCGTATAGGCAGACGAAAGCAAGCGTTTCAAAAGAATTTAAACCCTAATTTTTTACATATAAAGTTCTTATTTGTATGAGACGCTGACTTTAGTAAGCATATAATGAATTTTGCCGTATATATGCGTGCGTCTGTCTTCACTCGTTGTATGGAGAAGACCTTCTGTACCTATCTATAATGTCTAGAGTCCCCTTTGAGGTATCGCTATACCAAATTAAGCTTCGCTAGAATGGTTCGCTACAATAGTTTTGTCTTGAACGATGAATTGCCTTTTGTTAGTTTGTAAGTCGACTTCGTTTTGTGGATCCGTTTTAAATATTTTGATATTGTCCTCTGAGTTATAACTTCTGAATCTATTCTAAAAGTTTCTTACTTATGTTCATAAATAAAGTCCTCCAGATCGAATTTCGGTCATGGCGACCAATCTCAGCAGAGACCAGCCTTCGGCGCGGGAGATGTTATAGTACACAAGTGTGTGCGCAGGCACAGGGGCACTCTCTCTTACCTCACTCTCATAGTCCGACGGGACAGAAATCAGACACGACCGGAGTGAGATCATACTTAATTTCATACACGCACATACACATATAATCTCGCACCTTCTTTCCATGGGGGTAAGCAGATACTACAGAACGCTGCCTGCTGCTGAAGTTCATTTAAATTAAATAACTCTTACGCAATCTTTGCACCAATAATAGGGAAAATAGTGAAGAATAAATTTTTATTACAATGGTAAATTGAAACAGCAGATGGACTGTGTGAAAGATGATATGACTAGAAAGGGGGTGGCTACCGAGATGACGACTAATAGAGAAGTATGGAAGAAAAAGACATGTTGCACCGACAATAAATAAATTAGGCTAGAAACTGAAGAACGTAAAAATATGTAAAATGATTTTCCTGCAGTATTCAATGAAATGATAAAAGCAATCTCCACTGTTTCCACCACTAGTTACTTCACTACAATAAGTTTCACGGAAAATCAACCCTCCAATAGGCCGAAAAATGGAAGATTACAGGAAAAGTAAAAAACTTCAAGATTCCTACAATACAAAACCAAATGTAGTGTTAAATGTGAAGACAACAACAAAACACAAATTCGTATACAAGCATTTTATTTTCCATTCCCAGTCAGTAACTCCGCAATAATGATACAGCTGGAACATTTAGCGATATAATAAAATCCGAAATATACAGTGTAGTCATTTCAATAAATTCCCAGTACTCATTGACGTACAAACTGCCTGTTTTGAATTTCACTAGCTTTTGAAAACGAGATCCGTAGCACTTAGACATGGATCGGTTCATGAGATACATACAGCATTTTTATGATACAACATTTTTCCGGTAAAAAAGTGGATGGAATTACAGATTTTTTTTTTCTAGTTGAGTGAATGTAAATAGAACTGTAGCTATTGAAATTTATATAAATGGCTGTATGTGAGCTTTGAGAGCTCAGTGGTGTTTATGTTTGGTGGTGGTTTTAGTAATCAAATTGAAAATCTGAACATAAATAAAAATCATGAATATTTCTTAATTGACCTTGTAGCGGTATCTACAACGCCACATGAGAACAACGCGTCATACTGACGTCAAGCAAAGTCCTGCATCTCGCAAGCAGAGTTTACCGCGCAACTAGCATAGATACAACGGCCCGACGTGAATCATTTGAGCAGTTGCCCGCCAGACACAACACCTGTCTGGTTGGAGGATCCTCCCCTTTCTATAGAGTATGAGTGAACTTTACACCCTGTTCCTCATACCTCTATAACCTCATTGATGGATGAGGTCTATGATTTATAGAGGAAAGCGATGGCTTTCCACCAGGCGTGATCGAGGTCAAGATTAGGCACATTTAGCAATAAAAAAAAAGAACAGCTCGGCTGATCTAAACATTGACACATAAAAGTAAAAGATAAAGTTTACTCAGAAAAGACATTGATGTCTACCAAGGAAAATTCTTCATCCCCGAACGCAGTGTGTCCCAAACGTCTTATGCCTATCGAGAGCCGTTTAAGAGCATCTCGCCATAACAATAAACTTGAAGGGACGCCACATTAACATACGTATTGCTGCCTAAAATGTTTGACAGTTCCAAACAGATGTAACATTGTTCAGATTTGGGTAAAGCCTTTGATGAATACGATATAAGATGGTTATCTTAGTTCATATTGTTCATAGTTGCGATGATTTGTTGAAGTTGTTTGTGGAAGCTTTAAAGCTATTCGTGAGTTGTGTTATGTTGATTATTGGTAATGGTGTGTTGTTGAGGGAATGATGAGGCGCTTTTAGTTCTATTGTTTGTGGAACCCAGACCTTGGGGGAGATCCAGGCGGGTCTAGAATCATGCAGAAATTTTTCGTCCTTTAACAAAAAACAAATTGCTGTTTCATAGAAAAGTGCAACACCTACGTAATGAAAATATACGGAACAGGAATTTTTCTTTTTTAATACCCTTCGCAAAATTTCAAGGACTTCAGAATCATGTACTGAATCCAAGGTAACAGGTTGCACGTCGATTTCCCTCCCCCCCTTTATAGACCATCTTTGTATGGAAAGATGGTCACCCATCCACGGACCAGCTGCGGCAAGTGCAGCTTAACCTGATCGATCGACCTGTGCGACTGTTATTAAGTAATAACAGCCGCACGGGTCGATCGATCAGGTCAAGCCTCTCCAAGAGAATGATGATAATATCAGGTGTAAGTCTAAAGTTTTCCTACCTTGGTCAGCGGGATTGTCCGAAAGGGTTACCGCTGGCCCGGAACATAAAGGGCTAAGGAAGGAACACGGGTGGGTTTTAGTCAGTAAGAGTCTGACACTCCCTTCCGCTCCACCCAGAGCGGGAGGGATCATTTGATGATTTCACATCCGCAAAAAAAAAAAAAAAAAGATTTCCTACCTTGAAGTTGACTTAAATAATCTGTAGCTCGCATGGTGTAACATTACAAATTTAATAAACAACGTGATACAACTTCGTCTTGCACAAAACATGGCGATAATTCAATTTCATTTTAAGATGTACAACCAATTTTTTCACACATATCAATTCATTCAAGCGCATCTAAATGATCGATTACAATTTCAACAGTCTTATTTCTTCGACACAAGGTTCAATTTGGCACAAAAGTTTTTAAATTCACAAATATAAAGTTATCATTCACATTTGCTCGTGTGGACGGATGCGATCCGTCACGTAAACGACGCGTGTTCACGATTCATCAAAAATGATAGTTCTGCAACAATTTTATCTTTGTCAATGATTATTCAATTTGATGAGTCGATTTTTTCTTTTGTTTGTGTTTCTATTTTGATAGTGTAGGTATATACAGTTTATTTTTTAATTATTTTCTTTTTACAATAATCTGTTTTGGCTACTTTGCAATTGTTATTAGAGAGCAGTGGTGGCCCAGAAGTAACGGCCCCGACTTACAATATGAAGTTCGTGGGTCCGAACCCAGGCTGACGCTTTACTTTCATCACCGCTGCTCTCAAAGTTTGGTGAAGGAAAACATCGTGGAGAAACCGGCATGTCCTAGAACCAAAAATTCGAGGACATTTGTTACATCTACCAACGCGCACGAGGCCCGCGTGGTAGATTATGTACAGCCCACTCCCTCTCACAGAGGGGAGGCCTATGTCCTTTTTTTTTATCGTGTAGAAATCCTCATGGATGTCCACCACCCTGGGTGGAGGGGTCTGTCAGACTCTTACTGACTAAAACCACACGGTGTTCTGCTGTTACGTTTAGCCGGGGTGTTGGAGTGCTTACGCATTTCGTCGCGCTCCCCCGGCCAGGTGTTGGTCCGCATGAATCCATGCGGACCCCGTCACCCTCAGCGGCCGTATACGGGGGAGGCCTATGTCCTAGCAGTGGGAACATAGGCTGATTATGCAATTGTTAACGGTCTGCAATATACTTTATAAAAAATAACCTTTATAAAACAATCCGTATGAATTAATTATCAACTTTGGTTAATACCGAATCAGGAAGTCTAATACTTCTAAGTCCTTCAAAGTCCGTCGGAAAGTAGTTGATCTGTTAAAGCAAATGTCAATTTAAATTTATCGGACGGGCAAAATCACATCAGGAGTACCTAATCGTGTTGAAATTCATTAATATTTCGGTCTCCAAACTAATCTTTTGTATTATGTGATACGGAGCAAGAAGCATCCGTAACTTCGGCTGACTCTACGCATTTCGTGCTTAGGTTATAGACCGATGGACAGTATTTGTGATCTTGTTCAAACTATAGGTACTGTCCTCAAAAATACTAATTTACTTTAAAGCCCAACAAACCGAACGGTTGTAAGCAAACAATTTATTAAATAAACCTCAACAAAATATACATTCTGTTGCACCAGCAGTGACATTCAAATAAAGTAAAAACACCGGACATGTCGAGTCCAATATAGTGGAAAACTGGAAATATACAGAACGGACATTAAACAAACAAAGTGTAACATTTCAATCCTTTATAGCAAAGATTTAAAGCCCAAAATCCTGTAAAATTTAATTTTGATAGATGCGCGCGAATTCGCAACAATTACGAAATGCGAGGCTTTGGCTAGATTTAACCTGGAAGTGGTATCGCAAGGTAACGTTTAAGTTGATCTGTGATTTTGGAATTTTGAATTGGACGATTCTGAAAAGGTACCAGTCATCAATGAACTCAGCCTATCGCAGTCCACTCCTAGACATAGGCCTCTCCTGGGCTGCATCACAACACCCAGCCCTCCACCTTCCGCATCCAGCCTGTCCCAGCCACCTTCTCTAGGTCGTCGGCCCATCTAGCTAGGGGGCGTCCCACACTACGCTTACCGATACGTAGTCTTCACTCCAGGACTCGTCTGCACCACCAGCCATTGGTCCTTAGGCAAACACGGCCAGCCCACTGCCACTTCAGTTTGCTTATTCTGCAAGCTATGTTGGTAACTCTGGTTCTTTTCCGGATAATTTCATTGCTATCGGTCATGCATGGTTGTTATTATGCTTCACATGAATGCATAAAACCGGTCGAAGTGGCGGTGCTTGGGCCTCCCCAAGCACCGCCACTTCGCCTTCGCCTATGTCCGGCAGTGGACGTCTTTCGGCTGAAATGATGAAACATTTATGAAAGCATTTGAATCTTTTATTTCATTAAGAGTTTGATGTCATGTCTTAGTAACTTCATAAGACGCTGATGTAGGTTTGACAAGTTCCTCAAGTTTTGAATTGAGCTACATGATTACTGACAAATGCTTGCTGACTGGATTGGTCCACTAAAATCTGTGTAGTACTTTCCTCAAAAGACCATTTTAGACATCAATCTACATTGTCATCATGATCTGACCAAGATTATGGGACTTTAAAAGAGACTGTGACCTCTGAGTTTGTTTCGGCCTTTCTTCTCTGAGTAGTCAGATAGCAATCGCCGACCTCATCTAGCTTTTTTTTATAGTATTACGTGTTTAATTAATTCCGATATCGTGTTTGCAGAATAATCAATTTCATTTTATTTCACAAATTGGTGACGTGTTCCGTTTCTAACTCCTTAAACTTCATAAATCATATCAACCACATCCAGTTTCCCTAGATCGTCAAAAATCCACGTCGGATTTGGCTGTCGCAAAGCTGGAACACGGATCAAGTGAGCTTACACGGGCGGCGTCGCCCGTACCGTTTACACTAATTGCGATCCGATGCGATCCGACGCGGAGCGGGACGTAACGAATCATTTGCATTCTAGATAAGTCTGCAGTGATGTCTCGTAAGGGTTAGAAGGTAATTAGGTAGATAGATAAGGTTTTGAACAAAGATTAGGCTGGTGTTACGGTAATGATGAAGATTAATAAAAAACTTTATTACAAAAAAACAACCGATTTCCAAACAAAAAGTGAAAGTATTAATGCGTTTAACAGCCTCGCTGCGTTCGGGCGCTAATTTCACGCGGTGCAAAAATGGACTACTTAAGTCACATTTATCGTAATGTATTAGCTATCTAGAGCGACAAAATTCAATCAAAACTTTTACAGTCATCATCTAAATTGACACAAAATTATTCAAAACAATGTATTTCAGCATTTCATGTAATAGCATATTATAACAGACTAGCAGCGCCTCGCGGTTTCACCCGCATAAGTGTCGATCCCGTGGGAATCATCATTTCAGCCGAAAGACGTCCACTGGTAGACGTATGCCTCCCCCAAAACGGGGGGGGGGGGGAGGTGTTTGCCATAATCGCCACGCTTGGCAGGCGGGTTGGCGATCGCAGTATGGTATGGTGGTGGAATGCATAGAGAATGCTGCTGCCTATTCATCAGCGTCCATTCAGCGGTTTAAGCGTGAAGAGGTAACAGACAGACATACAGACACACTTTCGCAATTAATAATAATAACTTTATTTAGCAATAGAAAAAATACAATTATATATTTATTATAATAATATATTATCAATTATAATATTAGTATGGATTATAATAGAGTTAATAATTATTTGTTTGATTTGATTTCTGCTCCGATTTTAATTAAATATTTAGCTAAGTAATTAAGATTTATAAAACTAAAGTGTTAATTGACTATTGTCATTTACTGTACCACCCTTTGCAGTGAACATTCTTTTTTAGTACATATTGTAGTTTTAAGTATATTTAAAAAAAAAAGTTTGCTAAATCCAGATTTTACGTCTGAGGCACACCACCAACCACCAAACTCCGGGCTGTTAAAAAAAAATCCTAATGGAAAAACCAAATAACACTGCCCGACCTGGGAATCAAACCCAGGACCCCTCGCTCAGCAGTCGCGCTTTCGACCACGAGACCATCGAGGCAGTATCTAATTACTCAATACCTAACACATGACTAAACCGGTTAACCAACTGCGAACTGCGAGTTAACTTATCTCCAATACTCATCGGTCACTGTCTCGACCAATTCCTATATGTCGAGATAGCAGAGTTAAACTCTTTGTACGTGATGTTAGTGTTTTTCCTTATCCCTCGCAATTGTTTTAGTGGACAAATAGTTCGTGAAAGGTTGGCATTAGGGACGACGGAATTGGGTGAACAAATAATACATAGAATGGGTTTTGTTAAAAGGAGAATTTGTTACAGTTTTTCTTTGACGTATTTTGTATACCAATCTTTCTAGTTGAAAGTGTTGCAAGTTTTGATGTAAGACTTGATATTAATACACATATTATCATACTAGCTTCCGCCCGCGGCTTCGCACGCGAGGTACCTATGTCGATTAAAACTATTCCACATATAATTTTAATCCTAATTAGGATTAATTACTCGTTACCGGTAGTCAGTCAGAAACCCAAAAGTCTGACAATCAGTCTTACCAAGGGGTATCATATTACCCAGTCAATGTGGAGGTCAGATAGGCATTCGCTCTATGTAAAATACAGGGCCTCAAGTCTGCTATTACAATAGTGTCAGAATGGTCTATCATTGATTTCATAATTGTTGATTTTGACAAGTGGTAATCTACTAATATAATGGCGTCATTATGACTTTCCAATGGTCAACCACTGACACTCCATTGAAAGAAATGGCATAGAATGGTAATCTTGTACGAAATGACAAATGAATTGCTGACTTAAGCGGTACTCTGCAAAAATTTTGACAGGTCATTTTGCAGTCATTGCTTTTAATTCGTTACGAGTATCGTATATGTTCTGTACCATTGACCGACCACTGATCGACCATTATGAATTTAGCAGATTACGAACTTTTAGCAAAATGACAATAGGATCGTGTTGGAATGACGTAGGTATTTATAAAAATAGCAGACTTGGGCCCCTGGTATTCGGTTAGACTGGAAGCCGACCCTCACATAGTTGGGAAAAGGCTAGGCAGATGATGATTATTTTATTTCATATACACATTGTTGCCATCGCGGTATCTTACTTGTTACTTTATTTACTTACGTTTCAAAAGACTTCTTATTTTTGAGGTAGGTAAAGTTACCGTAGTGCCAAAATTATTGCACTTGAATTACTTATTCAATACGTAATTGATTGCTGCAATGTAAGTTACATCAATAACACACATCTCATAGACATGCAAATATAATTATGATAAGTAAACATAATTTAAATTACTCACACATACTCTCACGGTACTTCAAAAATTTTCAAATTTTATAATTTCAAAGTACACACACGCGTCGCCATTTCCCATGATTTAAAAAATAATTTATGTATTTGTGACGCGATGCGTGATCAATTGAGTGTTATGAAAACCATTAAACATGAGTTAACATACATTGACTTGTCTGCAACACGCCCTACAGTTTAAACTATTTTGATTTAGAGCTTCATCCATATCAAGAGATTTTGAACTCTATGCTGCGGCTCAGAAGATTTCAAATTCAGGGTAAATGAGATTTTTTTGTTCAAACTTAAGTTTAGCACACGCGTCTTCACACATGAGTGGATTAAAGTCGTTTGTCATATTTAGATGTTTGTTATGTTGTAATTATTTGCTAATGTTAGAGGCGTGAGAATGCTCGTACAGAGATTTTTAACTGCTAGTAATTTAAATGACTCGACTATTTTTACTGCTTTTTACCCGAGAGAATTAGATTGCTATCTTAAATGATGACGTCGTCATTACTTGTAATTAGATCAATATTTAAAAATGTAGATTAATTTAAGAAACGTACGTATTTTATATTATAAACATAAGACATTAATAATTTTACCACAGCAAACTATTTATGTATTGAATTTTGACTATGATGATAAATTATTCAGAGATGATGATTTAGAAAAAAATTGTTTTATGAACGTGTAAGTACATGATGAGCTTCATCATCTTAATGATCAGGTAAAAATAATTACAATACAATCCCACAGAACAATGACAGTAACAAAAACCAACAATAATAGAACACAGAAAGCTATGAAACCCATGACATCAAAGGACACATATCTACACTATTGGACACTAATTGGATTATCCAAGTGCAATATTAGAGAGATAGAGGCGACGGATGCCATGCCATAGTACACTGACCCTTGCGCCTTGGCGACAATGCGAGGGGAGCGACATGCTTCGGGCTATGTGGCCCTAGGACTGTATTGATAACTATATGTGTAGTTAGGTTGGCATTGAGAGATATTCGTGGTGTTTGTAGCTTTAGATTGTTACATACCTAGATATCGGATATGTCAATATGGAGGAATTCTTTGTTGTAATGTACAAGTTTAATGAGGAACAGTTGAATGATGGTACTATTCATAGGTTAAATGAAAATACGCTTACAGTGTCAAATTAAATCGGCTAGCGAAACTCCGCAGACGTGATGGGAATCGATATCTTTAATGAATGTTGGTTTATATTTGAACACACAACGACAAAACACTGATTAAATTCAAAGACTACATACAATCAGGGACAAACGGAATAAAATCAGGATCCTACAAATTCTCTTATACACTAACAAATTCAAACAAACCATACACCCAAAGCAGCTATTCCAAATCAGACTGCAGAACACACTTAAACTAATATATAAAAAGCAAACAGCAAAGTAGCAATACAAACAAGTACAGTAACAAACGACCCTAGACCCAAAATAATGGACGAGGTCCTGTTTTGCTTGACCAACGATTTATCAGAGCAAAATTTACATACATGGCAAGATTAATGATCGTCTGTCAGTGGCCCTGTATGTTCAATGCTAACGGGCAAGAGTTGAGGGAAGATGGTGTGGCATCAATCATTTATGCTATATTTATTGCGACATTATTATCTTTTTTCAATGGAGCTTCTGGTTTCTTTTGAACTGCTTCATTAATTTCAATAAGATATTTTTTATGGTAGTAGGTATCTGTATTTTTATTTTCGTGAATCACATTGAAATTGTATCGAATTTATTTTTATTTTTTTACATAAGTTTATATTAGTTTTTTTTTTTTCATTTTTCAACTTTGTGTCAAATCTACTTTTTATTAATTTATTCATAAGGCAACTACAACACATACCAATCACAGTATATCATTAAGTTCACATAATAGGTTTCGACCTGATTATCAGCCAAAGCGTAATCGTACAACATGACTAGCAACAACAAATGACAACTACGGTAAAAAGCTTAGTTCACGGGAACAGAAAGAAAGGAGATGATAATGGTCAATCAAACCACAATAAAATCTCACTCAACTCATAAAACAGATAAAAAAGGAATTCTAAATCGAATTCAACAAAAAACGTGCATTCGTCCAACGGGATTGCTTTTCAGCTATTATTTTCGCGTAAATCGTTCAGATTTAAAACTCTCGGACCAACGTCCAATTCACGATTCAACAAAACGCTTGTCCATCCTGATAGATGCCCGCAGACGCTTTGGAAAAATGCTGGAGGATCCAAATCTTACAAACCATTAGAAACCTAACTTAGACAAACATAAAGTAGAAAATTGTGTGGCAAGACTAACATGCTTGGTCAGATTGGAGCTGAATTGTGACGCTAAGGAAGAATCAGATAAAGCAGTTAAAAAACGAGTGCAATTACGTTCGCCTTATCTCTCTGTTTCCGTCAAGGATGACGTAAAAATCCCCTGTTTTGAATTGCTAAAAAACAAGGCGTCAGATGTCAGAGTAATCCACCTATTAAAATGAAATCTGACTCCATTTGAACTCATTAATAAATTGAGCAAATTATTTGGGTTTCACAAAATAAGGCTCATTACGGATGGAAATATAATTTTAATATCCGTTGAAAGGCTTCGGGTCTGTCGAATGGTATTGAATGTTTTTATGAAAATGATAAGTGGCTTTCCATTGAAAATTAACTCAAAAATAAATAAAAGTACTCGGACATAAAGTGGAGTAAGTGGATATAAATTGATTGTAAACCGAAATTAATTTATCACTCTACCCCGTTGAAAGTTGGACGAAATAGATTTGATGGTTGTTACTGGTACTTTATATTACTACTAGGAAAGGATAGGAACATAACTTAATTTTTTTTATTGTGTGTGTATAGCTTAGTTTGCAATCTTTCTGTGCGAGTCCCAATAAACACTGTTCCTTTTCCCTCTTTCTTATTTCCATAGAAACTAAAATTGTATTTGGTTAATAATCAGGTTCTCAGGGATTACTAAATTATTTTTTATGATAAATCAAAGGTAGTTAAATTAGTCAATTACAACGCGCGCTGTAGCAGTTCAAACATTTGTATCACTAGAATTTTAAATCATAATGCCATGTGAAATGAAAAAAAATCAACTAACTTTTTGAGGCCACTATGCGTGTTGATAGCAATCTAAATTGTGACAGCCAGAACTATCTATGACAATCACCATTATCAGTATCGAATAACAGTGCATAAGTTCCAGCATAGTAACGCCAAAAATACTAAACCATGTGTGACCCTCCGCAATAATATGCAAATGAAGTCATCCATGCATATAATATGCATCGCTACGGAAGCCTATATACACGGTGTGTTCGCCACATAAGTTAGAGATTGTATGAATTATGTACGTTGGCACTTTGAGAGCAATTAACAGGTTTCCATTACATAACTCAACGATGGCTGTTCACTCAAGGTTCGGGTACGCTGGTATGGAAAGGGTTACTTCTAGGTTATAGATGTCATCGTTTAAATGTCCAGGGAGTTAATTTTATTCTATAATGTAAGCTTAGTGACCATTTCCAGAGTTTATTATGAAGCTTTGTGTGTATCTATGATTAGAAAGGGTGTGACTGCCGAGATAACGAGAAATGGAGAAAAATGGGAGAAAAAGACATGTTGCGCCGACCCCAGATAAATTGAGATAAGGGCAGGAGAATGGTAATGTGTCTATATGATTTAAAATATTTAGAAATGTACTAGCTGACCCGACAGACGTTGTCCTGTTTTTGATTCGAAAGACACGTCGCGCCATCTATCATAATAACGTTATTGTTGTTTTCCTCGGGAAGAGCACTTTTTTCGGGATGGAAGTTACCCTATGTCCGTTTCTGTACACCTGACAACGAATATGCAAAATTTCAGGATGATCGGTCCAGTGGCTTAGGCGAAAAGTCGAAAAGGTAACAAACAAGCTTACTCTCTCTTATTTGCGCATTAATGCGCAAATAAACTAATAACTACTACTAATAAACTAATAACTACTACACTACTGCTACTTCTAATTATTAGTAAGTATCTTTTTAAATTTATAAAGATAATAAGTTGAAGTTATATCACAATGCCGTACTAACTAACTTTACTTAGGGCTGATTTTTCAATAGTCAGATAGCTTATAACTGAAAAATAAATTTGATAGTTTGAGTCACATGTTCTATACAAAAGCTGTCAAACTGCAATATTCATTCCACAGATTAAAAAAAATCTGACTATTGAATAAAAAGTAATTTAAAAAAATTAAACCGACTTCAAAAAGAAATGAACTCAAAATTATAAAATAACTTTAATTTCGGAAGTCGGTGTCTTGGGATCTGTGTATTTTAGTTTTAGTTTTTTGCCACCGACTTCCGAAATTAAAGTTATTTCATAATTTTGAGTTCATTTCTTTTTGAAGTCGGTTTAATTTTTTTAAATTACTTTTTATTTGGTAATTTTTAGTTATTGCACTAGAATTTGACCAAGGTTTTGAGATGTTTTCACTTTGACACTACACCCGTAACTCGTATCAATAAGCCAGGCCGTCACACTTTCACGTCTTAGTCCATATCTTGAAAATTACTGAATCGATTTTGATGAAACTTGCACTGTTCCCTAAGTTGAAGTAAATGTAAGTCAAAAGAATGGTCAGAATCCGATTAATAGTTACGGAGATATGCGTGGACAAACATACATACATACATACATACATACGTCTATAAAATTTTGTATATTTCTTTGGAAGCCCTAATAGATTGTCATATGTGAATATAATGCAATTCCAATAATATTACATACATACGTATCGAATTGATAACCTCCTTTTTTTTGAAGTCGGTAAAAAGCAAGCCTTAAGTAAATAGGTTCTGTTTCCACACCATTTTAGCAATACCCTAATCCCGTGTCCAGTCCTAATAGCGGTCTTCTGAATAATAATCAAACTCACATAAAATTTCAATAATGGCTTCGTTAACTGCGATCCGATGCAAATCTACTAGTTGTAGTATCCGAGAGTTGGCTAACATCGTCCTAATTGTTTTGTTTGGCCAGTGATAAATTTAGATATGAAAAGTTTGCGAATTAACATATTTGTAAGATTTTTTGTTTTCAAGAAATTTGTTTATTTTCGTGTCGTTTTCTTCCCTCTTCGTTCGCTAATGTATGTGTACTGAGACTGTTTTCGTTAATAGTCGATATATTTCAAGCATTGGTAAAATCATCCACACGAGTCGTACTCAGCACTTCTCCCTCTACTTTTATTATGCGCACAGCCAAATTGTGGAACCCTCTGCATCTGTGTTCCCTCTCACATTTAACCCGTATTCAAAGCGCGAGTGAACAGGATCTTCTGGGCACGCTCGTTCCATCATAGACCTCATCTATCGCTGACCATCAGGCGTGATCGGGGTCAAGAGCGGGCCCATTTAGTAATAAAAAAAAATAAAAAAAATCTCGAAGTAATATGTTTCTGCAGTATAAGCTTTCTTTTTAATGAAAAAACATAGAGAGCCAAACTTTTACACGAATTCCACACAATATACAAACATTAAATTGGAATTTAATGTCAAGTACTTGGAACCAATTTTCGTACTACACACACGCCGAATGACTCAACCACTTTAATCAAATCTGATCCTAGAAACAAAGGCTAAATTCCTTCGCCGTTCCGTTTCCTAGTAACTATGTATAATAAAGCCGCTTTAGCCGTCAGTCCGTGCAAAACAAAGGCGGCCTTTAGAGGCGTTTGGCCTTTCTGAAATTCAGCGGTCACCATTGTCCATTTAGCTTTAGAGGTACCACAAAACCATTTTATATAGACCTCTGATATTCGAACATTTTGCACTTCAGGATTAAATGACAAAGACCAGTGTAGACTGGTTGTGTACCGGTTCAAACCAGATGTAAGGGGAATGAACTAGAATATTATAGGCAGAATAGGAACAGAATGCGGTTTCCGTATATGAGATGGTGACATCTGATAGGTGGGTATGCGTGTTATCGTAGGTGAGGGCTGTCCTTTGAAGATGTCGATGTTATAGGTAGGTATTGGTTTATGCTCGTTTGCAAAATGCTCATTGCATCGAATATATATTTTGTTTATATATCAGTTCCTGCACAAATAAAAAAAAGTTTTTTTATTTCTCGATAAACCTATCTTGTCTTTATTTTTTTTTGTCTTTAATTTAATTTCATGTATCAAAAAATTTGGAAAAAAGTATAATTATAATACAATTTTTTAGTTACAAAATACTTTGTTTACAAATATAAAAAATCACGAAATGTGGGTGTTCTCTAGGTATACCTCTGCCCGACCCTTCGGTGAATCAATGCGAGATATTATGCGTATAAATATGAAAATATATCGATAGAAACACACCGTCATCCCTACAAACCCAGGCAACTATTACGATGCAAAGATATTTAGTGCTGGGCACATTGAACAGTGCTTATCCACCGTCGATAATTTAGTTCCATATATTAATGATCCTCATCCTGGGACATTGCAAGGGAATTGTGCGATTATATTATTATCTGCTAGTACGTAATTATGTTCCTGCAATCGCTCGTAATGAGTTCTGGATTTACTGTTTCTAGTGGCCTGGAGGCATTCCTATTAGTGTTGTGCGTTTGAGTATTGTTCCAAGAGATAGGATATATAATATCTGTAATGTCTATGTCTAGTTTAACTTTGTCATGATTGATTGCAGCTGTTTTACTGTTGTCATTTCTGTTTCTGGGTTCTTCTTATATTTTTTCTTTTAAATAATTGATGTTATATGCTTTTGTTTTTGTTAAAAAATGTTTTTATAATTCATTATGAGGCCAATAATGTTTCACAAAATAACATGCCACATTCAGATTCTCTTTAACTTTTACGAAAAATGTTTTTATTCGTTCATGCTTTATACTTTTATTTGTTCGCCTTTTTGCATCATCATCTACCTAGCCTTTTGCTGACTATGTTGGGGTCGGTTTCCAGTCTAACCGAATGAAGCTGAATACCAGTATTTTATATGGAGCGACTGCCTATATGACCTCCACAACCCAGTCACTGGGTAATACGATACCCTCCAACTAATAAACTAACCCCCCCTCGCCCCCACAAACCCCATTTGCCTTTGCTTTTTGTGCCTTTTTGCTAAACTATCATTGCTTATATTATAAGTATTCCAGGTTGCCCCATTGTCTATCTTATTTCCACTGAAGTGCACGCACAATTTCCAAAGCAATTACACTTCAAATCCAATACATGAAGTTACATGCTAGAATTTCTACCGGTATTCTCATATATCAATCACAATGGTACCGAGGCAGTGTCCGCGTTGCCTCAGGCGATTCGTCTAATACTAATTAAATGCCTCAGTACAGTTCTGTGTCCAGTCTCGTGTCGCTAAATGTATTGGAGTTTCTGTAATTGTGGAGTGGAGAATAGATTATAGAATGGATGGGATCGGAATTTAATTTTTTTGCTTTGGGGAATGTGAAACACTTTTTTTTTGAAGAAGTCGTGTATTTAAACGAAACGAAATAATGATAATATTTATTGCATTAAAGGGTATTTGTGTTACATACATATTAAAGTTATTATGGCAGCGTAGAACGTGCGTTTGGTAACTGCTTCGATGGTCTAGTGGTTGCAAGCACTGCTTCTGAGCATGAGGTCCTAGGTTTGGTTCCCGGGTCGGGCAAAGTGTTATTGGGTTTTTCCATCTGGATTTTCCCAGTAGCAGTTGATGGCAATAATTAATAAAAGTACCTACTGTTATTTGAATTTTAAGTGTAACAGAATGAACATCTGAGCAGTTCTTCAATAACCCTTGATTTGTTCTCAAATGTTGTGGTAAAGTAGTTGTCATATAATGGGCATTGCCATAAAAATAGTAGTTTACACAAATGGCCAGATATTTTTTATATTTACATTTAGGAAAGTTGACTAAGGCTATTTAGTGCTTTGTCCACAGACAATTTTACATCGATAGTTTTATTGGGGCTTTGAACTTGCTTACATCTTGTTGCATAGATTATTAAAACTGATGTTGATTACTTAAAACTTTCATAGTGATTATTTCTAACATCTAAGCAACAAGATGTACTTAACCAAGTTAAAATAAAAATGGATGTCACGTAATCAATTTTGAACGTTATTATCTCGGAAACGTGTTCTTGTAATATTTTCTATTTGCATTAATGTCAGCTATCGATTAATACAGGTTTCATTCGTGGCCGCCATTTTGAAAAAAAAACTCAACATAAAAATATTGAATCCCCTTTTTGAATATCAAAAAAATACATTTTCCCGTTGATTTTCAAACTCAATTCTACCACTAGCAACCATCAACACTTCGCTACCAAAATTCACTCCTACATATGTATGGGATCCCTATAATCCAGCCCTAACTCACCCATAAGAAGTGCAAGCAGTTTGTCTTGTGATGACAGCTTTATAGCCGGCTCCCGGTAGGCCGGTGCGAACTACATAAAATATTAATACACAATTTGTCCGAGTGGACCTACGTTAATCTGCTTTTATAGGATTTTGGGGATTAATTGCGTCAGACAGTCAGACATAATCGCTTTTGTTGGGGTATTTTTGTCTCTTTTATTTTTGTGAATAGTGTGGTGTTCTTGTGTGTGAGGGGCTTGTGGCTAAGTAATAACAGCTGCACGGTTCGATCTATCAGGTTAAGCTACTTGCCACGGTGGGTCCATGGATGGGTAATCAAAGTCAAAGTCAAAATATCATTCATTTCAAATAGGCACATAAAGTGCACGTTTGAACGTCAACATTTACTATGAATTGATTCTAGTCGCCCCTTCCAAAAGGTAGTGTCGTATGGAGAAGAATGGGCAAGAAACTAATAAAAAAAACAAAAAAAAGAATTAAATCTAAGCTGGGGGTGACCCTTGTGTCCAGCAGTGGACGTCTTTCGGCTGAAGTATAATTATTGTAAAAAACCTTCGTATGGTATTTTGAAGTGAAAACTTCTTTAGACGCGTTGGGCATTTTTTAAGATGGGAAAAAACCATTGAACTCTCGACACTGTCACCGTAACCGACACCCCGCGTGTTTTGTTTATAAGACGATTCAAAAATTACACACGTAATTGTTCAAGTTTTCACTTTTGTCGGCACTCCCGGAGTGCCACTGTTTTTTTTTCTCTGATACTATTTTAATAACATACAAATTACTTGACTAAGGGCTGATTTTTCAATCAGCAGATAATTATTATTTGTGGAATAAAATTGACGTCTGACAGATTTTGTATGGAAGAACTGTCAAAAAAAAATCAAAATTATTCCTCGGATAAAATTATCTGGCGTTGGAAAAATCAGCCCTATAAATAAATTAATCTCTGAAGTTATAGCCTACACATGAATTGATCATGTATTAACCGCAATTTATATTTAATTTTGCGCGTCACGTGCAAACATGCAGCTGTCACTCTATATTACAAAATCGACATGCAATTAATTCTGATCTCATTAGCTAAAACGTCGCCGGTTGTCGATACCTAGGTATCTCATTATGTAACACATTTGTACCTACCTTGAAATAGTGCGAAGTCACGTAGGGATGTGGCTATGTATCGATATATCATCTATGGTTATAGATGTGCTGGGAAAGAGGATTGACCCATTGGTAAAGACCGGATGATATATATAGCAAGCGTGCCTCCTTGGTAGTAATTCCTGAGAGTTAAGCGCAGGTTTCCTGCGGCCTCACGCCTCACCCGTTGGATGCGAGAAGCACAGAACCGGTCGAAGTGGAAGTGCTTGGGGGAGGCCTATGTCCAGCAGTGGACGTCTTTCGGCTGAAATGATGATGATGAAGCGCAGGTTTCGTCTCGAAGTTTTTGTTCACTATGAAGTACCCCCTGTTTATACCCAAAGATACACGTAGAAGATCCACAAATCCTGTAAAAGATTTGTCATAAAAATTTACACTGGATACGATCTATCAGATATTTGTGTTGACAATGTTTCAGAAGTCTTCTGAACTACTTTATTTGCTTAAATTTTTGACAAGTTTTGTATAAAAAATATTCTAGGTGTAAAAGTTACAAGAAAACAGTAGACACAACATGTAGAATGTATGTTTTATTTTATACCTTGGTGTAAACGTGGGGTCAGTCAGAGGTCTCACTGACGGAAAAAAAATGCCTATGTCTCACCTGCCTCCTACATATATGTCACTAAGGGGCGCGCAGAACTTTAAATGTAATATTCTCTTTCCTAATATTGGTATATTTTACCATACATATGTACATACATACATAATCAGCCTATAATGTTCCCACTGCTGGGATACAGGCCTCCTCTAGGTGAGAGGGAGTGGGCCGTAATCCACCACGCGGGCCCAGTGCGGGTTGGCAGATGTCACATGTCTTCGAATTTTTGGTTCTAGGACATGCCGGTTTCCTCACGATGTTTTCCTTCATCGTTTTGAGAGCATATTTATATTTATTAGCATATTTTACCATACTCGTACCTAAACCGTATCCGTTTTACCTAATCCCTCACTAGATCCAGCCCACCCTAATTACTGCATCGATCTATATATTGCACTAATTAAATACATTAAGCACGGCCGCGCATCGGCGTTCAATTTAATCGGAATGCGACGCCACGTGCTAACGTCAAGCGCACACAACACTACTAATTAGATGTGACATCTGTGGACGAAACGCTTCGGCTGCGACAAAAGGTGTAATTAGTAGCAAACAGATGTATTTCCATTGATTTTTCGGCTGGTAGTTTTTCTTTGAAGTTGAAATTTTGGCAGTGTCGCAAGCGATTCCTAATAATTCCAGTGGAGTAATTACGTAAAACACATTAAATTAAAAAAAATTAAGGCGATAAATTCGATAGCCCACAAAATTCCACAATTTTATTTTTATTGCCGAATGAGCCCGCTCTTGACCTCGATCACGACTGATGAAAAGCGATGGATGAGGTCTATGATAGAACGAGCGTGCCCAGAAGATGCCTAAGGCACTGGAACTCCCATGCATGGACGAAACACAGCAGGCTGCTTGGCGTCGGAATCCGGTGGGAGGGTGATCGCAAACCAGGTGGTGGTGGTATAATTCTTAATTAGTGGTCTTTCACCATAAGTATGGCTACAATAGAGTTTGACACAAATCCGAAACCGATAAGCACCAGTTCAGCCAGACCAAATGTATAGTAAATAATAAAGACGTAGGCAGACAAGAAGAGGTACTATGAATAAAAATCGATGTAGGAAAAAATCGTAAGGAAACCTGGATTTATAAATAACTAGCTGCGCCCCACGGCTTCACCCGCTTAAGTTTCGATACCGTGGGAATATTGGGATAAAAATTACCCTATGTGTTAATCCAGGGTGTCAGCTACCTCTACATCAAATTTTATCAAAATTGGTCCAACTGTTTGAACGTGAAGAAGTAACAAACATAAAAACACACACACACTCACAAACTTTAGCCTTTTTTTATTATTAGTGTGATAATGTCTGAAATCACCAATCTGCCTTGAGCTAGCGTGGTGATCAGTGCTCTTGCTTCTGTTGTATGAGACTTTTGCCCTGCAGTGGGACAATAATAGGCTGGTATACCTATGTAATACAGAAGAGAAAGAAAGAAAATCCTTTGAAAAGATAGCAAAAAGGGTTATTTGGTGCACACAAACATACAAAAGCACGATTAAATAAGAACTAATTACATGAATAAAAGCCAAATAACTTAATAAAAATAGCAACAAAGTGCAAATATACAAACAAAAGAAAATAAAACAAGACATTTATTGTGATGACACTATTGCATATTGAAATAACGAATATACAAAGTGCGGTTTGCGTCTCAAAGTTGCAACAAAATGGGAGTCCAGCTCAGCATGTGTCAGGCAAATATATCTCACGCTAATATTCATCTAAATCCCTGCAGACGTACAGACGGCGAGCAGATGAGATAAATACGCAAATTATTAGTGTTGTATCACTCTGAAAGAATCCTATAAATAAATAAAATATTTTGCTGCCAGCCTTTTGGGCACTTATGCCATTGACAGCATTGCGGACGAATTTTTTGATGCCCAATGAGCTCCTCTCTTTTTATTTTCCCTTCTTTTTTATATACTTGTATATACTATATAATATGTATATTTTCTAATCTAACCAAAATTGATTTTTAATTTATGTGTCGTAGTTGAAACACGAATAATGGGATTAGCGTGGTATCCCGATGCATTAAGCTAACACGGGCATATCGCGTTAAACCTAATCTAATATCAGTCAAATTGCAGCCACGGGGAGCCAAAATTTTAGCCCGAATAACCAATAGAATTTGCATATTCGCGGACAGTCAGGGTTGCCTCTAAGGCTTTAAACTTTTTTAACGTATTAGGTTTTTGAGAAAGGCTATTTTTTGCCATCGTAGTGAAAGGATTAGTCACCTAAACTAACGAGTGCTAGGTGTCCACGTTGCGCCGGACATCAGAGGCATACGTGCTGCACGATGTCGTGGAAGTGGCGAAGTTTTGGGCCAACAAGATTTGAAATACTGTCCTGCCAGCGACATCGAGAAGAAGAAATACGTATTAGGTGTCAAACAAGCATGAAACTTACCTGAAGGTACTTAAGCCTTCAGCGGGATTGTCCGAAAGGGTTACCGCTGGCCCGGAACATAAAGGGCTAAGGAAGGAACACGGTTGGGTTTTAGTCAGTAAGAGTCTGACACTCCCTTCCGCTCCACCCAGAGCGGGAGGGGTCATTTGATGATTTCCCATCCGCAAAAAAAAAAGTTACTTAAGCCTTCAGGTAGGTTTCATGCTTGTTTGCTTCTTGTTGTGTGTTATACCTAGGGTTACCATTCATCCAGATTCGTCCAGAAATGACACTTTTTGGCTTGTGGCCCTCAGTCTCAGTCAATGAAAAGATTCTTTCTTAAGGTTATAATAAGGTTAAGAAAGAATCTTTTAATTTTGGAGGAACTTCATTATGTTTCTTTTTCAGAAATCGTTTTTATATTTTTTTTAAATCCCTTTTATTATCGAAAATTATGAACAAATGGCAAGGCCGAACAAAGTCCAGACTAGGCTAGGGCCGATGGCCGCCAGGGTCGCGGGTTGTTCGAAAGAGATACCGTGGCCCCTGGCACAAGCAACTGAAGGAACACGGGTGGGTTTTAGTCAGTAAGAGTCTGACACTCCCTTCCGCTCCGCCCAGAGCGGGAGGGGTCATTTGATGATTTCCCACCCAAAAAAATAAAAGGTTATAATAAGGTAAATAACAAGACTGCAGCACCTGTGTGCAGTGCATGTATTGTTACCACGTGTCTCCAGAAGATGGCATAATAGGTATGTAAGATTTCTTAAGTTATATTTTTACATTGTTATTTTTGTTCTTAATTAATTTACGTTTGTGTCTTAATTAATTATACTAACATAGTTTAAGTAATACAAACAAAGTTATGGGTAATACTCTTGCATTAAAGATAAATAAATAAAATAAAATAATCTGTAGTACTATTTAAACTTCGCACACCCCTACCAGTAGCTCCAATATTGGTGTCGGTGAGTTTAGGTGATAAATACATTGTCACTTAGTGTGATTAAAATCGATGAAACCGCGAGTACCGCCGCGAGAGTAGTATGGGAATTTATTTCAATGCTCTGTTGCAGTGGTTTATTAGTAACATTCAATTTATTAAATGTTTCAGGTAGATATTGTTTTTATACTTGTATTACGACTGTTTTCTTTAATTGTTTACAAAACACTTCACACAACATGTGAAATACATGTTTTATACCTTGTTGTACGTAAACATAGGATAATACAAGATGATAGGACTAACCCCTTTATTCGTAAACGTTGCTAAAAGTTAAATAGTGATTATCGACTGTTCAACCATAAATTTTTGATGTTTAAACGTCACCTTGAATCATCGTTTATAAATAAACCCCTAATTATATATACAAAACTTGACAAAAATGTCAAAAAATGTGTACAAAATAGTTAACAGAGATCAGAGACATGTCTGAAACAACGTCAATACATATTTTGTACACGGCATACTTGTGACAATTATTATTTTACTAAACTTGTTGAAAACAGGTGCAATTCTCGTAATTTTAAGAACGTTCAGTCTGATCTCAGTCTCAATCTACATTTTTGTCAAGTTTTTGATATTTGTTTGTCGCCGTGGTGAGACTGCGATAAGATTTTGAACTGCATGGTGGATGACGAGACAGCGGCACATGTGCTTCTAAACTGCCCGGTAGTCGCCACGTACAGGGCAAAGTACTTCGGTAATCCAGGTACCCTACGTGAGACGGTCAGTAACATCAAGGCGTTGCTGGCCTTCCTTGAGGAGCTGGGCTGGATCGAATAATCGATTTTCCCACCCGTACGCAAAATACGCGCATTGTCGTGGAGTTGCGGGAACCAGCCCGTATTACCTATTACCTATTAAGATTTTGAACGTTTTAAATTACTAGAATTAGCCTTCTACTTGTTTATGAGTGTAAGCGAGGGCTGAGATGCGTGTCAATTCCGATCCAGCCTGTCCCTTGCTGCCTTCTCCCAGCGACGAGCTAAGCTGAGGTCCGTACCCCGCAGGGGGTGCCCTTTACGTGTAGTCGCTTAGTTTTTACCGACTTTACAAAAAGGAGGAGGTACTATGTTCGGGTGTTTGTGTTTTTTTTTTTTTTTGTATGTTTGTTCATCGAATACGCCGCCAATTGTCGACGGATTTTCAAAATTTTTTTTTTGTTAGAAAGTAGATAGTTCTGAGGTGGTCCCATTGTCACCAAGTTAGGATCTGATGATGGGATCTTAGAGAAATCGAGGGCAACCCTCAAATTTTATAAGCTCACTTATTGTTTTTCGCATATTTTATGAAGTATCTTGTGTATTTGTGTATGGTTGTCACCATCTCAGGTAGCTGGGCTGATGATGGAAGGTACAACTCCTTAACAGTAAGAAGTTACTCGAACAGGCAAGGAGTGTTTTAGTAAATTGTTTTGATGTTTGATAGGGCATTTGCCACATTTGGTCTCATGATCATCAAGTCATGACCTGATGCTGCAGTCAGGATAGTCTGCAGAGTACCTAACTCCTCGACAACTAACAGCAGATATATCGTGTTTAGGCTCATTGAAAAGGGCTCGATGTGTGGATAAACGTACTGTTACTGAGGAACACCGAAGACTTGATGCTGAAGCCAGGAGCATCAGAAAAAGTACAAACCTTTAAATTACAGCACCGTAGTCGTGTTTGGGCTCATTTTAAACAGGACTAATTTTAAGTTCAATGCAATGTTGACATAAGTCTGGCCTGATGCTGCAGCCAGGATTATCAGCATCTAATCTAAAAACTAATAAAATGAGAACTCCTCAACAATTAACGTCCCTGCATCGAGAAAAGGAATATTTTATAAAAAGGCGATGGGCAAGTTGACATTAGGCTATTGTAACTTAGATAAATTATAAATAGACTAAAAAGCGAGAAATAAAAACTTTTTAACAAAAAAAAACCGACTTCCAAAAAAAACACTACAAACTGAAAAAAAAAAACACTACAAAGTGAAAAATAACTTTAATTTCGGAAGTCGGTGGCAAAAACTAAAATACTGATCCCTAAGACACCGACTTCCGAAATTAAAGTTATTTTTCAGTTTGTAGTGTTTTTTTTTCAGTTTGTAGTTTTTTTTTGGAAGTCGGTTTTTTTTTTTTGTTAAAAAGTTTTTATTTTTTTTAAGCCCTGGCTGGATTCCTTTATTTATTTATTGAGGCATCCACAGGCAAGCCTGGTTAAGCGGACGACAAGCTCCTAGGTTGAACTGGAAGAAGTCATTTAAAAAAAAAAATGAGATGCGTGTCGTAAATAAAATGACTTGATAATTGTAAAGTGGTCGACGCAGCCTATGGACATTTACAATACCTGAGACATGCCAAAGAATTCTACTGTTACTTAAAGGTATTACCTATTATTATAAAGGTATTACCACCATGAGCTCAACCATTTGCCAGGTCCATTATCATTATCACCGGCCAAGCCTTTTCCCAACCATGTTATGGTCGGCTTCCAGTTTAATAGGATGCAACTGAATACCAGTGTTTGACTGCCTATCTGACCTTCACAACCCAGTAACTGGGTAATACGATACCCCCTGGTAATACAGATTGTCAGATTTCCGGGCTTCTGAGACCCGAAACGACTGTCATAGATCTACAAATGATAGCCGGGCCAAAAAAATCAGCTGTTCCCTACATTTTGACGGAGTTATACGAACATAAATGTAAGAAACAGCTGATTTCTTTTCGCGATTTCAGGTTTGTTCCCATAGTAAAAGTTGTTCATAATGTTGAGTACAATGACCTCTTAAGAGGTTGTTAATGTTTTACCAATAACCCTGTATATAATGGATCCACATCACATGTCACCCATCCACAGACCGAACGCGGCAAGGGTAGCTTAACCTAATCGATCGATCTGTGCGGCTGTTATTATTTTGCCACGAATCCGTTTCACCACCCTGGTCCATCACATAATCGAAAAATATAGAGAAGTAAACTTACAGTCGTTTTACTCTTCACATAACATAATCTAATCCTTTTATCTTTTAAGAACCTCATATCGTAAATATAATATTTCCTTATGGTACTTAAATGATGAATTCGTAATGTAGCCTGAACGATAAAGTGAACAGTTATAAAATTTTATTGTGAGTGTAGCCGTCAAAAGTTTACGCTAATGGTAGACGAGATGCTTATGTCATGGTGACTTGGGGCGGGAAAAAGAAAAATTACGCAAACGCAAGGACTTACATTACTATACTAAAACAAGTTCGGTGTCTGTCAATCAATAATTCATCATCATCATCATTTCAGCCGAAAGACGTCCACTGCTGGACATAGGCCTGCCCCAAGCACCTCCACTTCGACCGGTTCTGCGCTTCTCACATCCAACGGGTTCCTGCGGCCTTCACAAGGTCGTCGGACCACCTTGTGGGGGAGGCCTTCCAACGCTACGTCTTCCGGTACGCGGTCGCCACTCCTGAACCTTTCGGCCCCATCGGTCATCTGTTCTGCGAGCAATGTGCCCTGCCCACTGCCACTTAAGTTTGGCATTCAATAATTAAGAAAGAGCATTTATTTGTAGCGGTATCTGTGCAGGAAAACATCGTGAGGAAACCGGCATGTCCTAGAATCAAAAATTCGAAGACATGTGACATCTAAAATCCGCACTGGGCCCGCTTAGTAGATTAGAGCCCACTCCCTCTCGAAGAGGGAGGGTGATAGTTGACACCATTTAGAGCATTTTTAGCCATACATGTCTTAGACGAAGTATGTTTTTTAATTTTTTCCCAGTTAAAGTTAGTGTGTTATTTTTGACTAAATGTTTGTAGTTAAAAATAAAAAAAACAAACTTCGTCTAAGACATGTATGGCTCAAAATGCTGTAAAAGGTGTCAACTATCACACCCTTAAAGCTTTGCACTCAGCTTCCAAACACCCTATATATCGCCAAGTGTTAGTGAAAATAAGTACTAGAAACTTCAAATAAATGTTTTTTAAAGTAACATAAAAAATAAAGCACCCAAATCCTCGCAACCATGTTTAATATTAGGTAGATATATTAGATACTAAGATATTACTAAAATAAAAACTTTCCAGTCCCTCTATCAGTGCTATAAACACTTTGAATCCGGGGACCGTTGCCACTATATCTTCGCTCAGTTCACAATGTACTGACGGCGGCGTTTGTGTGAAAATTTACAATGCTTTTAGATATGCACCAGTGGACCTCTCACACGTTAACACGAAATCTGTTTATGGGATGTTTAAGATAGGAAGGAGTGGAGGTGGCATATATATTTAAGGAAATTTTGATAAATAAAAAAAATAATTATACATCCTACTAATATTATACACGCGAAAATTTGTGAGGATGGATAGATGAATTAAATATCCTTCAAATATTATAAACTAGCTGTTCCCCGCGGTGTCACACGCTGCGCGGCTCCTAAGGGTCGTAGCGTGATGTTATATAGCCTTATAGCCTTCCTCGATAAATGGACTATCCAACACAAAAATAATTTTTCAATTCGAACCAGCAGTTCCTGAGATTAGCTCGTTAAAACAAACAAACTCTTCAGCTTTATAATATTATAGTATAGATGTGAAGATGTTTGGATGTTTGTTACTCAATCACGCGTAAACCGTTAAACAGATTTGGATGACAATTGGCACATAGATAGACCGTTTCCTGGATTAACACATAGGATACTTTTTAACTCGATATTCCCACGGGATCGAAACTTACGCGGGTGAAACCGCAGGGCGCTGCTAGTAAACGTTATGTTTAACAATTAATATCTTCAGTATCACTAAATAAAATTGAAAACATGTTCCTCCAACTGTGAATTTCCATAACCTTAAATTGCTGAAAATTTACGAAAACATAAATATGCTTTATAACCCGTACCACTGTAGCATGACACATCACTTCCCGAAAAACTTAAGCAAAGTATTTCAAGCTCGTAGGTCTTTTAAAACTGGTTATTTTCAGTACAATAAAAGGAGAGTTTCTGGAGCATATTTCGAAAAGGAAATCTTGGAAATCACTTAGGAGAATGCGAATATAGCAATAAATTGACGATAACATTTACATACGGTAAGGGCGAGTTTAGAACGGGTCACTTAACATGTTAATGCAAGTGTTAGTAAGATTTTCCTGTTTTTCCCTTAAATATTTTATTGTAGCGAGTTACCCCCGTTTGTTTTTAGTAGTTTTTGATACAGATAAGATTTTCCTAGATAGGTTTAAAAAGAGCATTCGAGGTTTTGGGTTCAAAACCTAGCAATGTTACTTCTTATACCTGTTTTGTAAGTCCTAATCAAAAAACGATTATAAAAATATTTAAGGTAATAAAATAAACTTTGTGATTTTTTGCACGAAAAGATCTTGTTTTTCGAAAGTGTGAGAATTACTAGGCTGATATTTATTTATTTATGTAATTTATTATTTATTCGTGACTGGCCGGTTGGTTGGTAAATAAACAAAGAAATGGCATAAGTAATTATGAACCACTCGAAAGTCGTCCAATTTTGAGATGAATAAGAAAATTTTAATATCAACTTTTGTTGCCATTAAGAACATAAGTCTTATTCTGCAAATTAATTTCTTTAATTTAATTTGGTAAACCAATCAACGTCTCTCTCCATTTTTAACTCTCACCCCTACTATCATTGCTGACTTGTCACTTATACTTCGAACAAAAGCCGACCTAATCTCGAATGAATATAAATGATATGAACATCCGAGTCGCTCCGAACCGCAGGCGGAAATGGCCGAGGATTTGTCACTGTCAAATTTGAATACGCGGCAACGGATGCGAGAAAAACGAACGTCATCTGTTATTTGACTTCGTTTGCGAATTGTGGATTTGTGTGTCCGTTTGTTGTTGATTTTTTGTCTCTCTCTTTGTATAGGAAAATGAGAAGGATGGTTGGATAAGTGACATGATATTTTTAGTAAGGTTTATTTTTCATGTTATTACGAAATATGGACCTACGTATTGATTGTAATAACTTTTTATTATATCTTTCACAAAATTCAATTTTAAAATATAATAACGTAACTTTACTATCCAAATCAAGTTTAAAATCACTTAGCGGAATTCTAAACCAATGTTTAATTTCTACATAACAAACTAACACTTTAACTGTACAGCTAAATTCGCTGACTCATAAATAAACCGGAACTAAATATGGAAAACTGCTTTTTAAAGCCTATTATTTATAGCCCATATAAATCACAAAAGGAACTTGTCACGAAACCGACGCAGATAGAAGTGTGTACAACTGTGCAAAAGTAAAAAAAAAAATAAACGAAAAACAAAAGAGAATCACCCTCCAATCTTCATTTTCGAACGCCAATACATTCGAGTTTCGAGTATTTTGCATTCGGAATATGAGTAATGACATGTCTTGATAATTCCTACCGGATTTTTACCCGACTCATCTATTATTTAGAAGGTACGAAGGCTTAGTTAGATTTACAGTTTCCGTGCGACATCGGCACGAGTTTGCGCGTTTATCATGCGGGAATTTGTCGTATTTTTTTCATGAGTGTGTAATTAATGTGTTTTCGTTGTTTAGCTCCTGGTTGCTTATTGGCTCATCATTCTTCTTTAGGTTTGGTTGAAGCCGTAGACAGAGTAAACTATAGACTGCTGCTTATCTTCTTTTTGTCTGTAATTTATATGGTGTACATAATAAAGAGTATTCTATTCTATTCATTCGCACATGAAAAAGAGAAATATATTAACGTCACTAGCAAAGAAAAGAGACAGAGTAAGAATATTTCTGTCCCTTACTGCGTGTCGGCTAAGCACATCAATGTGCACAACATGTTTGACGTTTATGAATGAAATTATAAAAACTACACCGCGATTAAACGGAAAATAAGATCTTTTTCGTGCATAATTCAATAATAATACATTTGCGCAACTGTGAAAATGGTAAGGTGCAGTGTAATAAGCTGTAAAAAATATAGTATGATGAAGATTGCCGGACTTTCGGTGACATGGATACCATGAGTTTATAGATTACTCTGTCTACGGTTGAAGCTGTGGTGCTATTCTATAAAAACCTCACCGTGAAAACTTGGGTGAAGTGAGCGTGGAGTGACCTGTCAATAGTGTCATTCCTAGCAAAAACAAACTCACTTCACCTAAGTTTTCACGGTGAGATTTTTACAGAATCGACCGGCTGTTGTGTTTTTGTGTCATTATTGTGTCACATCGTTTCCTTTCTCTTAATCTTTATTACCAACTAATATCATGAACGCGTTTCATGTATTGATGTATAACGATGAAGAGATTTTTTTATTAAAATTGAAGATAAATAATATAACTAAATACACTAATAGTATTACAGGGTGTTAGGTGGAGGGTTTGCCAAATAAGTGGGATTTGTAGGTAGACCCATTTAGGAAATACATATTTACACAATTTTTTTTATATATTTTTACTTGTAGATTTTTCAAGAATTTTCAAAGTAGAGTAGTAAATCCTCAGCCCCATTCCACCCAGCAACAGCATTGTGCGAAACACAATATCAATCTCAATCTGAATAATTTTGAAGGATATTGCTAATCCATTGCTTCATATGTTCGAAAAATGTGTCTACTCAACAACATAAGTGACGCAATTAATGTTGTTGAACAGTCTAAAATGAAACCCAATGCTACTGATAGTGTGTTACGCAATTACCCCGCAGGTGGAATGACAGCTCACTTCACATAATTTTCAAGGTCAGATTTTTACAGAATAGACCAGCTGGATCAACCCTTTTTCACAGATCCTTTTTTGTAAACTACAATAAAACTCAAACCAGACAGTTTCACGGAACCCCTGTCCCTCTTCCTCGTACAATTTATCAGCACAAAATAAACAGAATGATTTTCATTGGGCAACTTCGTGTGAGCATTAATCATTTTATGCAAAGTAGGCTAAGTGCTACTGATTAATGATGGTCAAGCCTGCCCAGTACGTAATACCTACCTACTGATAGTTTGGCCTTAAGGTATTATGCAAATGATCTGTAAATCTGACGATGTGTGGCTAGAATGTACTAGAAAAACATTAGGCTCGTTTAATTTATTTTGTTATGTTCTTAGAGAACGATAACATATTGAATACTACTGTTATGTATTTTTGTTATGGACCTACTAAGCAAGTTTTAGCTACACGATGATAGTATACGTAGTAAAATTTTTACGTAAAAAAAAAAACGTTTTTTTCATGAACCATGGCTACCCTGGTGAAAATTAAAAAAAAAATATAATGGGGTAGCCATTACCCCTATATATTTTTTTTTAAATTTTCACCAGCATATGTTACCCGGGATAACGCAACGCTTCTGATGAAATAACATACATTGATATCGGTTAAGACGTTTAGAAGTTATGATGGAATAAAGAAACTCACAAACATACATGAACCCTGAAAACATAACACTCCTTTTTTGGGCAGTCGTGTAAAACTTGCCTGTAATCTCGGTTGAAAGTTGTCATCATCATCTGCCTAGCCTTTTGCTATATTCGGGTCGGATCCCAGTCTAATTGGATGCACCTGAATACTTTAGAAAGTTATGCAACTAATTAATTCAATTTATTTGTTTTTACAATTAAATTTAATATGATTATGCTTTTTGCTGGTAACCGCATCACTTTAGAACGGCTGGACGGAATTGGCTATTTTTTGTTTCAACATGTTCGCGACAGTACGAACATCATTTTTATGGAAAAAAAAATTGGCAAAAATTTCTGGAAAGTTAAAAAAAAATGGGAAAAGTTGGACGTCATATTCGAGGGGATTTTTGTATGAATAATTGAAAGAGCATGACTTCTGTCGAGAATTACAAATCTAAGTTTTATATTCTTGATATTGGTATTGTAAATGTAGATAACTATCCCCATTTTAAATTTAATTCGCCATTAAGGGCCAATAAGTAGGTACCTACTAATAATAAAGCTGAACAGTTTGTTTATTTAAACACGCTAATCTCGGGAACTACCAGTCGGATTTGAAAAATTCTTTTTGCATTTGATAGACCAATCATTGAGGAAGGCTTGGTAATAGTGCGTAGAACTGCGTAGAAGTAGGCAGGCGATGCGATGCGACGGGGTAGGTCAGGAAAACAAGAAATTTCACGCGGAAGAATTCGCGGGCAGAAACTAGTGCATGATAAATTTATATCGAATGTAGTTTCCCTAATGCGGAGTATCTGACCAATTGGAAAAATAGCAGGCTCACTTTTTTGTCCCATTGGGCAAAGTCTCCGCCATACTTTTCCAATTTTCCTTATGTTGTGCCTTCTCCGTCAGGACCGTGACCAAATAGTCACACCAGCGTTCCTTAGGCCAGCTTCGATGACGACGCCCGTTTTGAAGCTCTTATTACAAACAAACAAAAAAAACCGGTCAACAGCGAGACGGACTCGCACACGAAGGGTTCCTTACCACAAGGCAAAAACGCCGAAAAAAAACACGTTTGTTGTATGGGAGCCCCCCTTAAATATTTATTTCATTCTGTTTTTAGTATTTGTTGTTATAGCGGCAACAGAAATACATCAGCTGTGAAAATTTCGACTGTCTAGCTATCACGGTTCATGAGATACAGTCTGGTGACAGATGGACAGACGGACAGTGGAGCCTTCGTAATAGGGTTCCGTTTTTCCTTTTGAGGTACGTAAGACGTAAGAGTGTCCATGGAGTTTCTTGCCCGTTCTTCTCCATAGGTACCTACGCTTTGGAATGGGCAACTAGCTTCATCTTTCTGACTGACCGACGCGACCCCTTGACAATTCAAAAGTGCCTGTAATTGGTTTAATTGAAATATATATGCTTTGAGTTTGAGTTTGTACGGAACCCAAAAAAAAAACCAATGTCATCAACCATTGACTGGACAGGTCCTCTCAATCTGTGTGGTTCTTTCCTCAAAAGACCACCTCAGACATCGATCTACATGGTCTTCATATAACCTGACCAAGATTATGTCTGGACTTTAAAAGAGACTGTAACCTCTGAGTTTGTTTCGGCCTTTCTTCTCAGAGTAGTCAGATAGGAAACGCCGACTTCATCTAGTTATAAAAAACATGACTGACGTGTAAAAGTGTTTGTACAAACCTACTTACAAAAAAAAATAAAATCATTTCAAAATCATTTCAAATCATTATTTCTCCAAGTCCAAAAGTTCCTGAGTCTAACCGTAAGCAATGACCACTTGATTTCATTTTTCATTCTTAACCCGTTTTGTTTCGCCGACAGGGGTCGCTGGTGTATTGAGCGCGGCTCTTTTGTTCCCTGCTCAATCAGTTTTATGGGGTTAGGCGCCGTCCTATATCATTAACAAGGATTATTCAAGGTTTACATATGTGAAAGATGCTTTATTAAAAAATCCTTCCTGGTTTTGTGTGAAAAATGAGTGATGGAATGACTTACTTACAAAACAGTGACAATACCTTTTGTTAGTCGCCTTTCATTCATCCTCCCAACATGACCGTACCATCTAACAGCGACTGCCTATCTGACCTCCACAACCCAGTTACTGGGTAATACGATACCCCTTGGCAAGACTGGTTGTCAGACTTTCGGGCTTCTGACCTCCCGTAACAACTGTCAAAAATCCACGCGAGACACGGAAGGGTCTCGGTATGTAAAGATGGTCACCCATCCACAACCAACCGCGGCAAGCGATCGAACTGTGTGGTTGTTATTATTTAGCCACGGGCCCCTCAACCAATAGTATTTAAGGAAAGAAAGAAGAATGAAAATACAGTTATTTAGCACATACTACAAGACACACAATAGACCAAATAAACAAAAAAAAATGTTTATTTTGTAATTTTTATTTTTATGTAAAAACTGGAATATTTGTTTGTAATAAATAGGTAATAGTTTTGTTGTAAATATTGCACTAGAATTTGACCAAGGTTTTGAGATGTTTTCCCTTTGACACTACACCCCTAGTTCTTATCAATAAGCCAGGCTGTCACACTTACACGTATTAGTCCATATCTTGAAAATAACTGAATCGATTTTGATGAAACTTGCACTTTTCCCTAAGTTGAAGTAATTATTAATAATTTAAAAAAAATTAAGCCAATAAAAAAAATGGTCACGATCCGATTAATAGTTGCGGAGAAATGCGTGGACAAACATACATACATACATACATCTATAAAATTTTGTATATTTGTTTGGAAGCCCTAATAGATTGTCATATATGTGAATATTATGCAGTTCCAATATCATTACATACATACGTGTCGAATTGATAACCTCCTTTTTTTTTATCGGTTAAAAATAAAGATAAAAGAAAAAGTGTAAAGTCCGATGTAAGAAATTAGCAGGGAAGTGTGCCTCACGGCTGCGCCAAAAGGCCCAGTTCAGCAAAAATGCCAGACAACTAGTGCCTGACTAAGGAAGGATAAATAATGGCAGCGATTAATTCTTACCCAAACTTGCTTCGGTCACGACTTATAACTCTCTATGAAACACAGCAGTCTATCATACTGCCCGATACGAATGTTACCATTAGTTCAAATGGCTCTGATTTGTCACGGAATCCAAGAATATTCAGTGGTTTGTTGTACCTACATTATTTACAGTAGTTAGGACCTTTTTTAGGGTTCCGTTATTCAAAAGATAAAAACGGAACTCTTTTAAGATCACTTCGTTGTCCATCTGTCTGTCCGTCGATCAAGACCCTTTTTCTCAGGAACGCGTGGAGTCATCAAGTTGAAATGAATATCAAATACTCAGGGACCCTTGGAGCAGTGAAAAAATCAAACTTCTATCGAAGTCAACGCAATCAAAAGATACGCGCGTTTATGTTCCGGAATAAAATACCTATAGGGTACTTCCCGGTAACCTAGAATCATGAAATTTGGCAAGAAGCAATGTCATGTAGCACAATTATAGGAAAAAATCCGAACACCGTAAATTTGTAGTTACATTACAATAAAAAATCCCGTGATAAACTATTCACATTCCTACAAATTTCTACGGAACCCTCGGTGCGCGAGTCCGACTCGCCCTTGACCGGGGTTTTTTTTGTTAGCCTATATTGTGATTTGAAATATTGATTCGACCTTTGAAATAAAAATTACAGTAATAAATCCTGGTTTTAATTGTTCTATATAGGTGACTAGCATTATAAAAAATGCCCGATCGATTTGATTATATTGGGCATATTTCAAACTGCCCAGGCATTTTTTATAATATCCTAATAATGACATTGGACCATCACATATACATAGGTACCTAATAATCTTACCTAATTATAAATATACAGGGTGATTGGAAGATGGGTGCAAAGCTTTAAGGCGAAGATAGTACAGACAATTTAGAACCATTTAAGCCATGGTTGTCTTAGACGAAGTCTTACCACTTTTTTTTTACCAATTTCTTAAGATTTTTTTCGAAAATTCCCAAAGTTTTAAATAAACTACTTATTTATGGCTAAATTGAATGATAAACGAATTCATTTTTATTGTATTTAATTAAAGTAATGTGTAAGCAATCTAGCAAAACATGTTTTAGGCCTCTGTGTCGTTAGACATTTTTTTTACAGACATCTAAAGTTCATAAAACATTTTAAAATTCATAAATATTTTTTGTAAACCTTATTAAAAAAAAAACGGAGCGTGCTTTTTTTGTTCAAACCTTTTTGAAAACATGCTTGATAATCGCTTTTTCTATTGAGGTAATATTTACGCGGATATCTTACAAATTATTGAAATTAGGACCTAAAAACCAATTTGAGGGAGAAATTTTAAATTTTTGGCAGACTAAATAATAATAATAATAATAATAATAATAATAATAATATTCCACAACTATCACACAACGCCGTCTAGTCTCAAGCTAAGCAGAGCTTGTGTTATGAGTACTAGACAACTGATAAACATACTTATATATTTCTAAATACATACATATATAGATAAATTACACCCAGACACAGAACAAATGATCATGCTCATCACACAAACATTTGTCCTGGGTGGGAATCGAACCCACGACCTCCGGCATAGCAGTCATAGTCACTGACCACTAGACCAACAGGCCAGTCAAACAAATAAAACAACATTTGAATTTAATTTATTTATGTTTCATGTTCAAAATGTTGTCCGTGATTTCTAATACAAGCACGGCTCCGTCTTCTTACTTCTGTTGTTGTTATTTTCAACATCATCTCCAGCTTCATTGTTTCAAACTCTGAATTCATTCTCTCTATCAGTTCTTCTCTCGTGTTTATTTCAACATTCGTATACACTAGCTCCTTGGCCCGGCCCCACACGAAAAAGTCCAGCAGGGTCAGATCTGGTGAGCGAGCGGGCCAAGGGATGGGTCCATCTTGGGCAGAGCACCGCCGTGTCCTCACGGCGGCGATCGGCGGCGGCGATCTCTCGCGTCCGGCCCTAGTCCGGGCCATGGTACGGAGCGAGAGTGCATGGGAGGCTATCGCCTCCTTCTGCGAAGCAGTGATGCTCGCGAAGGAGGAGGCGGAGCGCGTGAGGGAGAGGCAATCCTTGCGCCCTCACGCCCCCAGCCGCCGCAGGAGACGCCCCGGGCGTCGGGAGTCGATAGCCGATTCCCGGCCACCGTAGGCGCGGGCTTGCGGGCGGCGAGCAATGGGCAGCTCGCCGTCCGGTAAGGACCAGGCCCGGGTCGACGGCGCGTTGTGTTCCACGCGCGCCTCAAGGAGATGTCAGCACCAACTGACGGGGTCCGCTAGGGCCGATGCCCGCCAGGGTCGCGGGTTGTTCGAAAGAAATACCGTGGCCCCTGGCACAGGCAAGTGAAGGAACACGGGTGGGTTTTAGTCAGTAAGAGTCTGACACTCCCTTCTGCTCCGCCCAGAGTCATTTGATGATGTCCCACCCAAAAAAAAAAAAAAGGGATGGGTTCATCTCTGCCAATCCAGCTGTCAGGAAAACAATTATTTAAGTGTTCCCTTACATTTAACATCCGATGCGTTGGACAGCCGTCTTGCTGAAAGATGACTGTACTGTCTCTTGCGAATATCGGGACACCGGTTTCCTCTATCAACTCTGGTAAATCCACTTGTAGAAAGTGCAAATCATTTTCACCATTGAAAGTCTCCGGTAAGAAGTGGGGCCCAATCAACATCCTGCAAATTACTCCAGCCCAAACATTGACAGAGAATTTCCTCTGAAACGACACCTGCTTCTTAAAATGTGGATTGTTGTCTTTGGCGGCCCATTCATGAAGGTTATGAAAGTTTGTAATGCCCTCCCTAGAAAATTTGAATTTTAAATCAATCTTGTGGACGGATGAAAGCAAATTTTCTAGGGAGGGCATTACAAACTTTCATAACCCACACAACACATGGGGAACACTTAAATAATTGCTTTCCTGACAGCTGGATTGGCAGAGATGGACCCATCCCTTGGCCCGCTCGCTCACCAGATCTGACCCTGCTGGATTTTTTCGTGTGGGGCCGGGCCAAGGAGCTGGTGTATACGAATGTTGAAATAAACACGAGAGAAGAACTGACAGAGAGAATGAATTCAGAGTTTGAAACAATGAAGCTGGAGATATGATGTTGAAAATAACAACAACAGAAGTGAGAAGACGGAGCCGTGCTTGTATTAGGAATCACGGACAACATTTTGACCATGAAACATAAATAAATTTAATTCAAATGTTGTTTTATTTAGACTGCCTAAAATTTAAAATTTCTCCCTTAAATTGGTTTTTAGCTCCTAATTTCAATAATTTGTAAGATATCTGCGTAAATGTTACCTCAAAAGAAAGAGCAATTATCAAGCATGTTTTCAAAAAGGTTTGAACAAAAAAAGCACGCTCCGTTATTTTTAAAATAAGGTTTACAAAAAGTATTTATGAATTTTAAAATTTGTTATGAACTTTAAATATCTGTAAAAAAAATGTCTAACGACACAGAGGCCTAAAACATGTTTTGCTAGATTGCTTACACATTACTTTAATTAAATACAATAAAAATGAATTCGTTTATCATTCAATTTGGCCATAAATAAATAGTTTAGTTAAAACTTTAGGAATTTTTGAAAAAAATCTTAAGAAATTGGTAAAAAAAAAGTAGTAAGACTTCGTCTAAGACAACCATGGCTTAAATGGTTCTAAATTGTCTGTACTATCTTCGCCTTAAAGCTTTGCACCCATCTTCCAATCACCCTGTATATTATCTTTATGACGCTGAAGATTTTTTACTAAAACGTCATGGAATGGCAAAAGTCAATTCTCTCATTATGTATTTTCTTTAAGTTTCAGATAGACAACATTCCGCTATAATGTATTTCAAGAGAAAAATCAACCTCTAATCTAATCTGCTTCCAAAAAAGGACTTTAACAGATTCATTATAAAGTTCATTTTCTAATACCTACAATACGAATATTCGATGACGCGTCTCAATCATAAGCGCTATTACTCATGTCTATTTGTCGACAACACGATTTATGATTTGCTATCGTTGTGTACCTTACTCCGTTACAATAAGGTTAATTATTCGATAGCATGAAGTGTGGATATGGTTTTAATTTGAAAAGGGTTAGAATAGGTATGAATGACCAGGAGTTGAAGGGTTAGGATGAGTTTCCCTGCCTTGAAAGTACCATGACGAATTAGGATTATATTCGCTCTTTGCAAATTAAAGCAGTCCCTTTAATTACTCTTTCGGTTGAGATATTTCGCTTGGTGTTGCCACAATCATTCATAGTTATGTACGATGCATCAATGTCATGCTCATGACAAACCAGTGGTAATTGCGTAACATGCTATCAGTAGCAATAGGTTTCATTTTGACAGTTCAACAACATTCATTGCGTTAGGTAATTACGTTATTGACAGACATTTTTTTCGAGCATATGAAGCAATGGATTAATTCCACCACATACGATGTCTCATAAAAAATAATCAAGTAGTCCTTTTGGAGCAGTACCCTATAATTATTTATTTTATTTTATATCATAATTTGGTATCACAGCTGAAATGGAAAAATGCCACTGTTAGTGATGTCCAAGATAAACTTAGAAAATAATAAAAAAGTAATTTAAAAAAATTAAACCGACTTCAAAAAGAAATGAACTCAAAATTATGAAATAACTTTAATTTCGGAAGTCGGTGTCTTGGGATCTGTATTTTAGTTTTAGTTTTTTGCCACCGACTTCCGAAATTAAAGTTATTTCATAATTTTGAGTTCATTTCTTTTTGAAGTCGGTTTAATTTTTTTAAATTACTTTTTATTTGGTAATTTTTAGTTGTTGCACTAGAATTTGACCAAGGTTTTGAGATGTTTTCGCTTTGATACTACACCCGTAGCTCGTATCAATAAGCCAGGCCGTCACACTTTCACGTCTTAGTCCATATCTTGAAAATGACTGAATCGATTTTGATGAAACTTGCACTGTTCCCTAAGTTGAATTAAATGTAAGCCAATAAAAAAAGAATGGTCACGATCCGATTAATAGTTACGGAGATATGCGTGGACAAACATACATACATACATACGTCTATAAAATTTTGTATATTTGTTTGGAAGCCCTAATAGATTGTCATATGTGAATATAATGCAATTCCAAAAATATTACATACATACATATCGAATTGATAACCTCCTTTTTTTTGAAGTCGGTAATAATATATGAATTGGAAAAGTCACATTTTTACTTGCCCGGATATGAACACCAAAGCAAAAATATTGGGATTCAAAACCTCATTAAAAAAAAAATTTAAACTTCTAATACCTCAACACCTATTCATAAAATGTATTGTCTAATCTTGAGCAAAGTAATATTTGTAATTCTCATTTTCACTGAAGCCACCCCTAATATTATGACACATTTTAATTACGACGAGCACCCGCCATTTTGATTTTAAACACTAATCCGCTTACGAAATATTGTGGTGATGGGAAGGTTAACTTATAAAATAGTGATGGGACAGGAGAATTTAAATATCAATGTTTTTATCGACATAATATATTATTACTAGCTTCTGCCCGCGACTTCCGTAAAAAAATTTTGTTCCTCCGACCCACCCCGTCGCATCGCATCGCCTGTCCGTTCGTTTTCGCTTAGCGTACTTTCTGACTTTTTGCTCGGCTCCTAAGGGTCCTAGCGTGATGTTAAATAGCCTATAGCCTTCCTCAAGAATTGAGGCTATCAAATGGATTTTTTTTTTAAATCCGACTGGTACTTCCAGAAATTATCGCGTTCAAACAAACACACTCTTCAGCTTTATTATTAGTTATTATAGATAAATGGTGAATTCAATATTAGCAAGTCAGAAAACTGTCAAAGAAAGCAGTGTTAATAATTTTGGTCGGTTTATACAGGGTTATTGGTAAAACATTAACAACCTCTTAAGAGGTCATTGTACTCATCATTATGAACAACTTTTACTATGGGACCAAACCTGAAATCGCGAAAAAAAAATATTACTGTTCCTAAAAAAAGTATTACTGATCCTAATGATTATAATTCTGTAAATAAATATTTGTTAGGGTCGCGAATCATATTTTAATCAACGTACAACTAAATACTGACCAGCAAATTGCAAAAAACGTATAAAAAAATGAATTTACGGGCTACCTTAGCGCTTCCCCCTTAAACAAATATCAATTTTATTTTAATGGTAGATAATTAAGTTGATTACAGAGTGACTAGCACTACTGAAAAAGTTATAAACATGTTTGAAGCTGTAGCGTAAATTGAACTTTATTGTGTAGGATTTAAAGTTATTTTTCCAAAAACTCATATTTGTTTACATTTTTGGCAATCGCGAATGCAGATTAGGTAATAATATCATCCCATCGATATCGATAAAAAAAGTTCACAGCCCTAGTGTTTGACAATAATAACATCAATTAACGCTAGCTAATCCCACCGCGACAGGTTTCTTATTAGCGCCATTTGTCAGCAGATTATTAACTAAGGGTGATGCGGATTTCGTTAATGAAAAATGTGCCAGAATTTTTTAACAACGCCAATTTTTTCCAGGGTTCTTCTCTTCTCTTTCTCTTTTTTTATAAAACATTGCCCCACACTAGGAATTTCTCCTGTGTTGTGGGTGCGTTTACAAACATTTAAACTCACATACACAAACAGCCAGACCCGGAACAACTACTTGTAGGTCATACAAGAAATATATAAGTATGTTTATCAGTTGTCTAGTACTCATAACACAAGCTCTGCTTAGCTTGAGACTAGACGGCGTTGTGTGATAGTTGTGGAATATTATTATTATTATTATACAATCGAACTCGCGACACGCGGCGCAGCAGTCAATCGCAACATAACCATAATCGCTTCATAACTAAAATAAAAAAAGTGTCAGATCAACAATCAACTCAGCCTATCGCAGTCCACTGCTGGACACAGGCCCTCCAAGACTGCATCACAACCAGGTCAAAACACTCTTCCCTCCGCCTTCTGCATCCAGTCTATCCCAGCCACCTTCTATGGTCGTCAGTCCATCTGGCTGAAGGGACTCCCACCCACACTGCGAAAAAAAAAATGTTCTGTTGTTTATTTCTAGGTCCAAAGGTTTGGGCGTTAATGAGTCAGTTAATGAACAAGTGAGAAAAAAAAATTGTATGACATTTTTTGTTCTTTAAATAGGATATCGGAATCACTTTCACACGTCACCAATGTTAAGCAACCTCGGGTGCGATCAGTACTTGGATGGGTGAGAACCCGCAGGGTAATTGCGTAACACACTATCAGTAGCAATGGGTTTCGTTTTGACAGTTCAACAACATTCATTGCGTTATTTACGTTGTTGAGCAGATACATTTTTCGAACATATGAAGCAATGGATTAGCAATATCCTTCAGAATGATTCAGATTGAGATTGATAGTGTGTTACGCAATTGGTGTGCTGGGAACATTATGTGACGTGCGCTTTTTGCATCTTCTGATGACTGTGGTTAGGTAGACAAAAGAGAGTGTTTCTACTAGTGCGGCTGACGAGAAATTGGGTTCCTGACACCTGTCAATTTCATAGAAACGAATACGTGTTTTGCGAATTTGATCTTTATTAGCTGTAGACAGAGTAAACTTTAGACTGCTGCATATCTTTTTTTTTCATTCACACAAGAAAAAGAGCAATATATTAACGTCACTAGCAAAGAAAAGAGACAGAGTAAGAATATTTCTGGCCCTTACTGCGTGTCGGCTAAGCACATTAATGTACACAACAAGTTTGACGTTTATGAAGGAATAATAAAATAATACACCGCGATTAAACGGAAAATAAGATATTTTTCTTGCATAATTCAATAATAGTACATTTGCGCAACTGTGAAAATGGTAAGGTGCGGTGTAATTAGCTGTAAAAATGATAGTATTATGAAGATTGCTGGATTTTTTTGTCCCTTTCGGTGACACGGATACCTTGAGTCTATAGATTACTCTGTCTACGTTATTAGCTACTAGAATTGTCGCACTGACAGGTGTGTGTAGGGCTGTAGGTAGTAACAAAATATCAACGTTTACGTGTCTTATCTCAGCCGTTGAACTGTTTTGTCAAAATTCAAATTATATTTTAGTATCATAACAGTCATATCTTCTACCATCAAATAACAAGAGCCACAGCAATATCATATTAACATTAATAGCGGGTCAAAATTCAATGGCGCCAAAAACCAGAAACGTCACCCTTAGGACTTGTTTGCATAAAGAGCATCGCGCATAAAATCTTACGACACCTTAAAACTAACTTTAATCTTCCGTCCTGAAACAAGAAAACAATGAGAAAATAACCTTGCTGCAACGTGATAAGAGTTGTCGCGACGAAAGCTGTTGATCTCAATAAGTTTGTAGGGGCTAGTAAAATCATTACCACTTCGCTTGGAGCTGTTTCCCGTTTAAATTAAATGCAGGACAATGGTCAGTGGGTACTGAATGGCATATAACTGGCATGATCCTAAGTTATGTCAGGATTAGCCCTATCTTAATATCTCGGGGTATTAACATGGTAGGATTGGCTACAGAATGTTGTAGCAAGATTCGGAACGGGCGCTTTGCAAAATTACTAGATAAATTAGCTACGCATCTGCTCTAGTTTTGGTGCAAACTTCTGTAGCATTTTTAAAGTAAGTATCTTAGTATCATAAAATAGTGTAAAATTTATGAAAAAAAAACAGCGTCCAGGAAAAAAGAGTACTTACATTCTACCTCTCATTTGTATACAGGGTGTGTCGTAAATAGTGGTCCAGAGTAAAGGAGGACCGAAATAATAACCATTTTCAGTTAAGGGTCTACGAAAATAACAAATTAATTTCTTTAAGTACCTGTGACTTTTAAAATATAAAAAGGGTTTGGATATCATAGTACACATATTCAAGAGTTATAATAAAAAAACAGAATTAAAAAATATTAATATTTGTGGAAATTACAGCCAAATTCGTGAAGCAAGGTACAGAAATTTTCAAAACAACTTTTTTTTTCGGAGACCCTTTACTGAAAATGGTTAAAATTTCGGTATGTGATACATAAGAATACAGTGTATCGACTCCTTTACTCTGGACCACTATTTACTACACACCATGTATATTATCATAGTCAGTAAGTTTTTTACAATAGTATTGTGCGCAAAGACTGTTATATAATTATAAAATATTCTATCGGAATGATTCGCGTCAAGCGCTTGGTAAATAAAAAGAAGTACATTACCAGTCACCCGGTAGTGGAAACTTTACAAATCTCCTGAATTTTCATGCAACTGAAACCCTTTGATATCACAGTAACGAGGCGACAGAGATTGCTAGAAGGATTCCGCACGCATCAGCTATTGGCTCCCTAGGGGATGTCGTTTGACGTCCGATTGCATGAATTTATGATTAATACTAGCTTCTGCCCGTGCCTAAATAATAACAACCGCACAGGTCGATCGATCAGGTTAAGCTACGCTTGCCGCGGTTGTACTGTGGATGGGTGACCATCTTTACATACCGTGACCCCTCCGTGCCTCGGAAAGCACGTTAGGCCGTTGGTCCCGGCTGTCATTCGTGGATCTTTGACAGTCGTTACGGGTAGTCAGAAGCCCGAAAGTCTGACAACTAGTCTTACCAAGGGGTATCGTATTACCCAGTAACTGGGTTGTGGTGGTCAGATAGGCAGTCGCTCTATGTAAAATACTGGTATTCAGCTGCATCCGGTTAGACTAGAAGCCGACCCCAACATAGTTGGGAAAAGGATTTTTATTTTGATTTCGGTAACGCACCTGAATGGTGTGTTTCGAGGAATACTTTTGGTGCGTTTCAAAGTTGGTGCGTTTCGAGGAATACCCCGAAGTTTTATGTTGACTATAACATAATTATGACTATCGATAAAATGATACCTTACAGTTGCGTGGGGTTAAATTGTTGCAATAACATTTTTGTTAGGCGCTTAAATTTTAACTTTTATAATATTATATTTATTAAATAGATAATTTGAATTTTAACTAAAAAACATATTATTGTAGATAATAAACTTACAGGCTCAGTTGTAATAAAATTGATTTATAATGTTTTACAAATTATCAACCAAAGATATGGAAAATAAAAATGCCAGAAAGAGGTCGTCATTGAGGGTCTTTTTAATTTTTTCCATTATGTTTATGAGGACACCAATGAATATAAAAACGTAAAACATGACTTTTTTTTCTAAATTCGAGTAGTATAGACATAAATATAACTGCTAAATAGTAAAAATGGCTTAATCATGCAAAGGAACTTCCGAAAAATATTGAAGACGATAAGTTTTTTTACATTAATTATTTCAGTGCGTTGTCACTCTGTCTGTCGGTTTTTTATATAATTGGCTGTTTACAAGTCAACGGTACACGCTAAGTGTACACGCTGCTTCAACTGGACAAGTCCGTGTACCGAATACGGTATAGGTACGAACGGTAGTCCTGGAACACCTGCGTAACAAACTATCAATCAGAATCTGAATCATTTTGAAGGATATTGCTAATGCGTTGCTTCATAAGTTCGAAAAAATTGTATGTTGTTGAACTGTCAAAATGAAAGCCATTGCTACTGTTAGTGTGTTGTTGTGTTACGCAATTACCCCGTAGGGAAGAGTATGAACGAAGCCTGTCGTTGCGTCTAGTCGCCGCGCTGCCGCAGTCGCATGTCGCTTAGTGTCCGACACGTTTTAGAATAGAATACCGGACCTCTTCTCTTTCTCTCTCTTCCTCTTCTCTCTCTCCTTTTCCTTTCTCTCTCTCTCGGTGTTTTACCTAGTATTTTGTGTGTCACCCTCCTTACTCATTTCGCATTCCGAATCCCGACCGCGCAATGAAAACTCAACAATGCATTATAAATTACCGCGATTTATAAAACCTTTGTCTGTTACCCGACTTAGTGCGTTAAAATGATATAATGCGTTTAGAGATACTGTCCAGAAGTTAATGTACTTCATAACTAGTTTGTAGGTGATTAATTTGTAAACTTCTCATTCTTTTGTGTCTATATTAGATATGTATGATAAGGGAAGTATCCTCTGTACTTTGAGTATGTTGACATTGTAGATAAATAATAATAATAGCCTCCCCGACCGTTTTCGGTCACGGTGGCCAATCTCAATGGAGATTAGCCAGCTCGCCAGGTACGCAGGAGATATTGTTAATGTTTTTAATGTTCTAAAATCTAATTGTACTAGTATTAAGCATCATTACGCAATTGTTTGTTGTCCTGAAGAAATAAAAATAAATAAATATTATAGTGCACAAGTGTGTGCGCCACGGATCTGCGCAAACACAGGTGCACTCTCTGTTCCTTTACTCTCATAGTCCGATGGGACGGCAATCCGACACGACCGGGGAAAGTTCAGGCGCAGGACCAACGGCTTTACGTGCTTTCTGAGGCACGGGGGTATTAAACCGCCAATTTCCAAACTTCGGACAGTTACTAACAAATTCCTAATGGAAAACCCAATAACACTTGGTCCGACCCGGGAATCGAACCCAGGACCCCACGCTCAGCAGTCGCGCTTGCAACCACGAGACCAACGGGGCAGTGTAGATAAATACCTACAGGCTAAAGGTGAGTATCTAGAGCGTTTTCTCAAGCATATTTATGTAATGTAACGTTCTTACGAATAGTACAATAGAAGCAAAAGCTTAGCGGTGCTATTCTGTAAAAAGATCACCGTGATAACTTAAGTGAAGTGAACTTGCAGTGAGCTGTCATTCCACCTGATGCTATGTGATTGACACTATTGACAGCTCACCTTACGCTCACTTCACCTAAGTTTCACGTTGAGATTTTTATAGATTAGCATTATAGTTTCCTAAAGCATTCATGTAATGTAATTTTAATGCGAATGCTCGGAGTACCTAATGCTCATGGCGAGCGAGCATTTACCTGTAACATTCCTTTCTATTTTGCGTTTACTTTTCGTTGAAATGTCATGTACCCTTAAAGGCGAGTATATTATACAACATTAGTTTTTGTTTATACTAAACCCGAAAAGGGGTCAGCATTTTGAACAAAAAATACTGACTAATTTGATGATGTCAGCAACTAATTATAACATGTTTGTTATTTGAATTACCTATTGTTATCTATCTTGTAGTACCCGTCTGAAGTGTCAATATCCGTGAGTGATAAGTGTTTATACCATGGAATATTCCTTTACCTAGGTATGCAAATTAACGTCATTGGAGTTAAAATATCACTAATTATCATTTACAAGTTTTGAAACTTCCCGTGATCCAGGGCTGGCTTTTACCTTGGTCAGAGGCCAGGCATTGCCATAAAACATGGCAATGCCATCTCCAATCTCTTGGGTACAACAGTCGACAGCGATACGACGAAATTTTTCAACGCCATATTTTAACTAAGTTTTTTTTTTGAAGTCAATAAAATATAGTTAATGGACACTAGCGCACAAAAGTAATAAGAGTTAAATATAGAAAATGGACACTAGCGCACAGAAGTAATAAGAGTTAAATATAGAAAATGGACACTAGCGCACAAAAGTAATAAGAGTTAAATATAGAAAATGGACACTAGCGCACAGAAGTGATAAGAGTTAAATATAGAAAATGGACACTAGCGCACAAAAGTGATAAGAGTTAAATATAGAAAATGGACACTAGCGCACAAAAGTGATAAGAGTTAAATATAGAAAATGGACACTAGCGCACAAAAGTGATAAGAGTTAAATATAGAAAATGGACACTAGCGCACAAAAGTGATAAGAGTTAAATATAGAAAATGGACACTAGCGCACAGAAGTGATAAGAGTTAAATATAGAAAATGGACACTAGCGCACAAAAGTAATAAGAGTTAAATATAGAAAATGGACACTAGTGCACAGAAGTGATAAGAGTTAAATATTGAAACGTGTACAGACGCCAAGCACATCAAGCTGCCAGAAACTGTCAAAATTTTCCCAATGAACTTTGAACCCTATGCTTTAGCGATAAAGTTTAAAATCTATCGGAGAAATTTGACAGATTGTAGTAGCTTGATGTGCTGGTGTATGTACATGTTTCTTAACTTCATTGCACAAAATTCAAAATGTTAGTAAAAGTGACATGTCTAAAAATTTTTGGTTCTAGGTTATGCCGGTTTCCTCATTATGTTTTCCTTCATCGTTTTTGAGAGCAGTAGTGATAAAATAATTTAACACAAAGTAAAGCGCCTGTCTGGGTTCGGACCTACAACCTACGACTCGTAAGTCGCGGTCGTTGCCACTGGGCCACCACTGCTCTCTAAAGGTAAAGGTGCTGATTAGATGACAAAGAAAAAAAAATAGGGGACCACCTTTATTCCAAACAGTATCAACAAATGAAACCAGAAAATTACTGAAAAAGAAAATAATGACACAAAGTAAAACTGAGCAATTACTCGGTCGAATGACAGTATTCGATTCCCGGTTAGTAAATTGGTCACCAATTTTGTGACACGTGTCGAAGCACGACTTATACACAAAACTTGGTATGTGAATGAAGGAAAGAAAACATTTGCCCCTTTTAAAATAATAGGAGATAGTTAAACTGTCAGTCTTTCAAGAAATAAAATCATAAACGTGGTTCTGTTTAAGTAGAAATGAATTTGTTAAAGGTGAATTGCTGAGCATGAGGTCCAGGGTTCGGTTCCCAGGTCGGGAAAAGTGTTATTGGGTTTTTCCATCAAGAATTTCTCAGTAGCAGCCCGGAGTCTGGATTTGTGCCCAGTAGATGGCAATAGGCTCGCCCCCTATTAATAATAATAAAAGCCTTTATTCGCTGACCGTATTACAGTTTAACTTATATACTATCTAATCTACTTATAATAATTGGAGCAACTATTTTATACCATACCATAATCAGCCTATAATGTTCCCACTGCTGGGACACAGGCCTCCTCTCGGTGAGAGGGAGTGGGCCGTAATCCACCACGCCGGCCCAGTGCGGGTTGGTAGATGTCACATGTCTTCGAATTTTTTGGTTCTAGGACATGCCGGTTTCCTCACGATGTTTTCCTTCACCGTTTTGAGAGCAGTGGTGATGAAATAATTTACACAAAGTAAAGCGCCTGTCTGGGTTCGAACCTACGACCTACAACTCGTAAGTCGCGGCCGTTACCACTTGGCCACCACTGCTCTATACTATTTTATAGTGAAAAGAAAAAAACTAAAATCTTCAGCAACCCCTTCGTTGGTCAGGTTGTCTTTCGACATAGACCTCCCCAGTTTCTTCCACTTATCTCTGTCTCGAGCCAATCCTCTCCATCCTTTTGGTAAATCGTCCTCCCATCTTTTTATTTGACGTCCTTTTTGTCTACTCCCGTTCCTAGGATACCATTCCATTACGTCCTTCGTCCATTTTTCTTTGTTCGTCCTCACTATATGACCAGTCCAGTTCCATTTTAGTTTTCTTATTTTTTGTAATACATTGTTCGCCCCCTATTACATGGGACTTAAAAATAACTGTCGAAATGTGGCGTTACTATAGGTTCATCTGTGCCTAACCCTCCAGTGAATACAAGCGTGATGAAAAAAAACTATTGACTCGCCCCTGCTTTGTATGGGTATCTACAATAATGGCGATATGTCAAAACATGGAGATTTTGGGCCATAAACGCAAGTTTTATAATGCCTAAAAGTATGATAATGATCGACTACAGTAAACAAAATCAGAAAAATATATGATATTCTTCAGGATATATGCTAGTAGATAGTGTGTTGAAAACATAATACAACTAATTTGATTCGATAAAAAAAAATCATGAAGATACCTCTAAAAACTTTCTTTTCACAATAAAAACCATACTAATATACATACAATCATTCTGATTTTTTGTCAGATTATTCTACCTAGGTTTTAATTTTTTAGTCCAAACAATATTTTTTTTTGTAAATTGATAATTGCTTCATATTTTGAAATAAAATAACCAGCGTTGTGTCATCGCACTTCTCTTTCTTTTTTTTTTATGCAGTGTGACAGTAACCGCGCTTTATGTCAGTCCCCGACCTAATAAATGCATTAGGTCATTTAATTTAAATTTTTAAGAGATTTTTTTTTATAAAATAAATGTATTTATACCTAATACCTGCACATAATAAAACGGGCTTGTGGCTAAGTAATAACAGCCGCACGGGTCGATCGATCAGGCTTGCCGCGGTTGTTCCGTGGATGGGTGACCATCTTCACATACCAAAACCCATGCCTCGCCTCCTGGTCCCGGCTGTCATCCGTGGATCTTTGACAGTCGTTACGGGTCGTCAGTAGCCCGAAAAGTCTGACAACCGTATCGTATTACCCAGTAACTGGGTTGTGGGCGTCACTCCATGTAAAATACTGGTATTCAGCTGCATCCGGTTAGACTGGAAGCCGACCCCAACGTAGTTGGAAAAAGGCTAGGCAGATGATGACCTACACATAATAAACCCTTAACAGAATAAATACAGGTTCAAATTAAATTAGGTAGCGAAACTCGGCAGCAATCGGCAAGTTTTTCAAGATAACTATACCTATCTACGTAAAATCTGTTTATACTTTATACTTTTGGCGGTACGAACACTTTGGTGTCCGACTCGCACTTGGCGGGTATTTTTTGTTCGTCCAATAAACACTTTTTCTGTGCCTTTTACTATTTGTTGTCAACTCAATATTTCAATAGGGATTCCCATTAACGGTGTGCGTGCGACTGGGGTAAAATTTTACCCCCACAAGAAATTATTTAAACATAATTCATTAACAAAAAGCATTACCTTGTTGTTCACGTCATTTTTATAGTCACAGTAATTGGTCATTTGATTGGTAGTTACGGTGTTAAAAAATAACGAAGTACCGATTTACAGGTTGTTAGAACTGAGGGACAATTATTTAAGAACGTTCTTAGTCTGATGAATAATAATGATAGAAAAAATATAAAAAAATGTCCGGATTTTAGAGGTATTTTTGACAGATTGAGACTTAGAATCTGTAAATAATACCTGTAAAATCAGGTCATGTATGTTTTTGACAAGTTATGGACTAGATTTTGAACATTTTTAATTACCGGAATTGGTAAATGTAGAGGGCGTACATAAACGTTAATATAAAGTGTTTTATTTTTTTATTTTGCCAATATCGAAAATAGAGGAGAGGAGAGGCGTGTGCCCCAGCAGTGGTAACATTACAGGCTGATTATGATATGAATATACATACTATCCATACTAATATTATAAATTCGAAAGTAACTCTGTCTGCCTGTATGTTACCTTTTCACGCCAAAATTTTGCAGAGAGATAGAGTGCATCCCGGGGAAGGAATTAGGATAGTTTTTATCCGGATATTCCCACGGTATCGACACTTATTCGGGTGAAACCGCGGGGCGCTGCTAGTCGAAAATAAACTGTCATTGTTAGCAACGGTTTATTTTTGATAATTTTCAGATTGATCACATGACAAAATTAAAAGTTATATACAAGATGAAGTTGAATAGGTGCGCCAAATTGAAATATCTAATACAACGTGTTATAAAGAAAATTTAGAACAATGAAGGGACATACAATACGACCGACGTAACTTGGCTTCATGTTGTGAACTCTGCGATGAATGAATCAGCAAGTTAAAATTGTCTTGATTAATTTTCTTATTTGTTTTGATAAGTACATTTTTTTACGGGATCTCCGTTAATTCGTGTCTACTTGATGGCAATGATTTAGATTAGATAAGTGCCTACAGGCGTAAGTACAACTAATGGGATCACCATGGAAACAACGCGAGATGTCTCAGCGTTAACAAAATCACCACAACACACAACACTAGCGAATAAACTACCTATGAAAATTGAACTCATCATTTCTCTTTACCTAACACAGCGGGGCATCTAAGACTAGTCGAATAGCCAAAGCGGTTTACCACCTTAATATTGCGGTCACATTTGAACACGAAGAGCTTAATTCTGAAGATGGAAATGCTCAACTTGATTCAGAAAAGGGATGTTTTGTAGCAAATATAAGATGGTATTTATGTAATGACAACTATATATAAGGTATTGTGTTTTGATGGCTCCTGTCGTTCTATAGTTTGAGATGTATGGGACTTGTATGGCAGTAGGAAATGGTTATGTTTAGCTTCCGAAGGATTTGGCAAGTTTGAATGGGATATAGCTGGAAGTAATAGTCAGTTTGGTTTATCGTTTTGGTTTGGGATACAGTTCGTTTGGTTAAATCAGAGGTGGATCTTTTTTTGGAATTTTTCAATGTTTATGTTGTTTTAGAAGTGAGGGCCTACAAAGCTAATAAAAAAACTGTGATTTTAAATGGTGATTGGTTAGACAGGAACTTTTGAAAACTTGTCACGAGAACTATTTTGCATTCGTGATCGCGATCTCCAAAAGCGAACTTGCGGCTGATTCGTCGCCTTACAATTGTTTCATCCGCGGATGAAATATTTTGCGGATGAGTAGTCACCTAAGTCAAGAAACCCTTTTTTTAGTTTTAAATGTTACCTACTGCCTTCTACCTGATCTGGCCTATTTGATTGTTTGGTTTTCTTAATAATAAAGTAAGTATATATCCTGACTTGGCTCACAAGGTTGTCGACATGTGGGATGTGGACTCAGTGATCATTGTGCCGATAGTCGTGACAGCCAATTGATTAATAGCCAAGAGCTTCGACCAATACTGAGGAGGCTCACGTTGGGCAGCTGGATCAAGGGCTTGATTCAGAAAGCGGTACTTCTGGTCACGGCCTGCATTGTTAGGAGGTTCCTTTCTCTGGAACCCTGACCGCCGGTAGCGTGGAACCTATTCCCGATACTGGTGGGCTACTATTTTTTATATTTTAAAATGTTTTAATATTCAAAAATATAATTTGTGTACATTAACAGAATAAAGAAGATTTAACTGTAACCATTTATTTTATTATTTACGCCTTTTCCCAGCTACATATGTTGAGGTCGGCTTCCAGTCTAACCGGATGCAGTTAAATACCAGTATTTTACATGGAGCGACTACCTATTTGACCTCCACGACCCAGTTACTGGGTAATACTATACCCCTACCACCCATCTACGGACGAACCGCAGCAATCGTAGCTTAACCTGATCTATCGATTTATTTTAGTAACTAAATACCTTATTTTGCTGAACAACTCTCAACCTACGGGTTACTTATTACATGTTAATATACATAGATAATTTGATTAATACGTAAATTAGATTAATAATTAACTGTTAATTGGATTGTGATATGAATCTGACGATAATTAACATAGTACTTATAACGAGAATGCAGCTACGATACTCGACAGTAAGTAGGTACTTGTTACAGATAGAACGATTGTCCTATCTGTAACTAGATTATTATTAGCCTATCGTTACCTCACGTTCGTGTGAACGTGAGGCTAGTAATAATCAAGTTACAGATAGACTATGACTTCAGAATTCATCAGCGTGAATGTATAAAATATCCTATTACTCTCAGCAATATTGTAGCTCCATATTATTGAAAGAATTTTCTTAACACTTAAAATCGTGTCCTGCGTGTCCTGTCAGTTGTACATTACAAGAACTGGACGCTGGTGATGGCGCCAAATAAGTAGCCGAATTCTGGGCCTAGACCATTTAGATTGCTATCGACACGCTAAGAAGTTCCAAAGATTACCCCATACATAATAAACTCATAAATTTTACCTCTTTATAATATAATGTTGATGTATATGTGTGTGTTAAAATTCTTCAATTCTTCTGGCTGGATCGGTCCCTGGATGATTTAGATTTACAATAGAACCCGGTAGTTGGCCATATCGAGTAAGAAACACCACACTGCGCTGCACAACTCAAGTTGCGGATGTTGGAGAAAAAACAGCCAGGCTGAAGTGTGAGTGGGCCGGACACGTCCCACGAATGCACCTGGCGAGATGGGCAAAGATCGTTACTACGCCTGAAGGAGGACATCGCCGCGCCGTCGAGGTAGACCACAGCGCAGGTGGTGTGACGATCTGATAACGTTTGCAAGGCCAACATATCTAAAGATCGCAGTAGACAGGGAGGTTAGAAAGGAAAAAGGGAAAGCCCAGCAGTGGGTACAACATAGGCTAACAAAACGAAAAGTTCTTATTATTTGTGGATAGAATAGACTCAACACGACACGAACGAAACTCAATTTCATGTACCTCATGATCCTACGGTTGCGTGTCTGCTATCTTAATATTTTAATTGAAATATTCAAAGCATCCAATCATTTTAATTGACGCGGAGATTGATGAGTTATTTTACACTAATTTGTGGACATTATCTAAGTAATGGATGGGACATGTATGTTAATTAATTAGTCAAAATTTTCATGCAGGGGACGTAAAATTGTGACTTTTTTTATTGCTAAATGGTCCCTCCCGCTCTTGACCCCGATCACGCCTGATGGAAAGTGATGGATGAGGTCTATGATGGAACGGGCGTCTCCAGAAGATGGCGTTCACTATTGATTTGAAGGCAGACGGGTTAAATGTGGGAGGGAACACAGGTGCCGGCAGAGAGTTCCACACTTTGGCAATGCGCATGCGCATGGCCTATGTCCAGTAGTGGATTGCGATAGGTTGTGTTGATTGATTTTAAGATAAAAATTGATCATAAGTGTTATAACCATGTTGGGTTCAGCACATAACAATTAAGAGGAAATACGGGTGGTCGTTTCTCCATAGAAACGCTGTCACCTGTTTTCTTTCTGGTTAATGACCTAAAGCAATGTTTTTTTACAGAATAATAAATATTAACTACTTGTATGTCCTTACGTTTTCCTTTTTGATGATACCTACACTTTTTTTATAAGCACTAGAACCCTCAAAAAATGCCGATTTAAACCGCTGTCAACAGAGGTCTAGTGTACAAATTTGACAACTATTAAAAAAAAAACACAGCCACAAAGTATATCCTTCTTATTCAGTTTATGAAATATCTTTTAAATTGGTACAATATTGGAGGAGGAAATAGGCGAGAGCCAAACCTCGAATTATGACTTTTTACTTAAGCTTTTTCAAAAGTCTCTCCGACCATTATCATAAAGCTGCAAAATGCATCGCTCCAATAATTCAATAATTGCCTCCCCAAACAAAATCCTATCAGACTAACGAAATCAAAGTGTTTATTATATAACTAATAGGAAATAATCACTGCTATTCTGAATTCTATTGTTGAAACCTCATCCGATATTGGGGTTGACAATTTTCAAATTGGAATCCATAATATATTCACCCTTGTGGATCAGGGTGCTGGCGATGAAGTAAGAGAGTAGGAATTGTACCGTATGAGGACAGTCCGCATAAAGGTCATAGCACACGTATCAAATCGGAAAGGAATCGGCACCGTATCGCCTCCTTTCGCCTCGCCGTCAAACAGGCGTCAACCTAACGTAAGCACGTAACCAAAGCGGATCAGGGGGCCTAAAAAGGCCACTTTGGCAGAATCATAAACGTATTTTGCTTTTTTTCGTTGTAAGAGATTGGGATTGGATTTGGATTGGTATTTAAGCACAGACAAAAAAATAATAACTGAAAAATCCTTCACCAATTGGATTTGATACGATTAACTTAACAGTTGCTGTCTATTATGATTTATAATGATTTGATGAATTCCTTTTATGATTCTGCAAAAGTGGCCTTTTTAGGCCTCCAGAAGCTCCGATACGTCGACTCGGCTTCGGCTAGGCGAAGCCGCGCTTACGGCTCGCCGACCGCTGGTTGATGGTGCAGGCAGGCTGCGGGAGGGGTGAGAGGGGCAAGAGTGGACGAAGAGTCGTAAGCTCGGGTACGGAGAGACGTAAGCGCGGGGACGACGAGCCGTAACGCACCGCACCGCGGCTTGTCCCGAAGCGAGGCGATTACGTTACGATTCCGATTACTGAGCGTTGCATTATGGAGTTTCATACAAAGAATACTGAACGGCTCGAGTTGATGCGGTGCCGATCCCTTTCTGGTTTGATACGTGTGCTAGGACCTGGTAAAGCACGCGTCGCGTCGTGAGATAAAAAGTGAAAACTTACGACTGGAGCCGCATATACCCAATTCGGCGTCACCGACCCGAGCGTGACGGTTCAGTTCCGTTCACTGCTCAGAAAGACCCCAAAAGCCGCGTACAGAAGTTTTGACTTCAAAAACTCAGCAAGTTGCACAGGAAAAAGCTCAGCAGACAAATATCGTGACGTATAATTTAACCCAAAACATTAATCGTCAGAGATTACCCTCGGAATATTAATAAGTAGTCAACTAGAAGGAGAAAGGGGTGAATAATCCCGAAGTCGACAAAGCATCGCGTCGGAACCAAGAACGCGTTAACGATACAGTAATTAATATAATACTCACAGCTTTAGATATAGGTATCCAGATTATATATCACAAAAATCCATACTGATATTAGCGAAAGTGTGTGTGTCTGTCTGTTACCTCTTCACGCTTAAACCGCTGAACCGATTTAAATGAAATTTGATATAGAGATAGTTTGAGTTCCGGGAAAGGACATAGGACAGTTTTTATCCCGATATTCCCACGGGATCGACACTTATGCGGGTGAAACCGCGGGGCGCTGCTAGTAAATAATAAAGCGCACAACTGTACGCATATACAGGGTTATTGGTAAAACACCAGCAACCTCTTAAGAGGTCATTGTACTCATCATTATGTACAACTTTTACTATGGGACCAAACCTGAAATCGCGTAAAAAAAATCAGCTGTCCTACTTTTATGTTCGTATAACTCGTCAAAATGTAGGGAACAGCTGATTTTTTTTTCGCGATTTCAGGTTTGGTCCCATAGTAAAAGTTATTCATAATGATGAGTACAATGACCTCTTAAGAGGTTGCTGGTGTTTTACCAAAAACCCTGTAGAAACATACATAAAACATATACACATATATGTACTTAAACTTATACCCAAACGCAAAACAACAGGGCTGATTTTAACAATCGATCGATAATTTTTATTCGTGGAATAAAATTGACGTCCGACAGTTTTTGTATGGAAGAACTGTCAAAAATTCAAAATTATTCCTCCGATAAAGTTATCTGGCGTTGGAAAAATCAGCCATACTTAATTAATATAACTGTACGCTTATACAGTATGTAATCAATCTGCTTTACTATGTGACTTCTGCACGATTTTTGACAAATGCGTGCACTGATTGGACAGGTCTGCTCAATCTGTGTGGTTCTTTCCTCAAAAGACCATTTCAGACCCCAATCTACATGGTCTTCACACGATCTGACCAAGATTTTGTCTGGACTTTAAAAGAGACTGTGACTTCTGAGTTTGTTTCGGCCTTTCTTCTCAGAATAGTCAGTTAGGAAACGCCGACCTCAAATAGTTAAAAAAAAAAAATATGATTGACGTGTAAAAGTGTTTGTACAATCAATCAATCAATCAATCATTTATTTATTTGCAAACATGGGTATTGGTACAAAGATGTTCTTTTTTACATAGTTATAGTCCTCCATATTTTACCGTCGCAAGGGCATGCAAATAATATAGTGCGTATTCTCAAATTAAAATCAAACAAAATAAAAAATAACAATACAAATTACGATTGCAGAAATTATAAATGTCAAATTTAGTCAAACAAATCTCATATTAAGGTTGCAATAAAAAGTATTAAATAGTAATTAAAATTGTTAAATAAATATCGTTTTCTAAAAAATATATCTGAAAAAATGTCGGACTGATTGCACTACTAATCATAAATGTCAAATCAAATCATAAAAATTATAAATGTCAAAGTTATATAAATGTTACAATGTTTACGCTGGTAAATTATCACAAATGATGTCAAAAACAAAATAAAATAATGATAATTGGAAATAGGTATGTCAAAAAGATAAAATAATAAGTATGTCAAATGGAAATAGGTATGTCAATTATGTTATGTATATACCTAATAGCAGCTATAAAAATTACAAGATAAGTCAATCAGTCAGCGATTCATCATTGAGGAACTCGTCAATCGTGTAATAACTTTTTTCGAGTAATATTTCATTCAGCGCCCTTTTAAATTTTATTACAGTCATATTTTTTATTACATCAGGTACTTTATTATAAATGAGCGGGGCAATACCAAAAAAACTTTTCTTCACTAGCGCCGTTTTACATTTTACATGACATATCTTGTTTAAATACTGAGTCCGAATTGGATTAATTCTGACTTCCGACAGTTTCTTAAATAATTGTGGATTGTTTTTTACAAACAAAGCTGTTTCCAAAATATATAAGGATGGAAAAGTTAAAATTTTTAGAGATTTGAAGTAGGGAAGACAGCTATCTGTTGTTTTTAGACCCAACATTGACCGTATACATCTCTTTTGCATTCTAAATACTAGTTCCCTGTCGGTAGACAAACCTACTTACAGAAATAAAATCATTTATCATTTATTTACTGGAACCTTAAGGGAATCTGTTGTTCTGAGGTTGGGGAAGACTATCCGCTCGTGATACAGTTTTATACTAGTACGAGAGGAAAACAATATTTGTCTATACTGGGTTTATTGTTAAGTTACTCTGAATGGTTGTCTCATATTCATCAATAAAGATTATTTTTATTTTTTTTGTATTATTTCCTTTATTTAACTAAATACATATAAATTATATTTTTAAATATTAGTAGAAAAAAATATATAAACATTTTAAAATATAAAAAATAGTAGCCCACCGGTATCGGGAACAGGATCCAAGCTACCGGCGGTCAGGGCTCCAGAGAGAGGAACCTCCTAACAATGCGGGCCGTGTCCAGAAGTACCGCTTTCTGGATCAAGCCCTTGATCCAGCTGCCCAACTTATTCATTATTACTATTTTGCTTTATTTTTATTATTTTGCCAGGTATGTTTAAGTCCCGTTTATTGCCATCAACCGGGCTAAAATCCAGACTCCGAGCTAGTACTGAGAAATTCCAGATGGTTAATCCCAATAAAAGTTTGCCCTATCGAACCCAGGACCTCATACTTAGCGGTAGTGCTTGCGACCAATAAACCACCGATTCAGTTAATGATTTTATTATTTACAAGGTTCTCATTTATCTCTCTACCTACAGTAATCTGTCGAATGAGAACGCTCTTATACAACGTTATTTTTAGTATATGCGAAACCTGAATATAGTTGGTTCAGAATAAGTGTGGCGCGATAAATTTTACCTGGACCACCACCTTAGATTCAGGAGCGAAACCGCTCCGCTTAGGAACCTTGTCCCACACTCGCAAATCATACGATGTCTTGTTTGTCATCGAGTGCGAGTGCACTGCCGCTTACACGTATCGCGCTACGCGCACACGCACGCGCGCGTTGAAACCACCTGCTCCTCAGCTCGCGGGCTGCCTCGCCCGTCCGCGCCTACGCGATTCTAAATTACACTCTAGGGGTAGGGCAGACAAGACTACGTGAAGTCGGTTTTGCAGCGATACGTTTCTGTCACTAACTTTAGTAGCACAACATATTGACTTTCAAGAAAATATTTTAATTCAAAGACCTAAATAATACCTTCACGATTGACCTAGGCTTGTACACTGGACACTGATTTTCATGGATAAAATAGGTCGAAATTGTTCCAAAACCGAATTGTAGTCTTTTGGCTGTTACCCCTAGAGTGTACCTATATAAAAATCCGGAGGCGCGAAGGGAGGGCAACCCCCGCCCGCTGTAACAAAGCATAGGCACCCGTGGGAGCCACAGCGGCTGAGGCTGGTCGCCGATGGCGACCAGCAAGCCGAAGCTGCGGAGGTGAACATGGTTGCCTATCCTTTGTTACGCAAGGGCGAAGGGGTTGCACTTCCCGTAGCGCCAGAGACGTTGCAGAAGCAACCTTTTTCCACTCATACTACTTATCAAAATTTGTTGATATTTTAACTTGTACGTATTTTTATGGTGAATTAATGAATGTATTAAATGTTGAAAATTAACCCATTTTTACACGTAGGTATATTAATTTTCGATGTTCAAATAATATAATATGTACCCATCGATATTTAGGACGTTCGATAATCTGTATTTCGATATTTAGATCTTTCGATGTAACTTTTGTAGATATTTAGATTTTGGATATATTGGACGTAGGATTTTAACCATTCGATAATATAAACTTTCGTTATTTTAACTTTCGGTTTTATGGTCGTTCGATATTTCCATTTTCGATGTTTTGAACATCGATATTTTAACAGTCGGTATTTTAATCTTCGATATTCAAATACGTACCCACTAAAAATAATGTTGTATAAAACAGATATCGTTACTTTACAGTGGCAAAATCAAATAAAAACATGTCATGACTATCTTTGTGGTCTTCAATATTCATGAAGTTATAACCGCAAGTTATTGTACTGTGTTCTCCTGCCATATTTTTCTCAATCACCATTAGTACCGTATCTGCGAGTGTACGGCCTATTGAACGACCGATACACATATAAGTCTCCATCCTAAAATCCCTCATCTGGTTCATCAAATGTTACGGAATTTTTGCCTTTATATCATTAGCTGTAAGAATTAGTTTTGTTTGATAGTGGGGTGTCACTTGTGTAAAAAGTTATATGAGGTGCAGTTTCGCAGTAGAATGCCAAGTATTTCTGCACTTCACTTTTATTGTATCAAATAATAGGGGCGCTCTTATAGCCATTATCACGTGTTTGATCTAAAATGATACTTGGTACGGAATGTACTATGTGGGGTGTCTTTTCTGTGTATACTTACTGTGTTGCAGGATAGGATTTAGTATACGCGGTATGACACACCTAGGATGTTTGTTTGAATGATAAGTCACGGATAGCCAAAGATAATGGTTTATTTCAGCTACCACATAGGTACTAATGCTTTATGAATGTTGTTGTGTGTGTTCTTTGTCAACAACAATGGAGTCTTTGGACAGGAAACTGGAATAAATGTCAGACATACGTTTTTCTTCCTTTTTTCCTAGTAGGCTTTTAAAACGTTATTAGATATATATATTTTTTTATTAATTATTAGAATTATCATTAACTTCTTTATAAATACTATACTTTCCAAGTGACATTAGTTATCTTTGTGATGGAACAGATGGTCGTATTCCTTGGGCTGTTAGTTTGATACCCAGGATACTCCATTCCATAGCCCTCTGGCAAACCTTGTGCGTGGACTTCTGCTGATTTGTTAAAGACCATGTTTGACCACCATATATTATGTGAGGATGGGATGTATCCAGACGTCAATGAGTGTTCTCTTAAGGGACAAAGGAAGATCACCCTTCATTAGATATTTCATGGCCCAATAGCTCTTCCAGGCATTTTAAGGCGGATACAGACATAGCGATTCATGTGCAGCGCAAGGCGCTCATCGCATGATTCGCAATGTGTGGACGTTCATATTCGTGGTGAGGCATGTAGAAGCAGATGCCTCACCACGAATATTGCAAATCATCCGCCTCTAGGTACGTCTTGCAACTTTTTTATTTTGTCTTGCCTATATTACTCATCAACGGATACAACCTCCCCTACCGCCACAATGATCCTGCGATGTGCGCTGTGCGTCATAAACTTGGTCTTTGACATATTCATCGGAAGTCCCGTGTATTCCCGTTCGTCCCACCGACTTCGTTCCCCTGGTGGGACGAACGGGAATTTATATAAATAATATTAAATTTGTTCCCGATCGTCCCACTCGGGATTTTAGTGGGACGAATCCCGACCTCGACCTATGATGGGGTCGGCTTTCAGTCTAACCGGATTCAGCTGAATAACAGTATTTCACACGGAGCGTCTGCCTATCTGACTTCCACATCGCAGTTACTGGGAAAAACGATACCCCTGGGTAAGGCTGGTTGTCAGACTTTTGGGCTTCTTACTACCCCTAACGACTGTCAAAGATCTACAAATGACAGCCTCTGGGACCAACAGCTTAGCGGTTTTCCCAGGCATGGAGAGGTCTAGATTATGTAATGGGTGGTCACCCATCCACGAACCTACCGCTACAACCGTAGCTTAAGCCGACCGGTGCGGCTGTTATTAATTAGCCACATTTTGAAATGAGGTCAAAATAATAATTATTATTGCAACATAATTATTTATCAACGATGACGCATTATTTAATCTGATAATAATTTCTAGATTGGATCCTTAACACTAAATTGCTCAGGCCTCGATATAGGTACTCACTGGGTTTTCGCGCGGGGAACATATGGCCAACCATTTTTAACCGACTCCTAAAAAGGTGGAGTTTCTCAATTCGGATGTTTATAAATACATATTTTTTTATATATGTTCGGGCGTAACTCCGTCATATAGAGACCGATTTGCAAAAAAATTTTTTTTTCGAAAGAAATTTATTCCGAAATGGTCCCATTTAAATTTTGTAAAGATCTGGGCGTCTACTCCGAAGTTACACATACGAACGATCGGAACGATCCGACACACGGCCGAACCACGGATATCGATATCGGATATTTGTGAGCCGAACCGAATATTGTTGTCCTACTACAAAAAAGTTCGGATTGGCCCAGTTTGGTCGGGACCATAGTCAATATAGGAAATTAAAGGTAGGTAGTAGGAAATGACCGAACATTCGGCCGATACGATAAATTTACTACTTCGGAGTAGACCCCCTGATGATGAGTTTCGGAGACAAACAACGGAACTCTTCAATAATTGCCAACAAATCAACTGCGATTGCTGTTATCGCAATTATGTTTGCATTGTTTTAAGCAATCACACAACATCTGAAATGAAATGATTTGAAATGATTTTATTTTTTTTGTAAGTAGGTTTGTACAAACACTTTTACACGTCAATCATGTTTTTTTTTTAAACTAGATGAAGTCGGCGTTTCCTATCTGACTACTCTGAGAAGAAAGGCTGAAACAAACTCAGAGGTCACAGTCTCTTTTAAAGTCCAGACATAATCTTGGTCAGGTTATATGAAGACCATGTAGATCGATGTCTGAGGTGGTCTTTTGAGGAAAGAACCACACAGATTGAGAGGACGTGTCCATCACGCCTGTACCCTCTAAAGGGGTACGCAGATGTGTTCAATAGCTTCCCGTCACTGATATTCACATAGCAAGTAGTGTTATATGAATTTGTGTGGGGTAGGTACAACTAAAAAGTGAAAAATAAAAACATCTTTACAAAAAAATACAACTTCCAAAACTAACACTACAAAGAGAAAAATAACTTTCAATTTCGGAAGTCGGTGTCAAAAAACGAAAATGCGGAACCAACGACACCACCAACATAGCCGACATCGCCTGTCCGAAAACCAAGTAACAGCGCGGTCAGGCGATGCGATGCGACGGGGTGGGAGCAAGAAATTACACGCGGACGAAGTCGCTGGCAGAAGCTAGTATACGATATACAGCATTCATCTGAAAGGAGTAATAATAATAATAATCTTTATTTCAAAAACAACTTCAAGTACAGGTTAACTTAAATACTACATCATGTAATATGTAATATCATAGTAGATAGTGGAGCAAACCCAGTTCCGTGCTAGGAATTACACAGAAATACCCCGCGAATCGGGGCTCCGTCGACATAGACGGCGGAGCCCCCCGCTGGACGGCGACGGTATTTTCGCTCTTGCATCCTATGTCGACGGAGCCCCGCTTCGCGGGGTATTTCTGTGTAAAGGGTTTAAAGTAACCTAACAAAACCGAACCTCGGGGTGCCCTTGGCTCGCTCTTTCTTGAAAAAGTTGATCCCTATGATGAACCTAACCTCCGACTACGCTTTTTAGGCAACTTTTAAGTGTTTTGAGGTTAGGTTTACAAAAAATCGTTTTTCTCGGAAACGTTGGCAATTTCGGGATTTTGAAGTTCGGGAATTTAAACAGCGAGTTTTTAAACTTTCGGGCATACGAACTTTCGGGATTTTAAACTTTCGACCAAACAACTATTCGGCGTTTCAATTTTCGGGATTTCGTCCATCGGTATTATAATATTCGGTCTTTTAAATTTCGGGATTTTGATACGTACCCATAAAGAAGTTATACGAATAGATTGTTGCATTACAATATCAATAAAAAATACCAAAACTGCAATTTTGTAGTTTAGACGAGTTCTTGGACAGCTCGCGCAAAACTTGACATGTGTCACCAACGAACTGAAAATGCATTGCGTAGGTAGACGTTAATGCGTTGAGCTCCTCAAGTTCTGAGTTGAGCTGCACGATTTTTGGCAAATGCGTGCACTGATTGGACAGGTTCGCTCAATCTGTGTGGTTCTTTCCTCAAAAGACCATTTCAGACACCAATCTACATGGTCTCCACACGATCTGACCAAGACTTTGTCTGGACTTTAAAAGAGACTGTGATTTCTGAGTTTGTTTCGGCCTTTCTTCTCAGAATAGTCAGATAGGAAACGAACATAGTATTTTCGAATCAATAGGTTTATGTAAAGTGTTGTATTTCAACGTTACGTTCGTTATTTCGTCAAAAAATTGCAATTTAAAGTTGCCAAGTGTTGACATATTATTGACTGTACATGTTATTATTATTATTATTTTAAGACTGTTAGCGTTTATACACAGAATAGATATTATGTTTACAGAATAAATCGGTGGGTGACTTTTTGTCACCCACGCGAGCACACTAGTGTTAGGTGTAGCGAAGTGGAGGGGAGAATTCTAGAATCACTATCTAGCAATATATAAGGCGTTATTTCTCACATTTAAGGCAAAATGCGTTTTGATTTAGAGTGTTCATTTGAAATGGTGGGTAGATGTAAAAATTTTATGATAAATACGAAAATTAAATTCAAAAAAACAAAAAATAATAAAAAATTTAAATCAAATATGTTTGTCAAAATAATTAAAAGACTTTTTTACTAACTTTTAATAATTAGTAATTACCCATTGTGACAGTCTGTCACTTACACCTATTTAATAAAAAATATTATATTTAGTTTGAAACCGGCACTTGGCGCCGTCACTTGGAGATACATAAATTCTCTATTCTATTTTATTTGTACGAATTCTAAGATCGACTTGAAACAATTGAGCAATTGTATCGAGATAACGAGTATTAGGTTTTAAGTTTAATATAGTTGAGTTGAAGCCCAGATTAGATTAGACTACTACTAGCAGATTAGATTAGACTAGTAAAAGTGAAGTAAGTGTGTGTGTTTGCTGGTGTGACTGGGTGAGTCCGTCATTATAACAATTATCCTAGGCTGATAGAGTTATTAGCGCTTCGGGTCTGTCTATAGACCTTCAAGAGAGTTGATCCATGACTCTACTAATGAGTAATTCTTAATTTGTGATTCTATACTCCATTAACTAGTAAATTCTAGTATTATATTTTATTCCTGAACATGGTATTCACTGCCTCTGGCCAATAACAGTGCTTTAAGAGAGATTATTCAAAACTCTATTAAATAATGATTCGTGAGTTTCGAATCTCAACTCTATTATCTAGTAATTCTTGAATGTTGTATTCTTTATCTCACACCAATAATTCGGTCAGACTGACATAAACACGTGTCTTGCAGATATGCTTGTTGTGCAAAGGGTGAACTTCCAGGGGTTTTTTATCTCATATCCAGTCAAAGGACTGATAGGGACCATGTCTCCTTATGAGCATGATGCCGACGCAATGCCGCTGGAACTAACCGCTCCGTAGTCAGACAAGGACGGTCGCTCGGTTGCCGCAGGAAAAGCCGCTTCGTCACGTTTATCAGTTCGAGAGAACTGCTAGGGACCATGTCTCCAAAAGAGCATGATGCCGACGCAATGCCGCTGAAAAGCCGCTTACGTCACTATGTAGCGGTATCTACAACGCCACATGCGAACAACGCGTCATACTACGTCACGCAAATCCTACATCGCGCAAGCAGAGTTTACCCCGACATAAATCATTGGGCAGTTGCCCGCCAGACATAACACCCGTCTGGTCGGAGGGTCCTCCCTTTTCTATGGAGGTTGAGTGAACTTTACACCCTGTTCCTCATACCTCTATACTGGTGACCCCGAACATGAACGTCAGCGCAGCCTTCGTGCACCTACTTCAGCGTGACGTCATCATCACTCCCGCAAGCTTTAGCGGCGAGTCACCCAGCCAGCCAGCTTCCACGGCTTTAACGGGTATCCTGACCAGAGCCCTTGAAATACGCTCTCCTGGTCGACGCCAGCAGTCAGCCTCAACCCGGCGCTGTACCACATCCGACGCACTGCAGCATAACGCAGCGCCACCCCAACTCACTGGGGACATCTTCGCAGACAGTTCCGACTCACCGTGAACTATGCGGCAACCGGTTCCGACTCACTGGAACCTTAGCTGGACTGGCAAGCATCGCAAGATACAAGACTCAGCCCACTATCGACCTCTGGTCTCCGGGGGAGAGTGATGTCGCGGTATCTACAACGCCACATGCGAACAACGCGTCATACTACGTCACGCAAATCCTATATCGCGCAAGCAGAGTTTACCGCACAATTAGCATAGATACAACGGCCCCGACATAAATCATCGGGCAGTTGCCCGCCAGACATAACACCCGTCTGGTCGGAGGGTCCGCCCTTTTCTATGGAGGTTGAGTGAACATTACACCCTGTTCCTCATACCTCTATAACTATATGGAAGTGTTGCTCTGAGTACTGCAGGTGTAGATGTGAGGTATCGTGTGAGTAATGACTGATCAAATACCTGCTACACTAGTGTATGGGTTACTCACAATTTAATAATAATAATATACCTTGAATCACTCTATTATTACTAACTTTCTAAAACCACATTCAATGTATGTTCATAACTATGAATTCCTAAGTCTTATTTAGCATTTCTTTCAATCCTTTCCTTGGTCTATTGATGAGACAAGGCATTGGACTTCTTTATATTTGGAATTCACTACAATCTCGTCGGTGGGAGAGTGTCCAGTCTGGAGACGAGCTCTACAGAGCCGCACGGTGGCGGGGTGCGGTTCTTCCCCATTAGGGGGAACCGACCTAAACACTAATAGATAACATAATTAGGAAAAACTAAAATTTTATCAGCCTAGGGTAATCTAGGAACAGTCACACCATTAAATCAGAAAAGTTTTTCTTTTCTTTTTGGGGTGCTTTCCAGAAAACCTCCTCGTGTGTCTGACGACTGCTTGCCAATTTTAAATACAAAAAAAAATTTGCAGTCGTTAGGCCGGTGCACTCTGGGTACAGGCGAAAATCTATTCATCATGCTGAAAAGATTTCTGCCTGTAGCGAATTTCTGGCGACAAAAAGTATTTATTTTATAATTAGTTAAGTTTTTTTTTTTAGTATTGTAATCGAAACCAGCAAATATCTATTACATTACTAGCTTCCGCTCGCGGCTTCGCCGGCAAGGTATGTCGATAAAAACTATCCTATGTCTTCCCCGGGATGCAATCTATCTCTCTGCCAAATTTTATCGAAATCCGTTCCGTGGTCTAGGCGTGAAAAGGTAACATACAGACAGACAGACAGACAGACAGACAGACAGACAGACAGACAGAGTTACTTTCTAATTTTTTACCGACTTCAAAAAAAGGAGGTTATCAATTCGATACGTATGTATGTAATATTATTGGAATTGCATTATATTCACATATGACAATCTATTTGGGCTTCCAAACAAATATACAAAATTTTATAGACGTATGTATGTATGTATGTATGTAGGTACCTATGTATGTATGTATGTATGTATGTATGTTTGTCCACGCATATCTCCGTAACTATTAATCGGATCGTGACCATTCTTTTTTTATTGGCTTACGTTTACTTCAACTTAGGGAACAGTGCAAGTTTCATCAAAATCGATTCAGTAATTTTCAAGATATGGACTAAGACGTGAAAGTGTGACGGCCTGGCTTATTGATACGAGCTACGGGTGTAGTGTCAAAGCGAAAACATCTCAAAACCTTGGTCAAATTCTAGTGCAACAACTAAAAATTACCAAATAAAAAGTAATTTAAAAAAATTAAACCGACTTCAAAAAGAAATGAACTCAAAATTATGAAATAACTTTAATTTCGGAAGTCGGTGGCAAAAAACTAAAATACAGATCCCAAGACACCCGAAATTAAAGTTATTTCATAATTTTGAGTTCATTTCTTTTTGAAGTCGGTTTAATTTTTTTAAATTACTTTTTATTAATATTAATATGGATGTAGGTGTTTTATTTTCGCACAGTGATGGTGCTAGTATAAAGATTTTACAATTCGTCAGGGACTGGTCATAATACTTCAGGCGTAATTTAAAAGTCCTACCCTTTGAGCGACAAAGAACCTGAACGGGTTATAACGCAGGCTCGGCGACTAACCTGGTTTGGTTACTTCCGAATGACACACTTCAAAGAGTGAAATAAAAATCCAAATCTATATTTATCCCTTTCTAACACATACAAAGTGTAAAGGATGTGACAAGGATCGCATATCGTCATTCGTTAGCTGCCTAGCACAGAACAGCGGCGCATTAATATGGAACCTAACGTAGTCAAAAGGGTTTTATATAATGTGCTTCACTTTGCCTTCAAGTCTCGTTTAGTGGCTTTTGTAAATGTTTTTCTGTTGCCGATTAATTTGAAGTCTTAATACAGAGCACATCAAGCCACTACAATTTTTAACTTTATCGCTAAAGCTTATGGTTCAAAGTTGATTGGGAAATTTTCACAGTTTCGGGTTGCTGTGCTGGCGTCTGTACTTACTATTTACGTAGAATGTTAATATCTGTGTAGGTCTCAGTGTGTCATAATATGAATCTCAGTTAGTCTATTTGAAGCTCAGTGGGTCAGTGGGTCGTCTTAGGGGCGGATTGTGTTGAATCTTAATGCAAATCTCAATTTGTCTCTGACTTTTAGGTACCTATTCTATCGCGTAAAGAACATAATTCATTTCGTACAAAAAAATTCAAGTGCCGGCTAGAAAAAAAAAACTGTTTTCTTAAGGGGCTCACAGAACCTAAACACAAAAAACGCAAATTTTAGAAACAATAAAAGTATATGATCGACTACTACAGTAGATAAACAAAATCAGAAAAAAGTTAGTTAGGTAGTTAGTTTTTCTGATTTTGTTGTTTTGTTTTGTTTTGCTAGGTAGATAGTGTGATGAAAACATAATACAACTATTTTAATATGATAGAAAAAAATCCTGAAGATACCTCTAAAAACTTTATTTTTACAATAAATACCATACATGCAATCATTCTGATTTTTTGTCAGAATATTCTGCAAGCAACATACTAAAATACTAGTGTTTTAATTTTTTAGTCCAAACAATACATTTTTTGTAATTAAATAATTGCTTCATAATTTGCAATAAATTACCAGCGTTGTGTCATTCATCGCGCTTCTCTTTCTTTTCTGTGCAGTCCGACAGTGACCGCGCTTTAATAATAATAATAAAATAATAATAAAAATGATTATTTTTCTTCCACAAATAACACTTATTAACTAAAACTTAAAAGAGGAAAACATAATTAGTATGATGAAGGACAATGTTCATTTGCGGGAGACTGGTGCCTAAACTAAGCCGTGACTTGTATTTCAGGACATCAGGGACTCCCCTCTACAGGCAAGAATATCATCAAAAACATTATAGACAATGCAAGAAAGTGACATTATTATGTTAAGGGCAAACTATCAGTTGGAAGAAAAGAGAAAAAATAAATATATATAAAAAATAAAATAGTAATTAAAAAAAAAAAACTTAAATTTCTTAAGCTTTAGGTCATGTAGCCCCTTAAGAGAAATGATCTATTGAGCATTTTTTACTATTGCAACGAAAGTCTTCCATTAATCCCTCGGCTGCTATTTGAGATTTTAAATACCAAAAATTATATAAAAATTTTATAGTTAAACATGTTCAGGATGTTAAATTCAATTAAAAGTTGGTATTTTTTTTGCTTAAAATACTTTTGTTATAAAACAGTACATTGTTTGGCAAGGGAGCAAACAACTATTTTGTAGGTGAGTGAGTTTCTTTAAAAAATTTAAACAATAATCGATCTTGACCTCCAAATATATCGATATTTGGAGGTAAAGATTGCCATATTATTATTGTGAGAACTATAAAAATCATTAAACCTATTACATAACCTCTATATTATGTGTTTGCTGTTAGTTCTTACCAGTTATGGTGTACAAGTACGTATACTTTGACAAAAAAATATCATTTTAGTATCATACATTTAAGTAATGAATTATAGCGGCTTTTTCGCGCAAATATGTACTTATACTGTCTTCTAATAAATAGGCAAATCAACCTGGGATCTATTATTTGAATACAATGGAATGTATATACACACGTATTTACTGCATTCGGCTTTTTCGTGCAAATATGTATACTGTCTAATCAACCTGGGATAGTAATAGTCAAATTAAGAATAGTCAAATCAACCTGGGATCTATTATTTGAATACAATGGAATGTATATACACACGTCATTACTGCATTCGGCTTTTTTGTGCAAATATGTATACTGTCTCCTAATAAATAGTCAAATCAACCTGGGATCTATTATTTGAATACAATGGAATGTATACACACGTAATTTCTGCATTTCTAAAATTTTCATAGTTCTCATAGGGCGATGTTTACCTCCAAATATTTCGGAAACGTGACACTTTAGGATACCATATTACTGGACATATTCGTTTGTGTAAGTGTTGTTTTGAAATTAAGTGTGAATGTTTTCTAAACGGTAAAGGAAAACATCGTGAGGAAACCGGCATGTCCTAGAACCAAAAATTCAAAGACTTGTGACATTTACCAACCTGAACTGGGTCCGCGTGGTAGAATATACTCCACTCCCTCTCGAAGAGAGGAGGCCTGTGTCCAAGCAGGCAGCGGGAACAATATAGGCTGAAAATATGGTTTATAATATAATTTTCTTTCAACTACGTAGTAATTACTACAAAACCAATCACAAAGGACGTATTTTTTGCTTAGAACCAAAACTTTACGTTACTTATTATGAAATCTCACGGTTGCACAGTTTTTAATTAATGCACTGTTTTTTATTTAAATATAAATTTACCACAGAGGTTTAATGTCTCTAAAATGTATGCATTAGATCAAAAAGATACTGGCTGATAATAAAAATCGGCTGAATAAAACCGAATTGGTAAAAAATAAAACAAATGGCGTGCATTTTGTACCATTGTAAAACTTTAATACTTCATATTTAGCAAGAAAAGTTTAAAGAAATGGAAATAGACAGCGATAGCGATATGAATTCAACTGCAGATAGTATAAAAACAGCTGCAAATGATATTGTTAATAACCTTTTGCCGCAAAAGTCGCGGGATAAATATTTAAAAGCTTATGAAAACTTTGTTTTCATTAACTTGAGTTTTATTTTGAGCAGGAATATTTTATCAATGTAGGTAGATTGGTCGTTGAAAGAAAAATAGATTACGCATCTTGCTTTTATCAATTTACAAGCCTTGTACCCGTTATGATTTTCCATCGCCAAAAATGACGAACTTCCATACAAAATTTCATCCCGTTTTTAACCTTTTAGGGGATGAGTTTCCAAAAATCCATCTTCAGTTCTAACTTTCGTTATTATAAGGAAAAATAGTGCAAAATTTCATGTGTAGACCCAGCAGTTTAGGTTGTGCGTTCTCTGTCAGTGCATGCCCCAGACCATAACAATTTGAACTTTTCACACAAGTATTTAAGTGGTCACCTAATACTCTTTAGGCAAATTTTAGAATATGCGGGCATATTGTACCCTTCTTCTTTAGTCGTCTCATCGATCAAATTCACTCTAATTCAGCTAATCTGCATATTAGTTCGGTGAGCCCTTAATAAGCAAGGGCCATTTAATGAAAATACAGCTTGGGTTACCATGGTATATTTAGTTTTTTATTACAATTTTTAGAGCAGCAAATAATTAGTTTAGTAATTTTATTGTAAAAAAAAAATTACGTAATGATAATAATCAAAGACGAAAGAATAGGCCTGAACTTTATGTCTTTCTCTGTAAGTTCTATGAACTATCATATCATAATTAAAAGAGTAATAATAATATAGTTACATCATTTATGGTTAAATAAGTAAATAATATTTTTTTAATAATAAGGTAGGTTTATTTAGTTGTAAGTATATTAAAAATGTTGTAATTGTTGTGTTTTTATTTTATATTGTATAGGTAGTATATAAGTAAGGTTTTATACCCACGTGTACATTAGGTTTACAATGTAAATATTCGTACGGATGTGATTCCTTTTCTTTTTCAAAAATATTCCGTAAGTACAGAGTTATGTCGTCGCTATGATTTTAGTATACATACTTGTATGTATAGAATAGATTTGCCTTAGCTTCCCGATTTTACCCCACTTTCAGTTTTTGTTGATTAACTGGAAAAATTTGAGATCTTCTAGTTGTCACTTTGTAAAACATTAAAGTCATAATATTGTCAGATTATGTAGGTTTACCTATAAAATAAAAGAAAAAAAAATAGTTTTTGTATTGTTGTACACCTCAAAAATACTCCGCAAGCTGTGTCGGGCCTGCCGGGTCAGCGGGATTACTGCCGGGACAGCGAGATTGTCCGAAAGGGTTAACGCTGGCCCGGAACATGAAGGACCAAGGAAGGAACACGGGTGGGTTTTAGTCAGTAAGAGTCTGACACTCCCCTTCCGCTCCACCCAGAGCGGGACCATTCGAAGAATTCCCAACCAAAAAAAAAAAAGCTACACGTCGCCGTTCGCGGTGACCGTGTGGTCAGATAGATCGTAGCCTAACATAGTAATAAGAACTCGTTGAATATTTATTGCCCTGAAAACTAATTTCCAAAAAAAAAAAAAAACCGAATAGATAACCTCCTCCTTTTTTTGAAGTCGGTTAAAAGTCACAAACGCCTTTCTTAACAAAACTCCTACATGATCAATCACAGATTATGAAAAGAAAATAAGGGTTAACAGTCATTAGAAGACCCGTAGCACAATTCTAATTATAAATGCATAGAAAGGGTTAACGTCAGGTCACATTCGCCACGCTCTTGGTATTAATATCTTGATCCATCAGTCGGTGACGGTTTATGGCGAATCAGTGCGACTTGGAAGGGTTAACATAACAAGGGTGATTCACAAAGTTTTTTTGTAATCTGGTAAGGTTTTATTTTTGTTTGTCTTTATCCTAATATTGATCCTGAATCCTAAATAAGTAGGAACAGTAATTCGAGTTTGATTTTCTGAAATACAGATTACAAATATGTAGCAATCTAAATAATACGACGTTCCGAAATGTTGCCACTACATAAAACTTAAAAAGATTATTGAGGATGACATTCTCATAACATGTATATCTATTTAATTTCCTTTTTATATTCCTTTACATTTAGTTTCAAATATACTATTATATTCTTTGTGTATGTATACCAGTACAGCGTCCTAATAATTGTTTGCAGCACCGGACGACGTCAATTCGTCGGCGCCGGCTGTCGCTGAAAACCAGCGCTGAGGCTCTGTCTTGCATAGGGTCGCAGCATAATGCTGAGCGATAGCCGTTTTGCGTGGATGTGACGCATGTTTCACCCAACCCTTTCTTATTATTATTTTTTGTTTAGTTGTTTATTGCGTCATGTTTACCGCAAATAAACCTGTTTTCTTTCTTTCATATATGAACGTAAGCAATGATTTGCTTTAAACCTTCCAAAATAAATAGGAATTAGATAAAATAACACACATAGCCCGCAGAATTGCCAAACTTAAGTGGCAGTGGGCAGGGCACATTGCTCGCAGAACAGATGGCCGATGGGGCCGAAAGGTTCTGGAGTGGCGACCACGTACCGGAAGACGTAGCGTTGGAAGGCCTCCCACAAGGTGGACCGACGACCTTGTGAAGGCCGCAGGAACCCGTTGGATGCGAGAAGCACAGAACCGGTCGAAGTGGAAGTGCTTGGGGGAGGCCTATGTCCAGCAGTGGACGTCTTTTGGCTGAAATGATGAAAATAACACACACAAACAATCCAGATAACTGGGGAAATGTGGATAGACTATACGCCTCCACCTAACCCATCAAGGAATACAAGTGTGATCATCTGCCTAGCCTTTTCCCAACTATGTTGTGGTCGGCTTCCAGTCTAACTGGATATTTTACATGGAGCGACTGCCTATCTGACCTCCGCAACCCAGTTACTGGATAATACGATACCCCTTGGTAAGACTGGTTTTCAGACTTTCGGGCTTCTGATGACCCATTACGACTGCCAAAGATAAAAAATATAGATGTTTTTGTTTACAGGGTTTGGTCTTATTATGTTTTCTGTTCGCATTGATGTCCGCTTTCAATTTATATAGGTTTTATGAATGTCCGCCATTTTGAAAAAAAATCAAAATGGCGCTACAGTAGGCATTAAAAAAAACCCTTTTTCTTTCTTATATCTGTGCGATGAGATCCTTTCGTACAGACGCCAGCACATCAAGCTACTACAATCTGTCAAATTTCGTTAATAAAATTTCATCGTTATCGCTAAAGCATTAGGTTCAAAGTTGATTGGGAAAATTAGTCAGTTTCGGGTAGCTTGATGTGCTGCCGTCTGTACTTACTCCTTTTGCTTCGTTCTATTAAAAAAAAGAAACGCGCACCACTTTTGTACTGCGTACAATGGCTAACCGTGAAATTGTACCCACCCACATATAGATTAATGTCAGTCATTAATGGCCCGATCCGTTTTCATTTGATCCCTTTTCGATTTAACAGCAATTAAAAAGTTCAACTGAACCTCGAAAGGGTTAAAATTTCATTCGGGTAATAATTGGGACGATTTTAATAGAATGAGTTTTCCTAGTTAGAGATATTCGCATTCATGTAAGTAGATCGATAAACATATTATTTTAGGTAGGTATTAAAGTGAAAGTGAGTAAAAGAGGGGCCCGTGGCTAAATAATGACAGCAGCACAGGTCGATCGATCAGGTTAAGCTACGCTTGCCGCGGTTGGTCTGTGGATGGGTGACCATCTTTACATACCAGACCCCTCCGTGCCTCGGAAAGCACGTTAAGCCGTTGATCCCGGCTGTTATTCGTGGATCTTTGACAGTCGTTACGGGTAGTCAGAAGCCCGAAAGTCTGACAACCAGTCTTACCAAGGGGTATCGTATTACCCAGTAACTGGGTTGTGGAGGTCAGATAGGTAGTCGCTCCATGTAAAATACTGGTATTCAGCTGCATCCGGATAGACTGGAAGTCCCCAACAGAGTTGGGAAAAGGCTACGCAGATGATGATGATTGTGACAATACCAAATTATTATTACTGTTAAAATATTTATCGAGTAAACTCGCCAAGGTACATCTCTACAAAATAACCACTTCAGATTTTTTTTTTTATTTGTACGAAGACATCTAAATAAAATGGGAATCAACCCTCTAATTGATTCAACACGGTTCCAAGAGTCGCGGTTGCAGGGTTAAGGTGATTCAAATTCTTTGTATCGTACCCAAATTAAATTTTAAATTTAATTCGATTGTAGATTGTTGCGAGAAAAAGTCTCTGTTTACGTCTGGAAGGTAATTTAATTAGGATTTTTGTTAATTTACTTTTCCGATACCACTTTAAATGATAATGAAGTAGCTGTGTATAATATTTTTTAATTACATTACATAACGATTGTTATCAAAATTTTGAATCATGGTTACCTACTTATTAAAAAACAATTAGAATAAAACCCGTCTAATTACACGAAAAATATAGGTATCTTTTTACACTTGGTAAATTTTATAACGGTCTCCAACATTTTATTAAAATAAAAAACAAAAAGTTCCTTCGAGCCGGATTTGAACCAGCGACCTATGGATTCCAATTGTTTACAGCTACAGTCCACCGCTCTACCAACTGAGCTATCGAAGGTATACATTGAAAGTCGAAATTATAGTCCCCTTTCGCGGCGTCGTCTAAACTACGCATTTCACCTTACGTCACTCGTTATAAACACGTTTTGAGATAAAGTGCGTGCCTACTGAGATAAGTTTTGTATTATGTATTTCACAAAACGCGGAATATTAGTCACCTATGCCAAGAAAATAAAGCAATTCTTTTTATAATAAAGCAATTTTAATACTGGAAGAAGATAATAGGTAAATAATATTTTGACCAACTTATAAATGATATTTATATCTATGATATTTTAAGATATGTATTTATTTAATTAAATTTCTTTAAAAAAAAAAACACTTTTACACGTCAAAAATAAATGCAGAAAAACAATATTTATTAGTATCGTTACCTATTTAATTCAGTAGGTTATTCATTAATTGAATATCCTTGAATATCCTCCTGAATTAAATGACTAACTAATATTATAAATTGTGTCATTTTTTAATACATATTATGTCAGGAGTTGTATGTAGACTCGCCCACAAATAAATTAACTACGTGCGAGTCGTCTACAGAAAAAAATAAAGTGACGATTCGCGAGTACGGCGAGTAAATTCGTGCGAATCGAAACCTGACATTATACTCACACAAATGGTTTAGTTTTCTTCAGGCTACGCAATATGTCCGTGTTGTCCAGTAGCTGGATTGCCTCAACAATCACATGTCGGTGAAGTCTGTCTTCACGTAAACAATTGCACAGCCCCAACATTTAGTAAACAGCTGGGAAACAAAATGGCTGACATCACGCTAACAGAATCACCTACAATCAACGGATCACGGTGAAATGCGGAAAATATTTCATCGCAAACGTACCACTAAATTATCTAAATGGAGATCACTCCCCAATCAGACGCGGTTTTGAGTCTCGGGAACAAAGAACTACGAATGTTTCGGGGTCTTTACGGGAAGCGTCATGGGTTTGTCTATACTTCATTATAAGTATAGACAAACTCATGAAAGGTTGAAAAAATCCAAAGGTTGGTAAATGTCACATGTCATCGAATGTTTGGTTCTAGGACATGCTGGTTTCCTCACGATGTTTCCTTATGTTTGTGAGTTTGTATTAATCTTTGGGTGATCTGGGTAATCTTTGGAACTACTGATTCGATTTCGAAAATCCTCGAAAGAAGACTGCGCGCCGTTGGGAAAAAACATTGTGCGTTTTTGAGGTACTCGTTGCTATTAATATTTTTTCAGGCCTTTTTTTCTTGAAATGTTGAAAAGTAGGAACAGTGAAAACAATAATATTATCTTTCTATCACAAAAATAGTAAAAGATGCCCATCCCTATGGATAACAATAGGTCAGTCTTTGGTCCTAACTCACAAGGGGCCCGTGGCTAAATAATAACAGACGCACAGGTCGATCCATCAGGTTAAGCTGTGCTTGCCGCGGTTGATCTGTGGATGGGTGACCATCTTTACATACCATGACCCCTCCGTGCCTCGGAAAGCACGTTAAGCCGTTGATCCCGGCTGTTATTCGTGGATCTTTGACAGTCGTTACGGGTAGTCAGAAGCCCGAAAGTCTGACAACCAGTCCAAGGGGTATCGTATTACCCTGTAACTGGGTTGTGGAGGTCAGATAGGCAGTCGCTCCATGTAAAATACTGGTATTCAGCTACATCCGGTTAGACTGGAAGCCGACCCTGCCATAGTTGGGAAAAGGCTAGGCAGATGACGATGGTCCTAACTCACAAACATTCAAACTTTTAGGATGACACTTCTAGTATAAACATAGACCAAATTCCTCCCGCAGTCGGGATTCATGCAAAGATGGCGGGCGGAAACACGTCGCGCCTGCTGTCATGGCAGCCGGAAGTCCTCTCGCCATTTGATAAATAGTTGTTCTTCAAGTTTTTCTGATGCAAATGAGGGGTCGCATGACTGATGGCATTTGTCACAATCTACCAGAATGGATTTAATTTGAAATTTCTTTTCGGATGTTAATCTGCGCCCCTATTTTGTGCTGGGAGGCTCTGATTACGTGAATCTGTCGAGTTCGTTTTGTTTTTGAGTTATTTTGTAGTGGTATTTTGTATATCTACACATTTAGGACTATGTGGGTCATTTGTTTTTTAGGGTTCCGTACCCAAAGGGTAAATACGGGACCCTGTTACTAAGACTCATCCACTGTCCGCCTGTCTGTCACCTGGCAGTATCTCATGAACCGTGATAGCTAGACAGTTTAAATTTTCACAGATGATGTATTTTTGTTGCCGCTACAACAACAAATAGTAAAACAGAATAAAAAAAAATTTAAGGGCGCTCCCATACAGCAAACGTGTTTTTTTCGGCGTTTTTGCCTTGTGGTACGGAACCCTTCGTGTGCGAGTCCGACTCGCACATGGCCAGTAGTTAGTTTTAATCAGTCTGAGTAATTTATGCGGCGGCTCCTTATGTTCTGAGTTGAGCTGCACGATTACTGACAAATGCGCGCACTGACTGGACAGGTCCACTCAATCTGTGTGGTCGAATTGGCACATTTTGAACTTTACGCAATGACGTATAGAAAAAAGGAAACACGCGCACAAAAGTGATAAGAGTTGAATATTAAAAAACATGTACTTCTTTTTTAAAGAAAAAATAATATTATTTAAAAGTTTCGACTAAGGTTACAATACCTACATTATTTCTAATAATTTTACCAAATAGTTTTGAATAAATATTTATTATTATTGTAAGGCGTGTCCGTTACCACTGGGCCACCACACTGCTCTATTGCGCCACCACTGTGCACTGCTGCTTCGGCCTCCAGAAACATTTATCGTTGAAAAGGTTTTGTTCCCGTGAAGCGCCTAACGTTCGGTCGCCGCAATCACTAGCACATCTGTATTATTGCAGACAAATTAATGTGCAATTTAAATTAAGAATTGTTTAATTATGGGGCTTAGATGACCTAAAGCGCGGTCACTGTCAGACTGCATAGAAAAGAAAGAGAAGCGCGATGACACAACGGTAATTTATTGCAAATTATGAAGCAATTAAATAATTACAAAAAAGCTATTGTTTGGACAAAAAAAATTAAACACTAGTGTTTTAATTGGTTGCTTGTAGAATAATCTGACAAAAATGAGAATGATTGTATGTATAGTAGTATGGTTTTTATTGTAAAAATAAAGTTTTTAGAGGTATCTTCATGATTTTTTTTTATCGTATCTAATTAGTTGTATTATGTTTTCAACACAATATCTATCTAGCATATATCCTGAAGAATATCACATATTTTTCTGAATTTATTAACTGTAGTCGATCTTATACTTTTATTGTTTCAAAAAATTGCGTTTTTTGTGTTTAGGTCTTGTAAGCCCCTTAGATGTTTAATACTCTTTTGGGCCCCTGAAAACGTTTCTTAGTCAATATACTGTATTATCAGAAACTCGTACGCCACAAGAATTTGTTTTGCACCCGCATCTCTAAGTTTTATTTTACTATTTATAATTACCCAGACCACCCCTCAAGGTGTTAGTAGGTATAAGCGCGTGCGCAGGATAGATGGCAGATGTTTGCAGACCAGTAATGTCAGCATACCGTTAAATGTTTTGCGGAAAAAAAATGTTGGGTATGGTAAGTGAAGTGTAACGAGTACTGTACGTAATGGAAATATGTTTTATTTATTAATCCTGTAAGGGAGACTGTTTTTATTTTTTGTAAAACTTAATTAAAATACTTTAAAGATGGATAATGCTGGGAATTTTGTGTTACTTATTACTATTAATTGATAGATTTATAAGTATATCTCATCATCTGCCTAGCCTTTTCCCAACTATGTTGTCTAACCGGATGAAGCTGAAAACCAGTATTTTACATGGAGCGACTGCCTATCTGACCTCCACAACCTTAGTACTAGGTATACGATACCCCTTGGTAAGACTGGTTGTCAGACTTTTGGGCTTCTGACGAAATAAAAGAAATATTACAGGTTAAAAGCAAAAATTTTGGAAATTCTTGAATAATTTCCAAAAAAAAAGCCGTTAATTAGTATAAAAAAAAATGGGAACATTTAGGGTCTTCAAACTAAATATGTATTTCCTAAATTGGTCTACCTACGAACCCCCCTTGTTTGGCTAACTTTCCGCCTAACACCCTGTATAACGGACCCATCCATGAACCGTCCGCGGCAAGCATAGCTTAACCTTAGAACGACACGTGCGGCTATTACTTAGCCACGAGTTTAGTATGCGGCCGTTATAGTTATTTTTTATACCAACTTTTCATAATTAAATTCCTTTAACACCGGAAACTTTCTTATTGCAAAAGCAATTATTATTACAATCAAGACATTTTTTTTTCTGCAAAAACTGTGACTTTTCAACCGCAAAAGGTTAACGACTAAGTGACCACGTGCCCTGAACTTTAAAGACACGAATGACTCACCACTATACTGTGCCATACCGACCGTGAACACACCTGGTCACCCTAGTCTGAAGTCACAAATAATTTTAAGCTGTATCTTGAAGAAGTTAAGGTTGTGAATCGCTTAAAATATGTTATGTTGTACCTAGACAGGTGTGAATAGTTGAAGAATATGAATGAACGTTAAAAAAATCATGTTTTTTTTAAATGATGTATTTAGCAATGGTGGAGGTAGGTTTATAAAGGTATTAGGCGAATTCATAACAAAATACATCGTTTATGTATTTAGGTACCTGAATTTAATATGTATTTATATATATCAAGTCATATTTTCAGTTATATTTAGGTAGGTATTCATATTTTGACCATTTAGTTTTAATATAGGTATGTTTTATTTAAGTATTATATAGTAATTTTTAACAATAATATTAATTACACACAACACATACATATCTATTCAGAAATTATAAAATTAAAACATATTTTATCTTGATGTTTACCACGCGGCGACATTAAAACCTGGCCCCTGAAACATAATATCGTCTAATTAAAAGTATTTTCTCATACATTTTTATTACTGGTCACCAACAATCTGCCCTCATGCGTCCGGTCCATTAAAACTAATACGTGAACCGAATAACTCTAAACAATCATCTTCTATCCCTTTCACACCTTTTTAGCAAAAACGGAAGCTGCCAATAAAATAATGTTAAAATCCTAAATCAAATAAAAATACGCTTTATTATAAGTCTCATTAGATTCAAATTCTACTGACGCATCATCGTGGCAAGTAAAATAATAATTAATGAGGAAACCGAAATGTTTTTGCTGTACTTGTGTTTCTTATTTTAAAAACATAAAAGCGAATTTTGAATAACACTGAGTAAAAAAATAAAATTGTTTAGATGTGAATGTCCAGAGAATTTAGGGTCACAGTAAATTGCGAGATTAAAAACTATCATTGTTCTGCACGGAAAAGAGACAGCGCAATACAAAATGAAGCGGTGTTTCTTTCTCGCATGGAACAGCAATAGCTCCTAACACTTCGGGTACAAGCAGGGTCAATACGTTAATTTGCATAATAATAGGAATGTTTAAAATATGCAGGGACCCTTTTATTTTCGGAAGGCGGCTATCAATTGCAAAATAGGAAAAAACTGTCCACTCCATTGGGCAGACGACGAATATTTTCGAAAGCAATGGAGTCGGACTATTTATTGTTTTTTTTTTTTAATTCCTGTTCACACATTATTTTTTTAATTCTGTAGAGATAGCAGAGTACAAAAACAATAATTAGAATCTTCATCATCATCATCATCATCTGCCTAGCCTTTTCCCAACTATGTTGGGGTCGGCTTCCAGTTTAACCGGATGCAGCTGAATACCAGTGTTTTACATGGAGCGACTGCCTATCTGATCTCCACAACCTGGGTAATACGATACCCCTTGGTAAGACTGGTTGTCAGACTTTCGGGCTTCTGACTACCTGTAACGACTGTCAATGATCCACGAATGACAGCCGGGACCAACGGCTTAACGTGCTTTCCGAGGCACGGAAGGGTCACGGTATGTGAAGATTAATTCGGCTGAAAACAAAAACATGAAATCGCGAAAAAAATCAGCTGTTCCCTACATTTATGTTCGTTTATCTCGTCAAAATGTAGGGAACAGCTGATTTTTTTTGGTTTGGTCCCATAGTAAAAGTTGTTCATAATGATGAGTAAAATGACCTCTTAAAAGATTGTTAATGTTTTATCAAACACGACTCCATGCCACGTGAGCTTCAGTCAAAGGGTGATGGGGACAAATCTTTTGTCCGTCTCAAATGACCTCCGCAATTATTGTCTATTCACGAGCCGCTCCATTTTCCCATACAAGCATACGGGCGCTTTGATTCACGTCCATTTGAATATGGTCATTAAGTATTAGTTAATTAAGCACAATATAAGACATTGTTTGTTGTATACAGGGTTAATTTTAATAGCACCGGACAATTTCGGGATACTCTGAATAGTTGTTGAGAATTTGACCGTAGGTGTCCTGTAATTTGTTTGATTAGTTATCAATGGGCGTGATTTTAATTGAATAGATTTATTTTATATACAGCGCGAAGGTAGATAAACTTTTGTACATAATGAAAATTGGTAATTGTTCATTGAGATTAATTTTCAATTAATTAGTTTTAAGGTGTATTTATTTTGCTGTAATGCTTCGATCAATAATAATAGTACATTATGAATTTAGTAACAAGCTGTTATTTTGATATTACGAACAGACAAAAGACACTTTGTTTATTTATATGGAGAGAACTGAGAAAAATCTTTAACATTTTGTCCATTTTTACCGACTTCACAAAAAGGAGGAGGTACCGAAATTAAAGTTATTTTTCAGTTTGTAGTTTTTTTTTTCAGTTTGTAGTGTTTTTTTTGGAAGTCGGTTTTTTTTCAATGAGCCTGAACACGATATATCTGCTGTTAGTTGTCGAGGAGTTAGGTACTCTGCAGACTATCCTGACTGCAGCATCAGGTCATGACTTGATGATCATGAGAGCAAATGTGGCAAATGCCCTATCAAACATCAAAACAATTTACTATAAAACAGTCATTGCCTGTTCGAGTAACTTCTTACTGTTAAGGAGTTGTACCTTCCATCATCAGCCCAGCTACCTGAGATGGTGACAACCATACACAAATACACAAGATACTTCATAAAATATGCGAAAAACAATAAGTGAGCCTATAAAATTTGAGGGTTGCCCTCGATTTCTCTAAGATCCCATCATCAGATCCTAACTTGGTGACAATGGGACCACCTCAGAACTATCTACTTTCGAACAAAAAAAGAATTTTGAAAATCCGTCGACAATTGGCGGCGTATTCGATGAACAAACATACAAAAAAAAAAAAAAACATACAAACAGCCGAACATAGTACCTCCTCCTTTTTGTAAAGTCGGTAAAAAGGGCTCGATGTGTGGATAAACGTACTGTTAATGAGGAACACCGAAGTACATAGAGACCTGATGCTGAAGCCAGGAGCATCAGAAAAGTACAAACCTTGAAATTACAGCACCGTAGTCGTGTTTGGGCTCATATTAAACAGGACTAAATTTT